>VWPU01011030.1:0-600000 GCA_013398955.1 Callaeas wilsoni
TGGACATGGTGGAAGCTTGCAGCTGCTTTCCGCAGGATCCGTCTTTGTGGCCCCCCTGCTACCAAAAACCAGGCCATGCCAAACCAATACAAGGTGATACTGTGATATTTAAATTTTATTAAAATAAAACTTAGTGACTGTTACCAGGTTAAAAAAAAAAGAAAATTAAAATATTATATGTCCTTATTAGAGCTTTCAGGAGGATGTCTTTTAATATTAATGAAAATTTACAGTTGCTCAGTTTGGTTATAAATTCTTATAAGGGTTTGTCTTGAACTTACAGCATAAATTTTGATAAATCCACCATTAAGATTTCAAAGCAATGGTGCTCTTATCTTGAAATCAAATTTGTTGAATGCAGACTGTTTTTCAATTAAATAATTTCTGAAGCAAAGGGAGAACCTACGTTTCTGCTATTTAGAAGCAGTTTCATTTTTGCATTGGCATGGGACATATTTTTCTTCAGGTATAAAGATTTGTATTCATATACACATTTAGCGTTGCTCTTCAGGTACTAAAAGGAGAGTGCTTCTCTTTCTCCATAGCAGCTGCTTATTATTTATTTTCCTATACATGCTTTTCTGAATTAAAAGGGAAGCAGTCTGAAAAGTTAAGATCCCCATTTCAATTCAAACCCAGTTTGCAAAGGAGTCAGTCTGAGGGTTATTTGCAAACCAATTTACTCCATAGATCACTGCATCTCATGAAAAGATTTCAAGTGTCTGGGTGTTTCCCACATTTCAGGAGAGGATAGTTCATGGAAAGGGAATCAGAGTGTGTCATATCTGTGGTCAAGCTCGCAGAAAGAGCATGACTCCAGCTTTGATAGTCTGCTCCTCTTCTGGCAGGGTTGTTCAAATTCTTTGGAGCTCAGGGCAGGAGCAGTTCTCTGCACTGCAGCCTGGCATTCAGGCACATTCAACATTTTCTGTTTTCATTACTCGACATATTGTCACTGTGACTGTTGGACAGATTGATTTTTGGTGTAGAAGCAACTGCAAGCTCTACGTTCTTCTTCCTTGTAGCTGTGCCTCCAGAAAAATGAGGAAATGGAAAAAGAGAAGGATGAGGAAGAGAAAGATGAAACAGGGATGCTTCTTGAACCTGAGTTTTCCCAAAGCAGTGATGTACTGTACACTAAGGGATAACCGATCGGGGTGGCTGGGCGATGTTGCAGGGCTGTGTTGCAGGTTTGGGATAATCAGACTTGGTGTAGAGCTTCTGCATTTCATTTCCTTCCCTAGCACTGTGCAGGCAGATGTCAGCATGGGAGTTTGTCTGCTGAGAAGTGTGTAATTATTCTTACATGGAAAGCCAGGAGTCGGCTGTTAACCTGTTTGGCTGGTGGAGGTGAGCTCTTGAGACTGCCCTGACAGGGTGACTGTGAGCTGTTCATTGCCTATGGCAGGTACCAGTTGGTGGGTGTCCTACTGCTTGCCAAACTTCCTGAGGGTACTCGTGGCTCTCCATGCAGTTGCTCAGCCAGTTGGAGGTAAATGTAATCTTGGGACTCTCCTGGCAGAAGTAAATTAGATATATGTTAGGACAAATATGCCAGGTTGGGTTCCAGTGTGCTCCAATGCCTCAAAACTACTTGATTCATCATATTTACTTCTCGTTGATAGGAAAATGTTTGTGAATTGGGGTTTTCAAAATTTCTACCTGGTATTCCTAGTAAGACAAGGGTGCTTTTTCAGCACACCTAGGAGAATAGTCGTCAGTATATTTCTTTTTACTCCAGGACACCTTGCTTAATCAATTTCTCTTTCCACAGCGGAGGAAGGATTTTACTTTGGGACCAGAGCAAAGAACTGTCAGACTAGTGCCTAAGCATCTTCCAGATCACAGCAGAGATTGTGTTTAAGAGACTGAAGGGTAGATGACATGCACTAGGTGAATGTCTGGAAGTAGCAGAGTGGGTGTGTGCCCTGAATTATGGAGTATTCCCTGTTTCCTGCAAGGTTTACAAAAGTGAGGGGAGCAATTTGCAATGGCTGAGAGGCAGAAAGCCAGAGGTGAGACAGGCAACTTGTAAGATAGCCCTTCCCAAAAAATAATCACCTATGTGTGGTAAAGCATAGCCTACACAGCCTGCTTTGGGTTGGAATATTCTGGGAGTTGTTCGTGTGTGCTTTGTAGGCTTTTAGGAGTTGGTGGATGTCAGTCAAATGTGAGACTATCTTTTATCAGTCCTCAGGATGTGTGTGTGTGTACACACACATTGTCCTCCTTCATTAATTTCAAACATTGCTCATCTTTTATCTCTCAGTGTACAGTTAATTGGAGTGTCTGGGATGATGCCTTAGACAGCTTTGTTGTCTGTGTACAAAGTTTTCTTTTCCTGCTTGTAGCTTCCCTGAGTTGAAGCAGAGTTTTGGCTATATTGGCTAAATTTTTATCTGTATTGGCTAAATTTTTAGCCAGCTTAAGTGTTGTTGGTACCTGTCAACCAAAAGACTGGCTCATTGCCTGCAGATTACATTAAATGGATCCTTTCTAGGTAAGCAGCCATTGAAGAAATGTGCTGTTTCCACTGGTGAGGAAAAACACTGAGAAAATCTGCAACAGTAATAACGCTGCGAAATTGAGGAATTCAGCTTCAAAGGGATTTCAGTTTGCAGCAGAAAATCTAATGGTCAGGTCAGAGATCTCTCCTCTAGAGAGTGTTTTGAGAGCTATTTGTTGCTTGAATGGTTTGACTGCAAGCCATGCAGGTCATGCCACTTAAGCTGGTGAAAGGAGTCACCCCCTGGAAAAGTTTGTGTTCCTTACCAGATTTAGCTGTAAGGTCTTCTGGTCTTACTTAGGACCAAGCACTACTTCAGAGCTTCAGCCCTGATGATAGTGGGGAGCAAATCATCTATGACTTTTTTTTCAAGTGAGAAACTGGCATTATGGGCTGTAAAGAAAAGAGAGTGAAAACTTTTACAGAGAAAGGGTATGCTGTAACAGGCAGTAGGTAAGTGCCTTCCTGTGTGCTTTATTACAGAAAGTTGGAGGTATAATATGAAATATAATCTTGCTAACTTTCCCTAGGCTAGGCATAGGAGCAGAGAAGCAGAAACCAATAGAAGTATTCCAGTATTTTTGCCAAATTTTTTTATGTCGGTTCACCTAGACGGAAAGGCAAAAACCCAAATTTCGGTGGATGTTTGTTTTTGTTCTCTTTTGTTCATTTTCCCTTGCTAAATTTTTCTGATATAGTTTTGCTGAAGGAAATAAGGAGCTTTTATGCTGAATATTTTTAAAGAACTGCTTCTTTTTTTTTTTTCCCATCATATTTCCAGGGAAGTAAGATAGAAAGGAAGGTTACTTCTCTAGGTAACATGATCTTGGTACTATAAGTTTGGGGTTTGTTGAAGTTTTGGGTTCTTTCTCATTTGAAGGCTGTACTGGGCTCCTCATGGTCATGGATGCTGTATAATCATTTACATAAGAAAATAGGGCCTTCAAATCAGACATCTGACTACTTAAGTGACCAAAACTTTCTCCAGACAGGCTTAGCTCCAAATCGAGCCAGCACTTTCTCCAAGAACTGTGTATTCCTAAATGTCTTAGACACTAGTCCCCTCTGCTCTGTAGGGACACTATCTCCTAGCAGCAGTTTTGTCAGCAGCAATATGCCCCTACTTTTCCTTGTTCAAATACTCATGTATTCACCAGAATATAGCAACATTTCCAGTAAGGACATGGATAGCATTGTTATAAAAATATTTTAGTGGATTGAGAAGAAATAAAATACATTCCCCATTACTCTTTAGTCTTCTAAATTATGCTGTAATTCCACCCCCTCTTCTCGATTACTTTCACCAAGAGTGATCTATGGCTCCTACTACGGAGAAGGGCAAACAAGATGATTATAACAGCATTTTCTGGTCTTAAAATACATGAAATACATGAAATAGTTTTACCTTGTTAGCGTTCATTTTCCTGGCCACTGAGTAGTGTGTCTCATAATGAAAGCTGTCCTGCACTAGCTGGTTTAAAGAGAGCTGAACTGAATGGATTCTTAGAGAGGTACAGTAAAAATGCTATGAAATGTTTTTCTTCTTTTGTGTAAGCCGCTAGCGTAGGCAGAAAGAGGTTATTTCATGTACTTACCAGATGGGTTATTTTACCTATGTGAAACTTGGTTTGTCTGAAATTACACAGTAAGGGAAATTTTCTATCACCACCAAATGCTGGCAATTTAGAAATGTAAGGAGATAAGGTTTTGGATATTTTTAGAGCATAATAGGTTGATGACAGCCAGCATGGCTTCACTGAGGGCAAGTTGTGCCTGACAAACCTGGTGGCCTTCTATGACAAGATTACAAGTGGTTTAGGGAAGAGCAAGTGACATAGTCTACCTGGACTTGTGCAAAGCCCACACTGTCCCACATGACATCCTTGTCTCTAAACTGGAGAGACATGGATGTGATGGATGGACCCCTCAGTGGATAAGAGTTGGCTGGGCAGTCATACTCGAAGAGTTGCGGTCAATCTCTCAGTGCCCAGGTGGAGCTCAGTGAGAGTGGTGACCTCAGGGGTGGGTGTTGGGACCAGCTCTGTTTAACATCCCTGCTGGTGACACGGACAGTGGGATCAAGAGCACCCTCAGCAAGTTTGCTGATGACACCAAGCCGCGTGGTGCGGTTGCTACGATGGAGGGAAGGGATGGCATCCAGTGGGACCTGGACAGGCCAGAGAGGGGGGCTCATGTGAACCTCAGGAAGTTCAACAAGGCCAAGTGCAAGGTGCTGCATGTGGGTCAGGGAGATCCCAAGCACAAACACAGGCTGGGCAGAAAATGGATTGTGAGCAGCCCTGCCCAGAAGGACTTGGGAGTATTGGTGAACAAGAAGCTTGACATCGCCAGGCAGGGCGCACTCACATGTCAGAAATCAAACGTGCTGGGCTGCACCAAAAGTAGCGGTCAGCAGGTCAAGGGGGTTGATTCTGCGCCCCTGCTCCACTCTCGTGGGATCCCATCTGGAATATTGCACCCAGCTCTGGGGTCTCCAACATAGGAAGGAGATGGACCTCTTGTAGCATGTCCAGAGAAGGCCACAAAGATGATCAGAGGGCTGGAGCACCTCTCCTGTGAAGACAGGGCTGAGAGAGCTGGGACTGTTCATCCTGGAGAAGGGAACACTCTGGGGACACCTTACAGCTCATTCTAGTATTTAAAGGGGGCTTAGAAAAAGGAGGAAGAGTGATGTTTTACACAGACAGTGACAGGACAAGGGGGAATGGTTTTAAACTAGAAGAGGAGAGATTTAGACTAGATATTGGGAAGAAATTCTTTACTCAGAGGGTAGTGAAGCACTGGAACAGATGGCCCAGAGAAGCTGGGGGTGCTCCATCACTGGAAGTGTTGAGGACCAGGTTGGATGCAGCTTTGAGCAACCTGGTCTAGTGGAAGGTGTCCCTGGCCATGGCACGGGGGTTGGAGCAAGGTGATCTTTAACGTCCCCTCCAACTCAAATCATTCTATGGTTCTGTGATTACCTCATTCAACTGCAAACACTGTTGTGTTAAGGCAATTTCTCTTTCATGTAAATCAGTTGTATGGAGTCCTTGTGGAGGTCACATTTCCTTTACAGCTACTTATACCTCTTGTCTGGGAGTCCCTTTCCTCTCTCTGACAAGATTTTCTTGCTGTAAATATATTTGATACTGACAGATGGAGATTAGAGAACAGAATTTATATGAACCAATTCCATACCAACAAGGCCAAAACATTCTTGGGTCATTGGTTTAACAGAAAAAGGAAAAAGAAAAAAGGTAGAGATATTCCCTATTCCAAGAGAATCCTATTTGTTCTTTTGCTATTTCTAAGATTGACAGTGCCTTAAAAAAATCTAGGCATGGAATGATTCACTCAGCTTAAATTTATAACTATCATAGTTAGTAAGATCTTTGAAGAAAATCATTTAAGGTAAATTTTTCTATTATGAATGAATGAAGTCTAATTCACTGAGCATTGTCCTATGGTGCGAAGTTCATACCAGGTTTTTTCTGACTGAATCCTACAGCGAGGAGTCAGTATCTTTCTGGAATGGTAATGCTTCATCCTGTCATAGGAGTCTGTTTCTTGATCTCATTCAACACACTAAACCCAACAAGTTAAGGCTAGAGATTGATTGTAGTTACATTATAATTTTTTTGTCCAACCACAAGGAAAGGCTTAATTACAGAAATTTACTTTCAGGATAAAAAAACTGACTACTCTGTGATACTTCATTCCTAAAACAGGTGCCCTCATATATAGATATTAAAATAAAAGGAATATTTTCTCTTTCCCTTCAACACTATCTTGGTCTCAGCAATCATAAAAATAAAAAGTCAAGTCAATTTAAGGGCAATTAGGATTTCTTTTCTTGTCATCAGGATAAAATTTGCCCTTTGTATTAGTCTGCTGATTTCTCCTTTGCAAACTGTATATTGACCTGAGGGACAGTGTTACTGATTAATATGACAGTACCTGATGATCATTTGCCAATGTATGCAATTTCCCCCGCTGTAGTTATAAGTTCAGCCCTTACTGCTTTCAACAGTAAGGATGCTAATTTATGGAACTAATTTATGAAAATTTAATAGAAGGATTTTTTATTGTTGTTAAATAATATAGTGGAAAAAGATGAATGTTGGCTAAGTACAATCCATCTGGGGTTTTGTGTGTTCTTTTATGAAAAAGCAACCAGTGCTTCTTTCAGAAGGCAGATATTCATTAGAAATCTGATTTGTGGCATTCATTAATTGAAAGCTAGATGAGAAAGTCCTGAACTCATAAGTATATATGATTATTTTCTTCACAGAAAGTAAGATATAAAAAATATACAGAGACACAATTTGAGACCCTATAATATGCCCAGCTATTAAAGCAAAACCTTCACATGCCAAAGTATTAAGATTCTTATCCTAAACATAACACCTGTAAGCATAATACCTGTAGTTGTACTCACCTTTCCTAGAAATGTTTTTCAGACATAGAGCAATATAGGCTATAAGCAGCTGTATATTGCATATTAAAATCTTTCTGAGACTACCACTTCTAAGGCTGCTGTCTCCTAGTATATTATGTGAGGGAATACATCATCATATGAATTTCCTTTTATATATGGAATTTCTAATACTGTGGGAAATCATGCTAGGTGATATTAGATTAAGAAAACAAATAAGTGTATAATTGGAAACTTAGTAAGGACTAAGCATGTATGTGTTAGTAGTTGTCAAGGTACTTGCCACCTACAAGTCGGTTTGAATTCAGATGATCTACAGGTACAATGATCAGATTTTGGTGACCACATGTCAAGCTTGAGGCTACAAATGGACTTCACAGCTTTCAGACAGCTGGTCTTCAATAAAATAGGTAAGGGACTAGGCAGAGATCCTTGAACAACTTGCTATGTCTACATGGCACATCAGGTGCTGTGCAGGAGTACTGGGTTGGCTTGCAAAGCCAGCACTCCCTGTCAGCTTAGCAATAAATGTCAGCTGAGTAGCACACGCTTTCAGAAGGGCTAATTAGCACTTGTGCAGTTTTCCTGCTTGTAATTCCGGAGCAAACTCCCTTAGTGTTTCCTCAGGACCTTTGTGTCTTACTTCACTACCCTCACTGCAGGAACTGTGGTCTTTTGAAGTGACCCTTGTGTTCCCATGGATGCACCTCTCCTTTCCTGTCAGCTCATTTTGCATCAGTTATGCAAAAGAGGACCTTGACTGTATACACCTATTGCTTTCGATATGACTGTAGCTAAAAGCGTAGCACAAGTGGCCCTGATTTCTCTTGGGTTGCACAGAGATAGTGAGACCCAGCCTGCTGAGTGAACATGGGGCCTGGCCAGTCTCCTGGAATGCAGCCTGGGAGGTCCAAGGGCAAATTTGACTTGGGCATCTTATTCTGGGCTCTGCTGCCTGTAACCAAAGGTGGAGCCTGTGTATAAAAAGAGCTTAATGAAGAGATTTTCCTCATCGTTTGCTGCAATAGCTGTGTCTGCCCAAAGAACCTGAGGGGATACAAGATCAGTAAAAAAAGATGCTAAAGGCTTCAGTAGAGGCAGAAGTGTTAAGAGAATTGCTGGAGATGAGGGAACTAGTGTTTGCTAAAGACAGGATGTTTCTGAGATTAGGGATTTAACAGATTTTGTAAATGTGTGTGAAAGTCCATTGCATCTTTTTTACCATTTTTTCTCCAGCTACAATGTAAGAAAAGTTCACCACCATTTCTGTTTTGACTTTCTGATCTTGGGGGAGACTTAGATGCAGACTGAGAAACACAAGATTTGTTATTTCACATAGAATGTCTTGCTGTTGGGTGGTTCTGTCGTTGAAGGATCTACGCTATTTAGTAGCTTTCATTTTCCTAAGTATTTTTGCAGCTATTTAGAATTTAATTTGTTATACCATAGAGTATAACAAGGCATGCTCAGTATCATCTAAATGAATTTTGTAGTATATTTGAAGAATGTGATTAATGGCTCCAAAGTTTCAATTGTTTTATTTGGAAGGTGTGGTAAACAGCTGTAAAATGCAAAACTTTCTCTTAGCTTTACTAATGAGAAAAATCTTCCAGTTAACCCTTGAAATGCAGTATTGAGAATGCAGAGCAGTGATTTACTGTTACTAGAAATTAATAGGAAATTCTTTGCTGTTTTCTTCCTGCTTTATAAAACAGGAAGAAAAATTTATAAATCTTTTATACCTTGTTGCCTTAACTGTGCATTATTACTCAGATAAATAAAATTTGTCAAGGCTGATTCCACGTTGGGAGAAGATGAAGATCTTTTTAAGCACTCAGTCTGTTACTTATCTCATTGTATCATCACCACCATAAAATTCTTTTAGGACATTAACTCGCCACTATAGTTAACTATAGTTAACTTTTCTTCAATTTGCCTATTTGTTTAAATGGCCTTATAGCAAAGAGGCAGCATTTTAGTATCTCATATTTTTTGCTATCAGTAAGGAAATGAAGATGTTTGAAAGGCGGAAAGAAAAATGGTTTTGATTTATGTTGACTGCATTCATTTTATAAGGGATGACAGTAGAGCTGACAAATCGATCAGCAGGTGGTTCTTACCCATAACCTGTTGATACAAGTCCATGCCTTACTTTGCCACACTGAACTTTATTTCTTTCATTTGTCCCATGTTGCCAGAAGGCAGCATCAGATGTTCAATAGATGCAGGTCTGGATTGTAAAAGCTACTCTCTCAGTCCAGGTGCTACTGAAATCAATAAGAGTGAGTGATTTTTAAGAGACTTGAATGAAGAACAATTACCTGCTGCAGCTAAAGTACATTTTGTGTTGGATCATCTCTGGGCTGGAAGCTGGTAAGCACAAAAGTGAGGAGGTGTAGAAATTAAGAAGCTGACAAGGTGACAGATGTGGCATATCAAAGCACTGAGTTAACCTGTGTTTTGGTAAATTAGATCTGCACTTATATGAACTGTCAGAACTGCAAAAGGCATCTGAAGGTGTATAAATTCAAAAGCATCATGAAGGGCTTCATCCCTTCTGTCCTTAAAAGAAATATAGAGCTATAACACCTTGTTTTGTGTCTGGTCTCCTTTATGTTGCTTTATATTTTGTGAATTCTGGGCTAGGCTGCAAATGGAGACACTTCTGGGGAAGGTGCTGCAGTCCAGCTGAGAACTGACAAGGGCCAAGGGAACCATGCTGGGCTGTGTAGTAAATATTACATTGGAGAACACATTTTACATTCCTTGTGTATCTGCAAACACAAAGTAATTAAGCAGTAGAAAACATGATGGAATCCAGAAAGTCTTCAGGTTTCTGTCAGAATAATTGCTCTCTATAGTGAGCTTCCATTAACACCTCTGAAAGTGTAAAATCCTTTGGGGTGGTAAAACCATGTTCTTCAAATACACCATTGTTTAGTTGTCAGGGTGCAGCAGGTACACTGATGAGAGTGTGTTTTTGGTTTTATTCTCTATGTCTCCTGTCAGAATGATGCATTTAAGAAAGTTGCTGTACTTGGAAGAATTACATTATAGGGTTCTGAGACTCCCAAATGCCTCTGGGCACAGACATCTTAAAAATCTGCACCTTTTTGGGGTGTTTTTGTAATTCATGCCTTTTCCTGTCACTTTTTATTAGTACTTTATCACCAGACAGTCAGAAACAATATTCATTTTCGAATGTCCTGCAGCAGTGTTGTCTTATTGTTAACTCTTGTCATATTTCACTCATTGGCTTTGAAAATGGAAAGTGATGAATGGCTGCAGTGTTTTGTTCATAACATCTCATTCTGGAGCTTTCTATAAAAGTAGTACATTTTCATTACGCTGGGTCGTTGAAGGAGTTTGGGTTTTTTTCTTAATATAAGGAAAAGTTGCTAGACTTAAAATCACAAAAATGAACCTCAAAAAAAAAATTACAGAAAGAGTATTTTAAGAATACTAAGTTCCCATTTTGGTTCACTCTTAATTTATTTAGCACTAGTGTGGAATAATCTAACCTGAAGTGTTTTGAACTTTCTCACATTTATGTACCTTAAAACACAAGTGATCACGATACAAACTTACTAACATTTTACAGCCAATCAGATTTTAATAAAAAAAATTCTTTTCCTTTTTGAGAAATAGACTCAAGTGTGAAGGTATGCTCTTCTTGTGAATGTGTTTAATATGATGAGGAAATTCAAATCCAGATGTTTTCTTAAAGGTTAAGACATATTTGAAACAACAAAGGAGGCCTTTTCTTTCTTCTGCATATATTTAAAATGGGCTACTTTTGAAAGAAATTTCAGAACCCCATTTGCATCCTAATCGCAACCCATTTCCTGCGTCCACAGTTAGGCAGACTATGGAGCGGCATTGGGGATTTCTGAGGCAGAGAAATTGTTGGTTCTAGCTGAGCTACTGAAAAATAAAAGGGGAAAAGATGAATGGATTTTTTGCTTCAGCAGTCACCAGCTGGCAGGTCGGCTCCTTGGAGCTCCGCCAAGCAGCAGTTTACAGCAGCCCTGCAGCTGCTCTAGGCTGGGCTGGAGCACGACTGGCACCAAGCCACCTTCAGCTTTGGACAAGGACTCAGCCTTCAAATTGGCCAACAGATGCGCTGGGATTGTGGTGTCGCTCGCTCACATCTAATGCTCAGAGAACGCGGTTGGTACCTGAAAGTTCAGCACTGAAAATTTTGTGTTTATCGCTTACAGGAAGATAAGGAGAAATAGGCTAAAAATGGATGTCTTAAGTTTGTCCAAAGTCGGTTTGGTTGGGGTTTTTTTGATATGGCACGTGTGGCTTTTACTTTTGTGCATCTCATTCTGGGACATTTTTCTTACTCTTGTTCATGAAGATCCTAAACGACTGTAAAATGGACCAGCAAGGAAACTCGGTTGCACTGCATTCTTTCAAGCTAAATTATCTGAATTCATCAAAACAACAATTCATTAACTTCAGTTCTCTATTTTGCAATTTTTATAAAAATGTTAGAATCATACCGAAAAATAACTTGCATGAAAATCAAAGCAGCAATGGGCTTTTTATTGACAGTATTTTGAAGGGAGAATAATGTTACTGGGATGAGGAGAGGGGAGAGGATTTCTTACTGGTTTTGACTCCCATTTGACCACTGCACTCTCTTTTCCTGATTAGAAGCTATTCTTCAGTAATTTGTCATAGATAACAACAATAATATTGCTTTTTGGCAATGTTTCTATTAAATCTCTGCTCATTTGATGTGTAACTATGCATCTGATAGAATGAGTCTGTCTTTCCTTCTTAACCATCTTATCTTATTGCTGGGGACAAGGCCAAACCAATTTCTCAAAATTCTGATGGCATATGCTGAATTTCTACTGATATTTTAAAATGTAGGTAAATTAGCTCTTAATTTGTCACCACCTGGTATTTGTTTAATTATTCAATAGGAGGGGAATTTCGGCAAGTTACAGCTTCACAAAACCAAGACCTTTCACAACCACATATATATTATTAAATATTTATTGATAAATACACACGCATTGTCTCCCCCCCATCAGCCAGCAAGCAGAAGCAAGTATTTTGTAGACTTACAAACCCAGAATTTATTTTCTAAATTGAAAATACTTCATGTGAAATATAGCCTTGATAAGGAAGAGGAAAGAAACACCCCAGTGCTAGATAATAACAGCATTTCATCAAGTTAAAAAGCAATATTAAAACAATCTACGTGACAATAATCGGCTGAACTTAGATATAATTCTGCATTAAAAAATCATTAAACTATTGTGGACAACTAGATGAACACGAATGAACAATTTCATGCTGTTGCCAAATAAAATTACTAACCTCCTACTGGAGTAATTAATAAGAAGCAGATGAAGAAGACCTTCGTAGGATTATTAGTGTTTGTTCTGCTTTGTAATGGTGGGGGATTACCTTGAGTACTGTACTCCTGAGCCTTCTGGTTCAAGGAAAAAATAGTGGAATTACTGAAGGGAATCTGTAGAGAAGACAAGTGTGAATGACTCAGAGTCTAGCAGATGAGTCCTGTGAGAAAAGAGCAATGTGGTATTTTTTTTATTCTAGAGCAGAGAGGATTAAGGGGTTGCTTGACAGCATTCTTTGGAGACATAAAGAGGTATTCAAGATGAAACAGCAGTTCTTTCTTCATTTTCATGAGAGAGAGAGAAGGGATGGTCTTGAAGCCAGACAGATTCAGTTTAGACATAGGAAGACCTTTTCTAAAAGTGAAAGTAATACAGTGGAAAGATCTTAGAGGAGAAGGCTGCACAGGTTGCATTGATGAAGGTCCTTAACAAGTAGTTAAGGACCATAAATGTCCAGAGGGATAAACTGGAGTTAACTAGAAGTTCAGGATAGACTGTGGGTCCCACCATGAACTTTTCTAGCATTCTGTATCAATCTTTAGGTTGTCAAAGATACGGCATGACATATGGTAACTCCAGAAACATTGCCTTACAATAAATGCATGGATTTTTGACAGGGCATTAAATTTGGCTCTCTTATCCCAGTAGGAAGATTATATTTACTGACAAGAAATTGAATAATTAATAGATAAATAAATAAATTTTAAAAAAGTGTTTGAACTTACAGACATGTCCTCCCAAGAATGATACCCTAGGAATTAAATGGAATTTCATTTCAACACCTATGTCCTGCAGATGTAAAAACTGAAGTAATATTTTCCAGAAGTGTTCTACTCCTATTTATGAATCTGGGTGCAATCAGCACTGAATAAAGTGGGAAAAAATTATGTTCCAGTACTAACAATTTTTGTAAATATCATCTCTGATGCCTAAAATGCACTGCAGTCCTTGCACCCAAACGTGCATATGGCTCTGCATGGAATCATGACCATTAGCCTGCCTGCACTAAAAAAGGATTTAAGCTTTGACTACTGACTGTATCATTCTTCTGTGTTGCCTAAAATAGAAATGCATGTGAAGTGATACAATTCATTCTGAAACAATATATCCGAGTTTCTTGTGGAATCATGGAAACATCCTGAAATATTTTTAGCCAAATGCTGTTGTCAGGTGTGGTAGTATTTTTTATTCCTTCAGCTTTGTTCTGCAATATCAGAGCCCATATGTCCATGTAAATGTCAAGAAGCTGCTCCTATGTCCTTTCAGAGTTCTGTTGCAGAAAACCTATAAGGAGCCAAATTGGGCTTTTGTTTCAAATTAACCAGTTGCTTTAGCCGTTATCTGAGAATGGGTACCATCAGCTCCTCCCCAGTCAGGTGTTCTAGGGACGGTACAAAGCATCACACCAGATACACAGTCAAAGTCTGCAGTGATCTGATTTGCCATGCACGGATAAATTACCATCATTTCAACAAAATCACATGCCTGCAGGCTTGCACAGCATCAGAAGTTGGTAACATGCTGGAATCCTTCTTACATTGTATTTTTTGCAGGCAGCTGAAATAAAATTTTTGCTCCTCTCTAGAAGAGAATTTTGGCATGTATTTGACTTATAAATGCACAACAAAACACCTGGATTCAAGGGGCAGTGAAAATTGAGCATGTTCTGAGTTTAACCAAGGCATGAAGATATTTACAAAATATGTTCTTTAGATTTTGTAAGGATTTGAGAGTATTAAGTGTTGAACTCTATGTGATCAAAATTCTCTTTGTTTCATCATGTGAAATTCTTTTGAAAATCTGCTTACAGTTCATGGAAACTTTTTATCCATTTATTATCTTCTGGGAATTAAAAAATCCTCGTTTGACTTAAATGACTTTTTTAAAGGAAAATGCCCAAATCATTACCTGTAGTAAGCATTTTTCAATCCTAGTGCTGTTAAATGTGAATGAAGTTTTGGAAGTTTGACCATCAGTTGGAGTCGTCTTTCATTTTAATCTGCCAGACCCGTGTGCTGTTCATGTGTAGTGAGGAGTGGTTTATGTACTCCACAGCATTTCTGTACTGTGCTCTATTACTAATACTTTTTGTTTTGTTTTGTTTTGTTTCCCCAGACTACATATCCAATCAGAGTGGTGAGCCAAAATCTCAGCACAAGGGACAGAAAGTCAGCACATACTCCCACCGAGGACCCTTTTAGACACCCACCAGGCAACCAAGCAGCAGCCTATGAAAGCAAGAGCTGTCAGCTGTCTAATTTGTGTCTGAGCAGCCTCCTGAAAGAGAAGGAGATCGTGGAAGTCATCAAGCACAGCCGAGGCACGTATGAAACCCTGGCGTCAGAGGTCACGCAGAACGGTTTGGCTGTCACGGCCCCCAGTACAGCAAAGCCAGCATCCAAGGCCGACAGCTTCCCCATGTTCTCAGGAGCTCCCAAAGACCAAACCGCCGTGCCTCGGCAGCACACCACCTTCACAGGGAGACTGGGACAGCCCCCGAGGGGACCCATCTCTTTACACATGTACAGCAGGAAAAACGTTTTCCTCCACCACAATTTACACACGGCGGAGCTACAGACTTTAGGTCAACAAGATGGCTAACAAGGTGCTTATTTTCTTACCATGGAAGGAGAGTTGATTAAAGAGGGATGTAAGCTCACCTAGAGCTCTGTCTTCAGTTCTCATCTGCTGCTACTTTCATGTGAAAAAAAAATAAAATAAAAATTTAACACTGTCTGTAGGTTCCATGTTTTCCCACCTTGGACTGAGGCAAAATGCTTGAACAAGACTGTTAAATAACTGGGCTGATTTGTCATGCAGAAGTCACCATGGGTTTAATAAATGGGACCATTTGGCTGGCACTGCTAGTCCAATATGGGCTAAATATATTTTTTCCCTTCTATAAGTCACTGTCATTCCCTGAAGTTCTAGAAGATGATCTTAAATAATACCTGTATGTTTAATAATATTACTGTTAAAGTAGACGTGAGGAATGAATAGATAAGTAATTAGTAAACCCTCTTGAATTTCATAGAGATTAGGGAAATAAGGAGTCAGAAATCTTTAAGGACCCTCTTTTTACACTTTTTTTTTTTAAATATGGTGAAATTTGGTCACTTACAGAGTGTTACCACTTCCTGCTGTATGCGTTTCATGAGTGCCTCATGCCACAAGTAGAGGAAGTGACTGATTTTCCTCTAACAGGTTCGTAGAGAGTCACCAGGTATTTGAGTCAGTAATTGGGTCCCAAACTGAGGATGTCAGCTTGTTTCCTCAACCTTCCCTTCCCTCTTCACACCTCTATTTAACTACATTTCTTTGTGTGTTTCTCTTCTGTGAGGACATGTCAAGTTGTGGTGATCTTTCTGCTTTATAGGCACTATAGCACTCATGATGCAGTGTGACATTCTGCTGTGTCCTATTCCTATAATATCCATTCCTATAATTTCATTTCACTTCCCAAACCAAAAATGCGTGAAAGACTAAAGTAAGAGAAATCATCTTATTACGCGGGCCAAACGACCTGCGTCAGTCATAATTTCTGTGGACTGTGTCATTTGCACTTACGGACCTGCTGGCTTTACACCAGCTCAGTGGATTTGCTAGTCTTGATATGTTGCAGACAAGTGAGATTAATTTATTGCCTGTTCTCACAGTAGTATGAAATCATCTGACCACGCCACAGAAGTTGAAGACCTGTCGGTAGCAAAAGATCCGGTTTTCCCTTCTCAGAAGGCTTGGAAACATCTCGGTCCAGTTACTCCAAATATGTGGCATATGTGAAACGTGACACTTAGATTACAACCTCTCTGATGCAGGGTAGTGTGTTTGAGTTGTAGTGGCACATGCAGTTAGTAGTTTATAAATAATCTGGCACATTTAAGTATGATTGAGGCAGATCTGAGACAAGTCACCTCTCTCTTTAACCGGTAATTAATAAGGAAAGACAAGGGTGCAGCACATTCTCACATACAGAAACAAGCCATTGTGACTTAAGAGAGACAGCATATAATGAAAAATAAAGCTTCTGTAGCCGCTAAAAATCTGCAACTTTTAAAAGTCATATAGACTGTATGAAATGAATTAAAGATAAAATTTTACCTAGTGTTAAATTTATCTGCTTCACTACTTAATATTTGGATTAATACAAGGAAATTATATTAGCAAGTCTTGCTTAGACTAAGAAAAAAACAGACTATGAGCTTGGCAGATATTCTGTAAAGCAATTGCAGCAGCCTGAAATTTCAGGCTTCTGTTTATTGAGGATTTTATTTTGGTTAGAGCAGCTTTTATTAAGTTATCTGATGTTGAAGAGAGCAGGTTTTGTCTAAATATTCAGTAGTGGTAATTTTGGGTATCCAGAGATGGATACATAAGAACCAAGACAAACATTTGCCAAAATTCCTTGTGTTCATGTGTGCATTGCTACTGCCAAAACAGAATGTGCAAAAATTGCAAACACAGCTTTACTGAATTAACTGTGGGTATTCAAGACTCCCAATCCTGCGTTGAAACTCATAATTTAAAGTCTACCAAACAAGTTAAAAATAGTAGTAAGATAATTTCACTACTCAGAATCACTCTGCCTTCTTAGCAATATCTTCAAGTTGTGATAGATTGAAAGGACAGTTAATTCTTACTAACAATTCATTTCAGTATTGCTCATCTCAAGAGCTGAGGTATGCAATTCGATTTCAGTTCTGTAAATAAATTAAACATACACTGTAATCAAGGAATTTTTTTCCAGGATACAAATGTACTGTACTGCATTAAAAAAACAAACCAACAAACAAACCAACCAATACCCTCTTCAGTTTTAGGTTATCTACTGTATCTATAGTTGGTTTTTTCCTGGGAAAATGGACTTTTGGATTACACTTTATTTAAAAAATCCATCTATAAACTTCAAAACTAGCATTTTAAATGCTACTATTTTCTTGGAGAATCTTTTATAGAGCTGAAACTTAAAAAAACTGGAAAAAAACAGTTCAATGAAAGTGAGGGATATTTTTAAAATGTCATCTTGAAGCTGTTTTGTATCAGTATTTTCAGCATTGTTATGTTATTTGTAATACTAAGTGTAAATCTCACCCAGACAAGGGTATTAGCCACATGTTAATGTACAGTACAGCAGTAACTGTAAAAGAGGTCCTTTCTTTGATCCTCTTGTGTATATAGTAAATCATAAAGCAACAGCATGTGGACGTTCTTGCGGTGAATTGATTCCTTTGTACTAAAAATCTCTAGTTTTATAAGAGTTCCATGTATAAAATGATTTATACATTTCTCCAAGGCTGTACATATCCAAAGACATGACACCAGGGGGAAAAGGCATTTATTATTTTTTTCCATGGATGTACCTTTCTTCCCTTCTTTTTTTTTTTCTCTTTCTGTACAACAAAGCATAACTGCAAAGTTTCTGCTTAAAATTACTTGTTAGTTCCATGTCTTTCAGTGTGATAGAGGGCATTTTAAGGAGGAGGAAATCCCTGAAGAAAAACTCTTTCCATTTGAAGCAGTGTCCGTCCCATTTTTTTAGCGCAATCGCTTGGCAAAGGAAACCTTAGATCTGTGCCCTAAATATTTTTTTAGCAGTTTAAGAGAGCCACACCTGAAATGGCTTATTGTCATCTCTAGCCTTACCCTGACTAGGACATCTTTATAAGATACAATAGCATGCCAGGGCCAGCCCTGGTCATGAATTATTGAGATGGGAGGAAAACACCAGTACAGTTTTTATGTTTGACTTTCAGAGCAGTGGAGAAAGTTTTTTTTTTATACCTTGTGCATGTGAGTGGAGCTCAAGCTGTGTGCTTGTGCATACTGGAAAGAGAAGTCTTAGTAAAAAGCTCTCCTCTATTTAGGCTATTTAGCAGCATGTGAAAGCATCCAGCAACATAAATTTCTGTCACCTTTCCAGACAGACCAGCCCTCTGTATGTAAAATGAAACAGTCAGAATAGATTCCTTTACTTCAATCCAGACTCTTACTGGTTTTTACTCCACACACTTGCACATAAATGTTAGAAGGGCTTTCCTTATGTGGCTTTTTTCTGGAAATTGGGAAAGGGTTTATATCCAGACCAAGATGCTCAAATGATGTTTAGATAAGTATTTGGAAGCTTACCAAAATGTTCATGTTTTGTCCTACAGGTTCATTCCAGTCATTACAGGTTCATTACCAATAAAAATTGGTATTTTTCCCTTTCCTACAAGCCAGTTTGGAAGTAATGAGTTCTGTCTGTGCTGATTCACTGTATACTGTTAAATACACAGTACACTCTTCAGACTAATAAAAATAAGGTATTTGCAAATCAGTACTGTACTTTACATGCCCTAACAGTTGTGCCATATCTCCACTGGTTTGATTGGTATGACATTGACTTCCATTAGATTATGCTGAGTTAAGTGACCTGATGATTGGGATTGTGGCCTTTAATCCAGCTAGTCTCAGTTCATGCATAGGAGATCTCTGGATTTGGAAATCTTTCCTGGTTCACAAAAAAGACAAGAAAATGTTTAATCTAACGAAATCACCAGATCATGATCTATGGTGAATGCACTTTTTTTTTCCGCCTTCGCATTCAAAAGCACAAAAAACCCTGCAAACCCTTTGTACATCTACATAGTTCATAAATGAAGAACATCTAGCAAAATGCAAAATCTTGAAATAAATACCTGGAGAAGAAAATCCAGGGGAGACTTCTCACAATGTTTGTAAAGTTGATAAGTTTTTAAGGATGTTGGTAAGTTCTCTATCTGAGTGCAGTAATGAAATATGTTCTATGGCTTCTGCCGCTCTCACCCTGATGGTTTTTTCAGGGGGAAAAGCTTGTTTGAAGCTTGTTCTAGACAAAGCAGGCAGTACAGTGTGAGGAAGTACATTGAAAGTAACTGTGGAGGTCTTCTCCCAGCTTGGAGAAAACACACAGCATCATTTCCAGGACGTATCTAAGTGTTCTTCAGCCAGCAAGAAGTTGACAGAGATTCCTCAGGAGAACAGCCTCAAATCATCTAGACCATGACTGCCTTTAAATGGACTTTACTTTAACATACCCTGTATAAAGCACTTCTAAAATAATATGGAAATGTCAGCAGCTGCAGAACACAGCTTTCTGGGTTGTTGGGGGTTTTTGAGATAAAAATGCCGTGTGCTGGTTTTAACCTTGTAAGCTCTGTTTGGAACTCGCTTGCTCACTGGTGATCTGCCCAGGATGTGAGAGTTTATCCACTGTAATGGATATGATACTGACTCCTCACAGTATAAAGACACTGGATATCCTCCCTGAGGAGCTTGAGATTTGCAGTGTATTTTCAGTCTAGGAGAACTATCTGGATTTAATTATCTTCTTCTTCAAGGATCTTCAGTTGTTGCAAAGTCAATGGAAAGAAACTTACTTACTGAAGAATTTGGAAGGATTTTGTGATTAATTTTATTTTAAAATACACTTAAAATTTATCTCCCTGTATCTAAAGACAAGGGAGGGAAAAAAGGGAGAAAAAAGAAACTTTTATTGGCATAAATTTCCCATAAATCTGTGATTCTCACTAGCCACAGCTGTCACTTGCATTCTGTACAGCTGTGAAATATTTTTGGATTTGCCGTTTTTGTTGCCTTCATGATCCAGAAATCATTACCCCTAGTTCTGGGGAGTTTTTGCCATCAATCCAGTACTTGAAACACACAGGGAGGGCTGTTGAGGATTTCTGCGGAAGTAATCCTGGTACTCTGAAAGCAGCACAACAAGAAACTTTCCTGGAGGTCTCTGTGTGTTTTCTGGGGATGGAAAACCTAGTCTGAGGGATCTTAACTATGGAGGATTTGTAAGAATCTGATGGATGTGGCAAATGACAGATCCATTTGGTTTCTAAATCTACGTAGAGGTTATAGAACAGAAAATACTCCGCTGAGAAGATTTTTCTAGTGAGCAAATAATACCTCCTTATATTCTGCATCATGAATACAGAATATATCCTGTATCCTGTATCCAGAGACACAGAAAGGTGTATCATGACCCTTTCTGTGTCTCTGGATTCCAGGAACATTTCCCTTAGGCAGGGAGTTGTGATGACTCTGTAGACAGGTTGCACCACGGTGTTATTTCTGCTGTGAGAAGGCTCCACTGGATTTATTTTTTTTGTTGTTTTTTAGTATCTCATTATTAAAATGTTTTAACATTTTCCCCCAGAACACTGCTGTGCTGCTAGGGTAGTAGAAAGCAGTGCATTCGCAGAAAATGTCCCTTTCCTGTCTGGGTAGGCTGTTGGTGAGTTGAGGTCCCAGCTGATTTACATCTACCCAAAAACTGTCAAACTGACGTAAGCACCTACATAAACAAATACATTGCCAGGTTTGAGCCTGCTTTCATCACAGCGAAAAGGCCCTAATAATGTAGTTTTAAAATGTATATGGATATCAACAGCAGTAGTAGGATTTTATTTTGAATTTTTGATTGTGTCAATGCACTTTATATAATGGTTTACTATGAACTACACAGAGACTTTTATTTTTTTCTGACTTAAACTTGATTTCAACAGGGTTCAGAATTCTCTACTTAAATTTAAGCATGTAAGCAATTCCATAAAAATAAAACAGTCAAATCCCTCTTTTTTAAAAAGCTAACACACAAACAAATAATACTTTTTCTGACATAAACAATTTCATTCATATATATTGTTTGAAAGGTATGATGTATAAAATGTATTTTTACTTATATCTAAATGTAACTACTTTTCAAGCACCCCACAAAAACAGAAAAGCTAGGAAACAGCTTTCATACTAAAGTTGCTTGCCCAGCTATACCATTAGGCTTTGTTTGCCAAATAATTAATTTCTTTTTAAAGAAAATCTATTTGTTTTCCATGGTTAAGAGTGTGAAAAAAATAAAATGTTTTAGTACATGCTCTACAGGATGTGTGGAGAGATGATCAATATCACAAGGAGAATATAAGCAAAGTCCTTAATCAGTGATGCATCTGATGTTTTTTAAGCAAGATCAACAGGATATAAAAAATCTGTGTAAGAGGAGAACAGATGTTTTGTTGCTCAGAAAAGTCTAATGGAAGGGTAAAGGCTGACAGATTAATAGCTCTTTTTCTGTTCCAGGGCTGGTGGTGCAGAGCCATTTGCTGTGAAATAACACTGAAGCAATATTTATAAAGTAAATCTATTGGAATAACAAGAAGTGAGATAAAATGGTTGTGTAATACCCCAAAGTATGGTTAAGGGTGCTTCCATAATTTGATCAAACAGCATCTGAGTGAATTTACATCTTTTTATTACCAGGGTATTATCTTCATCTGAAGGATAAGTGTAAGCGGAGCAGTGCAGTTTGCATTGTAACATAGAAACAATTCAGACAAAAAAAAAAAAGACAAAGATTGAATCCCTAAAGCCTTGCACTTTGTACAGCCTTCTCTAACTATCTCAAGTAGTTTTATGTAATTTTATTTCATGCAGCTGTGGTAATGCCCTTATGTTGGGCAACAAGGAGAAAACACTGAAGAGAGTCATGACCCCGACCCCAGATCGAGAGCTGCACTTGGTTAACAGGGTCACAGTTTTGGTTTTCCTTTCCAATGTAGGATCAGGGAACTTGTGAAAAAACCTTTATACAAATATCTCCACAAACAGCTTGGCCTATGTGGATTTCAAATTGGTTAGGGGAAAATTAAAATTTTAATTAAAAAAGAAAGATTAAAACTCTGACTATTTTTGAAAATATGTTCTTTAATACTGCTGAAGGGCATTAGAGAGCTTTGGGCATTTTTCTATAATCAAAAGTGTTCTGTTTCGTGAATTAAAATTGGACATTTTATCTGATCATTTCCATGTTGTGAACTTGTCTGTGAGTTTCCTGCTGTCCAGGGTGGTATTTTTTAAAATTACTGACCACTATAAAAGTTTAATGACTAATAAGACACTGAATTTTGTATTCTGTGCTGCTAAACACCCATTTAATTTTAATAACAGTACATGGCAAGGCTATTTGTTATATACTATTGAAATTAATTTTTTAAATGTAATTGGCAATACTATAGAGATTACTTGAATTAGAGGCTTTAAAAGAACAACACAGATGGGAAAAGCAGGAAATATTAACTTGAAGGTTAAGTACATGTAATGCACCGTTGAAGAGTGTTGAAGAGTAAAATTCTACGGGAGATAAAGTAAAGCTTTTTTACTGAACACGTTCCAGTCCGTCCAGGATCACTTTGCTGATTTAGATGGTAACTTAGATTTAAAAGGAAAGAAATGAGAGTATTTTTGCTAAGAGATAACATGCTTACAAAGGCAACTTTAAAATCAACTTGGAGCAGAATTTGCCTGTGTGGGTATTTGCCGCAAGGTATGGTCTGAAAAGAAAGCTGTAAAATGTATCTAAATTCTGATTAAACAAGTTCATTAGTGATTTTAGTGATTTTACTGTACAAAGCCATAATAAGCCCATTCTTATTTAACAGGCAAGTACTTTGTAATATTTAAGAATTTCCAAGGCATAACTCTAACCTTTGACTTTGCTACCATGATACCACACGTCCTCTGATTATTCTTTTCTTTTCTGTTTTTTTTTAATTGTTTTGAGGTTTTGTAACTTCTGTGCAATAAGAATCTGATTGTTTCGAGTTCAGTCGTTTAGCACTGGCTGACAACAGATACGTAGCCTTTAGATGACAACACTCTTGCCTCTGAAGAATATCAAGCAGCATTCTGTTGGTGTTTTAAATTAGATTACTGGGTAAATAATTTCTCTGGATTACTTTGAAGAGTTATGGCAGTTTGTAAAACAGTACTATGGGATTCTGTTGGTGTTATTTAATGGTCGTTTGTTCCTGTTTTTAGTTGGCATTGTTTCTCCTTCTATGTTTTCTGGAAAGAAATATTATTTTTGAATATTTGTACAAACTTTTAACTTTAAACCTTATTGTAGAGGTTCACATTCATATATTTGCATATTTTAAATGAACATAAAGGGCTCTTACAGTTTTTTTTCTTTTCATGCTGCCGAAATATTATTTGTTAATAAAAATCCTGTGTTCTAGGATAAGCTTGTGTTGGTTTTGTCTTTGAAATAGCTTATATTTCTTTGACATTTCTTCATACTTTTTCTGGGAAATACATATTGCCCTTTAATAAACACTAATTCTTTTATGGCTTAATGCTGTTAGCAATCTGTCACAATCAAGAGACGTATCATTTTTTCCTCAGGTTCTTTAATCACTTAATGAGAACTCTAGGTTGAAGATATTTGATACTGTTCTAATAATAAAGTACAAACACCTGTTCAGAACTTTTCATAAAATCTAAAGGTTATATACAAAAATTCCACTGTCTTACAGAGGAAAAAAAAAAAAAAACATTCTGCCTTGGTATTTTGCAAATTTCTTATTGCACTATTTCCTGAGTGTCCAAATAATTTTGCTTACACAATAGTTCTCAATTCCCTACTCCACTTCTCAGTTGTTCTTAGTGTGAAAATAGTAATTTCCATAAATAAAATTAGACTTTACTCATTTTTTCCTTCTCTTTAGCATCTTGTTCCACTATATTCTTTTGCTTTTATAGTATGTGTATTTTTGTGTTGTCCATCACGGTGTTTCTACTCAGGGTGTTATAAAGCACTCCTCCACTTTGCTTCACTTTCCCCATAGTATATCTAAGTGATATGTCTTCACCTTCAAAGGCCAAAATAATTAATATTACTTTAATCCAAATATAGAAGAAATAAGCAAACTTTCACATTTGTAGGGCTATAAAGTATTTGTCATCACTAACAGTAGTATATAAATAAAAGAAGCACGAAGACCAGAGTGATTGCTCATCGTCTCATAACTGAGTTACATTTTAGCTTTTATCTGCATGTAAATAATTCTTATGGGCTGCATTCTCAGACCAGGAGGTTTATTTTTTTGGGAGGTTGTAAGTTTGGAGGTTTTCTTTGCATCACTACCAATGCACCATTTTCAGTCCCTGCTTTGAAAGCCTCAGCTCAGCTTCCAGCTCTTCGTCTAGAAATGGCTGTAACTCATTTCACAGTACTTAGATGCCTACTACTCTCTCAGTAATACTGTTTAAAATATATGTCCCACTCTAAGCTGTTTCTTCCTGTTACTATCCACTCCTGAAGAGCTGCTCCATTTCAGTGCTGTTTATAGTAATACTTTAGAGCGTTTGTGTCCCTGGCAGGAATATGAAGCCTAATAGGTTATGTGACTTTATAAATTTGTATATAATCTTCCAAGGAAATATAAAGCTGAAATAGAAAAAAAGTTTTTAATCTGATATTTTTCTGTGACTTTAAATTACTCTATTACCAGCCGTCTACTAAATGAAGCTAAAGAAACATCAAATTAGATGCAAGTTCTGGAAAGTGGAAGATTCTTTGAAATTAGCACAGGTTATACAAAGTGCTGGGGACTAAGGAAGCTTTCCCATGTAACAACACTTCTGTGAAGCTTGAGTGTGTCCAAAACGATGGACAGCTTAGTATTTGTGTTGTGATGGTCTTTAAAGTGCCTGAGAATGTTTTTGTCGTTACATTACGTATGTTTTCTTACTTCCTTGTAAAGCATTCTCTTCTTTTGTGAAACAACGGGACAGGAATTTATTCCCTATCACAGAAATACCTCAAAAGATACTGATTACTGAGAGTGAAACAATATTCATCAGACAGCAATGTAATTCCCCAATTAGTTTGTATGTATTATAATTCATAATATTTTATGTTGTAATAACTGAAAAAATAATGCTGTTGGTTTAGAAAAGCTGCATACAAGAGAAAGAGCTAAGCCTTAAACATTGTTTAAGGTTGAAAAAATACTAATATGAAATTAAAGGAAATTGATTTTTCAAGTGTTAGAAGTGCACTAATAATCAGCATAGCTGGATTTCCCTTCTTTTGATGACAACCGTGAAATACTTTTTCTAAGCATTAAATGTCATTCAGAAAAAATATTGCATATAGCGATGAAGTGCAAGTTCGAGTATTTGCAAACATAATTACGTCTCCATGCAGCACTGTTGCAAGCTCTGATGTTGTGCAGTGTCAGAGGAATCAGCACCTACCCTTAGGCTGCTGCATACCAACCCTACTTGCAGCACTGGCTAGATATAAAATAGATAGATAGATACTGCTCCAAAATAGATACTGCTCCAAATTATATCATTTATTATAACCACTCCTCCTTCTATCCTTCACTTTTTTCCTTTTCTCATATTTCCCTTTATTACAAATTTCTATCTTTATTCTAGACTATTCTGACCCCTTTAAGACTCTGGGAACATTAAGAACTGAGTTTCACCTGTGCTTGATTTATTTGCCAGGTGATGAGTTAATTACCAGGCCTTAAAAGATAAGGATCAGAAAAGTAATTGTTGCTATCATTAGCAGCAGAGATTTGGGGTGAGTAACACCCAGGAAAAGGTAGTGGAAGTGTGCTTTGGTGTAGGGCAATGTAAAAGGCTGTGAGCAGCATAGTCTGATTTGTGTGGCTTTTTTGTTGTTTGTTTAGTTGAGTTTAAGACTACAGTACTTTAGACACCTTACTTGATTCAAATGCACAAATTCAAGACTTACCTGCTACAAGAAACCAGCTGAAGAAGTGCTTTGGTAAGTCCATGCATTCCTATGGTTTGGTATTCTGAAATACTTGTTAAATGAAGATGGTTATGCTGTGGAGTCCATTGGTTTTGCACCCATTAAATAACACTGGGTTTTGTTTAATCACTTAGTTTGTTGTGCTTGTGGGCCTATTAGTCATACCAGTCTATCATTACTTGCCTGTCACATTTCTCCTTCTGTTAAACTGATTTTCATTTTGAAACATGAATGGTGCCTACTAAAGTCAATGTGATAATTCTCCTGTTGCTTAACGTGGCTTAGTGGAGAGAGGCCTGACTACAAATTAAGATTGTGTGAACCTGTGTTCCTAATTCTGCTAGGCGTGTGTGGTAATTTGGTGTGTAATCCTGGGATAGTTATTTCATCTGTGTTACTGCTTTTGGTTTTGGCTTCTTTTTTTCATATTGTAATAGCGTAAGGATCAAGACTCTTGGTGTTTAAGACCCAAGTGTGAAAAACAGCCAAATTTGTGGTCTGCTCGAACCCATAGACATGCACACACAAAATCTAATGTCAAATTTTATAGATGAGCCCTTGTGAACCTGCTGTCACTACCCCTTCTTGAAGCCTTTTTGCTTCCTTGCTGCAGAGGTGCAATTCTGCCCATGTCTATTTGATCTTAAGTTAAGGTTTTTAAGCAGACCAAACTAGGTAAGAAGATAAGAGGAAAAATACTGTCATAGGATCCTGGAGTAGGAGGAAAAGGAGTGAAAAGTAGCCCTTATGAGCAAACAGAAAATTGTTGACTGCAACAGAGGAACCTAACAGTGGAATTTTCTATGCACTCCATTCCATTAACAATAAGAGGAGCTAAGGCACCTCAGTGTCTTAGCTGCACCAAGGCTTTGAAAAGTATAGACTAGAGAAGCATCAGATAAAGTGCATATGAAGTAAGCAATTTTATTAGTTTCTATGGTAACACACTGCTACATAAAGCTAAAGAAGAAGCAGTCCACAAAATGCAGCGTTAATTCAACCATGTGAACAGTGTTGCTGTTTGTCTGATGTGTAAAGGCATAAGAAAACTGTAATATGTAGTGGGAGCAATCTAACTGTTAAATTAAGAGCCTGAGTCTTGGAACCATAGCACTGCAATGTATTGCTGTGATAAAGCAGTTTGTATGGACTGGGAGGTGGCACTGCTAGATATTGACCCACATCATTTCTCAAAAGGCTTATACCCTGTAACAGGATTAATGAAAGTAAAATGAAAATCTTCTTTTGCTGTGAAAGGAAGGTCTTTAACTCATAACCGGTGGAAAAGCTGATAGAATGGAAAAGGCAATGCATCATGGAGAGTAACTGGGGTCCTTTTAAAAGGTTTTCACACATCCAAATTAAGTTCAGTGGGACTTTGGCAGCTCTGATATTGCTCTCTGGTTCCTGAGCTGAAAGGCAGACTCCAAGGAAAAATAAAACCAGAACTAAAATCCGGTGTATCTGTTTGAAACAATCTGAAAACTCTCCCAGATTATACCTTGAAAAATAACTTCATCTTGTAGTTCCAGAAGGCAGTGCTTCCTCAGTGAACAGGTGACTCTTGACATGGACACTAAGGCTTAATTGTGTGCTCAGAGTTTACTTGCCCCTCTACTTTCTGGCAGTCATACAGTTATTTTTATATATTAACTTCATCTCCTTAAATTGCTAATATCCTACCTCTATTTCTTAGCTATTATCTAATAGTCATGTCAAAACTCTGGTATCTTTTATTTCAGTGACAATTTTGTTGAATTGCCCCACTGTTTCATGGAATCCCAGCTCTTTTTCTGTCCCACTCTCTACTTGGGCTGTTTGCCTTGTTTGCTTCTATCAAGTGTCTGACTGGCCCTATGGTTCTACACAAGATAAGGAGGTGAAAAAATAAAAGAAAAAAATCAAGACTTGTGCTCCTTCAGAGCAGCACCCAGAAGCTGGACGTGGTATACTAGGAAATCTAAATTAACAGTGGACAGCTTTGGGCAAATGGCTGTTATACTCTATTTCAAAAGTGATTATAAGTTAATTAGAAATTAATTTATAAATTTAACATTCTTGTCCTACTCTTTTAAATATAATTAACCTTCTCATTGTATTAGAATGGGGAAATTTAAGGCTGATATTAATAAGCATTTGTATATACTCAGTAAAGGAAATCTCAGACCCAGCAATCTGCTGACATTTTTTTCTTTCTTTTGAAATTCCTGGGGGTATATCCTAGTGACTATTATTTCTGTTTTGATTGGAAGAACAGGAAAAAAAACTGAGAGAGAGAAAATGTTACACCAGCACACATGCCCATCGATCACTTCTGTGGCATCCTCCCATGTGAAGGTCTACTGACACCTGATGGGATGCACTTTTCTCAGAGGGGGAAAAAAGGTTTTACTGCAGGCGCTAGCGGGGTTCTTTAAGCTAGTTTGAAAGGGGGAAAGGGACACAGCCAGGCTTGTCAGTGATAAGCAATGGGATGGCATATCAAAACTTTGTGAACTGAGTGCTAGTGAGATCCCTAAATCTGCTCCATGAGGTGTCGGCATAGTTATCTGATAAATAATTGGGGAATCATCTCTCCTGTCAGCAATCTTTGCTATGAAGGGTAGTTGAAAGAAATTTCTGTGACTTGTGTGTGTGACAGGCACTAAAGACTTGAGAAAACACAGATATTTGTGGTATATGGCTCAGAAGTAGGTAGAAAATTAGTGACTTCACGATGCTGATGCATGAAGGAAAAAAGCACCTTAACACTAAGTATCCTTTTTCCCCCCTGAATCCTGCATTCTCACATTTAGGTGTGATTGTGTGAGCTGGTATTGGTAGAGCTGGTAAAGTGTCGATAGGAAGCTGTTGGCCATGGCAGTTCTTAGGGAGGTGCAGGGACTGCTTGGCTTGTCTGTGTTACCCTTGGTAGTAGTGGCATGCACTGATGTGGTTCAGTTCCCCACTTTTTTACACGCTGGCAACAGCTAATGTATTTTTGTTGTCTTTTTAAGGGATTATTCTATTCCAAACGTTGAGTTATAATCTACTGGAAAATGTGTGCCACAGTAGTGGCTGATGTCATGGTTCAGCTAATCCAGTGGTATACAGGAAATCAAAAATTGAAGAACTTTGGTTTCTGTCCCCATCAGTTTTTGGATGGTTTGTACTGAAATGGCCTTCCTGTGCTGACTTGGGATGGATAGGTTCAATTAATTAGTAAATGTCTTTCACCTGAGGAGGAGCTATATATCTTGGTAGTTTTCAGAGAAAATTCTCTCTGTGTTAACTGTTTTGTACTCTGCATATGAAATCCCTTGAGTGTCTGTTTCTGTAGCCTGCTCTCTAGAAGTTACCCTGCTGAGGATCCTTTTCATGTAATCTTTCCTCCATCTCAGAAAACCCTGCTAGGGCTGGACATGGGCTCCCTTCTACAATAGCTAGCTTATAAAATCAGCAGAGAACTTGGACAGTGGAGGCTGACAAACAGGAGATCCAAGAAGTGCCTTTTTTCTTGGCAGTGCAAGCTGAATCTTATTTTCTTTATCTGTAATTTGCAGCTAAATTTTGTATGGGGACACAATCAGCCAGCCCTTAATGCTAATTGCCCCAGTGAGAAATATTTTTCCTTTGCTAAGAGATCAAAATTGCAGTGTTTTAGGCAGGCTACTTCAGGAAAAATCTGTTCTTTTCTTCACTTGTATTTCAGCTATGCACTGATGTCGTTCTCAAGCATTTCCAAGAGGCTGGCTCCATACAAACTGGAGGACTCTTCTTTAAACTAGACACAAAACCATCCCGGGTTTAAAAATTGCCCTCTCCCCTATCTTTAAGGATCTCTTTTAAATACGTGTCACTTCAGTCTAACTTAAATAGTTGCTGTATAAATGTTGCTGAACAAATAGGTAGTAAGCCCACAGGAACACATAGGGAACGTGTGCCCTGACCCATATGGAATGCACGCTCTGACCTTGGTGCTGTGGTATCGGGTAATGTCAAATTCTGCCTTCTGAAATAGCTGCAGCTTGTTCCACAGCAGCATGGGCATGTGGCCACTGGGTCGCATCGTATTATTTGGACCTGCCATATGGGAATCTAATTTATCCAGGTGGTTTTAGCCTTCTGTCTTCTGACATAATGAAAGGTCTTTGCAGACTCTGTGCAGCTCCCAAACCCCACTTGTGCATGTGTTGTAACTTCACGGATACCAAGCCTTTAGCCCGTAAAAGATCAAACTCACTTTATGCTGTATCACTGAAACCGAGATATGCTTCCCAGTGCAAAACCTGCTGGTGGTAAATAGATCATGGCATGAGTTTGCATATGTATGATTAAAATCTGGCATATAGGAAAACAGGAGCCACAGCAGTTTCCTGGTTGGGAGAAATATCATCAAGGGTGCCAACTCCTTATTTTGCTTTCTGTGGTCATTACAGTCAACTAAGAAAGTGAATTATCTGAGGTATTTTTAAAGCAGCAAAATATTCATAGGAATTGTTTAATTGTTTTGACGTCCTTTAAATATTTGTAGAAATAAGGACAATTTCCATCTGTCACCCTAGAAGTTGTGCTGATGATTGTTCAAGATCTATAATACTTAAAACTGTCTGGCCCCCTGAGAAGGGCAGGGAGGGAAGCCATTTGTTTCTCTCCTGTGCAGATAAAGGAAATTGTGCATGCAATTGTATATATGTAGCAAATCAGGAAGTAGTCTTTGACTTAAGAAAGCAAGTTTTTTTTTTTTTTGAAACAAAAAAAGCCAGTCCTACCTTAAGCTCTGTAAGTCTTTCAAACACATCTCTTGTATTTTTGTAATGTAGAGTCAAAATAATCAATATGCAAGACAATGTGTGTGAGTCTATTAATGCCTAATCTTCTGGGGAAGGGATGTGATGTGTGTAGAGAAATGACTGCAAGAGTATTTTTTCAGTTTGGAAACATTGCCCCATGGTATAAAGCTGCTGCCACGGAAATGCTTGATCATCACCCCTTCTTGTCACACACTGAGTCAACTCTGCTGTTATCAGTGGTGTGGGATGGTGTGGGGCAGCCTGAGACTCTCTGAGCAGTTTGTGATGTATTGGACAAGCAGTGGATCTCAGCAATCCCTGGACGAGATTCCCTGAGGGTTCCAATTACAGCCATTGCTTCAGGGACTGTGTTGCTGCACTGTAAATGCATCCTGAAAGACTGGCCTATATATCTGTGCCTAGACTTACTTTAGCTATGGAATTGTGCTGCTTTTTGGTGCTAATTGCAAAAAATTGTCTCATCCTTCAGAGCAAGTGCCTGGCATTCACTTGTGCAAGCTGCAAAGATACCTGGGGCTCTTCACAGTTATGTGGGGCCCCACATTTCTCTTCTAAGAAAAGGTGTAGTTTCCGTGGTAATTAGTATCATTGAAATGGATTCTATAGTCTTAAGGCTGTGTGTTGCTCTTCTAGTATGCTGTCCTTGCACTTTTAGGAAAGATGGTTGCTTTTTCTAGGCAGTCTAGAGACCTTTCTTCAGCGTGACAGCAGATTTAAGAATTTAACACTGTATTAGTGCGTTATACAGAGGACTAACATGGTGAAGGTCCTATTGTTATTAGGCTGTAACTTTTTTTAAGCAACTGAGAAGCTGACTGTGAAAAACCCTGTATCACATCCAGCAGGAGTACCCTTTTTACAGGCACTTTAGCCCAGTCAAACTGCTAATACTCAAGGCTAAGAATGAAGTTTTTGTTTAACAACATGACCATGCTTTGCCAAACCAAGGAGAAAAAAGGAAGCTTGATTTCAATAAGTAAACAAGTTATTTGCATCTTAAACAAAACAAACACTCATAACACTGTTAGTCAAAATTGCCACGTGTTTATGCTTATTTTTGACTAAGTACAAACTGTAGCACAAAAATGTTGCTGTGGTACTTTTCTCATCTCTCTCTCATCAACCTCCTTCCCAAGTTTTGTCTGGCTTTCCAGACTTATCCAGACAGCAGGCCGGATAAGCTAAGCAAAACGAGTTACAACATGGGATGCGGGAAATGGTAAAGTTTCTCTTAAGGACACGAGGCTTGGAGCCAGGTATTGATCTGTATGATTTTTCCTCTTTCTACTCCCATAATGCACATCAGCTGGCAGGATAGAGGAAAACACAGCTTGTGCTCCAGATGCCTCAACTGGTCATCCCAAGGTCTTGAGGTTGCTCCTGATGATCCTCAGAGTTCTTGTTGGGAGGAGCACAATTCCCTGTGGGTTGTCTGGTGGTTCTATTCAGCTCTCTCGTCCCTCTCAGAAGGAGTCACCAATGACAACTGCCCTTCTTCTCTTAATGAGGTGGTCATGGTCTAGGAGGTAGAACTGACTTGCCCTAGGCAATTCCTCTAGCCTTCAAGATGGATCTTCATGCCTATTGTCATTTGCCTGGTCTCCAAGTGTCCTATTGTGTCAGGGCACGTGGGTGGGTGAGGTAAGCTGGGAGGTATTTGCCAGCCCCCCTCCTCAGCAGAAACCTGTCTGCATTGCCTTGGTCCCCTCCTGCCTGGTGGTGAGAGGGCAGCTCGTCCCTGGCTGTTGGTGCATTTGTCTCAGGGACAGTGGACAAGGGGAGGCATATTCTACCTCCTCGAAGTCCCTGAGGCTCCTCAGCCTTTCCAGTGCCTCCCTCAGCTCTGCCACCGGGCTGGGCAGGTTGTCCCCTGGTCACACTTGGGCAGCTGCTGTCTCTGCTGACCTCTGACAGCAGTGACAGGCTGTGGCCCTGGCTGCAGCCTGGGGCCTGGGCAGCCGCACATTTTCATGGGAGCTTTGCCTGGGTCACCACGTCCTTTCCAGTGAGTGCAGAGGCTGTATCTCCTGCTTGCTCCTCTCCGTAGGGGCTGCTTTTGAATTTGTGTGGGTGGCCACCAGCACTCCCATTATCAGTGTTATTGTAAAATATGGTCAATATCTAATGACAGAGTTTGGCTTGTGATTTCCAAATATTAGGCTGGAGCAATTCTTGATCCTGCACTGTCAGTTTTAATCTTTGATGGTGAAGAACTTTTCAAAGTATGTCCCTAATGCAAGTAATGGTCACTGTGTAAAAATAAAAGCAGGTTGCTATATTGGGAGGTAAAAGGGACAGAGTTGTACTTGCCCTTGTCTCTTACACTTCGCTGTTTGGAATAACAAGGATGTTGCTTGCCAATAATCTGGCTGACAGTCACCTTTTGAAGGTTATTGCTTCCCGATAGCCGGCAGAAAGCCCAATCAGGAAGGAGAAATATATAAGCATCCTTCTTAATTTGCAAGGACATCTGCTAAATTTACAGCTTTAGAGAAGAAAATTGAGAAAAGGAGTGCATGGGCACAAGGACTAAGTACTAGACATCAAAATATCAGGCAAGGTTTTGGGGGAGGTGGAAAAAGGATGGATACTTTGAGATGCTGAGAAGATAAGGTATCTTTGACCCTTCATTAGGCCATCAGCGATGTTGACAAGTGCTTTCTGTGTCAGGAGCATTATTATGCTTTTCCTTTCATCCTTCTAGGTTCCCATAAATACCATTAAAATGCTTTCTGTGCTGTGCCACTGTATATGTGATTATGGTGACAGTATGTCAGCCTGCATGATGAGCCAAGGAGTAATAGATTGGTGAAAATTATATGTATTACTGTAAAAAAAGTAACCTTTTTCGTGTGACTTGACAGAAGAGGACCCTGTTACCTCGTCCAAGCTGCCTGTTTTGAGTTAGGGTGGTGTGTGTTCTAAGTGACTAAAGTTTCTTGGTTACCTGCTCCATGCAAAGGTCATCTGGAATGGACTTATCCCTGGTCCAAGCATGGGAATAAGGCACTGTATTAGCATATCCTTCTGTCTCAGGGAGAAAAACTACATTATGCATGAATAAGAAGAGGCTTTGAAGTTTTAAATGCATCCTAAGTGATGCATAACAGCACATCACAGTTTGGATACTGAGTTGTGCAAGCAATGCTACAAGCTCAATTCAGGCTAACCTCTCAAATATTTGGAGATTTCTTTTTTCCCTAATTTAATATTTGAACCAGTGCATAGCAAGTTTTTGCAATTTTCACAGTCCATATAATGTCTGAAACTTTCAAGTGTCTGTATTGGTGTTGTAGGCAAGGGTTTTGACTGGAGCCTGTTAAAAGTACTTTTGTGATGAATAAAAAGTGCAATCTAGTTCTGCTCAGGTTAATGAGAGCTTGTTTCTGATTTGAGTGGCGAAACCATGAAAGCCAATTTTAATACTTGGTCTTGCATCAACTATGAACGCAAATACATAAACATGCAGGAGTCAAGTGATGCTAAATGATCAGCTTTTGGTGTCTGAGGAGTCTGCTCAGGAGATGAACTACAATTCCTGTACTTTGTTTCCAAAAAGACAGACTAAGGTTTTTTTTTCTTTCTATTTTTCAGCCAAGAACAAAAGTGTAACTGAATGAAAACTCAGTAAAAGTTCAGTATAATGAAGAGTGGCTAGAAAACTAACCCTATCTAAAAATATTTAACAGGTTTAGAGGAAGCCTTCCACTGAAGAATTAATCCTTATGTACAGGCATTATTACTTATCTACCCCTACCCACCCTCAAATGTCCAAGCCTGGGGAGTTTTTTCTTGCATTTAAGAAAATCATTGCCTGTTATTTAATATATTTTTCATTTCTGACCCAGTTTTGTCTTGTTCTTCTTTGCTGTTAGAAATGAAAAAAGAAAAAGCAACATGTTTTTGGAAAAAGATATCAAAGATCTCTTTTTGTCAGTCAGACAACCCAGGAAAAGAGGCACTTCCATGATAGAGGGCTCAGAAATTTTTAGTGGCACTTTAAACCTCAAAAATTGTCATAAGACACATGCCCGTTCAGTTAGCTAAGTGCTAACTTTTCTTGGGAGGAAATCAAGTTATCTGATCCTATGGATGCTTTAAATTTTATACAGGACTTCAACAGTGGTTCCAATTATAGGTTTTATGGCCTTTACCCATTAATAAACATGCCATGGGCAAAGTGCTCTGGTGAGAAGGATCTCTATTTTTTTTTTTTTTAATTATTTAGTTTGGGGTTTTTTTTGCAGGGTTAGTTGTGGTACTGATTGTGTTTAGAAGTTTATTTTCTTTACTTGGCCCTTCCAAGTACAACTGCTTGATTCCAATGCACAGCCTGTTTAATTATAGAAGGTCTATTGTTTCTGTATCTGGCTACTTCTTACTTCAGAGAGGCTAAAGCATCTTTCCTTTAACTTCTGTACACGTGATAATTTTGCAAACCAAGAAAAAAGTGAAGAAAACCAGCTTATAAACCCCGACTTTGACTTGATTTAGGGTGAAAGAAAAATTTGCTCCTTAGTTAATTGACTTTGCAAGACCACTCTAGGAGTTAGGTTTTTCTCAGAGCCAATTGCTCTGAAGCAGTTCTAGGAGGATAAATTCAACTTATGTTTTAGAACTTTGTCATTTTCAGCTATTTGCTCTCAGTTCAAATAAATGCCCCTATTGCTAAGTCAGCAGATCTTGCTTACAGGTTTCCCAGCAGGCTCGATGCATGCAGAGGGTAGGACTGATTTGAAGAAACACAGCTGAGTGCTGGACACGTCATTGTTTATACATGACCAGTTGTCTTATTTCACTGGAAATGTGACACGAGTCTTTCCCCTTGTTCAAACATGTTGAAAATGAATTTATTTTGATGAAGCTTTAGTTTCTAACCTCAGGTGAGAAAGAGAGTAGTTCTGGCAAAATGGAGGAAAACAAATAGTGGAATTGGAGAGGCACATTTTGGTGTCTTGTTTTTGACACTTTTCAGCGAAAAGTAATTGCCAGAGTTGTACCATGAGATTGTGACACGTGGGAGAGGGTTGTGCCAGTTAAAAGATCACAAAAACCGGTATGGATTATTAAGAAGCCTGAACTGTCAAACATGTAGTTCAAAGATGATCATAGTCTAAAAAACTACTAATTTGTCAAGGTTACAACAACGAGAGAGTAGGGCAGCCACACATATAGTAATAATTTAAAATAACTTAGTTATTTAGGTCAAACCTATCAAGAGAATAAATGCAGTGCTATGACAAGCAGTTTAAATAGAGCCCCAAGTCTCAGGTCCAGGAAGCACAGTAGTCTGATTTAGAGTAATTCAACTCCAATACAAGCTTAGCACCTCTTGGCAACCACTTTGTGAATCCATTATAGCCATTATTTGCATTTGTGGGGTGAGGTTTTTTTAGGGGTACACATCACTGAGTACAAGTCTTCAAGAGCTAAGTAATACTTTTAAACCTTGTCTAAGAACTTAGTCCTGTCTAAAAAATTAAGAATTTTAGTATAGTTATGAAGTACTAAACATTGATTCTCCTGTGATGAAGGCAAGCTGTTAATGGAGGCATAGGAAGCTTAAAACACACAAGGAAACTCCTACAGGTCTTAATGGTATAGATGTAAATAACATATTTCCTGAAATGTGATCAGATCTGCACATAAAAGGTACTCAACTATGCATTCAAATCTCAATTGTGGTTTTTTTACTTAAATTAATGGGTTTAATTTCAAAGAAATTTTAATATCAGGAAAGAGTCTAAGTGGAAGAGAGGCAGTATCTTCAGTAGGACAGTTAAAATGAGTATGTAATTGTTGAAGGAACTTAAGGTCATTATTACTTTTTTTTAATGGTGAAAAAACCCCACCCCAAAGACCCAAATTCCAGCATGCAATTTGAACATAAATCTTGCCATCTGGGAAATCGGAAGTAATCCAACAGTGCCATGGCACCGCAAAGGGATCTGGAGAGTAAACTGCTTTCTGATTAGCTTCCATGCCTCCAGGGCTTAGCTTATTTTGTCTCTGGCGAGGACTTGGACTCGGAGACAGCCCCTGGAAGAGGCTGTCCCCTGACTTCAACAGAGACTGCGCTTCACGCAATGCTTAAACTAATCATCTTTAACAGGCTTCTTCAGTAAGAACAGTGCTTCAGGGACAGCCAGGAGGTGTTCTACAGGCACAGTGTTAGCCCCTAAGCACGGTGATAATGGAAGTGCACGTTCTCATGGGTTTTTATATAGGCAGAGATAGAGAATGTTCCATTGCTTTTAATGAAGTGTTAAATGTAAACCAGTTTTCAATACCAGAAGCTACTTCTCCCTTAGAGAAATGTGCTGCATGCAGAAGCCAAGGGTAAAACTCTAATTACATGTGACACGGCTTCAGTTACCCACAATATACTTTGAGGATTAGAATGCCAAGGTTGGAGCTACAAATCCATGACCCCAAATGTTTAAGTATTTTTACCAACTTTAACTTGCAAAACAATGACAAGAAATCTCAGCAGCAGCAGGGGTCCAGCAGAGTGTTTCTGCTATTATGCTGAAAGACTGTGCTAACAAAAATGATAATATTTAGTTTGTCATTGTAAAGTTTATTTTGCCACCAATGTGAGTCTCAGGGGAAAGAGAGGAAAAATCATCTTCACTGCTTTAAAAAGACCAGTAAATGAGTTTAATCAGCAATAATTGTAAATTACCCACAAATGTTCTATGAACAGCTTTTTTTCAGAAGGTCTGTAAACATTAAACCTATTAATGTCTAACTTGTCTTTTGAACAAGAAGATAAATAGTTGAAAAACCTTTTTAAATTATATTTCCGTGAAGGAAGTTGTTTCTGGTTGTAGGAGATGAGTACTTCACTAATCTACCTAGTGCCATTTCAGAAAATATTTTGTAAGAGCATCATTAGTGCCACTTCCATGGCTTTTTCTTATACTGTGGTGATAAGACATGGAAAAAGTAGCAGCAGCAGTATGTGATATTGTCATCACACCTGAATTCACATTGATGAGCCCATTACTCCCCAGATATTCAAGCAGAACTAATTTAGGAAGGAGGATGTTCCAACCTGATTTTGGATGATTTCTTGGTTTATGTAAATTAAAATTCATGGAAATATATCTGAGGAAGTTCTACTTCTTAAGTAATACTGTGTCAAGTTGATTCCAGACTTGTGCTCCTGGAGGCTTGTTTTCAGTGGATGTGTTTCTGTGTGTGTATTCCAAGCAGAGGCCAAAGCAGGGAAATTTCTAGTGAACCTTGAGTCCATTGGATGAAGTGAAACACATACCTACTGTATATGTTTATTATTATTATGGTACCAATTGTGGTATGGATGCTGTTTGAGAGACTGGTTTTAGCAAGCTCAGATTTTGTAATGTTGATTCATGCAATTTCCATGTTCTCCTAACATGAAATTGAACTAATTCTTTTCCTCCAACAAAACAACTTTTGTCCATAAACAGAACGCAAACAGCTCTATGGGAGAAGTAGATAATTTTGTGTTACCTCAAGGAGATGAACATTTTGTTCTACTGTTTTACTTTTCCTCTAAAACACCACATTCGCCAATACAATTCTTCTGGTAACCGCAGGGGAAGTTCTCACCACAAAGTTTCTGTGGATGGTCTAAGAATACTAATAAGAATTCGGGTTCTGCCTTGTCATGCAAGAATGAGCAGTGATTTTTGGTGACTATTGCTTTGCCAAGCACTTGAGCTCCTTTTGTCAGTCACAGTAATTGGGAGGTGCTTACTCTGGCAAAAAGTGGCTTATAAGGCTGTTAAACTGGGCAACCAAAGCTGTGAGGGTTTACCAGCTGTGTTTCTGCTTCATTGATCGTGTAACCCTTAGTGGTGTTCTCAGTGTGTATTTGAGCAAATGACAAAAGGCAGAATGCAGATGTTCCATCAAGATCTCTCAAGCCATTTTCTCCTTGTAGAAAGAAGCTTCAATACAGAGGCAAGAAACTTGATTGAAAAAGTCACCCACAACTGACTTTTTACAAAATGTCTCTACTCTGGTGGTTTTAGGCTGTACCATACTGTGAGTTTTTAATCTTCTATCTTTCCAGCAGTCACTCAGCATAATTTATTGTTTCAATTAAGTTTACATAAAGAGCAGCATAATGTCACTTCGATATTGATATCAAGTATGTTCATTAATGTTTAGATTTACAGAAAGTTCAGTAGATGGAGTTGCTTCACTCTATTGAACTATATTATCAGAGTGACTTAACAGTTGGGTGGTAGAAGGGGGAAGTTGTTGATTAGGCATCCATGTGAGACTGTCTAACACAAACAGAATTGTCTACCTTGGAAGTGTGAAAACATCAGTTTAAAAAAACTGACAATTTGAAGGATTCTTGTCAGTTAATGGCAAACAATTTTCCAATGAAGAGAAATGATGACATTTGATAGGTCAATTTTTAGCCCCTGGAGGCACTCAGAAGTGCAGAAAAGCAATGAAATATGTCATGAAGGTAGTGACTTTTCTAACAGATGCAAGCAAGGAACAGTTTCCCATCATAAGAGAGACAGAAGTCCTGAGATACATTCCCGACATTATCAACAGCAGGCCAGCTGGATTGAGGTAGAGAACAAGCACTCAGATTTATCCTGAGACATGTTTGAGATCACTGAGCCAAACTCAGTGCTGTGCAAAGGGATGATCTAGGTTCTGGTATATGTGACAGTATAATAGAGAGAATAGAGAATAACCCAAATTTCAAAAAAAACCATGTGAAGGTAGCAGAGGTTCCCTGATGCTTCCAAGAGACAGTCTGAATTATGAAAAGTGGTAGAATCATGTTGATCAAGGTGAAGATGAGTGAAATCTGAGAATTTAAATCAACAACTTTGAATTCAGATTTTAGTCTTGATACTTTGTCTTATGCTTTCTTCTCCCTTCAACCCCACTTTGGATGCCCCTCAGTATTTTTCATAAATACAAGCTCCAATTCCTGTGTCAGGGAGAGAAACATATACTTTGGTTTTTCAATATTTTTCTTTTTTGTAGTATATGCTTGAAGGAGAACCAACATTAATCACAGTCCAATCATCTTACTATTATTCGTCCTTATTTTCACTGCATTTTCTTCTTTTTCGTAGTGGTGATTTGTCTTTGGTAGAGATCAGCCATTGATGCAAAAGGGGGCAATCAGTTCGCTCCATCCTGATTTTAATTTGTTTGTTGGTTTATTATAGGACAAGACTCGTGAAAACAAAAGGAGAGAATGTGATCCTGTTCTTTTCCTGTGGACTGTAGATGCACTTGTACCTCACTATTTGGGATTTCTGTTTACTGTCATGTTTCAACTTGCCATAAAAGGAAGCATTATCTTTTTAAGGAATAATATTGCAGTATTGTTCTCTTATTTCGCTGTTTTCTTACCCTATAGGAACACAAGTATTGGCCTTTGGTTATGTGTCCAGTTAGTTTTCCTGGTTTCTCGAACAGACAATGGCAGATGTTGTAAATTTTTCCACGGTTTCTTCCCAAACTGAAGAGTTTGCATTATTACATGTTGCTCTGCAAGTCTTAACAACAATATATAAAAATGTTGAACTCTGGCACCAATTCTGTAGTCTTCTTGTGAACCGAGTGTCTGTTAATAATGGCCTCTTGCCTTCTGATGTGCTCTCCTTTAGGACTGTTGCTCCTTTTTCCCTCAGGTTGCAATCACTTGGTGAATGAGCTTCAATGCCAAAGTCCCCATTGTTCCATCCTCCCACAAATTATATTTACAGTGGGACACTGCATTCCTTGCTCCTTCATAAAGCTGTTCAGCAAAGCTGGCTTAGCTCATCCTTCACCACCTGTAAGGACTCTGTTTGCTAAATCAGCGCTCCCCCACTCATTCACCACACAAAATACAAAACGTGCCCCTGCTTCTGCGAGCTGCCTTCTGACCCCCTTCTCTTCTAAGTGGTTTTAACCCGCCTCTGTCACTCACCTCCTGCCTGCCCTTGCTCTCCTTCCCACTCTGATCCAACTCGGGCAGAATTCATATTGCTTCTCTTTTTGCTGCTCTGTTCTTCCTTTGAATGCTGAAGTCTCTGAAGAGAAACCTGAAAAGACAATACAGAAAATGAGAAGGGCCGGGGGGAGAGAAGCAAATTAAAAAAACCTCTAAAAAAACAATAACCAAGCAAGGCAAAGTCCCTTACAATATGTAATAGGTCAAAAAAACATAATGCAGGGAGTTTATATTTTTTCAGATGACTAAATGCAATATGGTACAATATTAGTAGAAATCACCTTTTTTTGGAGTTGAAAATGATCTGTGGACTTCTATTTAATTTGTGCTAAAAAATGTAATTTTTTTTAATACAACATCTAACCTTCTTCCCATTCATTATATATCACTTAAAAATCTTCAACCCTACGTTCACTTATAATTATCATCCCTTTCTGTGCAACGTTATTCAATGCAATCACTCTTTAGGCATTCCATATTAGTATAACTTTTAAGCTAACATGGCATTAACATCTGAAAGGTATTTTTTTTGTGCTTATGAAATGTAATTTCCATTTGGTGTGACATACCAACTCCAGGCACCTCAAGACAGAAAAGGGCATATCTTTTGCACCCATTAATATTCTTCTGGATGATTTCCCCAATATTTACATTCAATCTTCTCCAAAATAGAGTTCAAAACTAAAATACATCTCCCAGATTATTTCTTCAGTATCATCTACTTTCTAACACCATTCTGAATGAGTATGTGAAGAATGTTTTCTTTAAACTGATCACTTATTTTCTCTGTAAATTATTTCAAATGTAGTCAAAGTACAGTACTTTCTACTCTTATAAAGTTGATTACTAGTTAAAGAAAGGACTGTTAATTTTATTGCAATTTTTTTCCTACCTCTGGAATAGAAATATGAGATTAATATGCCCAAGGCAGTGTGTACTTACAGAACTGTGGAAAGGAAGAAAAACTTCAAGATATAGGATTCATCATCAGAAAAAACACTGCTCTTTGTCAAAATGGGTTAGAATTAATTGATTCATCAGATTAAAAAAATACACTTCGAGAAATGGTGACATTTTAAAGGAATTTCAAATGAGAAAGGACACTTGAAAGACATGGTAAGAGAGCTAGCTTGAGGATAGTGATAGTGAAGTGAAATAACATGTTAGAACTGCAACAAAAAAAGTAGGAGGAAGGTTATTTATGCAGAGACTTTAGGTGATCAAAATAATCCTGTGTAAAGTTTGCAGGGACTTCTTCATCCTCCCTTTTTTTTTTTCCAAACTGAAAATAGATTCCTGACTGTATACACATATTTACTATTTCACTTTCTGAAATTCCTAAAGTGGATTAACGTTGAGAAGGACTGTAAGTGAACCATTTGGTTTTATTAATGTTCTTTTATCTCTTGTAAATTTATCAGAAAATAATTCACCAAAAGAAAAGCTGTTCAAAACTTCTAATTGGGAAAACATTTTGTAGAACCTGACAGTGATTAAGAGGAAATTTCAGAACAGGATGGTAACATACACTACTCTACTTGACTTTGTGAAACTCTATTTTTAACATATTGGTGAAAATTAGAGCAATTGACTAAAAGTACAGACCCAGTGAGTGGGCTGACATTTATTAGCATAGCCCATGTGTGACAGGAAAGTAGGTAAATATCTTTAAGTCTTTTATTTCAAAAGAAGCAAAAGGTTACAAATTTCACTTTAACAGGGGTTTTGTCATTTGAAGTAATTCATACATTAGTTATGCCACAGTAGATGTGACAGTGGTTACAGTGATACTTTTGACTCATTCACACTCTGGTTGCTGTGCAGCTCTTAAGCAACAGTCTCCCAAACTGTTTGAGGATCTGCTTCCTACAGAGCAGCAGAATAAAAGTGTGGCATCACACTATGCACTCTCTCAGTGGCTGAAATGTAGCAAAATTTTCCAATGTGAAATGCATCATCAATAAACCCTTTAAAGTATCTCACTATGTTGTTCTGGGAAAGACTATTTCCAGTAATTTGCATTTCTGGAAACAGAACAAGAAAGTTTGTTTGCTACAGTACACGTTGTGTGTAAAGCACTGAGAGTATTTGTGGGTGTGTCAGCAATGTGAGCATCCTAAGACGGAAAGGTCACTTTCACCGTTTACATCCGCAGCATTGTATATGGACACTTCTTAAACTAGCTCATGTGCAATCCTACATGGAGCTGGATCCAAACTCACCACTGTTTCCAGAGGTGTAAATCTGCAGCAGGTCTGGTGCTTAGTGTGTAAGTGCCCGCTTCCTGATGCTGAGATTCCAGGGAGTGTTTGCTTCTTACCTCGCTGTTCTTGGCTGACAGGATTCTGTTTAGAATAAAGCGATCTGTTCAGGACGAGTGCTCTGAATCTTTTTATTAAGTATCTGAAGCATTCCTCATTTTGTGAGGATAATGGAGGTACTGGATCATTGTTATTTCTCGTGTCTTGTCTACTTCAGTGTATTCTCTGTATTTAAGTGGTCTTTACAGCATTCATTGTTCTTGCAGTAGGTTAGTTCTGTTTGAACTTGCAAAAACGTTGCTGGTGGCTTTTCTGTAAGAAACTGTATGATCTTTTTTTAAATAACATTAAATTTTGCATCATGCTAAGATATTTTTTATATATATATTCAGGGTGATTTTCTTTCTTTGTGTTCATTTCACATCTTTACTTACAAGGCAGAATTCCTTACACAAAGTTGTGAAGTTCTAAGAGGTAAAAAGGACAGGTATCAATGTGACACATAAACTCATTGTGTCTGCTGATTTTTTGTTTGGTATAGCTTTACATTTATTTGTACCACTACATAGACAAAGACCTGCTGAAGAAACTATACCATGCAAATAACTGAACTTCATTAAAAAATGACCCAAGTGAAAAGGAAAAAAAAAAATCTCAGTAGATACTTAATTATCAAGTTCAATCACACAATGTTTTAAATATAAATATTTGAAAATGAATGTTTATTACTGTGTATTTTGCCAACTAGTATGGAACAGTTCAAATTTACAGTACAGTTTGGTTAACTAGGAGTAATTTGAAATAATTATAAATGTGCTCAACTATTTCTAGAAGTATCAATTATATACTAGGAAGCGTAAGAGAATATGTTCAAATTAACACCTGAATATTCACAAATAGCAGGCGTGGAAATACAAAGAGAAACTGTCATTGTTTTTGTGAGAAGGAAGGACGAGAATAGAGGAACACTAGGACGTGTGGTTTTAGATACTTCTGTAATAATGAATTTTTATATGACTAATGCACAATAACCTCATCTCAAATGTGCACATAATTGAAAATGGCTAAATGCCATTTAAATAATGATGTCTCCATATTGTGCATATAAATTGCACTGAAATCCTTCAAAAAATTGTGGTCGTTTTAGGAAGGATGTTGACCTGCTTCAGAAGCAAGGTGACTAAATTGAATTGGGCATTTCATTACTTTTTGACACCCACTCATGAGATTATGGTCCCTTCACCAAAAAGTGACATCACATGTATTGAAGTATCCGAGTTTCATGTAAAAAGGAGTAAGTGCTAAGGGAATGTGAGGTGTGGGGGAAGAGAAGGAAACCACATGTTGCAGGCAATGTGGATGAGACTGGATTAAACTTAACACTTAAGAGTTTTCCCCATAGTTTGGAAGTGAGAAGCTGAAGAATCAAAGAATTTCTGTCTTCTGGGAATAGAACTCTTTTTGGCCCCTTAAACTAATAATTGCTTTACATTATAACCCACTTGCACTTTTTAACATGAAAGTTTAAGGCAACTACTGTAACTAATATAGGCAATACTTCTTTTCTTTTTCCTTCTATATCTCTGCTATAAGTCTTGGAAGCTTTTATTTCTCTTTAGGCACTGGAGATGCCATGGCTTTTCAATTTCTGCTCTCTCTTCTGGAAAAAGACTTAATAGCTAAAAGGATTGTGGAAATGTGTCCTTGAGGGTCACCCAGGGGCCTACTGGCACTTTATTGCCAGTGGAGATGCACGAGAGGAAAATGATGCAGATTTCAGGGCAAGGCATTAATGGTTCCCTTCCAACTAAAAAATAATAATAGGAAACAAAATGTAACACCTACTATAATATTTCAGAAGCTGTGTCCTATGAATGGCACCAAGATGCAGTAAAAGTCAAAATCACTCTTTCCTTGACACAAGGCCACTTTATTTGATCCTCCTGTGGATAAAGCTATCTTGGTTCTTATACCTATTCCGTAAAGAAAACTAAGAAGGCTTATCAACACTGTTTTGCCAGGCTAAATCTGATGCTTACAGCCTCATATTGAATTTTGATTCTGCTTTAACGTCTTGTTGATTTGAGTCGGTTTCATTACAATTATTTGGACTATAACACTCAAGTATGTGTCTAGATGGATTTACTCTGTCAATTACTTTGCTGTGCAAAACGCAGCATGTGAGATCTTAGTGTTGTGCTTTATCGTATCATGTGATTTGTATAAGAAACAAAAAGTCAATTTAAATGAACTGTAACAAAGGTTATTCCAATAAGTTCGGTATGTAGTTCAATGAATAATGCATGGCTGAAGGTGTTTATAGATATAGCACATCAGCTAATTTTAGTCACTGTCACTTATTTGTAAAGTAGTATTTGTTTTTTGTGAAAGAGCAGGAAAGCCCACCAGTTGTCTCCTGGAATGTGTTGAGGCTGAGTAAGATCCAGCTGCCAGATTCAGACTGGCTGAAACACATTATAAATTCTTGCAGCCATCATGCATCAGATAGTCCACATTTTAGATCTGTATATGCATATTTAATACACATAGTCCTTTTTAACTAGTAAATATTATGCCTTTTCTGAGGTGATTAAATTGGAGTATGTATTCCTTCACAGAAATGGATGTACGTGCAATAACATTAATCTGCTGTTTTCTAAATTTATTTTTTCTAATAAGCCTTTTAAGAAATCTAAAATAAATTTCATATTCTAAGCTTTGAGCCCTTGTCCAAACAAAATGACATGAACTGGCCAGGTAGACTTTAACTGCAGTGAAACCTAATAATGAAAAATATCCACAGTGCCTTGGGAGGATGGAGTTGAGTCTTACTGTGCAACAGGTCCATTGTCTATTTTACCAGTTAGAAGCACAACGGACAGGAACTTAGTACAACACTGACAGTGTTTGAATGAAGTAGTCCTGCCTGATGAATAAGGGCTTAGTCATCTGAAGAATACCTTGCAAGAAAATACACTTCGCAGGATGAACTTCCATTTTCCAGTGTGAAGCTCTGGAGAGCTGTGCTCAAATTGGTGAGCAGATTCTGGCTGTGTATGAATAGATAGCTTCTAGCTTCCATGGCCAATTACAGCAGGGACCAATTGTCTGGTCTGTTACAAGTAGGATGAGAGCAAAAGATAAGGAGTTTTCTCATTTTTTTTGATACTAAAAACCAAAGCCAGACTGAAAATCTTCTCTGGGTCTGTTGCAGTGTACCCTCACTACTGCTAGAGACATTGACAGCAGCACCTGTATCTCTGCTTGGTAAGGTCACTTGTGAAAAAACGCTGACTGAATTTATCTAATTCTGCAGTCTGCGTTCTTGTCGCCTAGAACACTTGTAGTCCCAATATCCTTTTCGATTTACTGCTCCTCAACAGCATTTCCCTCCCATTATTCCCAGTACAGAATGCACTCAGGTAGCTCCTTCTTTGTCCCTGCTGCAAGGAGAAATGAAAGCACCATTCAGGAAATGTTTTCCTCTCTGAATGTTTTTGCTCTGTTGTGCTACCTCTGAAAAAGGATGCCATTTTTGAATACAGAGCATCAAATCAGCATCATTTTTTTCTCAAGTTTCAAAAACAAGCAAAAATAATCCCCAGAGAGTTAATGATTGCTTCCTTTTCTTTAACTCCTGTGGCGGATTGCCATATCAAGTTTTTATTAGTAGACCGCTGAATGTCAAATACGTGTTTTAGCACAGCAGATTTGTGTTGTTAGTTGGAATGTAACTCTGGCAATAATAGCATTTTGATTTACCAAATATTCAAAGAAATTAGGTTTTTTACTGTTTGTTCACTTAACTAGCGCAGAGTAGCTGATGGAAATTTGACTTGAAAGATGCTTTAGTGGTGAGTTCTGGGTGAGGGTCTTAGTTGTTTGAGCTGTGAGACATCAAATGCCCAGAGAATGAGATCTAAATTCCACATGTGGTGAGCAGTTAGTAATGAGAATAAATACGTAAAATAAAGTTTAGTGTGAGTGCAGTTTTGAACTCATCAGGAAACATCAACTCTTTATTCAACATTATAATTTTCACTTCAGTAGTGATAAATATTTTTCGTACATCTTTCCATTGAGAAAATTTGTAGAAGTCCTGAGGCTCAGTAGTAAAAAAGTTGCAAAACTTAGCATATAGGGAATAATGTTGTTGATATATTGTAAGATGAAAACTGCATGGTCATGACTTATCTAAAAGCATATAAATGACTTGCAAAATCATTAAAATATTCAAACTGAGATAAGAAAAGATAGATTCATATCTTTCATGGTTTATCTGATTTGATTTCTGTAGTTTCCAATTTCAGTTCTAATAATACCACATTCTGTTCTAAATTTTTTCATTTTTCAGTAAAACTTTCTTCTTTTTTTGTAATGAGCATATCTTTCCTTTTTCTAGTTAACTTTCATTTACCTATTGTTTACACTAATTTCTTCCATCTAGAATGGAAATATTTCTTATACGCTGCATTCACAATCACCATCTTCATTATCAATCCTGGAAATAGCATTACTAATGGGCTCATTATCATTTTTGTCACTTGAAAACGAGTTCATTATCTGATGAGATGCAATTCTCTTCACATGCATTTTAAGATCCTTGATTTTCTTCCTTTATAATCTTCTTAGACAATCCTTCCTCATGATCTGTAAAGAAGAAAATTTATGAATAGATTAAGATTCTCTTTCTTCCTTGTGTACTTTTTATCTGTTACTTGCCTGTCTGTATATACTTGTGGAAAAAAATTTCTCTTGCACTTTTCAATTTAATTTTTTTTTGATTGGAATTGTTAATTGCTTAGGTTGTCTGTGTTGAGGTGGATATTTCACTTTAAAGGTCTTTGAGGCCAACAAAAGAGAGCTTCTACCAAAAATAAATATTGATTTTGCACTGAGCACTTCCTCTTATCTCAAACGCACACTCATATGTAATTCACCCATTTTAAAGTTTCTTTATGAGTGCCTTCTATAAAATCTAAATATTTACCTGTTTTCTATTGGTGTGGTTCTATTGACTTGGAATAACTTGTATCAGTTAATCTGACCAGGCTTTTTGAGTCCATGTGCACTTTGTTTAGTATTTATAGGTAGATCAATTATAGGTGCTTCAAAAGAAGAATAATTTGAACTTTATGATCTGGTCCTCACTTGATTTGTGCATACAACTATGGATGGAGATACATAGGTGTGCACTTGTACATAAATTAAAGAAAACCACCCAAATATTTGTCTGTAGTCCTCTGGGGAAAACATTCAAATTTCTTCTGGACCAAGCCAGACTACTTACTTTTTTAAAAAATTTGAATTTTAAGTATGCGTCATAAAATCAAAGATTTTGCTTAATGTAAGCGAGCTGCTAAGTTCAATGAGAGAGAATTAAAGACATAAGCTCAGGCAATTTCACTAATAAGGTATTAGCTAAACTCCCCCCAAACCCTAATGAATTTTTTTACATACAAACTTGTAAATTTTTAAAGTATGACATTGTAATGTTGGATAGAAATGTATGATTTAAGGTATTTCAAATTTATTAGTATAACTTAATCACTAAGGAAATACTCTAGAGTCTGAAGTATTGAATGCAGTCAAATAAAATAACTTTTTATTGCAAAGAATTATTGGGAATGTGAGCCTCTGTTGTAGTAGAACTTGAGACCTATAAAGACATCCTGTCAGCCTAACACAAATATAATTTCACTAATTGACTAGCATCATATATTTGTAGAATATCTGTCTGGAAAATAGTTCTTGATTATTTGTATAAAATGAGTTTTATGTTAAATTAAACCTTCATTAATCAATCATTCTCATAAAAGTATATGCTTGGCTTTGAATATTTGCAAGGAGCAGAGTCAAATGGTATTCTCTGAAGTGCTTTAATTTTACTTAAGATGAAACATTTTACTTCATTTAAAAAGACATGTTGCATAAACCTGTGATGATTTGTCGATCAATCCAAATCCTGAAGTGTGACAGAAAAGATACTTTTCTGCTCTGATAGCATGTAATAATCATCAAGAGTTCAGGAGAAGACTGACTTGTTAGTTTGTCTTAATTTGTTAGCATGGCAGTTAAAAGAAAAAAATCAAGAAAGAAATGCCCTAAAATGAGAAAATAAAACCTTTTTGCTGGATATGAAGTAGCATCCAAAATAAATCCATCTATTAAAGAGATTTTCAAAGAGATAAGATGATTTTTTTGAACACTCGTCCCATTCTTTTTTTTCCTTCCACTGAAGACTAAGACTGTGCTAAGAGCCTTCAATGGGTCACTGTCAGCAACTGACTCTAAAAAAGTGATAATTTTCAATGAGGCTCTTGCATGGAGACCTGTAAGGAAGCTGCAGTTTTAAGAGTGTAAATTGTTTTTCCCCAACCCCACCTTCAGTTTAACAAAAAAAGAACCCCACTAATATTTGGTTTTGGAGAACAGAAGTAAACACAGGAGGAGTTACTCCAGTTCTGCCTTCCTACTTGTTTCCGTATTGGCAATTTCTTCCTCTGTTAGCAGCTAACAGAGTAACAAGAGGCACCAGATCTGGGTTTTTCCCATTTTCTGGACAGGATTTTTCTTTCCTGCTGAAGAATTTTTTTTTTTCCCCCCTCTCTATTGGAAAGGAATTTGAGGTCCTTGGTAGGTTTTTCTGTTTGTTTTGGTTTGGTGTTTTGTGGTGGGGTTTTTTCGGCTGGTTGGTTCATTTTTGAGTTTTCTTGCTTGCTTCTTTGCTCAGCAAATGTTGGGGAGGCTGGGTAATGCTCTTGGGCTGGTTGTCAACATGTGGTCTACAAGCGGGTGCCAGGTGATGTTCAAGAGGCACTGCCAAACATGTCAACCTGTGTAAGGACTTTAATGGTAGGAACCATAAGATGCCAACAATGCAGGAGATCAGCAACAGGAATGAGTAATGAGCCTCTTACCTGTTTTTCTTCTAGCTTTAGGTCTTGTTAAGCCACAGCCCCTCAAGTTGTTGTCACTGGTCACAAAAAGTCAGTTTTCTTGCACTCCCACGTGTAATTTTTTGTGGTTTTGTTAGGTTTAGTTGACATTTCATTTACCTTCTCTATATCTGAACTCTGATTCAAGTAAGAATTTAACCAATTATGTGGGTTAAATTCAGAATAAAGATGATGTGACATAGGGTCAGAAGGTAATTGTTTCCCTTTCACTTTCTGCTCTGTGCGATGAACAAATATTTGCTTACAGAGCAAATTACTGAACTGAATTTGTTCTGACACCAGGAGCAGACCTACAATAAAACCTGAACTGAACTATTTTACATTTGGTAAAAATCCCAGGTCAATCACCTTTATGTGCTATTTCTCCCACACACCAATATGTGTGTGTATATATATAAAACATATATATGTTATTTTTGTATGCAGATTTCACTGTCACTACCATGGCTCATTCTACAGTATAGCTTCTGGATTATTCTTAATTCTACATCTTAGACTCTAACCAGACTGTTTTTCTTTCTCCTTATTACCTTCTTATATTAAATCCTAAATTATTCAGGAAATAGTCAAGCATTTTCCCTAATCTAGTGCTTTTTTATTAGCTCATGCTTACTTTTTCCAGCTGAGGCTATGTGATTGAAAGCTTGCCTTCTCCATTGGAATTTTGTGGATATGCATGCTTACACACATGCTTGCTTACTCTTAAAACCCAGGGGGGGATGACGAATCCTTTTTTTACTATGTCCATTCATGCAGGAAAAAATAATGCTGACCATTGAAGTCATAGCTGACTTCATACTGTTTGTAGTTGTCAGAGTTGTCCTTTGAATGGGTTTTTGGGTCTTTTCCCAAGTCTAGCAAGTAGGTATATGTATGTAAATCTTATAGCCTCTGGGGTGTAAACTATGCACTGACTTCAGTAATATTGTGAAAGTTTGTATGCGTGAAATACGAGAGATTTAAAAAGTAGGGGAGTAAAGGAAGTCAAAACTCTGTGCTAAATGGTCAGCACCTTTTCCAGAATAATCTTAAATAGAGGCACAAAGAGTGAGAAGAACATATACTCAAAGGAAAATTTTATTGGTAAAACTATACAAAATTAGGCTATGCAAAGTATTGCACTTAGTTGATAACACAGAGACGTTTTATGCTGGGAGTTCCATAACTTTGCATAGAATATAGCTTCACCTACCAAGACATTTCTATCCTCAAAAAATTGTGTTTTAAATTCAAAAATATATCCTCTTAACAAGAGATATTAATTAGAATACAGATGAAAAATATAAACAAATAAACCATCATGGGATCTAGAATTTCCAAAGCAAATTGCTATGATTCCTTAAAGATGCATTGGGGAATTGTGATGGAACAAATAAAGGTCATGGTCTTAATGACTCAAAGTAGAAATTAATTTCTAACTGTGATACAGCTCTAGTTAATATGAGTACTTAAAAACGATACTCTAAAACTAAAGATAAAAATGGAGGAAAAAAGTATTCTAGTAGAAAAAGTGGTTTTGTACAATAGAGATCTTAGCACCCCTCTCGACATCAGATTTCTTCAGTTCAAGAAAAAGTTCCCATAACTTAACCACATGTTTTTCTACTCACATCAAATCCCAAATGACAAATTTTGTGCCATGGTCTTGTTTGGAATTGCAGCTTCTGTTTTGACTTCTTAATGAGCAAAGTAGGACTTTGCAAAAATCACAATAGAAAAGGCAACATACTGCTTATCCTTGGGTGAATCAAACTGCTGGATGGCACTTGTGCATTTGAAGCCTCTCTGTATTCAAGTGGTTTAACAAGGGGATGAGGGATCGATTATATACCTGTATTTTGCCAAAAGACATGTATAGAAAATAACTTTACTTTTAGTAGACTGGAAGAAATCTCAGAACCACTTAGTAGAAGCCTGCTAAATTATATTTTCTTTTTGAAAGCCTTTTATTTTCTAGCTGTATCCCAATATTACTATTGATAGGCTATTGTACTGTGCAAAATGAAATATAAGTAATTTTAGCCTATTTATGTCAGTATATAATACCTTGGTCAGCTCGTGTTGCAGTGTAATAAAAAAGCTACCTAGATTTTTACATGGCACTTATTTTAATAAATATATTATTGAGTAACATACATTTTAGCTTATTAGTCTCATGGTGAGCTGAAACTGTATTGGCAGCACAATTTAGCATTTATAATATGCAGCTTTCTGAAATTAATCACTTTTATCTGTATGTTCTTAAACATCTCTGGCCAGGGGGATGGATATCATTCGTCACTCTGAAATACTGTATTGTTGTCGTTCTCCTGGGCACTGTTCAACCATGGTGTACACGGCATGCCTTTTAAACAATTATCTCCTGATCTCAGAGACAGAAGGAGACTTATCAGCCAAATAAGGTTCTTTTATGGCTGTTACTCCAGAACACAGAGCTGGAGTTTTGACGAGGTCCACGTACAAATACCTGATGCTGAAATTCCTTGGGTGAGTGAGCCGTTTGCTGTGCCGTCACTGTCCAGGTCAGGCCAGCTTCCAAACGAAGCTTTTCTCACTGCAAAAGAGGTGCTGGCAAGGGTGTCCTCGCCATCTAGAGTGGTGTGAATTTGTTGACCTCAGGTGTGTACACACAGGGCTTCCCCTGGAGTGGTAAGGAGGCATCTACTTGAGAGACAGCTTGGGAGAAAGGTACCCATCGTGTCATTCCTAGCAGGAGTGACAAAGAAAATGTCAGTTTTAATTTTATGATACAGTTTAGATTCACAACAAATAGCAAAGCTCAGGAGAATTCTGTTTGCATGATTAGTGCAGTTTTTCCCCTTATTTCCTTTCCTCTTACGCAGAGCACCAGAGAATAAGGGTTATATAATTACAGGAAGTGGAATGGTGTCTCCTTAGTAGCTTTTGTCTTGTTTCAGAAGCCTACCACAGTAGTGACAGGCAGGATGGCTTTGCTTGCTTTCTGTCTACCAGAAATCACTCACTCCAGCCTGTCCAAATGGTCTCTTCATAAAATCTGTGCTCACGAGCAAAAAAATAAAGCCAAGATATTTGTGATTCTACAGAAGCTGCGAAGCATGGTGATACTGCTGAAACAGAACTCCTGATGTCACAAAACAAAACTGTTGCCAGAAACATTCAAATGTAAGCACCAGTTTACTGCTAACAGGAAATAAGTAACTGCTGGAATATTAACAGTGTTTTTGGGTTTTAAGATCTTGGTTAAAATTTCCAGACTTAGCACCAGTGAGAGAGATCTGTGCCTATTAAATACCAAAACTTTGGCCCTGCATGCTCTGAAAAAAAGGATGCATGTGATAGCAACAGTGCTCTGTAGGTGAGTGGGGGTGGAGGAAACAATAATATTCTGGTGCAAAAATGAGAAGTGAACTGAAATTGCAAGTGCCTAGTATGGGGGACTTGACTTTTTTCCTGTTGAACTAACAATTAGCCATCCAGAAGACAGATTTTGCTTCTCCTCAAGTTGCACTAGCACCAGTGAATTTACTGGCATGAAAACCAAGAAAGAAAAGCCAAAGCAGAGTACAGTTAGGCTAGTGTAAATTTGAGTTTGTAATGAGGTGGATGACAGATCTTTGCCACAGTGTTGATCAAATTGTTTGCTTTGTAATTAATCTAAACATGCAAGTTTGATTTCAACCCCCCATAACTTTATTGTGAAGCTTTAACCCACAAAAAGCAAAATTTTTCCAATCAAGTACTTTACTAATAGGTATTGTGTAACATGTCTGTAAGCACTTCTTTCTGCTATTCAGACCATCACGAGATCAGCTATATTCAATTATATGGTCAGATTTTGGCATGAAATATAGGGGATTTTTAGAAAGACAGAAATATTTTCCCTTGAGACTGAAAAGGACCAAAGTCTTTCAACATAAAAGGAAAACAAACAAAAATAAATCCTGGTTTTAGATATCTAGGCGTTCCAAATCTGCAATTAAGATTTGATCACTGGGCTAGAGGCTGAAGCAGTTGTGAGAAGTCTTAGCTCTTTTGAAGTGTCACAGACCTAACAGTTGGCATGGTAGACAGCATATATTCAAAATCTGAAAGGCATCTGACAGCACATCACATAAACTATATCAGCAAAACTGTGAATAAATAATCATATAGTTTACCATGTCCCTGTGTAAAGTTAAGCTGTTACTGTTCTGAGACTGTGAATAAGACAGGTATTTTTAAATAATCACAACAATAAAATTGTATTTAAACACAGTGTTGCTGCTTCCATCTAAAAAGGCAGGTCAAAAAGTGCTGGTAATGGCCACAGCACAGATTGCATCCATGAACTTGTACCAAACTCCTTCAAGTAGTTATTTTTGCCTATATTTTGCTTTGATCTGGCTAGCACTAGATAAAGACCTGTGACTTCAACTCTGATTTTTTTTTTTTTTTTTCCCTTCCTCTGAATCTTTTTCCCTCTTAGAAGGGGCTTGATGAAGTCAGTGCCATCTTTCTTGACCCATTTTATTACTTCTGTTACTCAAACAGTGATTCACGATTATCATCTGTATCGCAGATCTCTAAATGTGCTCTACACAATTTGCCTATCACTTACCTTGGAAGTACAAAAAAAAAAGTTGAAATTTTGTCTTAAAGAGAATCTCTTCAGTGTTGCTTATTGCACAGTCAGTGAAAACAGAAAAATATAATATACTTTATATGGGTTGGGAGAATTAACCAAATCTCTGGCAGAAGCAGCAGGAAATGGGGAGGTAGAAGAAATGGTGTGAGGTGCAGGATGGGAATGGCTTTTAAAATGGTGGTGAAGCTTTGGCACCAGCACCTGCTCTTGTGCTCCTGGGTTATGCAAAGCCCTTAAATTTATATATGAACAAAAAGGAAGAGCCACAGGAGTGGCAACACAGGAATGAGGACCTCACCAGAGAGTTCCATATCCCTGCCTGCACCTAGATCCGGCTGCAGCAGGAGCACCAGCCTGTATTAAATCTGTAGCAGCAGTGGCCACCACGTTAGGAAGAAGCCACCCCCTTATCCTGGGACACCCTGTAATAGTTGATGTCCTACGTGAGGTGGAAGTACTGTTGGAACAGTGTGCAGCACAAACAGTAAGCAGCCTTTGGTGGTCAGGCTGAGGGAAGAATCCTCAAGTGTGATGTTATTTGTGCCAAAATCAGCATTTTAACTATTGAGGTCACCCCCCAATAGGGGAAGAAGTTAAGAGGAGACAAAAGTTCCCTTTGACATTGATAAAAAGCCCTAAAAGAAATTACATACAGAGAATTGCAATACAGCTGCATTATTGATGATTCTTTGATCTATGATCAATTTTTATAGCATACTCTTGACCTGCACCACACTATTTCTTGTTGCATCCAATATTTGAGGGCTACACTATCTGAAAAAGCCTTACCCTCAATTATTCTCTCATTTTAATTTTTCTTCCCTATGCTGAACTTGGTGTCTTTGTTAGGTTTTTCTTACAAGCTTGCCTTCTCCGTGGGAGCTCTGTATTAGTTAGTTCTAGTGTTTTAAGTCAGATTATAAATTAATGATTAACACCAGAAGAATACAAGTTTGAATTAGAATAGAGCCAGGGAGCTTGGCAGCAGGACTACTATTTTTTCTGTAGATTATGGAGGGAATTAAATTCTTAAAAAGTTGTGTGGTATTCTCTTTCCTGCTATTTCTCTTGTGCTGCATTATTTTTTTTTCCCTTCAGCCTCCCAGTTAGTGAAATGTGCTAGCTTGGACCTCAATGGAAAATAAAAGGAGGGAGAAGGACAATTTAAATTTTTGTCCCTCTGTTAGCATTTCTGACTATAGAGGAAAAAGAATATAACCTGCCTGTGACCTAAGATCACATTTAGGCTCTTATGCCCTTTTAAAAGCAAGGCCTGTATGATCTTCCTTTGCATCTGTCTCCAAATATGCATAAAGACTGAAAATGGAGGACAAATTATATATTCCTTAGGAAATAATCCAATAGGAATGTGTTTGATTCTACAGCCCTAATAACTAAGGAAAAACAGTTACCTGAATAAGAAATGCAAAAACTGTAGAATTTGGAGGTTTGAATAATCTTTTTTAAGATTTTTGGATGGATGAAACAAATTCAAAGCAGAAAATTACTTCTGTTTCTATTGTTAAAATGCTTATTACAGTGTCTTTTTATAATTCATGAAAGTTATTTGCAGTGTGATATCCAGAAATAGCCCTGGTTTATGTATGTGAATTGAGAGAGGAATACACACATGACTTGAGTTAATTTGAATTATTAGGCTAGCTTTTAGGCTGAGAAATGTAGCAGATGCTTACTCTTAATGGCTCCAACACAGAACTGAGTGGCTGGTGCATGGATAAGTGGAGTACACTTAGCTAAACTAGCAGCAGAACATTAAGGCTCTCTATTTCCCTCTTTAGTGGAGAGAAAGTGCTGCTTTATTTTGTAATGTAAATAAGCTTGAAATAATATCCCTGTCTTGTTTTCATGAGTGCAAATATTCTCAAATGTTCTTTTACAACATTCAGTACTACCCAGAACCACTTTTTTTTAAATCACAATAATTAGGCCACTCCTTTTGATATCTACATTTTTTTTCTGAAATAGTATCTAACTCCTTTTTTTTTCTTCTAAAAAGATATTTTAACATGAATCTCAAAATGTCTAGTTTATACAATATATTGTCCATGTGCTGTTACAGCATTTGTCCTTGGTGTTAAGTGGATTTAAAATAACCTGCAAACACAAATTTCTGTTTTTACATCTTGACCTGCATTTTGCATGTAGATAAAATAATTCCAGGAAGTGCAAGCATAATGACATTAGTGGCAAACTGTGGTTTGGTCTTCCCTCTCAGGTAGTATTGCTCTTAAATCTTCCTTTCATGTCAGTGTGCTCTTTTTTAGAGGAATGTATTCTACCACCCTCATTGCTCATTCTGTCGTTGAAAGGCAAACCAAGACTTTGTAACACTCTAAAACAAAGCTTAAACACAACTTGACTTTTTTTTTTCTAAATCTACCTTTTTAAAAAGCAATACTTCTGTCAGTGTTAAGAGGGCTGAGGAAAACTGAACCCACATGCCAGTAGGGAGAGCTCTTTAAAGACTTTTAAAGCTCTTGTTTCTAGGGTTGGCTAATTTGAGAAGCACAGGGACAATAAAAGGACAAATGCAGATCTGTGAGCCTTGACTGTAGCTATCTTAAGACGGTGATGGTAGATGAAAGTGTTGAGAATGCGCAGAACTGTTTCAGCACCCAGAGTCTTCAAGCATCCTCAGAAATCTAAATACAAAATCAGATTGTTGGCTTCAATATCCTTATTAAATTACCTCTGTTAAATGTTTCAAAAAGGCGTATTGAGAATTGTAGAGGGCATATTTTCCATGAGTTCTTAGGAGCAAACCTTAAAGATGAAAATTGGTTCATGTTTACTTTACATACAGGCATGGTGAAAAAGGGAGCAACAAGCTCACTTCTCATGTGAAAACATCTTTGTTACTTTATTTGCATTTTACCATTGTAAATGCGTATTTCTTGTAATAAAGACATCTCTCTTTGCCTTGAATATAGTGATCATTTATCTAAAGTTGACTCTATGCTATTCTATCACTTTCTGGACTTGACTACCTGCCAGAATATTTTCTTTTTTTTCCTCAATTTCCCCAGTTGGGATCTGTTATACATTGGTTATAAAGGAAAACAGAAAAGTTGTTAGTATTTTCTCCATCCGGATATTTAAATTAAGCAACCTGTGTTGGGAAAAATTATGCTTTTGCTTTTGAGGGTTAGGAAGAAATGAAATTCAAACTTTACATTTGGTAACAGGAGTCTGGGACCCTATTCATCATATTTGTCCTCAGGAAGAGAGCAGCCCAACACAACAGTTTGCAAGGAGACTAATAAACTGCATGGAAGTGTAGCCCCAGGCAGGAATGGATGGATAGGAGCTCATCTCCCATGCGTTTCTCTTTGCTGCTCTCGTTAGTAAGCAGCATTGTTTTCTGTGGCTCATCCGGGAAGAGCGCAGAGTTATCAAGGACACTTTTAACGTAATTCCCCAAGGAATCAGGGGCTGGAGGGACAGAACTGCTCATCCATTGATTTGTCGCTGTGCCTTGTCTTCAACTACAGTACAGATATTCAGGGTCTGTAAGTTTTGAAGATTTAATTCCTATTTGCATTTAAACCACAATGTTTTACATTCATCAATTGCTTCATAACATGATTTAAACTGTGGATGTTTTGATCTCTTTTTTTTTCCAAAATTTCTAACAGTTACTTCTCTTTTTAGAAGGAAATGCACTGTTGCCTGAGGTTTTTAAAAAATAAGTGCTTTCCTGAAAGCTGCACCCCAAACACATTTTCCCTGCTTCCTATGGAAATGAGTGTATAGTAGAATAAAGCCTGTTCTTCATCAAGATTGCCTCACACTATGATGTTTAGATGCAAAAGCCACATTTTTTTTCCCCAGTTCTTAATGCATTATATATACACGCATATTTGGATACATGTGTATATAAATACTTATCTTTATGCACACCTCACTGTGTACTGTATCTCCATGGCCCTTCAGCTGGAAAAGTTTGATTCCTGACAGAATACTTGAAAAGATTGATTATTTACTTTCCAAAGATTACTGTGGTTTGACCTTGGCCTATCAGTTCTTAGACAAATTTGACTTCAATGCTCAGAAAATAAATGTCTCTGCCAAAACCATATTCTAAAACATAACTGACAGCTGCTTTCTTTCCAAATCTTGCCTATGAAAGAACTCTTGAGGAAAAAACAAACAAATTTAAACCTAAAATGCAAGAGAAATTTACTTATCTTGGCAGAAACTTGGAGATTATTAATAAACTGTAAAGTGAAGAGATTGTACTCGACAGGGACACCAGGAATAGTGATTTCTCTTGAAGAGCATTACTAACAGAATGGAATGTTGGTTTGAAAAGTTTCTTTTAATTTTTTACATACAAGATGTTAATAACTAACTTTATTATATCAAGTGACTTTGGAGTTGTGGTGCTTCTGCAATGAGCTGTTCTTCTGCGAGAGCCGAGCAAGTTTTGTTTGCTTAGTGTGTCTAGTTGGTTTTGAATGTCCGTATTTAGAAGAGTTTTTTTGCTTATACGGTATAGCTAAAAGCTACATTTTTTTTTCTTTTGTTTTTTTGTTTTAATTTCAGTAAGGGAAGGCTTTTTGTTTTTCATTGGTTCAAAGCTTCTATACTATCCTAAAGAAGTCTCAGGAGTGTCTACCAAACCTCCCCAAATTTGCCTTTCAAGAAGAATAAATGGCCTGAAATTGCCTTTCCCACATCCAACATCCTCACACTTACATAAGAAGAATTAACTTTTTTTTCTTACATGGTCACTTTCAATTTCCTTTGGTGTCCTTCCCCATCCAGAGCCAGGAATAGATAGATAAGGGTGAGAAAAATCCTCAGAGGAGGCAGGGAAAATAACTTTGAGGCATCACTAAGTATAACTGAAGAAACATGACCTTATTTATTCCCACCCTTCTTTCTTTCCCCTAATTTTGAGAGAAATGTACCCAATAATTAAATTATTTGTTTGTCTGAGACCTCATAATTAAACTGATTTTAAAAATGATATCAAAGACATGTCTGTCCTACTTGGAGGTAGTCTAGCACCAGCCATGCTGCTTCTAAGTCTGAGAAGCACTGTTAGTGCAGGAGGAGTGATTCCAGGTCATGAGTTGATATTTTCTCCAGGTGCAATATGATGGAAATGTATCCAGAGTAGGATGTGGATATAACAGCTGAATAAGTGGAATTTAAAAATTAGTCCCTTTTGCAGCACATACAGTGGTGTAGGACCTATTTTGAAAGCAGCAGCACAGTAACTGAATGCCTGTCTCTCCCAGCACTGTCCCAGTGAGTAAGTGTGCATTTCTCAGTAGAATTAAGCTATATGCTGTTTGAAAGTAGGATTAAAGGTCTTACTTTTATAGTTGCTTTATGAGAATATTATCTGCGGCTCAAGTAACAAACTTTAGAATCAAAGAAGCTTGATAGAAACTCTAATCTCTAAAAGTTTGGATGACCTCTGCATGAGCACTTGGAAGCAAGAATCAGTACATTTAAAACACATCACGTATTTCAAACCCATTAAAACTTCAGATAAAAACATTAATAAATCCCAAATTTCAACATTAAACATTTTCAAACAGCTTCAGCCTCACTCTTTTAATGCTGTCATTTTTTTATCTCTGTTTTCCACAAGCACATGGAAGAGTGCTTCTCTTCATGCCTAATAGGGCTTCAGCTTTGATAGGATTGAGTAGTCTAGTTGGTGCTCAAAAAGAGCTGCTATCCAGAAAAGGGTTATTTTCACCCCTTGCCAATTTCTGCCTCATGGATCTTGACACAGTAGTCATTACTAGAGGATACAGATCATTTAAGAGGGAAATAGGAATATCTGCTTTCTCTGCTCACACAGTTGCCATGCCTAGTGCCTCTATACATGACTGTGATTCAGTTCAGCTTTGTTCTCTACCTGAGGTCGTTCTCATGCGCCTGTTGGGTTTTTTTGTAATGATTTTTATGTAAGAAACTTTCTATAATATCTTTAATATTAAGAGAAAAGGGAGATTAAGATCTCATAGTCTTTTGCACGTCACTGGGTAGGAGAATCCTCTTTCATTTACTACTCCAAAGTTAATTCAGAAATTTTGGTCTAAAAAGGTCACTTAACTTTAAACTCCTCTTTCACTAATTTGAGTCCTTTTCTCTGTTTTCCTCTAGTAATAATGCTCTTAATCACAAAACATCATGTGAGCTCTTCTTTCACACAGCCAAGATTAAAAAAGATTCATTATCATCACCACTTCCACCTTTTTCTCCCCCCAACCCTGCACTTTTTAATGAGCCTTTACTCCCACTATGAAACTTCTGGTCTTACTCTGTTTTATAATTATGACTTATGGATTTTCTCTTGATGCTTTTTTATCAGTGTTGCTGGAAAATTTCTGACTTAGATCTTTTAGTCCAACTTGAAACTAATGAGTAGTTCCACAGAAAAAAATCCATTTGTCCTGTGCTGAAGCAGCCCAGCAATCTCAGGAAGAAATCCTCTGAGAAAGCAGAGCTCTCTTCCTCTTCTTTGTCTGAAGACAATACCCATACTCAAGTAAAGGGTATTTCTTTAATTTCTTTGCAAGCACCAAACACTGTTGCCACCAGAGCAGTGTGCTTAGGGTTGTAGGGCTTGGGTTTGGGTTTTTTGTTTGTTAGGTTGGTTGGTTTATTTTATAAGACCATCAGCAGGATTTGGAGGGCTGTTCTAGTGATTTTTGCAGTCCTACATCTCCCAGGAAGAAGGCCTAGCTGAGGGAGGATCAACAGCCAAGCCCAGGTGATGAGGGAATGCTGTGGGTCTGGCAGCAGGGCAAGCTGGGGCTGTGTGGTCACCTGGTCTCTGCTGCACATCAAACGCCATCCCCAGCCTGGAGCGAGAGTCATGTCTCCCCAGGCTATGCCTACTGGGAAAAGGAACTGCTTAAACCCTTGCTTCATGTTTAAGGGAAAATGGCAGTTTGCATGTTCTGTGTGAACAGCAGCATTTCTCCAAATACAGGAATTTGACCAGTGATGCTTTCTGTGAATAGTGAGAACCAACCCAGAGGTGTTTGCTTGGGTTGAGAAGGGTCAGCAATATAACTGTAGGCTGTGACAACGTAATTAGCTGTTTAAAATTTTTTAAAAAAGGGAAAGTGATCCATCTGATAGAAACTGTAAGAGAGGATTTCAAAGGTAAGCGATTCAGGTTTAATGGGAGATCTGTGTTGAGGCATTTGGATAGTGAGATACACTATTTTACAGCTTGTGCAGTCTGAGTGGGTGTCTGTGGAAATTTGGAAATCTGTGGAACTGGTTGTAACTAAGCTGCTTTGCTTCTTAGCTGTCCTTAACACACCAAATTTGATTCTACACCTCTTTTAAAGGCTATCACTAGGCAGGAGAGTTGCTTCCATTTCAGGCCGTGATCCTCTTCTCACAAAGGGTGCCCCTGCAGCCCACCCTCCCCATCCCAAGAAACAACATTTCCACATACAGACAATGCAGTGATTTTTGGTTCTCCTTGGTGCTTGGTTAGCTGATAATGGCCTTTTCTTGCAGTAACCATCACTAAGGGTGTGAAGGAGAAGGGCAGATCAGAGGCAGTGCTTAAGTAGCAGATACTGCTGGAAATTCAGGAGTGTCTTGGGGAAAGCTTCAGGGTGGTAGTAGGACGACACACACGGAACCATGATCCATTTTACATAAAGGAATGTGCTAATATTTAAACATGTACATTTTCAAGGAGTCTGCTTTAGATAGCAGTAATACTGATGTTCCTACAGTAGCAATTGTCATTCTACAAAAAAGAATAGCTAAACTGGAGATGAAGTGGAGAGAAAACATATTCAAATATTGTCGTCATCTCTTTGCACCTCTATACTGAGATGAGTTAAAGTAGTAAAAGGAAAATTAACAATCAAGTTGAGCCTGACAAAGCTGAAATGAGACATGTATCTTTCAGAGAAGAGTATTAGATTTTTTTTTTTAGTCCTTGCTTCTTTACCGAGTCTCAGAGAAAGCAGGATCTTAGCTATTTTAATGGTCTGAGGATGTGAGGCAGGAAAAAAACCATGTTAGTCCAGTAACATTTAGGCATCACCTTTCAGTTGAAAGGGTGTAAATACAAGATATTTTCCCCTATGAATATTGAGGCCTGCTCATGTCATTACTTGGGTTTTTTTCAGTGTTTACAATAGTATTTAACAGTTGCTATATCTGTTTAATGTTTTTATTCATGTTTGGGTTGTAAACAGATTCACAAGCCAATCTTGTGGATTAGTTAATTTCTAAACACCCTTGATGAACTCTCTTCAGAATTCCCTTTAACAGAACCATAATTACTCCTGTATGCATATACATCACCTGACAGGCTGCTGAGGCTCTGATGTAAGCCAAGGACACAGGAAGAGCTAAGAGGTTTTATTCTTCTTGAAGTATTACTATGCAGTTTTCCAATGAGGCCATTTCTGAGCAGAAAAAAAAAAAAAAATTATACTGGTAGCCATGGTTTACTGCTGTAGAGAAGGAATATGGCACATAGCTTAAAGGAGTGCAAGGACCCTGTTTCTTGAATAGAAGAGTGAAGGAAATATAATACCTGCCTTGCTTTCTTATTATTGTGTGGCAAAACTCTCCAGTTTTATCTGGAAAATATGCAACACTTCCCTTCTTTAGTGATATTTTCAGAGCTGCAGATGAACAACCTGGATACAGACTCTTTGGTCTGTAATATTTTCCTATGAGCCTCTTCTTGTTTTGCTCAACCTCTTGGTCACAACACATGAAAAATAAGCTTCTAATTCATCACCACAAACCCTCTGGAAGGAAAAGTCTTAATCAGCTGGGACATCTTTATGCCAGATGCTCTCCTTCAAGAGTTTGAACACTGTTCATAGTGTCATCATCCAGAGTGGAAGTCAGTGGTTTTTGCTGCTGCTGATGCTAGAACTAGTGATTGGCATTTCATGTGATCTTAATGATCTTAAGTCAAGCACTGACTTTCAGAAACACACTCAGGGATCTAATTCTATTTTAGGCAACTGGATACTTTTAAACTCATATTAACAAATTCTACTTGAACCTCTACAGTTTAGATCATCACAATGTCTTACAAGGGAGGCTGTTTTAAACCTTCATTTTCATTTTTATTCAGACAAACACAAAGAAACAACAAAAATGCCCCGGAAGGAACGTATAACAAGTTTTATTTCTTATAATCAATAACTATTCACACATCCAAAGGAACAAACATAGAAAAGTTCCAAGGAGCCAATTATACACACCCACCCACTCCACCTCCCTCCACCCCCTAGGTTTAACTGGACCAACTCCTAGGTCATTGACTTGAGGGATCTAATTTGCTCTTGCACTAATGCTAGTTCAGAAAGCAGCAGTTCTGTGAAGGTCTTAGTGCAAATGGCAGTCAGATTGGAAAAGAGGCAGCACTTGGGTTTAGTCTTGTTTTGGTAGTAGAAATATAAAGCAACTCTATGTAATCGAATATGCCTTGTTCTCTGTTATATTAAGGCCCCATCAAGGATATTTCATCAGTTCTTAAAGCAGGTTAACTGGGATTGGTTGCTGACAGTGTGGTAAGATTTTTAAGGAAGGAGAATGCAAATTTAGGAAAGCACAGAATTGTTGTGTCTCCTACTACATGTTTTAAAAATATTTCTTAGAACCAACTACATTGTTACAAAATGGATTAAACCAAGACATTCAGCTACACTGTAAGAGCATATTTGCAAAGCAAATGCAAAGTATAAATGACAAATGTGAAACATCTGTAGTCAGTTTAAAAATTACCAGAAAATTATTAGTAGTCTCTGAAATAGTTACAAAAACTTTTCACTTACAAATTTCTTATTTTGAATATAAGTTTTAATGCAATGCATTTGAATATAATACATAATGAATTATGTTTATAATTCTTTTGGCTTTGCATTTGCCTTCTTTGCTTATAAAAGTGTCTGGAAAAGGAAAGTAAGGACGCAGGGAAATATTGTCTGGAGAGGAAGGCAAATCGCAAAGCAAAACATCACTTGCAATCTTCACTGTAAGAAAAAAGGTAGGAGTGATATATTTCAATAATTCTGACTAGCTCATGCTCTTAAAAAGCAACTCATAAACCATGCTCTTATACACGTGCTTTGCCATTAAATATTTTTTTATGAAGATGTCAATATTCCTTTCCCTAATAGAAAAAATAGAAAGCTAAAATGGAAGGTGCTCATGTAGCTTGAATTTTAATGTTTTATTTGGATTCACTTCTACCTTTGCAATGGGAATGCAACCCTTTATACAGAAATTCTTCTTGTGCCTGTATTAATGAATAAATTTCTTGTAAACTGTGGAAAACTAGGTCTTCGTCTTGAAAAAAGCACTTCCACGCATATGAGATTTAAATGTTATTCTGACATGCAGGTACAATTCCATAATATATCCTTAACTCAGCGGACAGTTTTGGTCCAGTTCAACAACTTTCCCAAAACAGTAGGAGGTCATTTTTCTTCTAAGTATGAAAAGACTAAATGACATAAAATACTCCACTATATAAAGATGCAGAATAAAAATTAGATTTAGTCTGTTTTATCTTCATTTGATCTCTGCTTCCTTAAATTTTTAGTTGGCAACTTTATTATTAATAGACTAGCTCAGAGTTTCACACCTAATTAATGCTTGATTAAACACCATTTAAAATACGATTTTTTTGTTTCCTAAGAAGTCAATTCTAACCCCATAATTCCATGTACACCTAAATTGGCACGAAATGCCTGTCTGCCTAAAAAAAGTGGTTCCTCTTTAGAGGTTAGGTCTGCGCAAATAAATAGATAAATCTGGCTGGTTTAGCTTTGAGCGCAGATCGTTTCCTGACCCGTTTCAGGGGGTAGGCACAGCAGTATTAATGTCAGCATTAATGCTCAGAGGCAGAGCAGGGCTGCCTCTTTAGGAGACAGTTTCATGGGCAGCACATCTCAGGGAAGTGTGGGAATTTTACTGGAACTGTCGCCAATTAACACAAATTTCTCATCATTGATTTTGATATCACTGAACAGGACAGAAACTCTTGGTTTTCACTCAAGCGATTTGTCTAATTCTCCCCCTTCCCATGCTCATATTTGTGCCACGTAGAGATCAGAACTAGGATATTTTTTGACTCCCACATGCGCGTGTCGCTCTGCCCTGTGTTCCACATTAAGCAGCTCAATCAGCTGAGCGGAAGAATGGAGGGTATTACTGCACTGCCACTTTTTAAAATTTTTTTTTTCCCCTTTGGATTTTTCATAGGGATTGCAAAAGACATATTCTTGACACTCAGACATTTCACATCCTGATTTCAAGCCTGCGCTTCAAAGCACAGAAGCTTTCCAGCATAGTGTAAAGCACTGTATTTTTGTCCCCTAAAAGTAGGCTGAACTATTTTAAATGAAACTTAAAGGAAAAAGAAATCAGCCTGAGGTAGACATGCAACATAGAAAACTTCAGTCTGAGCAGCTTAAATTTGTCTGCTGTTGTTTCTAGGCTAATTTAGGCCACAAAGAGTGCAATCTGTGTATGGAAAATTAATTTAGAGGGAAACACGGTCTTTTTATAAACTCTGTGTTCTTACATATCCTGAATTTAGTGTACTGAAATGCAGTTCTTACTCTGGGAAGTTTCCAGCAACATTAGTTAGGGCTAATCTTGTTCTAGATGGATCTGATACTGATCAGATAAAGTGTAATCCAAGTTCACATTTGAATATCATTTCAGACTTTCATTTTTTTCATGATTGCCTCTGCTTATGTAAGGGCATAATTTTCTTAGGTTTTTTTAAGTATGAAAAGGTTTTATTCACTATCAGTGGTACAGCATTTGCAACAACAGCTTAATTATGTGCAATTAAAAAGATGTATTAATTTCTTATGGGTATACTCAAAAGTGCAAAACTATTATCAAAACTTCAACCTGTTTCTTTATATCACAAAATTTACAAAATCTAATTGAAAAAGAACCATGGAAATGCTTTAGCCAAAGTAACAGAAGGAGATTTAATGTTAAGTATTTTGCATCAGACACCTAAAAGGAGTACTTAACATTATCCTACTGTGCTTGTTTAAACAAGGTTATAGTTCCCACAGCAATTTTAATTAATTTTTTATTGAATACAGGCAACATTTCTGAACTACTGTACTTGTCATTGTTATGTCTTCACATGAGCAAGCAAGGCAATATTGAAGATTACTGATGTTCAATGTGAAATGGAGGACTAAACTGAGGGGCCAGAACTAACATTGTCTATTACCATATAGAATCATAAAATCATTAAAGTTGGAAAAGACCTCCAAGATCATCAAGTCCAATCTTTGAACATCATCATGTCAACTAAACCATAGCTCAAAACCCCATGTTCAGTTGTTTCTTGAACACTCCCAGGGATGGTAACTCCACCACTTCCCCAGGCAGTCCATTCCATTGCTGAAACACCTTTTCAGTAAAGAAATTCTTCCTCATATCCAATCTGAATCTCCTCTGGTGCAGCTTGAGGCGATTTCCTCTTTTCCTGTCACTGGTTGCCTGGGAGAAGAGACTGACCCCACCTTGCTACAGCCTCCTTTCAGGCAGTTGTAAAGAGTGATAAGGTCTCCCCTGGGCATCCTTTTCTCCAGGCTAAATAACTCCGGTTCCCTCAGCTGCTCCTCATAAGACTTGTGCTGCAGATCCTTCACCAGCTTTGTTGCCCTTCTCTGGTCTTGTTCCAGTACCTCCATGTCTTTTTTTTTNTTTTTACCATGAGTGACCCAAAACTGAGCACAGGATTCAAGGTGCAGCCTCACCAGTGCCAGAGGGATAATCATTTCCTAGTTCTGCTGACCACACTTCTTCTGATATGAGCCAGGGTGCCATTGGGTCTCTTAGCCACCTGGGCACACTGACAGCTCATGTTCAACTAGCTGTCAACCGAAGTCAGAAGCTCCTGAAGTCACATGAACCCATGATAATCTCCCTTTTTTCCTCCCGTTACTTCTGTTTACATGGTCTTAGATTTAATCCAAGTATTGTATAGTATGAACTGTACAGTTTTTAGAATTGTTTGGGATCTATGGAAATATTGACTAAAATTATCTCAAGAAAATGTTAAGCAAAGAAGCAGTTAGAATCCTTATCCTAATGTGCTTGTTTTCCCTAGACCTGGTTCCAGTTTCATAAAAGACACTTTGATTTTTCTTGTTTCTCGACAATTTCAACTTGATAGCTAGTTAAAAGTGAAGCAGCTCGTTAAATAAATCTCCAGACCTCAGTGTTCTAAAGAAAGCTTAAAACTTTGAACATTGAAAACTCTTTAAAGTGTGGCTACGTGGATACAGTAGTACCTGTATGTTGATATAGAAATATATAGAATGATGTAACGAAAATGCTGCATAAATATATTTTCCAGTATTTGAATGTTTATAGTACCTCAGAGTGATTAGCAACCACTGAATTTTGCATAGTATGTAACAGGTGTAGAAAAGGAAAAATTAAAATGGGGACTAATATTCTTTGGATCCTACTTTTCTGTTTTCACTGGCTTCCTCATCATTACTTCCTAAGAGCTTAATTGTTAAATTTGAAATTAATGTTCTTTTAAAGACTCTCTTAAAGATCATTCTGTGCACCAAGTTTCTGAAAACATGTTAAAAGAGAAGTAATCTTCGGTATGCAAGACTCTGACTGACTTTTTCACTTGGTGTTTTGTAGCTTCCCATAAACCTTGCTATTGGCCCTTAGTAATTGCAAATTTTTAACTTCATTTTAAAATAACAAGAAAGGCAGGTATTAAAAACGTGCTAATTTCTGACTAGTCTTAGGAGAGCAGGACTTCACTGGGGCATCACTGCAGTATGTAAATATTCCTAGTAGGCCTTACTTATAATGTTTTGATGGGAATCAGAGGAAAAGAATTCTCAAGATCTCTCCCCATCCTGATAAAATGCTCATTTTACAGCAATTCTCTGAATTTTCAAGTGTCCAGCTGATAGGATATGAGTATTAGAGTTCATCAGTACTCAACATATGACTTATGGCTTATTAGTGTCACTAAGCTCACAAAGGGATAAGCTGCCCTGCTGAAGTGCTCTTTCTAATGAAAAAAAGGAGCAGGAACACATTCAGGGTGGGAAAAAGGGACTTGAACCTTTTTTTTTCCCCTGTTTGTTGTCAAAACAACAGGAAACTCTTTGAGCAGGTGAGTTTCTCCTGCTGGTACTTCTGAGGAAGTAGTACCTTTATCTGATCTTCACAGTAAGGCAAGCTGCAGTTAGTGCAATGTGGATTGCCTTGGAAAGCTGCTAGCTTTAACAGCTTATTTTTAGAGATAACATGAGATGTTTCCTGTTCATTAAACTGTGGAAGAGTTACTAAAGTTAATAGTTGTAGTTACCTCTGCTGAAGTCATTATGTAAATTCAGTGACGGGGATGCAATTTGCTGATTATGACAAACTGATATTGTCCTAGGATATGTTAAAAACTGTTCTTACTGTAAAAACTGCACTAAATCTGTAAGAAGCTATTTCCCGTTGCCTACTGCAATAACAATACTTGCAAATTGGTTTTATTGTAATGTAACTGTGTGTGTTATTTAAAGAGGTAAATAGCTACTGGTAAGGTAAGGAAAATCGAAGCTGCAAAGCTAAGCAAAATGCAATTGGCATGAGGTTAAGAGATTAACAGTTTCTGTTATAAATAATAATAGAGCTAATACAACAATATTAAGTTTTGTTCTCTATTGCTATTAGTCTGAAGATAGATAAAGATCAGGGGGATTAGTACATTCTTACAGTATCCGGCTTTAGGCCTTAAAAGATTGTTCTTCAGATGGCATTAACTGGAGCAAAAGCTGAGCTCTCATCAGCAGGGGCTGTGTAGGACTGATCTAAATCAGGAGTTCGTTCACTGCTGTTGTGAATCTCCTGAATCAGAAGGGGAATTTAGTCCGGAAAGAACTCATGCTTTGGTAATACCGAAACTGTGCTTTGATTCCATTTATATCCTTTTCTGTCCCTATCCACAAACATTTCAAACCTACCTGGTGGCCAGCTGTCCATCTTTATAATCTATTCAACATTAGACCATGCACACTCTCTACCTCTTGGCTTGGAAAGTACGAGCAACTTTGTAACTTTGTAATGGTCGTGGGAGGTGACTGTGGAAAACGGGAGAGAATGACTTCTCAGCGGGACTGCCAAAACGTGGAACGTTGTTTAGTTGTCAGCAGCTGAGATTTTGGTGTGCATTTAAGATCAGAGCACTTGCCCTGCAGTCAACCTGTACCCTGACGGAGTGTGCAGCAGGCTTGTTTCTGCCTTTACTGCCACTAAGCTAACTGTGGTGATGGAGAGGTGAACCAGATTTATGTCTCAATGTTTTTTCTTAGGTGCCACGCTTATGTCTGAATTTTGGAAGTAGGAAATCATGTTGCCTCCCTCCCTCCTTTTGAATTTCCTTGTTTTCCAGCAAACTCTGAATGTGTGCTACTGTTGCATGCACCTACTTTCCTCTGTCTTTGATCCTTTTATATTTGCTCCATTAAAGTTATCTTTAGATTTGTTTGTTTGTCTCTGACTCAGACATCAGTCAGCAACGTTGCCTTTGATGGCTGGATCAGTCTGACATTTGTGAAAATACAGTAATTTTTCCACAGGGAGGCACCAGTCTTCTGGTTTGCTTTGCGCAAATATATGGCCTCTGCTGGGCAACGTTATAGAGGACATGCAGCAATCTCTAGCTGCAGCACTGGTTTCTGGGCTTATGGAAAGACAGAACCCACATTTTAGAAGGTCTGGACTTGTTGGAACGAAGCATTCAAATTTCATTAGTGATTTTTTTTTTTTTTTTTCTTCCTCCTCTGATATTCTTGAATGTTGAAGTCTTACTATGTTAGCAGACTTTGGACAAATATTTCTTGCAGATAGCTGTTCCAAGTGAATATTATACACTGACTTCAAGCCAATGAGTTGCTAAGAACTAAACAAAGAATTTGAATATTTTTATTTAAAATGGACACAAACCTTGGCTGCTTTCTCTTCTGCATATATGCCAACTCGCACAGACGTAACCTGCAGATGTATCAAAAAGATATATTAGGGTTGGAAACAAAATGAGCAAAAAGCATTTCCTAGTTGGTTTTAAAAAATTTAGTCGTGTCTCAGCAACAGTCTTTGTGTTCATGCTTCACTAAGAGAGTAAGTGCTGTATGCAATAAACTTACCTACTTGAAATCATAATGAGAGCATAAAAAGTATTGTTCTATCATAGTGTAACAATATCTCATTGCACTGCTCACTTTTAAAAAAATAATCTGCATTTTTGTGGTATGCAGATAAGTATTTTAAACAGTCAAGAAAGTCTTCAACATCTTCTGCAATTTTAGCTTGCTCTTTATAGTCCAAGAAAAAAAAGCTGGGGGTGGGGAATAGACAGAGTGATACAATCAATTTTGGAGAATAAAATGATATATTCTTGCTAGGTTTCAGGAACAGATAATTTCTCATTTACAAATCTAAGCTTCAGGCATAATTCAATAAAATATATAAAGCTTTTGTGGCCTTGTGAGATTTAGTAGTGCAGAAACTGGATATATTTTTATTGAACCTATCTTTCAGAAAATTACTGAGTAACAGCCATGAGCTGTTTCCCCTTCAGAGCAGTGTTGCAGTTTTATTATAGTAACATCCAATTGTAATGCTCTGTTTAAGGCTGTTGAGACAATTTTGCTCTATTCCTCCTATTCTGATGCTTTGTTACCAAGTCAAACTGAAGTCTGAAGTTTGCGATAAAAAGGGATTTTAAAAAGATCTCTGAGCATGAGCAAACGTTGATGTATTATGAAAATGACAGATTATCCATCTTTCTTACCTCTTTTCTAATTTTAACGTTGTAATTCATCCATCAATTTATATACACCTTGGGTTTGTATCTTTGCACATTAGTCTATGTCATTTACTCTTTGTTCCCAACAATTAGGGCATCATACCAAATTTTCTTGATCTTCCTGAGTAAATCTGATGTTTAGAATTGTGGGGTTTGGGTTTTGATTTTTTTTGTTTATTTTTCTTTGGGTTTTTTTTTTTGTTTTCTCTGGGTTTTTTTTTGATTGCTGTTTCTTGCTTTGGGTTGGAATTTATTTGTTTTGTTTTGTTTGGCTTTTTTGCTATCCTTCCTGAATTACCAGTGAATAGGCAGTAATATGTATTGAGAGAAAAGAGATGAATAAGACCAGAAATTTCCAGGTTTCTGAAGAACATTCCTTAGGGATCTGAAGTTGGATTTGCAGGCAACAGGACTGGAGTTGGTTCTACTGTAGTTTCTTTTTAGAGATGAGAAATGTTTGCTCCTGGAAATTCTTGGCACTGATATTAAAATCCTTAATGTGTTGTTTTGTTTTGTTTTTTTTTTTTAAATCAGGTTTATTCTGAAGAACATATCCAATATGTATTGTTTGTGTGTTCAGGTTTTTGGGGTGTTTTTTGTTGTGTTTTTTTTTCCCCTTTGTAAAATCCTTTTTTTTTTTTTTCATTATGATGCACAGAAAGCTTTTCACAAGTTATAAAAAAGCTGTAAAACACTTTTAGAAAAGGCCAGTATTCCTTTGGGTATATTTCTATCTTGAGGAAACAAAGGCACAGTAAGAACATTCATAACAAGACCACTTAAAAGACAATTATACTCCTGGAGTATATTTGCAAAGAAAAAAAAATCCAGAGATATTTTTTTCTAAGTTTACCGTTAGCACACAGGAATTTATGACCAGGAGTTGAGAAAGAAACAAAGAAAAGGATGTGCTATATTATTGTAGTTTTAACATAGAATAATTTTGATATTTACCAATTCAAAAGTGTTCTGCTTTTTGACTCATGGCAAATTCTTTTTCTTCAGACAAACACTGTACCAATATTAGTCATAGAAATTTATTTTAAAATTATGCCTTTTTCTCAGGTATTATGTTGTTAATTTTTTACACATTTAGTGGAAAAACGTAAGTCATTTAAAGACAAGATTTTAAACTGTTGATACTTACTTCATAGTTTATTAAAAGGCAATATCACTATTGCTTTTTCTCAAAATCTCCATGCACTGAGCAGTGCCTTTGGTGCCTCAGTGCAAGCTGACATTTTGATGCTACATGCTAAGTCTAGGTCTCCTTCTGGGAAGAACACTAAGATATAAGAAATACAGTCTGACAGCGAAAATGAATGGTTTTATAAAGATATCTCACAAAGCTGTGAAGAAAACCTGTCATATACTTGGCTAGTCTAATGGCAGACCTATTAGAAAATAACCGGTCTAAATCATGTACATTGGCCACTTAGGCTGTCTAGAGGCACCCTTATATACGAAGGAATTCCAAACGAATATGGCTATGATCTCTCTGCTGGAAACAAAATCCTTGAACCAGTTCTCTTGTCCAGCTGGAGAGGAATTTGTAATTTGCCCACATAAGTAGGCACACATGTTGATTTTGGAAATCTGCCTCCAATTAGCAGGTGTTTAATATTCCAAATGTGTTTGCTCAGGTATGCACAAGCAGGAAAAACTTCCACTGTTACTCTCTATGAAAGGAAATTCTCATCTGTAGGTCAGTAATGGAAAGTGAATTACGAACAGATGCTGAAAAGGAAGTCTTGAAGCTATCTGTGGCTTGTGAAGATTCTAAAAAACATGACTTAGGTCATGTGGCTGAGGGCGCTGGGTTTGTCTAGTCTGGAGGAAACTCCAGGGGGACTTCATCATTCTCTGCAACTCCCTGGAAGGAGGCTGTAGTGAGGTGAGGAGTTGTCTTTGCTGTTCCTGCACTGACAGGAGCAGAGGAATTATCATTAAGCTCAGACTGATGCCTTGTAGAGGCTGACCGGGAACAGAGGCTGGACAGAGTGAAAGGATAAAGGGCAGGTATTTATTGACAGGCCTTCACAGGGCACACCTTGGGCAGTGCAGGAGACTCACAGAGACTACACCCAGGATGGACACAGACACACGGTATTGGGACAGATATAAGTTTTGACCAATTGAATAACAGAAGTTAACTATCCAATTACAGCTTCAGAAAGTGGAGTCTCATTCTCTTAGTTTGCTCCCCCCCAACTCTCTTTTATTTACATTTCTCGGGGCCTGAGACAGTGAGGTGTCCTTGATTCTCAGGCCTGGAGAGGAATTGTTGTGTCTGACCAAAATGGGAAAAGCAGTAGTTAACACTCTATATGGAGCTCAGAGTTACACACTAAAGACTCGCAGGATTACAAATATATGAAAATATAAAAGCTAAAATCCTAAGGCATCAAGACAGGGGAGATTCGGATTAGATATTGGAAAAACTTTTCACTGTTAGGGTGCTCAGGTATTGGAACAGGTAGCCCAGGGAGGTTTTGGAGTCACCATCGCCAGAGGTGTTTGAGAGGTGTCTGGATCTGGTGCTGGATGATGTGGTTTAGGGGTTACAGTGGTAGCGCTGGGTGGATGGTTGAACTGGATAGTCCTGTAGTTCTCACCCAGCCTTGATGATTCTATGACTTGGATATTATTCCCCAGTCTCTTTAATTTTTTTTTTAAAAAAAAAAAAAAAAAAAGAAAAAACAAAGAAAACCAAACTATTGTGCCTTCTTCTAGGACACAGAAAATCAAGAGCCGGTCCCTGGTGATGTAATGTGAGAGCTACTCTGATCTAGGCAGACCACTGGTGGAACAAAAGGACAGAACAGGGAGGCTGTGGCCTAGTGTTCTACAAACTGAGCTTCTGCTACCCTGCCTCTCCCCAAGGCAGCATAGTGTGGTATATCAAAGATATTTTAAATTTACTGTGCTAGATACTAGATTTACAGTGCCAGGTAATCTAGTGGGAGATAGGTATGTGTGCTCTTCACCCATATTCCAGCAGAGGAATAATGCAAAGTGTATTAAGGAATATAATCTATGCTCTATGAACCGTGCTTCAGTAGCTAAAACAGGCTATACAGTTGCTGAAAATTGAAAAAAAGAAGAGGAACCCCACAAGCAGAAGTGTAACTTAATATTTACTGTGTCATAGCATATTGCTTCACTGTTACACCATAAATCTGCAGTTTAGAGCAATCTGCACCACTGTGAAAAATACTTCTGAGAAGATGAAAGGTGGGAGCATAACCTTAAAGTTACATTATTTTAAGGACCAAATCAGTAATTGCTAATCACTTCATTTGCAGTAACACTTCAGTGGAAAATAGTTACAACTCATCCTTTGCATATAGTAATTATTTTAAATAACATTACTCATGAGAAAAATCTCAGGACTTTCAAATAAATTAGCTACAGATAAAATCTTTTGATGTCAGTTACTTGTTTCATGGTGTCTTATTGAGCCTTCAGTGGCTTATTTAGTTGTTTTTTCTAGGTTTTACCTGATATTACAGGTCAAACACCAAGATTAGTTTTGATGTAAGTGTTCCATACCATTTCATATACTAGGCACAAGTTAATTACAGGCATAATTAATAAAGAGGAGATTATTGTAGCAGAGGAAAAGTTAGCAATAAGTTAGATAAACCTGAGAATAGGTATCTGTTCTTTTTTCTATGTTATAAATAAAAGATGTCTTCTGCACACACAGTTGATCCAGTCTCTGTTTGCTGAGATAAGATCCTTCACATCGTATCTGAAAGTCATTCTATGTTAATCATATCAGTTGAGATTTGTTAAAAGTTGGAGTTTTGTCAACAATGGATAAAACATTATAGGTGAATTGCCACCGTTAGGCAGAAGTTTCAACAGAAAAAGCTCCATTCATCTGTTTTCATTCCCATATCTCCTCAAGTAACTCTATTTGTAAGCTTCTCTTTAAGTGAAAGTCAATTGTGTGTGAAATCCTCAATGGTATTGACAGCTATGACTTACAGCTAAATAAGTAAGTGTAGTATTGTGCATCTTCTCCATTTGCTAACGCGGCAGAGATCTTCTGCAACATCCAAAGAGGTTATTATCATGCAAACAATCTTCTGCTCATCTTGAAGCAGATGGATCCTGTCTTATTTAAATCGCCTCACTTTCTGCAAACGACAGAGCCCTCATGTTTCCACATGTTGGATTGCTCCCGAAGGAGGCAGGCAAACAGATTCTGTCGCTGCCGATGCTGGCACTGCTTCTATTCCCTTTTGCATGGAACATCATAGCAGATACGTTGTGCTTGGAAGTGTCAGGACCTGTCCCCCACACCCCCGTTTAAAAAGGAAGTGGTGTTTAGAAGAGAGTAACAAGTTTCAAATAATAGCAAGTAACTTGGATTTAGGAAGTTGAAAGTGCTGGATTTGCTTTATTAATGCAAGGAGGTGTTGTTAGGGAAACAGAAAATACACTAGCACATCAATACTGTTACCAGGAATTTGTGTCATTTCCACACGTGGGATAAGATGTAATCTGTAGACAGAGGATTTATGTAAGGAGGTAAGCCAGGAGTTTTAAAGAACAGGTCACACAAACATCTGCTTGGAGTGTCCTAGGAATGCACTTCATCTTGCCTCAAAGAAAGAAGATGAACTAGGTAATCCCATTGGATGCCTTTGAACTTGGCACCTCTTTGATTTTTGCATCGATAGGTACTTCCCCGGAAACATTTTCTTGTTTGAAAGAATAGCTTAATAAAACACAGAGGAAGGTGTTACCCTCCAAATCATATATATATTTGAAGGACGGACTGCTTCACCGGAAAAGATTTTTGGAAGGTCTCCAGTTCTTTACTTTTGCCCATCACAGTACTGCTCTGCTAATTTGGACAAATTTTTTTAAATTTTATTTTTCCTGAGTGCTATATGAACAGAAATCCTGCTATAATCTGTCATGTGAATGGTTGCTAATTCAAAAAGAAGAGTCTATTTCTTTATCAGGTGATATGGTATCAGGTGATAATGTCTTTTGGGACAGTCATATGGATTTTCTTCTTCTAAAAATCAGTGACAGTCTTCTTTGGTAGACAAGTATTCTGTTTTTTTTAGGCAAGTTTCATTTTCATAAAATCCAGTTGGAAATTGATTTTAATAGTGTTGGAAACTTCTTTTGGTTTGCTTTCAATCTTCTGAAGTGAATGGAGCCCTAACTCAGAGTTTTCTTGGCCCTCGTGTTGTAGGTCTGTGATTTAGTCATACAGACTTGAAGCAAAACATAGTTTTGAATCGGATACCATTTTTTTAGGTAAGGACCAAAAGAAGTATCTAGTTTATGAATCTTTAGGAAGAATTTTTTTGTTTTATTTTGGTCATCATTTTATTATCTTTTCAGTAACTCCACAGGTTTGACAACAGGAGATCTGATATTTATTCTGCTATAGCCTAATTAAGTCAGTATTTTCAGATAGCTTCATCCTCTGTTTCAGAAGAGTAGTGCAACTGTGCTGGGAAATTGCCAGGCCCTTTATCATTCTTGAGTTTGAGTTGGCTCATTTGGTGTGAACCTAGCAGATTTTGGGAGGATAATGGATTTTCTTTTAATTACTCTGTTGAAGAACTGATCTCTTCACCCAAGCCTCCTCTTTGTTTTCTTGGGGGTTTTTGGGGTTTTGTTTGTGGTGGTTTCTTTTTTGTTTTTTTTGGTTTTTTTTCTGTTTTAATTACTTTCTGTTCTTGATAGGGATTGGTGGATGCTAGGTCCATTACGCACCAACTGGTCTTGAAAAGTATTGCTACACTTCTAATTGGAACAACTGATGTAGCCTAATACAAAGAAAGTCCCAAGAGACTTTGCCTCTGTCCAAGCTCTGCTCAAAAGAAGAGCAGGGTTGAAGTTAATTACTATTTAAGCCACCTGTATCTTTTCTGCCTTTCAGGCCATTTGTAAGCAGCCTGTAAGGGATGATTTCAGCAAACAGGGATTAGACTCTCCCAGCTGTCTTGCATCAGTGTGCAAGAGCAATGATATTGCAAGAGAGGCTGCAAAGGCCACTGTAATTAGAATATTCAGGTGTAATCTTTGTCAGGCTTCTTAGCCATGTTTATTGATGTTTATAGAGAGGAAATTTAAGCTATATAAAGAATGACACAGTCAGCAAGGGAAGAGTTCATCTCAGGTGATGAAAATAAGTTGTGGTACCTAGATTTCTCAAAACTTGTCAATGGTCAAGCTTAGCAGTGAAACCTGAATTTCTTTACCTCTTTTGTGTTTGCTGTTTTCAGCATCCTTTGTGGCTGATTCTTTGGAAACAAATAAGGAAGCATAAGGGAACAGTCTCTTGCTGCAGAGGTAGTGTATATTAATAGTTAAAAGCCATGCTAGCAAATAGAAAAAAGTAGGTTCCATTTCCACATGCTCTGTAAAGGCAATGCATGTCCTGGAACATGACATCATTCTATTCTCAAACTCAAACCTTCCATGTTGTGTTATCTTGTCTACGTCTGAAATAATTAATTATCTTTTGGAATTATGATGTGTATTGCGATATTACATTCTATCCCCTCATTTCTGTAATTATTAAATTCTTAAGAAATAGTTTTATCACAGAGCTGAGACTCCCAAAGGCATAATTTCTTCAGCACTGTGACAAGAGATAATAAAGCCAAAGGCTCAAGCCTGAGTTTATTTTTATTTTCTCAGATGTGGTGCTACTCCAGAATATGCAAGATTTAAACTGGTATTACTGAGGTGGGAGGTTGAATATAATCTGCTTGTTGGTTTCTCCTTATGCATCTCACCATCTGTCTGCAGTTGTTTAATTTTCCCCTTCGTACTTGATATTCTGCCTCTGAGAAGCATTTAAAGATTGTACTCCTGTCTTCCTTCATTAGCGTGTCAGGGTGCAACTGCCAGGACTAAGCAGGCGTTGTGTATGGTTCACTGGAAACTGTAATTAGTGAGAGGGTGGGCGCCCCAGAGCCCCGAGGATGTGCCTTTGCACACTGTCACTCCAGGTGCCATCTCGTGGCTGCACAAGCTTGTAATGATTGCAGGTCTGTCTCCACCTTGGCATGGTGGGCGCCCTTGGAAGAAATTTTTTTTCTAGCTTGATTGTTGGTATGAACGCTGTGGATTTTGGAGGGCCTTGTTACACCTTTTCTTTCCATATATCTTTCATATGATGTTTGTATCCAATGCTACTAGAGCAATTATGATCATGTTTTCTCCTTTTGGATGTCAATAGCTTGCCAATGCCTTAGCTAAAGCAGGTAGTATCCTCACACTATGGCTTTTTTTCTGATGATAGACTGTAACATCAAAAGCTTTCTCCCCTGTCCTTGTCCATTTTATATATTCCTAGAGTTTGTCAGTTGTAGCTTTTCAGAAAACTAGTTTGAGCTTCTTTTTAAAACTGTTTTCCTTATGCTTTAGTTAATTTTTTACTGAGAAATACCTAGGGTTGGTTAAGAACCGAAAATCTGGGTTACTGTTTTCTATTTATAATTTTTTCTCCTCCCAAAATCAGACGTTACCTACTTGGGAACTTTGTGGTAAAATGGTCAGAATCCTAATGTTCTTTGCCTTATATACGTGCGTGACCCAGTAAGGATTTTATCCTTTGTTTTTATACTTCATGTCAGTTGTCAGCTTGTCTCTAAGAGGCTCCACTGACACTTTAAGCCTGACTCATAGCTGGAGTCCCTGGCTTCTCCATGTTCTCTGGGGTTCGGTTTGAGTCATACGGTACGGACTTCGCTCCACTAGTAACACAGCTCTAGCAACAGAGAGCGTTGCTGGCCTGAAAATGGCAGGAGCCTTTTCTCCTCAAAGGAATTGGCTTTGCCCTTGGTTGCCTCATTGTAAAAGCAAAGTTATTGTGTTTGGCAGAAGTTGGTTTTTTTTCTGTTTTGTTATGTTTTTGTTTTTTTTTTTTTTTTGTTTTTTTTTTTTAATTGTTTTTTTTTTTAAGTTAATTCTTTTGTCGGTTTGAAATTCATTTGCCAGCAGAAAAAAAAAAAATTCAAGGTAACGCAGAAGTGTCATCGTCTTCTTCTGAATAAGACTAAAAACAAGTCTATACTAATAGATGCAGTTTAAAAGTCTTTTTGGTTTTATAGCATGTAAGTAAACTAACAGGCAGATGAGCCTAGTTTTCTCAAATAAATTGTCATCAATGTTTCAGAGGGATACATTAATAAATTCTGCCTAATTAACATCACATTTGTGTTTATTAAGCATGTTACTTAACATTAAACATCAGAAATAAGTAATTTTAAATAACCATCTGTTTTCATACATTAAATCACTGTATTATGTCTGTAACTAATGCTATTCTGTTAGTTTCCCAGGCAAGAAAATAAAGCAAAAAATTGAATATTTCTACATATGAATCCATCACCAAAGAAAAACAAAATGCTAATGAGTATCTGGGAAATAGGTAATTAATGAGGACTGTAAGTGATAGGATAGTCAGCATTTCAAAGGCTAAAGAAACAAAAATTTAAGAATATACAAATATTGAGGTAAGCTTGCCGCTGTTGGTTAGATAACCTCCCAGGTCTGTTATGCCACATATTTCCTATGTTGCTTTTCAGTGATGTATAAATGACATTCATTTCCCTGACAGGTTGTAAATTATCCTGAAAGAATCATTTAGGTTGGAAAAGACTTCGAGATCATTGAGCCCAAGCATTAACCTAGCTCTGCCAAGTCCACCACCAAAACATGTCCTGACGTGCCACATCCACATGCCTTTTAAATATCTCCAGGGATTGTGGAGATTTATATCTCCTAAACTTGACTGTCCCCATCATATTTATCTTGGATGATTTCTTTCCTGTTCTTAAGTAGTTTAATTTGATTCATTTGTGAAGTTTTTGAATGGGCTGGGTTGTAGTCAAGATCCTCTTTACTCCATGTACCTGCGAACAGCCCTTGGGAGCAGAGAATGCGTTGGCACTAGAAGGACTACACTGAGAAGATCACATTGCCTGCATGCCCTTTGCTCATTTCACTTCCCAATTTCACTTCTCAGTACAACCAGTATTAAGCAGCATGTCAGGAAACCTGTAATGGATATAGATAATCACTGCTGTTCGTTTTAAAAGATGAAAAACCCCTTTACATCCTAGGTATAATGGAATTGATGTTAGTGTGTGTAAGGCTGTTCAGGACCATTGCTAGAGCTGTATTGAAGGCATACACCTCACCTATAAAAATATGCAGTATGAAAAGTCCCAAACCCTTAAGATTTTTGAAAAGGAACACAAAACTAAGCCTTTTGACATAATTGCTGTGAACTTATTCTGTGCGAGGAGAATCTAATTTCTCACCGGACTTCAGCAAGAAGAATTTTACGCCCCAACTTTTCTTTCCTGAGCAAAAGAAGGAGGAGGTACTTTATTCAGAAAAGAAAAAAAATTAGAATTGGAAGCTGGTGTATTAATTAGCTCAGTGGATTGCAACAGTGAAATAGTCGCTTGTAACACCTTAAAGACTTGCAACTTTTTTAAGAAGTCTGTTTTTCAACTACGTCCTCAGGATGGGAAAGTCATTGGATTTCTCTCCATCCCCTATTGATAAACCCATAAGATAACAAGGTAAAGCTGAAAAGACCTGTCAGCTCATATTGTTCATCTCTCTGCACATTCAATGCTCCCCCTTGCTGCTTGCATTTTTAGCACTTGGCAAAGGCCAGGCTTCAGTGTCTCGCTGAGCTCTGTTGAAAAAATATTGTAGAGTCTAAAACATAAAATCAGTTGTGTGGCTGCAGTGCGTGGTGACAAGGACTTGATTCTGACCTGTCTCTAGTTTAACAATGAACCCCCTCTTTGAGGTTTTTTCTTTTTAAATCAATCTACATGCAAGGAGAGCCGGTTCAATGCAAATGCACTACTTTTAAAAATAAGATCAAATTGTATGTAATTCAATAATGATGTTATATTTATTCATTCCAAAAGTTGGTTTGAATGTGGCATCAAAGATCTTCTTTTTACTACTTCTCTCTTTTTTTTTTTCCTGATGAAGATGTATTTAAAGAAAAAAATCTGTTGCAATTTTATTGATTATATACTAGAGGGATCCTGTGAGAATTAACAGCTCATTTTTGCTTTTAAGTCAGGTTTCAGGACACATTTTTCCTCATTATTCTGAGTAGCTTGAATCAGCAAGCATTGTCATTGTTGCCATCATTATCATTATTATTTCACAGTAAAGATCACATTGAATAGCATAATAAAAGGTCAACTACTTCATTTCCTCTACAGTTATGCTCCAAGTGCTTCTATAATTTTCCTTCAAAATAAAGTGGGTGTTAGTTTAAAACCTCCATGCTCTGCAGGTCATTCTGTATAAACATTAATCTTTGTTTCAGAAGAATGCTATTTATATCTTGATGCTTGTATGGTAAGTTTAAATAAATAAACATTGTAAAATGCTGTTGCATTGCCTATATCTGCAATAAAAAGTCAGACCTGATAGGAGATCACCCACATGAACACACAGATGGTTAAAGAAATTGGCTTCATGAAAACAAAATAAAGTAATGGATTCTCTCTTGGATGTTGAGTAGATAACAAGTCGAAGATGTGGGGTTTGTTTTAAATGTAAGATACTTTTTGAGTAATCTGAGAGTTGAACATGAGGTTAAATAAAATTATTCTAGCACAGGTCTTTGTAAAAAATCAGTTGCTTAGAGAGCCAAAAGGATCTAGCAAGATTAAGGGGGGAAAAAAAATGGAATACTTCCAGTCTGTCAGTCTTGAAATCAGCTTGAGATCGTTTGAGAGACCCAAGCAGCCTTTCTGCATTTAGATTTGATTTAGCAGGGCAGCCAGCAAGGCAGGGAGCTCTTCTTGCTTTGGCCGCTCAGGGCCACTCCAGGATCTTACTGACAACAACCACATCTGTGAGACATTTACTGCACACAAGTCTTGCCTCGGATGTGGCCCTGGAAGTTTGATTGGTTATAGTTCTGGTGTTCTGCACACATTGCTGCTGCTTCTTGAGTCTGCTGCAACCTCCCACTTCCTCCTTGCTTTTTAATGCCGACAACAAAACCACTAAATAAAACTCAATAATATCTATTTTGATCAAAATCAAAGGAGTTGCTCACACAGTCTGAAATGCTGTGAACAGTACAGCCAGTTGGGGATATTGCTATCCTCGACACTTAAATTCTGCTCTGCTTTTGGAAAGGGAGTATTCAAAAGATCAATACAAGAATTAAAATGCAGTAGAACTTTTAATTTCTATTTATCCTTTTCCCCTCTATATGCTATGTCTAGCAGGTTTCTGAAGGTCATACAGTTCATTTCACAGCAGGGTGAAGGAGGGGGGCTCATTATGTTGAAGGCATTTGGACTAATATAGCACACAAAAGGAAATGAAGATGAACAAGTTATTTGTAGTGCTTGTCAGATTGCTCTGGTAACACCTTAGTGTTACTTTACTGATGGCTTCAGTTAAATTTAGTCAACAGGAGGCCAAGCTATAAGCAAATATTAAAACAAAGAGGGTCTAGATTATGATATTTGCGTTGAACAGTTATGTAAAAGATGATGGGGTTCAATTACAGAGTTGGCACTGTAGCTGACATTATTTTTTTATTTAATAGATTATAAATATCTTCATAAACCTCTCAAAGTTTCCAAAAGGCATAAGCACCATTCAAGTTTGTGATAAATGCAGAAAGTGTCAGAGTTTCAGTAGAGGCCAAGGTCAGGATATTTCTATTTTAAGTCAATCCTTTTAGAGAACACCCAGCATAACCACCTTGCAGTGATGAGCCTTTGTGAGAGAACTGAGGCTTTCCCAGATAATATTAGCCCACCTTTTAGAAGCAAAATCTTCCAAAGGCTTTCCCTGTACCCTAGCTAGTCAACAAGTCCTAATTTTAAGTTTGCTTTTATTAATTAGAATTCAGGGGTTTTGTGTAGTATGGGTAATAAAACCCGTAATGTTATCTATTAGATAATGGGATTTCTCTCTTCATTTTTCCTTCACCATTCCAGTTATTTGTTAGAAAAGTGATTTATGATGCACAAACTGATATCCCTGAAAAAAATTTAAAATCTTTAGCTAGAGCAACTGAACAGATTTTTAACTTTGGAGTCCTTTACAAGTCCCAGATTGTAAAAAGGTTAAAAAAGAAAATGCCAGAACTTTCTATGGTCTTTTGCTGGTTTAGATTGAGGCAAAAAGAACTTTTTCCGTTTTCTCTAATCCTTAAATTACACAGATATGCACACAGGTTTAATGCTTAGACTGTGGTTTCCAAATGGTACTGTTACGTATGCAGGGGCAAGACCCTCAGAGATGTTTAAAATTAGTTTGAATGATACAGAAATGCATCTAAGGATCTGTGTCAAGGTGCCTTGAAATCCTGAGACCAAAACACCATCTGGTTCTATCAAAAACTAATATGTTAGACAAGTCAAGCAGTTCTGAAAAATCAGGCCACTTAGTGTTCAATATGTAACATGCTGAGCAACTCCTGCCCTTCAGGATCAAGCTGCTTTTAAAAAACTTAAGTTTGAAATGTTGGACATAATTAATTTTCTGCTACAATTAGTTTGAGGCCAAACAATAGAATGCAGCCCCAGGTCCAGGCTTTAGCTGGATACTAAGGACATCCTTGCTTTGAAATGTAATATGCCTGAAGAAAGAGAGAGTCCCACACTCTTTGTTCCTTATGAGAATTTAAATATTTAATGTGTGAGAATGTAGAATTACATTTTAAATCTATGTACTGAATATGGCTATCTAAGCCTCTCTTATTACATATTTCTTTGCTAAATTTGTTCTTCAGAAATCCTTTTGATGATTTATTTCCCACGTCAACAGCTATTACAGGGAACATTACTGAAAGATTTCATGTTATTGTTAATTTTTCATTAGGTTTTATTATTTTAAATTGGTACACTGTTGCTAAACCTCCCCCCACGCTTTATTAATCAAAACTCCTAATGTAGTAAAACCACATGGTATAATTTCTGCTAAGTTGTTTGTCAGTATTTTGTTTACATTTATCCTTATCCAAGGTCATAAATAATGAATGTTTCTCTCAGTAGGCCTTTGCAGCCTAGTCCTGGAATCTCTGAGGTCTATGGTGAAAGACTGTTGAGATCCTAAACCTGATACCACTCAGCCTACTGTTTGTTTTGGAAGATTTTGCTTATACCATGAGCATCTTCAGCATCACTGTTTGTGCCTTTCAGTGGGCCACAGGACTCATGTTTGCATATACCCTCTACAAAAAAGTCGGTGGGAAAAGGAAGAGGTGATCTGCTGGCAGTCACTTGTTCTTTCATCAAACACATCACATTTTTGAGTTATGCTTAATTTTTATTGCTCCTTGTCTGGCCTACAAAAAAAGACATTTCTTGATATGAATCCAAACATGAAGAAGATGACAATTTTCAGCTTTGCTTAATGCTTGCTTGTAGAGCTTGCAAAAGAGCCACTGTGGTTATTCACAGCTTTGGTACATTTACCTGCTTGCCAGAAATAGCTGTTTCTCACAGCTTTGCTGAGGGCCTCAGAAACTTTTCAAACCATAATTCATTGAAACACTTCTAAAAGCTTAAAAAGTAGGAGAAAGAAAGGAATGAAGAATAAACCCCCTCGCAACAGAGTACCATCTCTGGGATCTGCCAGGTATACACAAAGACCATAGACACATAATCTTAGGAGCATTTCCTTGTTGTTAGTCAAGTGTTCCTAATGCATACAACTAACAAAACGGGTTCCCTTGTTCTGGACACAAAAGTTTTGTGTGTGCTGCTCAGCACCTTCTGTAAGTGTACTCATCCCTATCATGTTCAGCCAGGCTTGAATAGCTGCACGGATCAATTACTGTAATTTCCTACTGCTCAGGAAGTGTTAACTCCAGCTAGCCCAGGTTCAAATACAGGAGCGCAATAAAAACTGACAATGAGGAACATCCATAATGGTCATCAACAGTGTTGCTACTAATGTGAGTGTTAAATGGTAAAAACTTGCAAGTTCTTTTGGCATCTGAAACTGATGTCATCATCTTATTTACCAATGGGTTAAAAATCTAACTACCAAACTGTTTTATGGCAGTGTTCCATCACAGCGCCATACTTGAAGTACCATACCTTATATATTAATGTCATCCACTCAAGATACCCACAAAAAAACCCCCAACCTAAAACCAAAAGAAAAAACTCCCCTCACAGTAAAAATTAGTTTCTAAAATGTCTCCTTTGGAGAAACTTGGTTTTCACTGGAAAGCTTACAGTAGCTTAATAATTTAGAGCTTGTGGTCTGGCTTTTTTTCTTGGTCTTAAGAATTTTCTCCCATGCTTTCACTAATTCAGCTGCAGTCTCACACCATTGGGGAACACTACCGTGAAGAAGTGATGACTGTGCCAGGGTCCAGCACTCATTATACCTGGTACAACTGGAACTCATCACTATTAATTAATACTACTAAAGCAATAACCTGGTCCAATCTGCACAGGTCAAACAAGCAGCACTCATCCTAGTGACTGCAGCTCAGCTCTGTGTCAGGTGGTGGTGGTGGTCGCTTCCTCTTAGGGCCAGGATGAATACTTGACCTGTGGGGGAAAAAAAGTAGCAAAATATTTTATAGGTGATAACAGAAGCACCCCTTTTGCTTCAGTATTGACTATAAAAATAACTCCTTCGCAAACACTGAGATGCTTGAAAAATGCATTGATTATTAGAGCGTAATTTCTAATTACTACATAGCTGAGTGAAACATGTTTCAGATTCCAGAAGTGAGAAAATCTAACACACACACACAAAAAAAAATTGAAATAAGGAATGCCTTGGAATTGCTGCTTAGGCAGACAGGTGAATAAACTCATCAGTACCTCTGGCACAGCACAGTTACGCAGGAGCACTGCGGCTGTTGCCGTGTGCGGATCCCAAGTGGTGTGTTGAAAGTGAAACACAGATGAAAAGGAGTGTGGGGTGGATGGAGAAGAAAAGGAGAGACAAATACCAAAGAACTTAGCTTGGAGGGGCAGGAGGGCTTGACTAGAATTTTTCTCTAGATGTCTTGTTTACTGAATGTAAATTCATAAAGTTGTTCAAAGGAACTTCCCTCCTTTTCAAAGGATTTTAATGTATCTCACATGGTGCTTAAAAAAAACACCTTTGAACACAGTTTGTTTTCTCCGTGTGTTTTAGGAAGTGATTGATGCTGCTTACAGGACTTCATTAACCTCCTCCCTATTTCTGCTTGTGTTTTGTTCAGTTTTGTTAGAAATGTTTGCACTTTAAGTAACTTGCTCCAGGTTATTTTGAAATGTTGCTTCCTGCCAACGGCACCTTCACTCTATTGCCTCCAAGCAGGTTCATTAAAATCTCTGTGGAGTAGCAGGCATTTTATTTGGCATTAACTCTAGCACAGCTCCTGAAACAGCAGTTTCTGATTGATCTTGAAAGCTTCTTTGGTTTTGGCTTTCCTGCAAACCCCTCTGGTGCACCTTGTACCTTCTAACAGTGTTCACCGCAGACAGCTTTTCAAACAGTTTAAACCCTGGGAAAGCTATTGCTACTTTAAGCTTTAGTGAGTTTGGGGAGGGGGGAGGTTTTCCCTCTTCTTTTTTTTTTTCCTTTGAAATCTGAGGATAGAATGGTATAAAACTCTAGCGAGCAGTCATTTTTTTCTCTGCTAGTCACCTCCTCTCACCACAACATCTTTCTCATTCCTATAGCTGTAATACTTTTTTATTGCAAATTAAAATGATTTGGCACTTGTTTTCCTTTAAGCTATACCGGTTTGCAGAACTTTTTAAAATTCTGTGTTAATGTCCAACATCTGATTAGTTATAAATCAGGGAAACAAATATCAGCTTACGCTTTTTAGACAAAGTACAGTTGCAGTTACTTTCTCACCCACTCCTTCCCTCAGCGTTGGAAATCTGTTAAAACAATTGCAAGTAAAATCTCTAAATCATGAGTATCTTCTTGTATGTGCAGAGAAATGAGTGTTCATATTTCTGTCTGGCATAAGTAAGTCTTAAATTATAGTTATTTTCCAGCAATGAATGCTTCATCTCTTTTATGGCTTTCTCTCAAGGACTGTATCAGCATGTGAAGTACTGCCTGGTTCTGTATTCTTTCTACCAACAAAGTCAAACTTATTCAGAAAACCAATTACTGCTTTGGTAATGTCTTCTCCAAGTGACATGGCATTATTGGAAAGCTGCTTCTTTTTTCTAGCCACTCTCATTTTTGTTATTAATTACAGCCATATCTAAAATCCTTATTCTGGGCTAGGACTAAATTGTACTAGGTTTACAGAAGTATTTACAAAACAAGGAATTCCTGCCCAAATGGCTCCTGATCTAAAATTAAGGAGAGGGCAGCAAAGAAATATTTGCAGAGTCAGACAAACAGACAATATTGACTGGTTTGGAAGAAAGAGGTTTCAGTACAATGAAGATTACAGAACTTCAAGCTTTTAAGGATCTTAAAGTTTATAAAAGTGTCCTTAAAGTGTTTTTGAAGGAGTATAAGAGGGTGAAAAACTTTTAAGAAGGATCTGTGGTTTAGTCTGACCCTCTTCCTCCTCCAGCAGGATGAGGCACTGACTGAAACTTTCAGAGACATAAAAATGTTCATGTAAACTCACAGGTACACTTTTTTCAGATTGTCAGTCTGAAACTATGAGGACTTTCCACCTGAATGTGTGTTTGTCTCTACATGGAAGGGCACTAAGAGTTAGACTTCATTGCTTACTGCATATGTTTCATATATTATGTTTTTATCTGTTAGAGAGTCCACTCTGTCTGCCTATGTTTTCCACCTAGTAGCTGTCCACTTTAAAGAACTGACATGATAATATTTTCATTTGGCCTTCTCTCAGTGATTTCCACAGACATACAGAAGTTATTGGGAAATACTTTCTGCTGCCCAGGATTTTTCTGTGTTCAGTTACACTGCATGACTTTTAATATAAGATAGCCTCAAACCAACCTTTATAATAACATTACCCTCCTTTTTTTCCTTTGATGTCACACTAAGACATTTACCATGTTTTTGAGTAGGAATATGGTATGATATCAGTTTTTTAAAATGTTTGATGTTGCATTTGCAGTGCCTCCTTTTCTGCCACTTTGGAATGGCACTCAGCTTTCAGCAACAAGGGAATTAATTCCCCTCTCTCAATTCCAATACCCATGTTTAAATTTTTCAGACTGCCATGCGTTAGTGCTCTATTTTGCTTCAGAGTTCTGCATTTTGTAAGTTTTTAAGCTGTGAAACTCAATACTAATTTTCTCAAAGACCATCTTACTGCTGGTCTCTTTCCCCTTTTCTGTTTCTTTTGCATCTTTCTACTTGACTTGGCTGTTTTTGAGCCTCTTTCTCTGGGTATGAACCTGAGGTCATACAGAGGAGCATTATGAGCCCCAAAGAACTCCAATGAGGTCACTAAGGATGTTGCAGATTTCCAAGCAGGGTGTTCCAAGACTGGCTGAGCTCTGCACCTCTTCCCCATGGCTATAAAGTAGTTATGTGCTTCAATTTCACCGGGACTCTGATAGCATTAAGGATTATTGATATTCTCTGAAACCATGTCCTGGCTTAAGACCCTTTTCAGCCTCCTCTCCCCCTCCTTCTTGCCTTGAAGCCCTTCCCTTTGCGCTTTCCCTGCGTGCTCCGCTCCCAGCTGCACACCCCACTCTGAAGCCATCCCTCTCCCTACAGAGCACCTGTGTGAGCTCATTGTCATAGGTCGTGTGCTCATGCACGTGGAAGAAGGGCAGCTTTATCTCCCTTTTCTGATGCTGGTTGTTTCAACACTGGGTTATTCTCTCTTGCTCTGCTTCCGTATTTCTTTACTTTTCTGTGATGTTGCTTTCGGCATTTGACTAAAATAAAGCTTTTGTACGTTCTGGAAGAGCAGAAATATTGCAACACAAAGGAAGCTAAGATGACATAATTAATGCTTTCAAAAGTCTTATTTATATGGTTAAACAATGAATATTCAAAGGCTGTCCGTATCAGTGCTACATAATGCCATGTATGTTTGTTATTTTTTACCCTTTTATAACAGAAACCTAGGGCTTTACTGACTATATATCTACACATAAATACACACAGCATTTAAGCACATATCATGATATTTTAAAAAAATCATATATCTATCAGAGGTTGAAAATCCAACCAAGGTATGCTTGCAGCTCACAAAAAAAGAGCTCATATTTCCAACTCTCTTTACGGGCTCTTCGAAGTGTAATAGAATTATAAATGAAGAAACATCTTTTTTAATCAATAACTTGATGTAGACTAGCAATTGCAACAGAAAAGGCAGAATAAATTCTTATTCCTCCAATTACTTGTATCGCTTCTAATGATAAAAAGACAAACAATGCACATTCACGGAATTACCTTATTTAAGGAGAAGAGTTTTACACATTCGGGCACAACATGCAGAATTAGGAAAGTGCAATAAAGCTGAAAGGAAGTTAAGAAACATTCATTTATTCTTTTTTGGTTTTGTGGTGCAGCATACCCTGCTTTCTGAAAAAGAGCAACTGTTTTTCAGTTGCCTTTACTGTGACACAGTAAAGAACTGCTCTCCATCCCACTGCAGGGGCTACAAGTGGTGGCAATTCCTTTTCTGGGTGAGCAGAGAAATGGAAGGAAACTGGAAAGAAGGTGAAACCCCTCCTGGTTTGGTCTTCGTATGACATAATCTCACCTGGCAAAATATCCGATAGCCATGAAAGAAAGCAAAAGGACATGCAATGCTTTCAAGTGTGTTTCGTTGGCTATGATCTGCACCTAGCTCTATAGTATCCGTTTTTGAGCAGATGTTCCAAAAAACTCACTGCTGCTTCTGAATGGCAGCGTGTTTATCCATTCTAGCATACATGTGAATTATGAAAAGAGAGCTGAAGATGAGTATGGATTTTTATAGCACACAATGACTTTTTGGCACCAGCATGACCGTTTGCACATACTATTGAAATTAGAAAATCAAATTTTAACCTCTATTGTCTATTTAAGTATAGTGAGCACATAAGTAAACAGCTGTGCTTATTATAAGTTCTGGAATGTAATAATAATTATAAAATAATCTAATTTGAATTTCACCCTTCCAGGGTGTTCCTCTGAGATGGATTCTCATGGCTCCTAGCAAAGGAAGTGGGGGTCAGAGCTTCTCATCCTCATGAATCAGGCCCTATGAGAACAACATGTTTGTTCTTTAACATTTCTCAGTAATATTTAATACCCAGAGAATGCAGATTCCCGGCTGTTACACATCATCTCACTGCAATAACACACTGTGATAGTTAAATCTTACAGTTATTTTTGTATGAGTGATATTCAGTATAGTTAAAAGTTGTCAGTAAATAAATATTTGAGTGTTTGGCTTAACTCATTTATTGGTACATCTACTTGGAAACTTGGTAATAGTGATCAATATTTCAGAAAATTAAGCTAGCAAAGGTGATTGGAAAAGGGTTTCCTATATGTTAGTGCAAGTCACTATGCATGGTCTATTCTGCTCTGGTTGAGCTGTAACAGGAAATTAGGAGGCAGCGCCAGCTTGGGAACAAGCTAAGGGAGCTGCCTGAACCTGGAGTTTGTACAATCCTCTCTGGTCTTGCCCGAGCCGAGTAAGGCTGAACTGTCATGAGTCCTTGGTTTTCCCCTCCTGATTTTTTTCCTTTTTTTCCCCTCCTGTTTGTGTAATTTGCTCTGGGGTGTGTGCACGTGTGTGTTTATGGTTTAGTTTTGGTGGGTTTTTTGATTATTTCATCCTGAGTGGAAATAAAGTGGGAAGAAAGCCTATTCCAGCTGGCAGTGCATAGGCACTAACCAGCGGAGTTTCCACCTCTTCTTTTTTTTTCCCCTCCACACCTGCCAAAGAGACAGAAACCCCAGAACAGTTACAAATGCAGTTGTCTGTCCCCGTAAATGCAACGAGCTCCTAAGAGGACAACTGCTGGATGCAGAGGCACAGGTAGAGCCTGGCAGCCGGGCTTTCCTCAGGCAGCACTCGTGACTTCAGCCAGGCTGAACCAAGCACTCCGCTCTGCAGACTCAGAGTATGCCATTTGGTCAAATGATGTTATTGTACAGTATTTAAAGGGAAAGTGTAAGAATCCCATGAAGGCTGGCACTCCATCCAGACCAGGAAAAGTGGATTGCTTAGCAACTACCACTTAGTGTTCTTCTCAATTATTTCTTTCTGTTGCAAGTGTATCTCTAGACAAGTCTGTCTGGATTTTTTTTTTTTCTAACCCGTTTAAAATGTAAACAAACGAATGAGAAGGACTCCAAAACTTGGAGATGCCTTGTGACAGAATGCATTTCAGTTCCTATGGGTCGATGCCCAAAATCAAGATTAGGACCTTGCATTTCCCCTGTGTGTTGCTGTGTAAAAAGACAGACTTTTCTGTAAAGTCCTGCTATCCATCTGTGTCTGAATGCTCTTTCTCCTTTTATTCATTGACTGGATGGGATTTTACATGTCCTAAAATAAGCGATGTATCTTAATGCTGTTTCTGCTTTTATTCATTGACTGGATGGGATTTTATATGTCCTAAAATAAACGATGTATCTGAGTTAGGCGCTTTCTTTACTTCCTACACAAACTAAGTAGTTTTCTTCTATTTGGATTTCTAAAGTCTGCAGTATTTGAACTTGGGAAACAAAGCATGAATGCACACAAATGTAAATAAACACATGGCCGTGTATATTTCTGCAAAGCTGTTGATGTGTCTCCATTCAATTGAGAACAGCAGATTAAAAATATTTATTCAGTTTCTTTTCTTGTTGAATGATCAAAAATCAGCATACATAGGTGATAAGGTGAAGATTCAACAACTTGTTAAAACTATATAGTACTATAGGAAAACCTACTTTATAACTCCTGAGTTTGATACAGATCTTTTGCCCCTTGACAAGTCATTTTGCATGGCTGGCTTGTAGGAACCAGTTGGCTCTTATACTGTGGATAGGGCTTTTTTTGCTAGGAAAGCTATTATGGGGAGATAAATTGGTGTAAAATCATAATAGTATAAAAAATTTCTAGAAGCTGTAGGTTATTTTCTACATTTTCAAGGAGTTGATAAATCCTCTTTACTATATAGTGGAAATGTTCACAGATTATTGGAAGCATTTTTCACTTCCCTTGATAGAGTACAGGGTTAGGATGTGCTGTGCAAGGAGCACTCGCCTCACACTCTGCATTCTTCTGAAAAACCCTTATACTTGAGTCTTTATGAAAGTATTTATCTTTAACCCACATTTCAGAAGATGTCGGATTAATATTTGAACTATGCTCACTGGAACTGAACCTGGCTTTTCCCTCAGAGTTTGCAAAGAACTAAGAGGAATAAGGGTCTGATTTGATGATCAATTCTGGTATTCATTATAAAGAAGATAAGATCACTACGATGTGAGGGCTTTCTTTCTCTTTCCTCCCTTCCCCTCCCCCCCCCCCCCCCCCTTTTCCCTTTCCTTTCCTCATGTACTGACGTAGTTTGAAAACCATTTATTTTCTGTCTGCCCCAGGGTACGCAGTGACACTACTCATGTTTTGCCATTTGAAACAAAGTAAGTGGGATATTGAGCTGCTCTCACCTGAGGTATATTGGATGACTACGGTGCTTTCTTACCCTGCAGTACGTAGAGATTAAAATATGCTAACATAAGGCTTTGTGAGAAGGACCTATTCTTTTTTTTTAAATGAATAAAAGAAGTGTTTTATTTGGATGGGCTCTTTGATTCTTTTTTTTTTAATGTGAGACTTCCCTTCTTAGCATTGTAGCCTTTTTTTTTAACATACAAGACAGCTACTCCAGCACAGACATAAAATTAGTTTTGCTCAATGGATTTCTTGTCATGCATGTGCAAAAAGCTTCATTTGCCTCCAATTTAAATTTTTGTTTTCCTCTGGTGACTCATTTTGCTGCATCTGTGTTTATTCTATAACCTGTGGATAAGGCATGTTTTCCTAGCTGGGAGCTGGCTGGGCTTTTGCTGTTGTCTGCCATGTGTTGGTTTAGTCTTGCATGCAGTTCTCTCTTGATTTCTCTAAAGCGCTCTCAGTCAGCATTTTCCCAAGGTGCTCTACACAGGTCTTTTGGGAAACCCTTCAGGTAAAGTTCATCTTCAGGCTTATGTAAGACATCACACATTCTTTATCCTTTGTAACTAAGTTTATTTCCCTCCTACAAATATGCATTCTTCACTGGTCTGTGATTGACGAGTTATTGTTGTAGTTCATCTCTTGCTTTATAGATTCTATTTTGATCACAGCGATTTGATCTGTTTGGGTTTTCTTGCATTTTACACTTATTTTTTTGGTATCATTTAATTCTGTATGTTTTCAGTGAGCTGCAGCTTGCATCACTGTGCTTTGTGGATGACAGGAAGAGGCTTACAGAAAGGCTAATGACAAGAAAGAGGTCAAGTAACTGTTTTCCAAGATAATCTTCTAGGCAGTCAATAGTGTGTGTTTGGGAGTTGCTTTTTACCTGTGAGAGACTAAACTTTGTTCAAGTGCTCCTGCAGGTATGTTTGCCTTCTACTCACAGCATGAACGTTGTCTATATATTTTATTTGTTCTTATTATTACTGTACAAGGAGTTGTGTAGGTGCTTGAATATTTTAGGCTTTCTGCAGTACCCTCTCAGTCCCTCCCTAAGTAGCCCCTTGTCTAAGTGCCTGATCTTTTCTGAGAAGGTGGAGCCCTTTTAGAGACTAATGAGAGCTTTACCCAATCAAAGACTATAAAATTGACCCATTGTCTTGCAATGGCTTATATCAAGTCGTAAATAAGTAGGCCAGGCTTCATCTTGTTGATATCTAGATCTGTGATTTTCACTGTTAAGTTGCTTTTGGGTGGTGATTAGCAGAGTGTTAACATAACCTGTGTTACGTTAAGAAGTGGTCTATTTGTGATGTTTAAGATAAAACAGAGTTTGTATCAAGTACCAAATGACTTGTGGGATGTAAAATTGTTTAACCTTTAACATTTGTTTAGGAACAGTTAGTATGTGTCTGTCCTCTTGGAATACTGCAATGGCAGGATTATCCTGAAAATTATTTTGATACAGTTCATAAAAATGAATAGTTTTTTAAAAAATTGTTCTGCCTTCCTTTTATGTGGGTGTTTGGGTCACTCAGTTTTTTTTCTACTCAGCATGACCTCACATGTTGTTACAAACAGAATGTCATGGTAGACTGGTTTCTTTACTTTTTTTTACTTAGCACTTGCTGCTTTATAAGAGGCTGCTTGTGGCTTTGTTCCTTTGTTACTGAGGTGCTTCAGGGAGAAGTGTTTGTGTGTGTAAATAGCAACTCACTCCACGCTGTTATAACTCAATGGGATGATAGGGATGATAGATTGCTTGCTGAAATGAAATACCAGCTTTATTTATAACCTCCCCTCCAAAGGTTCTGATTAAGATACTTCAGTACAAATCCATTTCTTCAGAGCCTTTACGTTCCTCCATTTAAAAGTGCCTTGATAATGCTGTGTGCAATAAGAACTTGTCAGTGCTGATGCAAATCTTGTTTAAAGGACTGCATGTATGCATGGACTCCTTAAGCAGGCATGGATCACATAAGTTTTTGGAACAAGAGGAATGCTCTCTGTCTTCTTCACTCCAGTGTGTGTATGAAATATTTTTTGGGGATCCAAAGCACCTCTGGCTCTCCACGGTTGCAGCAGAGTGACTGTGGCTGCAATGCTGCCAGACAGCTCTCTGTGGGTTTATGGACGTATCACCCCTCTCGCACGACAACGTGCACAGATCCCATTTCTGCTGTACATTTGCTACCTCTAACAACTGAATGAGTTCTTAAATGATAGTAACTGCTTTAAAATGCCTGCTGTTTAAGATGCCTCCCACCAAATTGGTTGTCTGTCACTGTAAAAAAGAGCAGTTACTTCAGCTACTACCAAACCCTTTCCACATACAGACTGCTTCTCTCCCAGTCTGCGCATTCCTCTACAGCGCATGGACCCAGTCAGGCAGCCTAATTCAAAAATTGAGAGGAAAAAGGCAATTCTGGTTATTCTTTTCATTCTCGTTTCTACTGCATACAGCATCAACTCTGAGTATTGTGGATAGCAAAATATTCTGAAAAGGGAATCAGCTACCACTGGGTGAAACTGAACATTGTGGCTGGAGTTTACTCTTACTAACTGATTCTACTGAAGAGAAACTTCTGTGTTGAAAGCAGGCATAGGGTCTAAAAGATATTTACCATTAAACTATTTTCATTTGGTAATAAAAGCTTGAGGACACTGTTAAACTTTGCTGTGTGGTAGGAATTCATCTGTTGGGCAGAGAGTCTAAGCAACTGGTATCATACCTACTTAAATTTTCTGTGTCTTTCTGTAGCTCTTTTTACTGTCAGTGGTGCTCTACTGTCAATGATCAATTTTTGTCACAGACCTTGCCAAGTTACTGATCAGGAAAGATCATGTACAGACCCTGAGCGTTCCTGAGGGTGGTAGAGTGATGGAGTAAAATGCAAAGTATTCATGTACTTGGCGTCTGAATCTAGGTTGTGTTTCCTGCCAAAGGTATAGCTACAGCTGCTGGCTTAGCTTGGTAAGTGTAAAGATAAGACAGGTCAAGAACAAAGGAAAGTGTCAGTGCCAAATAGTTCTGTAACTCACAAAATAATTTGCTTTACGGTGGTCTCAATATTTTAGCATTTTTATGGTAAGAGTATGAAAACTATTCTGATTAATTATATTTTATAATATATTCCTTTAAAGGCACTTTCCAGTAGATGATATAAGATTGGGTCAGATTTGCTTTATACACCGTATTCTCCCTAATGAAGTAGGAAGATTTGAGGAGTACAAAAAAACCCCCAAACCTCTAAACTTGAGCCCCACTGAGTTCTCATATTTCTGTCTACAGGTCATATCCTGGGGTTGTCATAGTCTGTAATACAAAGCCTTTCAGATTTGTACATCTTGGCCACAGCAGGCAGTTCATAACCTGAAAGGCAAGAATATTCCCAGTGAGAGCAGTGTAGCTGTGCAGTGAAACTCTCTAGAGTTTATAGAGATGCACTTATGTGGTGCCACATTTAAACTCTTATATTTAGCTACTGTTCCCGGGATAAATAGAATGGTTTTGCAGAGACTGTGCATTAGGAGATTATCCTTCACTTTCGTGGAAAGCAAGCTAGGTTTCTGCATAACAGAGTCCTCAAAGAATGCCCCAAGAAAGGCAATGATAAATGCTCCTGACATGAAAACTGAGGACACACACCATTTTGGAAAGGTAAACCTGCAGGGCTTTTTTTTCCTCTCAGCCTTGCCTGAAGTATGAAGATGACCTATTAAGAGACTCTTGCCTGTGCAGACATGTGAAGACCCTACAAGTGTTTGGAAACTGAGAAAATCTGACACCTGCAATGTGAGACAGCACCCAGCAAAAGAAACTTTTAAATTTCAAAGGGATGAACAATACTTGTCTGAAAAAGTGCCTTTTTTTTTTTTTTTTTTAACATGAGAAATATTATGTGCAGTTTTGAAAACACCTTGAGTTTGGAAAGCGGTTAATTATCAGTAACTATTTTGGGCACAGGATTGTTCTGCACAGTGAAGTGCACTTTTCTACAGTTTTAAACAGCCTGAGCAACCTATGAAACTTATAAGGCAATAGAGAAAAATTTCTAGTCTTTAAGTTTCACAGGCATCGTGAACTGCTGCAACAGGTGGCTCTAAGTAGCCTTGCCAGCAGCTGGAATTAATTAAAACCTTGATTTTGGGATCAATATATGCTCCACAACTCCACCCACCCCTCCCCTTAAATTTAAAATATTGCTCTATGGCTGTAGAAGCCCTGGTATTGAAGATACAATGCTAAACACTGTTAAGGCAAAATCTCTATCATTTCTAGGCAGGAAAAATAGTAAGTTTTGATAAGCATTGCCTGAGGACCTTTCTAAGGTTGTGAGCTAAACTCTAGAGTTGTAAATTTGAATGTTCCATGCAGATTAGTGCCTACACCCCTTTTCAGAATAGGGCAAACTCAGGTGAAGTGTTGCATGTCTTCGAAGCCCACAGCTAGTGAAGTTATTTGGTGGGAGCTGCTCCAGGACTTTCACAGAGACTTGCGATAAAATAATCCAAGTTAGATTTGGGTAAAGTTAAGCTAAATGCTGATCAGACTGCTGATAATTGCTCCAAGGCAGCATAAGCAGCATTGGGAAGGGCATGGAGAATGAGAGGGAATATCTGGACTCATTTCACCTTTATTTTCTGTGCCTTTTGACTGTAAGCAACCTTCACGTTATTGAATGCATTTCATTAATTTTAAGTCTGTTCTTAGGATGTCAAAACTTTTTTTCTATTCCCCATGAAAAGTCTTTCAAGGTTCTCATAACTAGATGCTGAGTAATCAGGTCATAGGCATTTGTGTGTATGCCTAGAAAACAAATCATGATGTTGAGGTGACTACTGGAAACATTGATATTTGGCAGGATCGGGGTAGTTTTGAGCTGTTTGTCTCTACCTGCTCAACTTCAAAAGGTTAGGCTGAGTTAATTTTGGCTTTTTGCGGTGCTGCTGAGGATACGCCGTGGTCCCCACTGAGGTATTATACTGCTGTAAAGATCAGACTTCACAGTCTGTCTGTACTTGTCAGCAACTGATATCTTTGAAGAATTTCTTTGGAAGATGCTGTTTGTGTTGTTTTGACATAATGTCAATTTTATATAGATATAGAAATATTTTTTACAATGAATCAGCATACCCAAAAGCAACAACCCACAAAACCTCAGGAAAGTAGAAGGAAAGCTTTTGATGTTCCTTTACAACTCTGAGATAAATTGGGGTATCAGGAGTGTATGACAGTTGTAGATGAAACTTTGTTTTTGATGGCCCCTCCACACCATGTTAAGGTAACTTACATACAATTATCTCCGTGTACTATCAGTAACGCTTGAAATTTAGAGAAATGAGACAAAGTGTTAGATGCAACATAATTTTTCTATCTCAACATTAAGAAAAAAGAGTAAAAATAAAATATTGTAAAACTTGCAGTTGCCTTGAGGATTTATAGCAAGCAGTTGACAATATAACAATTTAAGGGCAACAGTATAGACTATGGGATAACTAGGAGCATATGGCCCTGGCTGAAACCTACTGGACACATCTCTGTCATCAGGAATGATTAGTATAGCTTTTCTATTTTAATTATGACTGTTTTATTAGTAAATGGTAGAAAATACCCTTTAATAGGACACGCTATCTGCCTTTAGACACAATGCTGCTTTCTTAGTTTTGTTCATTGGATTTACAAGAAGTTTGCAGAAAGATATTAGTATGCTGGTCCCAACATAAGAATTTGGTACCAAATATCTGCTCAGATGCTTTTCAGTAAATCTATAGTCATTTGGGAGCTAGAGACAGGATAAAGGTTTGCAAAGAAACTGAGGACCCCATAGTAACACAAGAAGCTGCTGGCAGTAACTTTATTTCCTGATAAGGTACATCTGTCTTCCTTCCCTATCTTTCTACCCTTCCTTGGCCTCTCTACATCTTATGAATAAAATGAAGGCTAATGGTCCTCTGATAAAAGAAGCTAAAAGCTTATCAGAAGTAGCGGCATGCATTTAAGATAGCCTCCTTACTGTACAGTAACTCTAAGAAACCTTCAGCTGTTGCAGCTTTTTCCAGAGGTGTAGATTTGTTTGTGGTGGCTCTGACTGTTCCGGCTGCACATGCTTTTACTTTAGAAAGAATAAACTAGCTGAAAATGTGTTATAATTTACTTTTGCTGAAGCAATATCCTGTTCTTCTCAACATTTTCAAACAGCATTTCAGCAAGGAGAGGATACTTATAAGCAATGGAGTTAATATGTTATTTAGATGCTGCAGAATGAGCTTTCTCACCCTTCAACCATTTAAAAAAAGCAATTTTAAAAAGCTGGTAACTTTTATTTATTAATTTATCAATATAGAGTAGGGTGAGGAAGCTCAAAGAAAAATGGCTTCCTGTCATGCAGTAGGGATAGGTATTTTGGATTAAGCAAGACAAATGCTCTATTTTTTAATTTGTCTCTTTTTAAATTGAAGTTACTAAGTGTATATAGCTAATAACATGAAATAATGCTCTCTCAGTATTTCCTGGTATGATGAACTGATCTGTTTTAATTAACAGATCCAGCTGGGATGAGACTTTAGCTCAAGCAAATCTAAATCAAGCAGTGTCTGTGATGATGATGGCCCCTGGCCCATCTAAACTACTTCTCTCTCTGCTGCTGTGTGTAGACATACTGTGACAATATCAAATTGAGGAAATTGTTTGCAATGGATTGCTGAGGAGCCATGAATTGTTTTATATCTAGAGCTCTGTATCTTTTAAAATCAGATTGTTTAGTACTTGGCAAAAGAAATACTTGAGTGGGTCTATTTTCCAGAATATCTGTTATTATGAAGCGAAATTTAAAATCAAGGTGGTGTGAGGGACTGATACCTTCCAGAAGCCTGAAGGCATAAGACAAAAAAAAAACCAGAGCTTTTCTACTCAGTTAATTATAACACCGTGGGAGATCAGTATCAGGGAAGTTTAGATGCGGAGGATAATAGAAGCATTACACGAAGTTTCGGAGAAGAAAATAATTTCCACTGCCCTCTGCTGACTGCAGGCTATGCAGTGATGCAGCTCTGTCTGCTCAGCCGTGTGTAGCTCTGAGAGCTTTCCTCAGAGCCTGCACTGAGCAGTAGGTACAAGCCACGTTATGAATGGAACTGTGAGTGAGTCACACTCAGAGGAGAACGTTTTGCTGCAGGTGCTGCTATAACATCGAAAAGCTTTTCTTTATGCTCACCTGCGATGAGCCATGATATATTGACTGATGTGAAAAGCTTTTTCAAGCCCGCTACTTAATTTTGGTGTGCTTGTCTTTGCCCCTCCACTGCTTGAAACTGTGTGAGTTTTGGCTTCTGGACAGGCACGACACACTGCTCTGGACTATTTTGTGTTGCACAATGTCAGTTTTATCCTAGTCATTGAAGAAAAGAGGAAAACAAAAGAAAACCCAACAAACAAAAACCCCAAAATGAACAAAGAAAAAAGAAAATCTTTAGAGAAAAGGTTTGCCCTGTCTTTCCCAGAAAAGCATGAAAAGACTCTAGAGGGCAAATTGGGTTTAGTATTATGGCACCTTCAAGCATTCTCTTAACCCATGATGATTTTGAGATCAAAGGAGTCCTTGGGGGTACCCTAGAATGAAGAGGCTGCAACTTTACTTTATGGTCCATGCTATAATTAAACAGGCTTAAGACACAGTGTGAGAGCCACACAACTCCAGCTTGCTTATCGAGCTGTGGATTACTTGGGAGCCTCGATTTACCCATGTAAAGGTTAAATAATTTCCCTTTAACTGTTTGTAGACTGATCTAGCACCAGGTTAGGACAGTGCTAGTGAAGCAGAAGGTTGGGGCTGGTTAAAGTACTACAAACTGGAGCAAGAAAATAGGGTAATTTTGAGTATTGTAAGAATCATGGCCTTAAATTGTATTTCTATAAATTGATTACAACATTTCTAACATTATTCTGGTATCTTTTTCCTTCAACTTCTGTAACATCTCTGTGCTTCAGTATTCCAATATTCCCCCTCAGCTTCTGTAGTGTCTTAAACTGGAAATGTCAATGTACTAGTTTCCCGTACTAGTTTCTCTGAAGCAATTTCTTTGGATGTTATGTGCAGGTACTGATGTGGTCAAGCACCAGACACCTTCTACATTTTCTAAGCATGAAGGAAGGCAGCACTTCAAGGCTAGGCTACTATTACAGGCCAAGTAATTACTCTGGGTCAGTAGATGTATTTCAGTAAATACCACTTGGTTAGATCAGGTCCCAGAAGGAGATTAAAAAGAGCAAGACACTTCCCAGGTAAGTCTTTTATCTCCTCCTGGGTTCTGTGCAATGTGGCTGAATGTTACTTTGTAGGCTCAGGGCAGCTCAAGTGAAGCTACACAGATGAATAATTCTGTGTGGGCATGGTCAGGTCTGAGGACCTTGAGGATGTGTTAGACATGCTTGTATACCATGAGGAAAGCTAAATGTGAGGTAGAGTCTCAATTTTGTAAAAAAGTGTTTTTGTCAAACTATTGTAATTTGTAGTTATGCTTCCATTCAGAGCTCTTCCAGGCCACAGTTTCCTCTTTCATGTTCGGTACCACAAGTGGTCTTCAGGGTTTCTTGGGTGCTGCTGCAGTGCAACCTGTCCCATTGGCAGCCAGAGCTGCCTCTGAATCCTGTGGCTTCCACTCCTGTAGATTTGAAGTACTCTTGGCACTTCAGCATGAACACGTGGGACCTGCTGTAAGAAAGCATGTGCCCCGGATCTGCTGACTTCAGATGCCTCTGCATCCGAGAAAGGGTTTGGAAGGTTATGTGACTGCACAGTGTGAATGCCCCGGAGGGTCAGGACATGGCTGGATGATGTAGGTACTTAGCTTACCACACCTGCGGTGTCCAGTATGTTCAGTTTGCTGGCTGAAGGCGTAGTTCTGTACGAAATGGCTGTCTAGCCTCTGCATCCTTAAATCAGGTCAGTGATCACAGTTAAATGTAGCTTGGAGGAAGGCAGCATATGAAAGTCTGTCTTTTTCTTTAGCAAGAAACTTGATAGCAAAAGCTGTGCCAACGTTAAAACCTGAACAGTTCTGAATGCTTCCATAGATGGAGCACTTGCAAAATCTCAATTATGACTAGTTATAAAAGATGGCCTTGTAAAGGCAGGTAAACCCTAAGAATACAATTGTAAAACAATGTTTGGTTGACCTATTCTAGAGGGTGAAAAAAACTCGCTATTGTTGTCTTGTGTGTTTAAAACACTTTTCAGTTGGTTCTATGGCATGTTCTCTAAATGAGATAAATCAACTGTTGCTTTTTCTTGAATGAAAAGCCCTTTAGAGAAAGGCTCATGGGACTTTACCAAATTTAACTTTGGCTGCGGCTTGTCTGTTGCACTCATCTGATGCACAGTTTTTTCAGAAATCTTATGACTGCAAAATGAACCCCAGACCATGAGATATGACTGCCTATATATTACTGGCTGCTCCTTTATATTACTGTGACATCTTTAATTCCTGGAATTTGGACTTTGCAGCACCTTTCAGGACCAATGGGTACAAATCTGCATTTTAAGGCAGTTTCATTTGGCAATTAAATTGACAATTGTGGTAAGGGGGGAATTTTGTTCTGCAAGCAGGCTTGGTGACTGCCATTGATTTCTTTGATAGAAAGATATCCTAGATATATCTGTCTATTGACTGAGTTAATTAGCTATAAACCAACTTAGAAATAGACAGTTGATAGTTATTTATTAAATGAGGACAGTTAATTTAGAAGTTATTCATCTTGCAAACAAACTGCCAGCTCTGTAAACAGCTATGGGTACAATTATGATTACATCTTTTTTAGCATTCATTTGATCACTGGAAATGGAGCTACTTTAAACCTTTTTCACAATACATTTGCAAGGTGTAATTGATTAGCACTTAATGACAGGTCTGTCAGGCAGGTATAGAAATAGCATGCAGATGATTCAATCTATCCCAATCCTATAGGACAAGGAGGACTAAAATATATCATCTTTTATTTGACCTGAAGTCAGATCATGTGAGACTGTCTGCTTGTGAAGAGAGTAGAAAGTTATCATTTTCACATTGTCATTTTTCTGAAGAGAACTGCAAATTAACAGTTCAAAGGAGAATTCCTTTCCTAGTAGACTGCTGTAGCGTTTATAAGGGTGTATTCTTAATCAAATTAGAACTATTAGTTTGGTTTGGGACTAAGTATCTGTTCTTCAGTGAGAATTAATATATCTTCCTTCTAGTTCTGATATCTGGAGCACAGCAATGAAGACCCAGGTATGAGAAGTAGGACACAATGATGACATGGATGATTATGATTAGGTTTATTGCTAATTCAGTATTTAAATACTGCAGTGCAGTATCTAAATAACAGCACTGTCATTTATTACAATTGATTATGCTATAATTAGGTTGTGGTGCCTCCTGTTGAGTCATGGGCTTTGGTGAGACCTTCTTGCTGTGTAAATTTGTCAGAGAAGCCTAGGTGTGGCTAGGATCACTTAGTCTCAAATTTAATCAACAGTCCAGGTCTAAAGAGTCAAATAGAAGAAGGCTTGGCTAGAAATGTGCAAAATTGAGTTTTTGGCCTTGCAGAATGTGCAGTTACAAAGCAACAAAGCACCTAAGTAGCTTCTTTAAGATTTTATCTCCTTGTTTGATAGGACCTGAGTGATTTTATTTGCCTGTCCAAAAGTGAGTGTTCCCCCATTTTCAGCCAGGTATACCCTGCAGGCCCCTTGCTGGGCCAGGGATACATCCAGAAGCTGCTTGCAACTTTTGAAGGCTGTCTTCTTTGTTTTGGTTTCCTTTTTATTCTGACCTGTAGCTGTAGGGTGTTTGCATGCCCCAAGCCCCTGGATACTGTTAGAGGCTCGTGTACTCATTCAGGACAAGGAAAGCTGCAGTTGATAGAAGAAAGAATCAGTTACTTGCTTTTGTAATTTGACACCTATTTTGAGAGCTTGCTGTCCTTTTCTATATTTACTTATGTTGCTACTTGCTGCCAAATCTGTTTGTTTTCTAGTTTGTCTTTATTATCCATGTCTTTACTATACTCCACTTGCAGATATTTGGTATGCAGAAAGGCAGGGGCATGTAACGAAACAAAAATCTATGGGCATATTGTTGGTCTAGAGCCCTTTCCTGGCAGTCAGAAAAGATATTGAGGGATAGTCAAGTCACAGATTTGGAAATAATGTCTTAACAGTTATTAAGAAATATATAACAGCATCATGCTCTTTCTGGCTCTAGAAGAAAAACTGAGCTCATTCTCCAATTTCCTGAATTGAAGGTACTAGAAATTCATCTTTAACATAAGGAAACCACTCTCGACATTAGTAGAGCCAGCATCCATTTGAGAGGAAAAAACTGATCAGGTGTTTTTGAGCAGTTGTGTGCCTTGACTCCTGGGGAGGATCTGGGGCTGGCGCAGGTCAAAGGCTCAGTGTGAGAGCAACTCAGGATTTGGGTGGCCCAGAGAAAGGAGGAAGTACACAGATATTGTTAGCATAGCATTTTGCATGGACCAGTTTGAAGTCCTTGCCCCATTCTGTAGAGACTTTTGATGTTCCCCACGCAGTGTGGGAAACCTTGGGTCTTGATTCTGCTTGAGAGGCCAAACCGTTAAAAGTTCAGACATTTCCGTACCTAATCTGTCCTAATGCAAGGCTCTTTAGGTAACACTTTAAATAAACCAGAGCAGTTACTCAGCAGATGCTATTAATTTTGTAAATCAGTTAACAACACCCAACACCGTGTCAAGAAAATTAAAGCCAGATCTGTTGCATCAAACCCTATTCTGACCTATCAGATCATATAACCTGTTTTTTTCCTCCCTCGTGGGTAAATAAAGGATAATCTAGTGCTGTCCCTAGTGCAGGATGATAATGAAGGTCTTCTGTAGGCAGGTTATCTATTGTTTAGAGCCACACCAATACGCTGAGATGAATCTGGAGTCCCAATGAGAGGGGTGTGACATTTATGAGAATGCTAATTAGTGAGTGCTGTTGCATATGGGAAGAATGTAGTTCAAAGTGCAGATACCCTTATTTTTATCCTGGCGCCCTGTTAAAACCGTAAGTGCTAAATCTGAAGTGTGGTGTCTAATAAGTGTACTTCTACATAAGGCTTTTATTTTGATCGACTCCTCCTGTTATAAAATTCAGAAGTGTTTGGACAGAATGATCCCTCCATGGAAATCAGCTGTACTTTGTCATCACAAAGGAGATTAAAGGGTATTTTTTTCTCTTCAGTAGCAAAGCTATAAAGCTGCATGACCATTTCCCCAACATATTCAGCAAGTCAGGAATGTCCATGGAGAAAAAATAACTGCTTCAAGTCAGGTCTCACAGTCTTTCTTTCGGTTAGAATTTTTGGAGAGAGTGTTCTGCTAGCATTGCCTTCATCACATATAGGAGCCTTGGGAATGCAAGGCAAGGAGCTCTTAATAGGATAGTGCCCTCCATAATTCCCTAAAACAAACAAACAAATCTACATTTTGGTTGGTTTGTTTGTTTGTTTTTAATGGAGCCTGCAGGTAAATGTGGATTCCTGGCATTATCCACAGCTTTTTCATGTCAGACTGCTGTGCATCAGTGCATGAGGTAGACTGTGTCACTCATTTTGGTGTACTGCAAAATGACACATCTGAATTATTTGTATTAATTCTTTATATACGATATTAAGAATAAAAATGAACCCCTTCCATTGTATGTAGAAGAAGCATGTCAGCATAAGCCATTTTCCTTGTAAACTCACACTTGGAATTGATTATGATGCATTAAAGAAGGTCCACAGATTAGCTGCTGATTGTTTTCTTCAGACTTGTGTATTTTTGAGGGCTGTTTGAATTTTTGCCTGCCATAAGACAGGTATAGACATATAGACATAGTCTGTCATATAGACAGACTTCTATAGGTACATTGCTGTCAGAAAGTATATGCTGTGGCTAGATAAGGAACTTTTTCAGGCATTGCCTTTAGTGGAAGAAAGAAACCAAAATTTCTTAAAGGTCACTTTGTAAACCAATAGTTTGTGTCAAATGCTTCTGCAGTTCTGGACACTCTCTAGTGGTCACCTATAATTGAACATAGTAAGAAAATGTCATATCTTGTCTTTTTGTCACTTGCTCTTTATCTTTCTGAGGTGGTAACTTCTCTCCCAGCCTCCCCACTGGCTTTTGCATTTCAGTAGTTCTGTTTCAGTGTATCCTGTTAAAAAAATGTTGCACATGACCCTATAGGTGTGCTTTTCTCCACAGCTGAGAAATTTGTCAAAATTCAAACTTTGCCCTGATAAGAAAATTTTAGAAAAGAATAGTGTTATGTTTCTATCTTACATTTTTTTCAAAAAAAGGAATGAAATATGAAACTACATTCTGACAATGTTCTTCTCTCTGCTGTTGATCGATGGCATAACTACAGTGCCAAATTACCTGAGCATTTGTGCTCATTTCCCTCATTTGTATTGTGATTATAATTATAAAGGAAGTGTTTGGTTTATTTCAACAAGAGTTTGGGATGCATGATTTTGTCTTGATCCCAGCAAAACACAGTCGATCTACAGAGACAACTTTGTTTGCAGCTGTTCTTAGGATGTGAAATTTTTAGATGATTACCACAAGACTGTATTTTTACTGCTAGTGATCTAGTTGGTCTGGACTTCTTTTTCCATGGTGCTTTAATATATTAAGTGCTTAACTTTGCTTCTATTAACTGATTGTCTTTAGTATATGTATGAGGAAATTCATAAGATGTGGTTGAGCCAAAACCTTTTAGTAGAGTTTTGGGGTAGTATTAAATTACTTGTAGAAATTAGTTTTATGAGACTTCTGATGAAACACGTGTTAAACACCACACCTATTCTTGCCTGAAACCTATTAAGCTTTACAGGCACGTGCTTTGCAATTACTACACTTCACAGCATCTCAGGAATTAAAAACACTTATGGATTTATACTCTTGTATCATACTGACACCTTGTAGAGGCTGACCTGGAACAGAGGCTGGACAGAGTGAAAGGATAAAGGGTAGGGATTTATTGAAAGGCCTTCACAGGGCACACCTTGGGCAGTGCAGGAGTCTTGCAGAGACTACACCTGAGATGGATACAGTCACATGTTTTTGGGACAGATATAAGTTTTGTCCACTTGCATATCAGAGGTTAATTGTCCAATTACAGCTTCAGGCAGTGGAGTCCCATTCTCTTAATTTGCTCCCCTCTAACTCACTTCTTTTTACATTTCTCGGGGCCTGAGACAGTGAGGTGTCCTTGATTCTCAGGCCTAGAGAGGAATTGTTGTGTCTGACCAAAATGGGAAAAGCAGTAGTTAACACTCTGTATGGAGCTCAGAGTTATACACTAAAGAATAGCAGGATTACAAATATATCAAAATGTAAAAGCTAAAATCATAAGGCATCAATGCAGACGTAGTATATCCCATGGCAAAGCACAAGATGTACACACAATATCTAAATCCTGTTATTGGATGAGTGCACGTATGTTGTCCAGCACTGATTGCCTCTCTTGCAACTGGGCTGAAATTGCTGGTTGCGTTGATTTCCAGTTGGACAAATCGGTAAAGAAAAATCAGTGTGCCGGGTATGTGCTTTAGGACAAGATTCACTTTTGGCTATGCTAACAATAGGTAGCAAGTGAGACTTATTTATGTTTTCAGCCTTTACCTCCAAACTGGGAGCTAGTGCCATCTTGCCTTCAGCCATTCAAGTGCTCATTCAATCACCCTCATCTGACTGCTTAGCATATAACTGTATTTTGTACTTGGCCTGACTGTGGTACAAGTGCAGCTTCATCATCTGCAGCAGCAGCAAATAAGTGGGATCCTTGAAAGAATGATAGGCAAATGAATCTCTCTGACAGTACATCAATTAACTTAGTAATGTATTACAATTGCCATCAGCAAAGAATACAAGCCGGAGCAACCTTGAGCATATCAGAGCTCTGCAGGATCCTGGCCTTGCATGCCTTGCCAGTGCAGCACTACTAAAGGGTGAAAACAGCCAAATGATGCTTGCAGAATTAAGAAGTAACATTTTCAAGTTATACCGGTGGGTTCAGTACAACACGACTGCTCCTTCCTCTCCTTTTGCACACAGTTTGACAATCACTCTCTGTACTGGTAATTGATGGGAAAAGAGTTTGCAGAACATCACTGCAGCTGTGTGCCACCAGCAAGCTGGCTCTGGAGTCGCTGGATCCATGCTGGTTAATTAGGGCTCTACAGACTACCAAAGCAGCCTGGTAGAGCACCACAGCTTCGGTTTGCTGCTTCTGTCCTTTGGTTCTCTGGCACTTGCTTTAGCCGCAGAGAGTTGAGGCAAGGAGGTTGTGGACAGGTCGGGGGGTCGGTCTTTTCTCCCAGGTAACAAGCGATAGGACAAGAGGAGGTGGTCTCAAGTTGCACCAGAGGAGGTTTAGACTGGATATTAGGAAAAATTTCCTAAAAAAGAAAAAAAAAAGGGGGGGGGTCATCAAACTTTGGAACAGGCTGCCCAGGGAAGTGATGGAGTCACTGTCCCTGGAAGTGTTCTAAATCTATGTAGATGTGGTGTGTAAGAGACATGGATTAGTGATGGACTTGGCAGTGCTGGGTTAATGGCAGGGCTTGATCTTAAAGGCCTTTTCCAACATAAATGCTTCCATGAAGTATGTTAAACCAGCTCTGTAGGCATTACTCCAGAGGCATGGCTGGTCAGTCAAGGTCTGCAAAGAGATACTGGAAGCAGGAATGTGTGTTTCTTTTTGTCTGTGTGCCCTAGAACATGCACAGAGCAAGGTAGTAGCCACAGTACTTCAAATTTCTGCTACTTTGCGTGTAGTACCTGGCATGGTACCTGCATTTGCAGGACTTAGTTGCAACTTCATCGTGAGAAGGGCACCCATGAAGACCTAGTTTAGTTTTCACCTACCCCAAGATGATCTGGTAAAGTCTTCTCTGAGAAAGGCCCTTATACCAGGGATATTTCTTCAGATTGCTAGCTACAGGATTTCTGGAGGGAAGGTGGTTCTTTAAAGCAGAAACAATTCTAAGCTCTTAAAGGAAGTCCTTGATGGATTTCCTGATTAAAAAGCTTATTGTCCTGTGTCATCTTCAAAAAAATATATCAAAAATCAAGTATTTGAATATATGAGGATGTAAGAGCACTAAATGCAGGAATACTAATTCTACATGTTAATGTTTTCTCCACATTCCTGTGTGCATCCCAAAGGTAGGACAGCTTTTGCAAGAAGGAGAAAAAGAGGACATGACTGTCTGGATCATAATACCAACTTAAAGGGGTAAGATTACAATGGAACTTATTGCAGTGCTCAATTTTGTAATTTAATGTCCTTCTGCTACAGCTTCCATGGCTTTAATTTCTTTTGCAAAGATGATAGTAAAGATTAGCACTTTCTTCAACTCCTAAAATAGAAATGCATATATTTTGCATGGTGGCATTTTCAGTTTTTCCCTATGCCTTCATTTTCTGAATGCAGCAAGAATATGCAATGTGAAAGAATTATTTAATGGGTTTTTTTATCTTTTTAAATAATTTTGGAAAAGTGCAGCTTTCCTAGATTTATAAATGTTACAATATTCATTGGTAAAGGAAAAACATACTTTTTTTAGCTCCATTTCTTCAGAGTGGCAAGGCACATCTGTTTTGTTAAAGGTGTTTTGTTTATTGTTTAGTTACCTGCATAAAACTGGAAGATTTAAAATTTTTCCAGCATAGTTAGAATCTTAGGCTTGCTAATAGTTTCAAATATAGAGAACTTGACATATGGCTATCCTATTTTAAAAACAGTAATTATGGGAAAGAATATAACTTCCTAAATAATTATTAAGCCTTGATTGTTTTCTGTTTTGACAGAGATGACTACCTTTTGTTTTTGATAGACTGTTTTTGATGAGAATGACACTTTTATGTTCACAAGTCTCACTTCCTATGTAAATGGTGTCTACTGTTCAACAGAGGTCTGTGGACCATTGCAAGGCCCTCAGACAATGATGGGATATTTCATCATGCCCTTATCAAAGAATGTGCTATCTAATGTGATTGTGAGTGATTTTTTTTCCATTAAGGTGTGCCAGTTTCCACTTATAACTCTCTTCCTAGCTAATAATATTTCTTCAGTCTCATCAAGGTATGTTATGCAAGTATCAATTGAGAGCTATCATTTAGTTCTTCTGCAAGTAATAAAAGAACTGAGGAAGGAGACCGAGCTTGTTTGACAGTTCAAGCTTTCATAAACTCTTCTAAACAGAGCTTGAAAAAGAAAAGATATGGTTTAAACTTCATTCAGCCTCCTACATTGACCCTACTCCTGCTGTCCTTATTGCAAAGAAAACCCTATTTCACCTCTGGTGGTAACTTTACATCCAGGCTTACAGGACACAATTTTTCTTTGCTTTTTAAGGATGCAGTCTTCTTGTAGGAAACAAATGTCTGTAATTGCTGAGCAATAAAAGTTCAAAACATGTTGTTAGAGCTCTGTGAAAATGCAACAAGCTTGTGCATGTTGAATTGCTGCTATCTAACAGATATATAAGGAACACTAGTACCATTTTATTATACTAATATTCCTAATAATAGTTACACTATATAATGTTCTTCTCTCTCTTGCTCTCTCTCTTTTATTTTTTTAAAATTTGGATTTTATTAAAAATGATATTTTGATGTTCTTTCTGCTGTTGGGTAGTAATTTTCTCAACAAATACTAACTCAGGCTATTGGCAAAGCAAAGTGTTGTTCAACGTGATTAAGGATATTACAATTACCCTAAATTGTTAACCTTCTACAAATACTATCGTATTTGAAGTTCTTATTTTCTGGAAAGAGGGGGAAATTGATCTCTTAAATTGAGTTGGAAATAAAATATTAATAAATTGAGATTTATACACTGAGCCACCTCCAGTGTAATTTGTTTTGTACGGATTATAAGGCATAAGGGACATTTTCTTTCTGTATTTCAACAGAAATTCAGTAGTCTAATAGATATGCTAGGGATTTCAATTAGTTTGAATTTACCCTTCTGTGATTTAAAGTATTCATATACAGCAATCAAGGCGTAGCCTATCTCCCCGAGTTACTGCACTAAAATATTTGTAATAACACCATGGCTTCATGACTTTATGGTTGAATTGTCAAGTAGAATATGATTTTGTCTAGTCCTTATTGGGATGCTTAGCTGGAACATCCACGATGGGAATGACGGTTTGGGGTCCACCCCCACCCCCGCCACCCCCAATCCTTCATAGTTCAGGCTGTGCCTAATTGAATTCACATTTATATTTAGGTTGAGTAGAAATGAGGGGTTGTATCTGTATGCAAAATATGGGCTGACAGCAACTTCTGCCCTGGGTGCCTCTAGATGTCAGTGATTTGGTGGTGAAGGTGATTACCTGCTATTAGTCACAACAATGGGCTTCTGGGCATAACAGCATTGAACCAGACAAAAAGCCTAAAATGCCATAGAATCAGCAATGACAGGACCCAGCTGAGTGAAGGAAAAGAGCAGCTTTGCTGCTGAACTTAAAAGGCAGCTCTTATACCTCTCCTTTAAACTTAAGGGAAAAAAAAAGAAAGCAATGGTGGGTGGAGCAGTGAACCACAGGCAGTTTCATACAGTCTGCTCAAACTATGAGGAAAAACATATTGAGGAAAAATATTAGGTTTTGTGACACATGTTAGGCAAATATATATGGGGATGGTTAACTCAGTGTGCTGCTTTCACCACCACAACTAAAGCAGCTGATAAATTTGCCTTCTTCAGAAGTGAAGGCACTTCTGAGAAAATGTGGAGTTATCCACTTCCCTGAAATGCCTGTTTACTCATGAAAACTTGCCTGATACTAAATGGACTTTTACTCTTTGCCACATCCATTAAGCCGTTGAATGTTCATTGTGATTGCAGAGCAGGAGCATCCCTTATGCCACATAAACAAGCTGTAACTACTGTGATGTGAAAAGGATGATGTGCCTGCAGCTAATATTAGGCACAGCATTGCAATCCTACACTAATAGAATGTCTAATGATAATAATAATAATGATAATAATATCTTATGTCACATTCCATGTACTGTGTTTAGATTCAAGTGGAGGCAGTCACATGTTGGAGCTAAAGAAAACACCGGAAAAGAACAGATGATAATCTTAACACTTGCAAACACTTTCTGAACAAAAGATTAAGGAAGGCAAAACTCTAAAGGAGAATGGCAATCCATAGAAGGTTGTGCTCTGAAGGATGAGGCAAATGAGGCTATCTGGTCTATCTGGTAGAGGTTAAATGGCTGGCTGACCAAGAACATTCCTTTTGCTCTTATGCACATACAAAGTGCTGGTACCTAAAAGGAATGGTTTTCATTCTGCAAGCTTGTATGAAAAGATCTCAGACAAAATTGGGGGTTTACAGTTGGTCTTTTGGGTGATTTTACAGCAGCCGAGTCAATTTACTTCATAAGTATCACAGAACCTCAGTAGCACACACACACCTATAGGACACACAGTTGTTCACAGAAAATCCATTTCAGCTCATACGGTGTGATAGAAGATGAATAGAGGCTTCCTGACACTCAAATTAAGGGAACGAAATGGAAATTGAGCATGAAAAGTGCTTAACAGTGCAGCAAAAGATAGGATTGCTAAAGAAAATAAATCTATTTTGTTACAAAATTGTGGCTTAGAATTGTAAGGTTTAAAAATGGTCACAGCTCTCTAATTATATCCTATTGTCCCTAATGCATGAATGGAAATGGAAAGAATGAGCATAATGTTTTGATCTGAAACAGTTGGTTTAAAGTAGTGTTCAGATGAATGAAAGCAACCACAATATGTAGTTATTCTTTGTCATCATTTTAATTCATTATTTATATCATCTATTATAAATTTATATAATCTACAGAGGATATTAGGGTGACTTCTTTATTAGCTGGTGATAAAAACACACTGCATAAACAGTAAGCAGGCTTTTGGAGGGGGAATTGTGTCGGTGGGGGTTTTTTGGATCTTGATTAGTTTTGCTGTGTAGAGGGCTATTGAGCTTTGATTTTTTCAAGCCACAACAGTGATTTTTAAATTTTTTTTTGTCCCTGAATTTTTGACTGAAACAGACCCAAATTTTAAAGAAACTCATTCATTAATCCTTAACCTAGATCCATAGCAGTAAATCTTAAAGTAAGAATTCTTCACATCCTTATTGTAAAATATTATAACGTTAAACAGATCAGAGTAAAATCAGGTGAAAATTAGAGATTAGGTATGTAGCACTTGATCTGCAATGATTTGTGTTATCTGTACTTATTTTTCTGTTCTATCCTATTGTGCTATTTTTCTGGACACACTCCCACTGATATGAAGCTCTGTAGCTATTTCTTCAAAATGACAAACCCTTTCATGTTCAGGTCAGAAAATTGATTTTTTTTCTCCCCCCCATGTGTGTATGATTGTTGTTATCCAACAGTAGGTTTGAAAATGTTTTCCAAAAAGCTATTTTATTATTGAGGGCTGCACATTACTAGCATATAGAGAAATCTTTTTTTACTCTTCCAAAATAGAAGATGCAGACTGAACTCCAGGAGAGGTAAAGCTCAAAATCTCAAGAGATAAATGGAAAAATATCTTCTTATCCCCATGTGAACAGATGGGGTGGGGAAAAAGAGAGAAAACAGAATCATAAAGGAAAAGCTCTCTAAGATCATTGAGTTCAACCATTAACCCAGCACTGCCAAGTCCACCATGAAGTCTGTACATGCCACACCTACAGGTGTTTTAAATATCTCCAGGGGTGGTGGCTCCACCATTTCCCTAGACAGCCTGTTGCAATGCTTGACAGCCCTTTTGCTAAAGAAATTCTTCCTAATGCCTAATCTAAACCTCATTTGGCATAACTTGAGGCCATTTCCTCTTGTCCTACCACCTGATACTTGGGAGAAGTGACCAACTCCCACCTGGCTACAGCCTCTTTTCAGGCAGATGCAGCAAACCATAAGGTCCCCCCCCTTGCATCCTCTTCTCCAGTTCCTTCAGCCACTCCTCGTAGGACATGTGCTTAGCCCCTTCACCAGCTCCATTGTCCTCTTCTGGGCACACAAAAACATGGCATCAGCAAAAAGAAGGAGCAAATTCCCCTCAGCCCTCCACTTCTCAGTCCTGCTTTACAGACAGCACACAACTTTTCCCATACACTGTATTCAGGGGGCTATGGAGGAGACATGCCAGTAAGGATAAGAGAACGACTTGGGATGCTCAGATATACCTCTTATAATGGGTGACCTAAATAAATGGAAAACAAGAGAGAAGTGCCAGCAGGTTGGTTCGGAATGCTCTTATTTGTGCTGGAGGTACTGGTGTCAATTGACCGTGGGACCAAGGGCTGCCATTGTAACGTTATTTTCCTGAGCAGTTAGACAAACAGCTTCCCCTGCCTTCTGTTTTAAGTTTCTTATCCCAGGAATCCCAAATAATTATTTCTCCATTTTTATATTACATTAACAATTCTGTCACTGTACAAGGTAAATGGAGGGAACAGTGATTATTGGAAGCAAGGCTACACATCTGGTGAACTTTCAGACTTGCCTAAGTGATTAGAAATCACTTGTTTGATATTTGAGTTTTTTATTCTGTGTAGCTTTAGGTCATCATTCTGAAGCAAAGAAAGAGATGCATCTTGAGCAGAAAAATCATGGATAGATGGGGATGAGATAACATGTGACTGTAGTATGACATTTTTTTGCTAAACTGGTGAGTTTTCTACATCAAAATATGCCTGACTTGCATGGATACCGTATCTGTACCATGACTATCACAAGACTGAAACTCAAGGTAAAACAGGTGTCACATTGCCCATCTGTTTTTCTTTTTATATTTAAAGACATTTAATACAAGGAAAGAAAAAAAAAAGAAGAAGAAAAAATCCTGATACAGATGGCAAATCTTGTAAACCACAGTGGACAGACACACAGAGAAGAGATTAATTTGTTATTCCTGTGGGACAGTTTGGGAGACTATTAGAAAACAAATGGAGAGAAGTACTTAGGTGAGTCCTTCAATGCAGGGAGCCTTAAGGATAAGGAGGAGGATAATGATTAGAGTAAGATCCTAGAGCAGAATGCAAAGGTTAAGTGTCAGATACAGTGTCTGCTAGTAAGTTATTATTCTGTTTCTTTGTTGTGATGTAAAGGAACATCATAAAGATTGATTAAAGTCCAGGCCAGGTTTATCAGTTCTGGGAACACAAGTGAAGAGGTTTTTTTTTGAACAGATACTGTTGGCTTGCTTGACTTGGACTGATTATGTCAAGTAAAGCTGTCTTATACCACATGTGTTTCATCCCAGTTTTTTTCTGTGACCTAGAAATACTTTGCTCACAAGGAACTTTGACTTTGAAGAATAGAACTTATAATATGAGAAGAGGAAGTGCAATGTAGAGCAAGTCACAGATCCATTGAGACTGAAACCTCGATAACTGAGAAAAGAGAAAAAGTACTTTGATACTCATATGAAGACTTGTAATTGAAACATTGGCTCACTTGAGTTACTGCTTCTATAAATTGAAGTGCACAATATGAAGTGACAATTTCCTCATGGGAAATAAGCAAGACCTTGGCCCTTTCGTATTCAAAATAATGAAGTGCTGTTCTATGCATTACCTTCAAAAATATTTGCAATTTAAGATGTACCGATTAATAAATCAAAAATATCTTAATTTGGTGTTCTCAGTATGAGAAACCAACCTACGTCGGTCTGATGACTTAATTAAAAATAATAAATTACGCATACCATATTTATTTTTTTATGACTAAGCAAAAGAGATAATTATCAAGGCTGTAAAAATAATAGTTTGAACAGATTAGTTATTTATTTTTTCAGAAGAGTTGGGCAAGATTTTGAAAGCTTGACGTGTAAATGCTTTGGCAGGATTTTGCCGTTCTCTGAAAATGAGATCGAATCCTGCACTATAAATGTTCCTTAGCTGTCCTTGCAGACACATCATCCTTCTCCTTGAGCAACTTTAATCACAACTTGTTATGATAGCGTGTAACATTCCATGCTGTACTATAAGAAACTGCCAAGTGAGGCCTTCACTAACTAGGACTTGCTACTCCACTTTGCAGCACTCTTTCTTCAGTAAATGGAGTCCTCTCTCCCCCCTCACCCTATTCACAAAGGACATTTCTAAACATTACAGAATAGAAAACAATTAGAAACTATAGAAAAATGTATGTGTCAATGGGTATACAAATAATTAAATCATTGGAAGAAATATATTCTGCTGTTTGATCTAACAGAGGTTTTATCCTAATGATTCTCGTGCAACAGGAACCTTGCAGCCTACGCAAATTATAAGATGATTAAGCTCATGCAAGTGTTGTGAAACTAAGGCAGAGGTCTGTGGTAATCTAGTCACTATCTGCTGTAACAGAAATAAGAGGGTCTTTCCAATGAAGCAGGCAATTGTTTATGTCAGAGTACCCACCATCGGAAATGTCTGTTATTTTAATTACTAATTTAAGTAACTTAATTTCAGAACTAGCAGGTTTTTGTTCTCCACAAGTATTCAGGGATTTTTTTTTTTTTCATCAACATAATCTCCAGCTACTGAATGCCAACAGTGGTTTAGGTCATTGTAACTTCAGGCAGTGTGTGTTATAGAACACACCTTTTGACTTTCATTGGTGAACAGTGAGCCACGTCCTGCAGGAAAACACTCAAATATTACTATTTGTACTGCAGCAGCATGTCAACATCTCATTGATGGGCTCGAGACTGCCCCTCTGAGATAATAATTTATACAGTCCACAGTGGAGGAGGAGGAGGAAGCAGCACTGTCCTGTCAGTCCTCAGATTGCCCTCAGTTAATTAGGTGCTCTTAGACAAAGCTGCAGCTTGAACATTGGTGGGTGGAGGCAACCACACCAGTGACCCTCCCAGCAGCTGGAGCCACAGCAGTCCAGTTCACAGAAGCTTTTAAAGTCTGGCCAAGGTAGCTCAAAACCATAGGAATGAAGCTAAGTGTTAGTCTAGCTAGTTAATTTCTGACTTTAGAGGCATGCCCTGGGATCCTAAAACTGATCTCCACCTGACTGCTCTGAAGCATTTAATAATGCTGCAAAGGTAAATGGGATTTTCAATGGTCTGCTTTATCTCCAGGCAACAGACAGAATGTGATAGTTTAATAATCAGCTGGAATGCCATCATATCTTCACTGCTCAGTTGGTGAAACTCAGGTTTTTCCTTCTTCTGTCTCCTAAATTAAATATTATTAAAATGACTGCAACATGTACTTTATTCATTGTATCCTAAGGCCTCATCTGTTACTCTTACTGTCATGTGTTTTTCTTTCTTAATGGTTATGTAAGAGTTATATTAAAGATAATTTTCCTCATTGATTAAACAGTTAAGAACAAAAAAGTTCTTCCATCCCTCATATAAATAATCTTTGGTTTTTCCCACTAATCTTTATATCTATCTTGAGCTGCTTTCATAATATGTACTTTCTTTTCAAATCTCAGAACCATGGACTTCCAAATGACTGCATTAGCAATCTAGTCTAAATTGAATCCATGTGTGTTGTTAAAACCCCATGGAACAAAAAAACTGCCAAGAACCTGCAAACAGTTTCATTTTATTAATGTAATATTGCAAAAGTAGTCCAATGACTGCGATGGGAAAAATAATTTCAAAACAGAAAATATTAGATTAAAAAAAAACTTTTCTAGTTTTTCTGCAGTGTTCACTTGTAACTTTCTCTCTCTGCTTAATGTTATTTTTTGCTATTATGCTATGTTAAAATATTACTTCTACCAGACCCCAAAATAAGAGAAGGGTATGATTATAAAAATTGCTTGCATTTAAAGCTCAGATTCCTCACATAGAAGGTTTGGCTGCCTTGCTGATGTTGCAAATAAAGCAAATCAAAACTGTGTAGCACTTATGGTTTTATAAAAAATGGAACTGAACTATTTCTTTAACATTAATTTATCCATGATTTTTACAGACCACTTGACTACAGTGCAAAAAGCTACAGAAAAACTGGTTATCACTGATTTTGCTTGGGTTTGCTGCAGTGTGACATTGAGAGACAGCTGCTGTTGCTAGTAGAAATTCACATTTCTAATGCTGTGCCCCCAAATCAGGAGCACTTCCTTTTGTTTTGTAAGATGTATTTGTCTGAGTGGAAAAGTATTTATACTGTACAAACTTGATTATACAGCATCTTCATGCAGAGGAAAATTGAAGTACTTTTGTCTTCTGAGGTAGAAAATAGAATATAGATATGTCAGTTCATATACTTCTTACATCTGGTTATTCACTTTTTCTCCCATAACAGACATTTCATTCTATTTGAAGTGCCTTTGTTGTACCTTTCCTTCAGGATATCAGGAATGTAAGTCAATAAACAGAGACTAATAAAGACATAGAGAGATTACAACATTGGAGCATATTTCTCTAAGCTGAAATCAAGTATGTCAGTAGTATAAATGCATTTCTACCGGGATAACTGCTATCCAAGATCACAGTTTCAAAAAAAAATTATTGGTTCATAATTAGACAGTTGATATTTGGAGGTTTCAGTTGTTGAATGGTTAAACTTTTACATTTCCTGTATGTTAAAATGCCTGTGTACACATGATGATGTGTGTCAGGGAGTGTTTGGCAAGAAGATTGCTAGAAAAAATGTTTTACTCTAAGTGGTAAATTTCCAAGTGTTCAGAAGAAGAGCTTGTTTTTAAATATCTGGACTTCTGCGCCTTAGAATTTGCTGAAAGAATGAACCCCACAATAACCACTGACCTGCCAGCAGTGGTATGTGAGGCCTTTACCTGAATGGTTGTGCTCTGAGCATATAATGTGACCTTTCCACAATGGAGTATATGGAATTTCTAAGTGGATGATATTGTCTCTTTGCTTGCAGCTACAGTGCTTTCAGTTTTATTTCATTTTCTGTGTTTGTAACTTAGCATCATGGGAACTACAGATAGTTGCAGGGGCTTCTTAGACTTATCAACTAGAGATATCTGAAAGGTGGTGGAATTAGGTGACCCAAGAAGGCGATTAGACCTCTCTGCAGAAAATAACTGTAATTCATGCTGCAAAGTAAAGAGAGATTACTTTTTTCTTCACTGTAAGTTTACAGAGGTTGTTTTTATTCATCTTCCTTCAAAGGTATTTAAAGACGTGGGTCTGTGAGCAAAAGAGAGGGCTAGCTGCACTCTACAAGAATGGATTCAAAGAAAAAACAAGTCTTAATTGGACTTTGGAACTATTAATACAGGGCTATGTCTTTTCCTGTTTGGTGGGGATGGGTTTTTGTGTATGCAGCTTTTTGTTTTTTGCTTTATTTTTTTCACCCTTCATTTCCTAGGAAACAAGCCGAGAACTCAGGCAGACTTAAAAACTTAAAATAAAAACATAAAGTGCATGAGATGATATAGACTATGACATTTTAGTTAATGCAAACTAAATAAAACCTATTTTCACTGCTCAGATGTGTCGATTGAATTTAAAGGAGAGATCAAACCTGAAGACATCTTACACTTTGATTTCAGTATTATCTTAGTCACTGTTTGCACACTTTTACTCTCATTTTTAATCACATAAGGACAGGACTAATGGATTCAGGTCAAGACCAATTATTAAGTGCTTGGTTTGTATAACTAGGTATTCCTAGAAGGTGAAACTTGCTGTGTGCATTAATACTGAAGGCAAAGCAAAACTATCTTCTGGTACTATGCAACACTATTCTTTTGCTCCTGGGCAGAACCAAAGGTGAAACTTGCATTTTTTCGGGGGCATTAATATAAGTGGCATTTCACTTTGAGGGCCTGATCCAGCTTCTGTAATTGATTGACTGTGGCAGAGTAGTAAAGAGAAGACTCTTGGTCAGGCACAAGAAGCATGACACTGATTATGTAGATTATTATGATTAGATTTATTGCTAATACAGTGCCTAAACATTGCCAGTGCATTATATAACATCAGCAGGTCCGAAGGGCTATAATATCACCAGGTTTGGCTAGAAACATACAGGTTTACAGCCTTTGGCCTTGCAGAATGTACAACAGCAAAGCACCTATGGAGCTGCGTTAGGATTTCATTTCTGTATGAGACCAGATCTTTGTGCTTTTCCTCACACATCTAGAAGGGAGTGTTCCCTGTCTTCAGGATGGACACAGCCTGAAGGCAGCCCTGCCAGAGGGAGAGATCCACAGGGAAGCTGCCTGCAACCTTAGGAGAACAGTTTGCCCCATTGGCCCAGTCTGCAGCAGCATTTTGCACCATTTTGCAGGCTGAAGTGCAGCAAAGTCAATTGAAATCCCCCCTGCTCCCCATCTCTGGAATGCATTAATTATGTGAGCATCCAGACAGCTCCTCCTGCAAATCCTACCTATCTTTTGTCATAGTTGCAGTCACATTGACATGAACTCCACTGAGAACAGGAGTGAGCTGTGCCAGAGTGGTGTTTCTTGACAACTGTGGGAGTTGGGTAGACGTACTCTTTCAGCAGCATACTGTGAAAACCTGTCAGACCATCATATGCACAGATAAGTGGCTTGTAAGAAAATTCAGAAATGTAATTAAAATTTGCTAAGCATTTGTAAAACTTGGTTCAAGAAAGTACGTTTCATTTGCAGGTCAAAGTTGAGACAAGATTTAGTGTGGGGTTGTTTTAACTCAAAGTGGGCAAATGAAAGGGTAGGCCAAAAGACTTAGGAGCAAAATTCAGGTTAAAACATTGGAAGTCAATGGTTTAGCTTAAGGACAACGGAAGGTAGTGTAATGAAAAGTTGCACCGGGACAGGCAGGACATTTATCTCTCCTGGTGTCTTGTCTCTGATAGTGTCTGGGGGGAAAATGCAAATCCTTGAAGGAGAATATAAGACTGTTGCAAGTGCATAGTAATACTTCATTACTTTCCCATCCTCAAACCATTTGTAATTTGGAAAGTTGCTGGCCTAGAAGATCTTTCTGTGTAGATTTATTAACCCTCAATGCATTTCTCTTTCATGAAGGTACCCAGGCTGTTCTTGAACTTATATTAACCTGCAGAATCCTGTGGCCAGGAATTCTACAGCTTTGTTACAAGATCTGAGATGAACCAACTACTTTCAATTATTCTGAATTTTTCACATAGTAATTTTCGTTTGGAACAATTTAGCTCTTGTACTGGAAGAGGTCGTGATCATTATAAACCTTTTCCCTCCATGTCATTCATGTTTCAGTAGTTAGTTGCTGTGTATCCTTCTCTTTATCCAGAGTAATAAGTCTGTACCTATTAATTCACAGAATTCAGGTTGGAAAAATTTCAAGAGGTCTTCAAGTCTAACCCCACTCCTTTGTATAGAATCCATCCAGTTTTGCCAGGGCCTGTGTAGACAGAGGATCATACTGCACAGTCCTTGAGATGCAAATTTGCTATGAGTTTATAGCATATTATAATGAAATTTTCTTCTTTTTTTTTTTTCTAGACATGTGTACCTATCTGCATTTTTTAAAAAATAATTAGACTATTTAAATTGCAAGACATGTAAGAAGATATTTTATATATGATAAAATTTGGTTCGTGAAAAGAAGTCATGTGTGTAAACTTTTTTCAAAGTACTGCTACTTGTTGAAAATCTGAACATGGAAAATGTGATATATTTCATCTGAGAGCTCATTATATAAATGGAGCTTCATAAGAAAAGTTCTGTCTTTCCACTATTAATATTCATAATAATGATATAAGATTAAGAGACAAGACCTTATACTTAACATGATATTAAAGATAGAAGTTGATGGAGGAAACATATCACAGAAAAATTCTTTCTCAATTTCATTTAAAAGTGGGAGAAAGTGGGAGAAAGGGTAAAACTGCAACATTTTGCAGTGAACAGCACAGCATCTGTCGGAATGGTGGAATTCATTATTCACACAGGACTTCTGTTGTACGTATTATAAACAGCAAACCTTATAACCAGGGTTTATAAAACCTGAGATTGTATCCTAGGAAGCTGTAAGGTACATCTCTAGGACAGACCTGCTATGGTGGAATATTGGTAACACCGCATTTCATTTGTGCATCTGGCGATGCGGTTCGTAAGCTTTCACAGCTGGGATTGAAGCAGTGATATAAAGATGGCCCAGGCACAGAGAAGGACCCATAGCCTAATGCTATCAAAGGGAATAAACTAAACAAAGACACATTCTTCATCAAAGAATATGTAGAGCTGAGGCAGTACATCACACAGACTGTAAAATCAGACTAAACATTCCGCTCGCTAAGGGCAAGCAAAGCTTTCATGCCAGGTGAGGTGTGACAACAGAGATCATAAAGCCCATTACACATTCATCCTTTCACACCACTTCTTCACAAGAAAGCAAAAAATACCTTTTCAATCTGTGTAACTGTGTCTGAAGAGTCTTCGTATTGGTCATTGCTGGGTATTGTCGAATGCTGTCTAGCTTTTGTATAAACCTGTGTACCGCATTTGGGCTTGCCTTTAATGTCATACATGTAGCCCTCTGAATAGGAACACGGGTATCCTTGGTGGCAGTGCTTAAAGGTAGACATGACTACACACAGATGCTGATCACCAGCAAAATGAGGAAAGGAGACCTGCCTACTGCTTTAGCAGTCGTGGTGAAACCTTAGCTTAATTATTGTTTCTGACTTTCCATCATACTTCATGGAATTTGTGGCCAAGGGAGTGAAGTCTAGAAAATTTCACTGACAAAATGTTAGGAAGCTTAGGACATTGTAAGGTTTGGAGAGTTCTTGAAGGCAATGGATTCTAGAATGCACAGAAAGCAGAGGAGGTGAGGTGATAATTCCCAAGCAGATTTGAATTAGCTGCAGTGACAGAATGAATTAAGTATTTTCCATACTCTCCTATGCATCAAGCTGATTGGCATATAAAAAAGATGGGCTGTCATATGATGGGAGAAGTCTTGAAGCACCTGTAAAGAAGGCTGGAGGAATCTATAACACTAGAGGTTTCAGAAAGAGATTGCAGGACTAGTATAGAAGTGTTGCAGAAACTGTACAGCTGCTGCTGCCTTGCTTTCAGTTGTGATGAGACTGATTCTGCTGCACTGCACAAGCTGATGTTGGTATTTACTGGAAAAACAACCTGAAGATAATGTGAAAATGAGCTATAGAAGAAGACTGGCAGGCTTGAGAAAATGTACTAATGGGCTACTTTAATCTAACAGAAGCATCATAACAAGGACTAATGACTGGAAGCAGAAGATGCATAAACTCAAATTAAAAATAAGACACAGATTTTTATGCTGAGAGTGATTAACCTTTGAAAAAAAACTGCCAAGGGGTACTGTGGATTGTGTATTTCCTGAAGATTTGAAATTAATACCAAATGTTCTTTCTGACAGTTAGGCTGCAGTTAGGCTTAGTAACAGTCCACAAATAGCCTAATCTTTTTTTTTTTTTTTTTTCCTTCTCTCTCCCAGAAGTGTAATAGATGGGGTTTTTTTTGGTTTGGGGTATTGGTTTGTTTTGGTTTATTTTCAACCTAGTCAATTTTTACTTCTTCCAGCCTGCTACAACCACAGTATCACCTGCTGACCATCCTTTTGGATTCCAGTCATCAGTCCCTGTTTTAGACAGTGTAACCAATGCATCACAGGAAACAGTGGTTCAGAGTTTGGATGTGGGAGGCTCAAAATGAGATCATAAATTCTTTGTTATTCTGTTTACTACAGTAAAATCTTGGTTATTCGTATGCTACAGGAAAAAATGGGTAAAAATTTTATTGGTGAAACACTGGAAATTGGGTTAGATGTGGCCTTAAAGAATATGAATATATTAATTCATATACAACGACTACTAGCAGATGGTAATGGTGGGCTTATTTCTGTTTAGGAATTTGTGCCTTGCCTGTCTTGATGCTATTATTAATCAATTTCTTAAATAACATAAAAGTAATAAAATGTGTCTTTTTCTTCTTTTATGATATTTCCATTTTTATATTTAAAATTCACCTGTAAATTACACTATAAATTTTATGTGCAATGTCATCGTTCAGTATTAAACCCAGCATTCTGTGCAACATTAAATTCAGTGCTCTAACCCTGGCTATAGCATACAGAGCACTGCAATCAGCCTGATGGGATCATACATTCACATTACTAGGCTCCTGTAAACCATTTGACTGTCATTAAGTCTGTAGTCAAAATAAAAAAGGTCTTTTTTCAATTTTCCCATGTCCTTTTGTATGCATAAGAATATAGCAGTATTTTCCAAGTATAAAAGTTTAGCAGAAGAAAGAAACCAAAAAGATCAGGGGAGAAAATGAAATCTATCTTTCCTTACTTGACATTTTGTTATTAGGGGAACTCAGCAACAAATAATTAGTATAGGATTCTTTGCCTGCTTAGACTTCTTATTTACTTCCTACTTAATATTTGTATATTCAGTGGTGTCTAACAGCACAACCAAAGCTTGTTCTGCATACAATAAAAGCTACTCCCTGGCTCTGGACTTATATAGTTTAAGTGTCAGCTTGTAATACCCTTGCTCATTTTGCAAAGATATATACTTTGCAAATAGTCATTTTGAATTAAGCGATGTACTACTCAGAAGGAAGAAAGGATGCAAAATGTGGCCCTAAGGATAAGATTCATCTCCCTTAAATTAGCTATTCAAAGTGCAGTTAAACATTTCCTACTCGATCCCTTTTAATATTGATTCAGCTGTCTGGCTCAGGCAGACACCTCCCTTGTACACATAATGTACTGTACTTTGAGCAGTCAGGAGCTTGACTTGGCAGTGAACTTCCACGTTCTTAGACTCCTGCTATGACTCTTGGAGCTCCCATCCTTTCTCTGCATTGATTTCTTCAGTTGTCCACTTTTTGCTGTGCCTGTCCCATCTTCCTTTTATAGAGTCATAGAATCATTTAAGTCAGGAAAGGCCATTAAGTCCAACACTTAACCCAGCACTATCAAGCCCACCACTAAACCAAGTCCCTAAGGGTCTTTTAAATACCTCCAGGGATGATGACTGCACTATTCCCCTGGACACCCTGTTCCTTTCTGGCTCTTTCAGAGAGGCATATGAAGTATTCTATAATATCATATAGAGGCATATGAAGTATTCTATAATATCATATGAAATGAGGGCTGGGGAGAAAGAGAGTAGCAGGGAGGGCAGGCTGTCCAAGCTGAACTCCATGTGCTTGCATCACATGGTGTGGTGTTTCAGGATCATATGGATGCAAGACCTGGTTTCTGTCCTTCCCACCTCATCATTTCAGGCTTGGTACCTGAAGTAGAAGTAGCTTGCACCTTGGTGCAGATACAGGTCTGAGGCAGCAGGACAGCTGCTCTGGAAAATGGTAGAGTTTGAAGCTGGGGTGCCATTGCTAAGAAATAGTGCAAGCATCAGGAAAAGCTCCTTATTATGGAATGGTGTGTGGGGAAGGAGGAAAGGGAAATGTGCCAGGGAAAATTGCTCCGCAGAGAATCATTCTTCTCTGTCGTTTATGAGAAAACTTCAGAGGAGGAAGGTGAACTCCAGAAACCATGTCTGAGGCCTTCAACAACATTTCAAAACAAAAGGTGTTCAGTTGTCCCCCAAAAAACTGGGAGAAATCCCAGATTTATGTAATCGTGCTGTACAAGCATCTAATAGCTCAAGAAATGCTTACGTACCTTTGATCTGATGGGCTAAACTTGAGCCTAAACATTTCTTCTGCTTCCACCTCTGTGTTAGCCAGCTGTATAATCTTGAACAAGTGTCTGCTAGCTCTTGCTTCTGGTTTCCCTGTGCATAACGCGAAGACCATAATATCTAGCCAATTAGCTTCTGAATTTTGGTGCATGGACGTAACTAAATTGTGGGCTCAGGAACTAAAATAATTTAGAGGATGAGTTAATCAGCACTTCTTGCTAACACCCATCTACTTGTGAAGTGCTCAGGCATTACGTCAACTACCGTATGTTTGGATTCATTGTGCTGGAGTGGGCTCACATCTATCTCAAAGACAGATTATGCAATGCTTAGGCTCTTCTCTGTCTCAGACCTTGGCTAGCAATCTGGGGCTGTTATAAACCTAGGATTGTTATAAATCTCTGCTGTAATTTCTATTATACCAGACTGGGAATGGAGTTTTTCTCCTGCGTGCTTATGGTAATGGATTGCAGGTTACCAAAATTACCACTTATTGTATCCACCAAATGCAAGCCAGTAACTGACAAAATTACCAATTACTCTAATGCAGGTAATTGTTTTCCTTCAGATTTTAAGTCTTTTTTTTATGGGATTCTTAATTCTTCTAGATGTTGTTTGTATCCATCTAGCCAGCAAAACAAATAGATCTGTTAGTGCTTCCTCACTTTTAACGACTTTTTAAATAGGTGTTTCTTATTCATCTTGAGTTCTTGTGTGTTTTCTGAGAAAGTTTAAATGGAGTTTTCTGCCTTGGAATAAATGTACCTGTAGATTAAGTGTCTGTTTTCTGAATGTTTTCTTTGAACAGAGTATTTATCCAGAAGAACTTATGAGAAAAAAAACAACAATGGGGGGAAGGGAATGAAAAAAAATGTCATGTCTAGATATAAATTAACATTAAGTAATATGTGCAGATATAACTTAATGCTTTCTTTTTTTCTGTTCCTATAACTGCATTCCTGCAGAAATGCTATTCTATGACTCACAGATAACTTCTAGCAAGCTGTTTATGTATCTAAAAAAGTTTGGTTTGTCGTCGGTTTTGCCTTTTTTGTTTTGTTTTGTTTTTTTGGCAGGTGAATAATGTAGTCAGAAATCTCTCCCTCACAGCTATGTGCTTGTGGATAATTAGCTGCAGAGCTTAATCCTCTATTTCTTATCCATGGCGTAAAATGTTAGGATGCATGTGTGCCTTTCCAATGATACTGGTGCTTCTATTTGTCCCATTTATTTGCAGAGGAGAATCAGCTCTGTTTATCAGTGAAGGAGGAGAGAAGGCACTCACTCTGTTCTTTAATTTGTGCCACTTGATTTCCATGTGCTTTGAGACACCCCCAAAGAATACAAGTTCAGGAAACTGGTAGAGAGACAAGCTTTAGTTTTGCAAGCAGTGATAGGAAACTCTCTCACAGCAACTTAAAATTTGGGAAAGGTTTCTTCTAGAACATTTCATTTGGACAACAGTATCATAGAATCACAAAATTGTTTAGGCTGGAAAACACCTTTAAGGTCATCATGTCCAATAATCAACCCAGCTCTGCCAAGCCCACCACTAAGCCATGTCTACACATCTTTTAAATTGCTCTAGTAACGGTGACTCAACCACTTCTCTGGGCAGCCTGTGCCAGTGCCTAACCACTCTCTTGGTGAAGAATTTTTTCCTAATATTCAATCTAAATGTTATCGGGTGCAACCTGAAGCCATTTCCTGTTGACCTATCATATCCTCTTATCCTATGTTTAAATTGGTATTTTAACAGTACAGGCTTGACATCTGCCCTGTGTCTGACTTGCAAGATGAAGTTCTCCAAAGAAACCACCACCAATACTGCTATAAGGCTACTGGGGAGAAGCAGTGCTTTCTGGAGATCCACAAGGCAAACTCTTAAATAAGTTTTTCAGGACTGTAATGAAGGCCCATTATATTGTTTCTTGAGTGCTAAAAGCAAACCTTTTCTATATCAAATCAAATATTGTTTTCCTCCCGAGTGAAAAGCTCTGCCTTATCTGTAAATGCCAGGTGACAGATTTTATCTGCTCATTCTATCTTTAAGGAATGTATAGACAAGTTGTTTTTTCTTGCAAGGCCTGATAAAAAGCTTGTCTCTTCCTTTTCCATAGAATTTTAATTAAATATACTGTTCCCTGCTTGTGATAGGGTTTACCAGGGGATAGCTGCATTTGTTCCCTTGTGCAATATGGCCAAATAACCTGTTGGGATAAGAGACACTTGAAGGATTGTAGGACACTGAAATGGTCTGCAGGATCTCCTCCCTGTTCATTTACAGGTTTTATTAATTTCATGCGACCTTTCCATTTAACTGCATAGGTAAAAAAATATTTTTTAAATGTGAAATTGGTGCTGGTGTAGTACACTAGGTATTTTTTCTTAAGTTTAAGACCTACCTAATAAAAAATTCATTAACATTTAGACATAATATCTGTGTTCCAACCATAGCAAGTAAAGAGATAAATTTCCAATATTAATGGAAATAAACTCTCTTCATTTTAAGATTCCACTCTGTTTCTAATATTTCTCTTAAAAGGAATACTATTTCACACTACACAACGTTGCCTCTTTTTCCCATCTTTCCCCAGCATAACCTAAATCCACAATTACATGAATCCATGATATTTCTGTTACATTTCAGTTCAGGGTTGCAAACCTTGTCGAGATACAGTTCTTTATTAAGTTAGACAAGGTGGCTGAATCTTTAGTCAAATGTCAAGGGTTAAATTTGTGCTGTTGATTTGAATTTCTGTCACCTGCCTTCTTCCTCTACTTATTTCCACACTATTTTATGTAGTTCCATAAAATGCTTAGCAGTTGCTAGAAAAGTTGTTTCTTAATATTTGTATATTCAGTAGTGAATATACAAATATTATGAAAAAAGAAAGGTTACTCAAATAAAGACACAAAATTACCAAATGCAGCTAGAAAAGGCTCAACCATTTAAAAGGTTAAATAAGACACGCTGTGGGGTAATTTACCCCCCAGCTGCTTAGCTTTTATGAAAGTTGATGAAAGCACAGAGGTGAAGGAGCTGTGTTTGTAGAAACAGTTTCTGAAGCAAAAATTGATGAAGATTGATGTCTCTTCTGTAAAGTGCCCTTCAAAGACACCTATCCACTTAGAAGGTGAATATCTTTGTGCGATGATCACGAAGCTTTTTTTTCAGCTCTCACATCTCATAAAGCAAACACCCTCAAGATAGAATTATGAAGGGACAAAGACGGAAGGAACTTTAAGAACTGGCTCAGACTTTGGTGCATCTGCCCTTGAATTTTGTGTGATGCCTCTGAGTGTTGGCAGATTGAATACTGTATTACGTGCTGCACATTGGCAACTGATAATGTGTTTTTATTAAATGCTTCAATTTTTTTTTCAGATTCTCCTTTGAGAAAAGTAATGTAATACTGTTACTTGTAGTCTATGTCAGTGAATGCTTTAGGAAGGTCATGTTGTCAAAGCGCTGCCCTGTGTGCCTGTGGCAAATTATCTGTTTTAAGTCCATCTTTTCTCCTTCAAGTGAAAGGTTCAATTCTATGTGTTCACAGCAGTTCAGTTTTAGATGTAATACTTACTGGTTTTACAACAACTCTTTGGAGCTGCTTCAAGAACTGGTAGGTAATATTCTACATGGAATGAAAAGAGATTATATTTGTGGGAATGCATGTGTAAGGTACGATCTTAGATGTGTTGATCATAGAGAGTCAACAGTGAAAGGAAGGAAGAGGAGATAATGGCCATCAAAGCTGTTTGTGTGTCAGAATCTGAGAAAACTGGGAAAAAACTGTGTGAAAGTTGTCGGGATTTTTAAAGGAATTTTTTATTTTCTTCATTGTTTTTGTAAATGACTAGAAGTGTTCATGAGGAATTGCAGGTCACAGTAGGATAGTCGCACGCCCTCTTTCAGCTATCATTTAGTTACCATTAAGGAGTGTCTTCTGTTGCAATTGATGCTTTTGTGTCCACAGCAACTGTTACTCACCCAAGAAATTGGGTTGAGGTGTGGTGTTGGGATGTGTTTTGGGAGGGACTCTTTGCTAAATGCTTTACTTTTCTAACTTTCATCCAACTTCTGCCTGGAGAGTTCTGTTTCAGACCACGTGTAAATCATACTGGTAATCCCAAAACTGCACTGAGAAGGCATTGTTCTACAAGCAAAATATTTTAGGAATTTCCAGACCCTTAAATGATATTGAATTTCCCTCTTTCAGAGGCTGTTTTTCTTGCAAAGCTGTTGTATCAATAGCAGAGTTAATAAGGAAGGGAGACTGCTGCCCCCTCAGTTTGAAGAGCAGGGAGCCTGACCACGTGCTCTCTGGTGGAGATAATTCTCATAGTTCTCTCCTTGGTACAAGAAACTAACCTGCAGGACACAAGAAAAATACACTTTTCTCTGATTTTAAGAATTATTTGAAACAGATAAATATAAAATATTTTTCCGCAGCGTGAAGCTTGTGTCTCATAAACATCTTACATCTGAGGGGTCATTTTATTTGTCATATTTTAGGCAGAGAGTGTCCAATTGCCTTTTATTCTGTACTAGACTTATTGTATAATAAGTACAGCAAAAAAATCTGAGAGCTTAGCTCCGCACCTTTTCATGTGTTATGTTAACATTAAATAAGAAGTGCAGTTACTCACTTGGATAATGCTTTCATCTTGAGTACTTTTAGCAGTTTTTACCTACTTTTATATTTTTGAAATAGACAGTTAATTTGAAATAATCTGGTAAAGGTGACTTTATCCCACTGTTCCATCCCATATTCTTGGGGGTTCAGTTTACTCTGTCAGCTTTGACATTTGATCTTTCTCAAACTTGCTTTCTGGACAGAAAAAGTGGCTGTTTCCTGTTAAGTTAGGTGCAACTACCAACTCAGGGTTAAATCGGGAACTTCTGGTTGGTTGTCATAGCAGGAAGGAATGTTCCGTCTGAATAACAATATGTACTTTATTACAGTATATGCTTTCTCTGACATGGTCAACCACCCTACTTCTGAAAAAAAAAAATTAGTGCAAAACTCCATGGTGCTTATAAAATTCACAAGTGCTGGAGCCCTACTCTTGAAGGTTAAAGTACATGTTAATTAATAAACCGTTAGTGTAGATTTTCATGGGATTGGTACATCTCATTTGGATTCATCCATCCATGCTACTCAGAGTGCTCCTTTTAAAACAGATGAGATGAGAGGGATACCTATATGTTCATAAATATACTGTATACAGCATGCCTTTGAATGTGAGGGAAAAAACCCTGACATGTTTCAGGGGGACTCTTCTGGATGTTCATCACACTAATATGGCACACGTATTTTTTTCCTCATAAATCCAGACTAAATTTCAAAGATAAATAGAATTCTCAGACTTGCTTACTCTTGGATCGACATTTTTGCTTTAAAATTTACATTTTTAGCTATAAGATATACTTTGTTAAACTCTACTCAGTGGCAGTCTTGGAAAAGATTTTTCTATGCTTTTCATCCTTCTTCATAAAGCACAAACAATACCCAATGTGACCACGTAGAAGACACGTAGGTGTAGGAGACCATGAAGTACAATCAGCTGCAATAGTTTCTTTGGATACATGATTGCTTTATAAATCCCCAAATAGATGTTTTTGTTCCTGTAGTGCTACACTATCACTTCACTCTTGTAGTATTCCAGTGGTACTTACTTTATTAAGTGTATTTCTTGTTTCGGTCTAGTTGGATATAGATCAGTGAATCATTACAGCAGTTTTAGAAGGCAAGAGACTGCACTCTTGTACAAATCTAAGTTCCTATACTTTGTTTGGTAAAACTAAGCAAAGCAGAGTAGTTCTTTTTAATGCTTGTATATAAAAAGTAAAAATCGCGAAGATAAATCTGCTGCTAGAGATATTTTCTTAACCATGTGCTGGGGGATAAAAATTTCTAAATAAAATGCAGCTTACTGATAGTGACTGTCTACTGAGAGGTATTCTTGAGGTATTTACCACTTCTAAAAATAGAAGGAAATAAGCACTTTTCATTTAAATTCTCTAGTCATGGGAGATTTTCAGAGCCGCCTTTGGAGTATAATTGCTTACAACTTCTTTTTGCAGTTTTAGTTGGATTCGTTATTCCCTATCACTGCATCTCAATGTAAATGAGCTGTGTGCAATTATACCTTCCCGGTGACAAAAGCCATTTCTGTACCTGGCAGCATGTAAAAATTCAAAATGAAAAATTGTCTAAATGGTAAACAGCATGAGTTTGTGACATTTCTACCGAGCCTTGCTAAATGAACTTCTGTGTTTTACATTCAGTAATTCGTTGATTGTGCAGATAAGAGAAGGTACAAGATGGAGTAAGTATGTTTTTTGTTAGGGTATTTTTAGTCTTTGCTAAATAATACTTTTATTTGGTTTGCTGTTTTTCTTGCTGAAATGCATGCAGTGCTATACAATGGTTAGAGCATATTATGTTGTAGTATACTTGGTCCAATCCAAATCCAACTCAGTTTCCAGAACCTACTGATTCTGTTTTAAAGTAAAATCAGAAACAAACATGCACAAGCCAGCCATTAGATTCTCTTGACACGACCTACAACATTTTCAACAAACCCACGCTGTTTATTGCTTTTAGCACGTTTACTCCCAGATGTTCACATACTGCCTTCTTCACTCTATGTTTGTTACTCTTGCTAAAACATAGTCGTGTGTCCTGCTTGCATGTTTCAATTAGCACATCTTCCTTTTGACAGTCCTCCATTGTTCCTCCTGTTGCCTGATTTCCTGAGGAATGCTTTTATGCCAGTGTGACTTCTTTGGATTACTTGTTTACGGAGCAGCTGGCTCCCACCTGAAGACAAGAACTCATCTCTCAGACTTGAGCTGTGCAGGCTCCTGAACCGGCACAGAGCATAGGACTGTGATGTCCAGCTCTTTAGGGGAAGGGAGCACCCAAGACTTGTAGGTGCTCGTGATTGAAAGGAAGGACAAAATTCAGATGGCCCACAAAAGCACACAAAGTTTTATCAGTAAATTACACAGTTGGCATGGAAGTTGGTATGCTGGTCCCTAACCTACTAAATGAGCACACTGCAGTGTGCTTTGGATAAATGAAAGAAGGAAGGAAAGAAAGAAAGAAAGATCGCCAGTGCTGGTTCCAGTGTTGGTCCAGTCGATGGAATGTCCAGAGTTCGGGAGCATGCGTCCAGCCTTGGTGGGAGTACCTTTTTATAAACAAGTTTCTCACTTCTTATGCAAATTAGTTCTGTGCAGACTGTCCTTTCAGACCTTTCTAGAAGTGGACCAGAGGGCTTTGGAGGTCTTGGGTGGTCTTGATCTTCCTCTACAGTCCGTGCCCTCTTCTAACCCTCATTCCTGCTCTTGTGCTGTACTGTATTGTGCTTATCTCCAGGAGCTAGAACAAGGATTTTTGGCCCAGAAAAGTGGTGCCCTGCTCCTACGTGGCCCCCTGCTCCAGCCACACACCTTGTTCTTTCCCATGTCACGTTACTACCAACAGTTCTTGTCTGTTATTGCCAGCAATCCTTGGTCGGGTGCACAGCCATCTGGCTATCATGTTTGAGACATGCACACTAGTCCCTCATCCTCTGGCATTCTACAAGAGGCAGTGCTCTGAGGTGAAAAGTGGAACAGACTTCCTGGAAACCTAAGCAGGATGGGAAAAATGAGCTGAAGACATTGACAACACAATAGCAATGAAGTGCATTTTGAATCACAAGATGCAATCAGGTTGTATATTGCAAGCCAATTGCTCATTTTGCCCTCTTGCAATTGCTTAACACACATTTATTTATTTATTTTTAGTTTGAAACATGCCAACTTATGGAAAGGCATCCCAGCTTCTTTCTGAAAACTCAAACACTCCTCTTTTCCTTGGCACTGTACAGGAGTTGTGAATTCCTTCCAAACGAAAACCTCCTCTATCTGATTCACAGCTTCACCCTGCTCGAGTCAGAAAACCAACAGGCACAATAATTCTGGCTCAGCACGTTAATTTACTAGGGTCCAATTCAACCTCTAGTACAGCTGAAAATGTTAATCTGTCTGATTTAAAATTTGGAACAGGTATTGAGCTATGAGCACCGCTGGAATAAGTTTTTAGCTAGAATGTAAAAAATGGCGAAGGCAAAAAAATTATTTTTGGATGCTTGAATCACATCCAAATATTTTGTTTCCTGTCCACGCATTATGGCCCCTTGCTCTTCACTAATTTTAGTGAGGATAATATTTTGCCTGTGAGACCGCTTCTAAAAGGTGAAAATTGCATCTATGGGTAGAATACCACCAATGGTTAAGGACAGACTATCTCTGCGCCTGTTCACAGGTAAAGGATGTGTAAGGAGTAGGCACTTGGCTTATCCCAGCCACCTCTGTGACTCCAGTCAAATTGTAGAAAACCTCTTCTAATTTTCCAGCTTCCTGACTGAGAGTAAATAGGTTGAAGGGGGAATGGAAAGCAGAAGAAAATCTCGCTGCAGTCCCTGCTCACAGAAGGAGGTAGGCAGGTCTTTCCACGGATGAGAAGAAATTATTTCAGTTCTGTCTCTCTTGGGCACACACGGAGTTAGAGAAACTGAGGCCTTTAAATTTTTCTCTGTTCATGGGACAGTTGGCATTAAAGCAGTAGTCCCAGCCTCTTATATGAAGTTGGGTAATCTTCTCACAATACAGAACTAGTGTGTGATTGAAGTGACAAATTTAAAAGGTTAGGAACTGTTGTTGGAGAGCAAGAGAATAAGTGAATAAATTACCAGATCTTGCTGATTAATTGGGCAGAATTTTTGCAGAACTATTTTGTTTGTGCATTTCGAAATAACAAATTTCTGTATACTACGGTCTTTTTATAGCCCATTTAGATGCATAATATATATTAATTTCCCTAACTAGAAGAAAAAAGTCAAAACAATAATTATCTCCAGTACTTACAAAAGCATATGTTAGTTTCTGAAAGTTTAAGACACTTGTTCTCATCAAAATACATTTTGAGTGAGAAAACACCAAATATGAATTAGAGATATAATTTGTAGAAAAAATCTATCGAGATAAGTGATGAACGTATATGAAAAAAGCATTGACCATTTGGAAACAATAATAGGAAAAAAGGTGTTGCTAGATTAGAATAGCATGTGGTACTGTTCTAGCTAAAGTGCAAAAGAATGTTTTTTGTTGCTTTCAGTGCAGTGTATAATAAATACATATATTAGTATAAATGCATGTTGTTCTCATGTATCAGAAAGTGAGAAGGTATTTATATTCTAAGTCCTAATGTTAAAAAGTTTTAGGATTCATCTCTGCTGACACATGTAATTTTTATTTTTTGAGACTCTTTTCCTTTATTATACCTGTCAAGCTAATACTGCTGTTCCTTGTTTATTCCCTCTGTTTCTCTGTAGTAATCATTGAAACAAGAGCCTACTTGTGATAATGGGCTTGTATGTGGATCGGTGGTGTCACCATGAAAGGGTGACATTGAAGTTAAAAGAAGCTGCTAACGAGGGTCTCAGGGGAAGTGGAGCTAATTAGTTAAGTTAAAAAGGGATAATTCATTGCTGCCTTTGTCTTAGAAACACATTTCAAAGTTTCATTTCCATTTCAAAGTTGCAGAGTGCAACTTGCAGAGTTATCATGATGCATGTAGCTGGAGAAATAACAATCTGGTTCTTTCCAACTGGCAGCTGAACACGATTCCTAATGGCATGTGAGTCCCAGGTCATCACCCTTTTAAAAAAACCTAGAAGACAACATTTCAGGCTGATCCCTCCCAGTTATTTTGAACATGTTTTCCCTCTTTCCTTTTTTTTTTCTTTTTTAGTTTTCTTAAAAACCTTTAAAGTAATATGCATATAAATGTAAAACCAAAAATTTCTACCTTTGAGAAATGTGTCGGTTTAAGTTCTGCACAGGATTGTGCACAGTAGCTCAGTTGTCTCCATATTCTAAAGAATATAGAAGGTATGTGAGCAATAAAAATGCCTTCTAGCTATCTTTACTGAAATGGTGAAAGTTGTGCAATTGGTAGAACTGAGGTTTTGATTTATGTCTCTCTAATCAGAACTGCAGTTTTTTAATAGTTTCACTTAGAGTGGTTAACTCTACATCATCTCTTTTGAGAGAAGCCATTTTAGGATATAAGGAAAATAATGAAGTATTACTTCCCTATTTCTAAACAAAAGAAAATGTTTTAAACTTTTCCAGCAATTGTATCTGTGAAACAATGTAACTTTTAATGAGCAGTAGTTTATAATCTGTCAAGTGAATGCTTCAGCGATTATATATTTAATTGGAATGTGCCAAAAATCTCATTTCCAGAAGAAAATCATGCTAATCTGATGCTGTTTTCTTGAGCTAAAAATTATATGGTTAGGGAAAGTATGTAGCTGGCAGGAAATGATCAAGTTAACATTCCACACATCATGTTAACTTTACCTCTTGCACATGCATGTCAGGATGCAAACATTTTCTTAGATAGTGTCTATAGAACCATAGAGCTGTTTCTGATGCAGACACTCATCTTCAAATGCGATGAATGGCACTTCGTGGCAACAGAGGGTCTGCGTATCGTTTGTGGTATAAAAGCCCAGTGAGGCATTTCTATTCAACAAGACAAAAGTTAATTATAACAATGTAAAATAAGACAGAGAAACTTCTGACACGTAATACCTCAATCTGCAGTCGAGCTGGCTTTGCACTTTGAAAGGCATTTGGGAACAGGTGTATTTTGAAAGCTGAAGAGAACAGTTATACTAATGATTACTGACTAAATTGGAATATATCTTCTAGCCAGTAGTTGGCTTACCATTTTTTGCTGTCCATAAGGGTTTACTGGAGAACTGAAAGGAAACACCTAAAGCAGAAAAGAATGAAAATAAAGGCTGAAATATTATGGAGGAAGCTTAATCATGTACCTTAAGTATTATTGTTACTGACAGAGAAGAAAAGTAAAAATAAGATTCCTCCACTTGCAAGTGTACAGAAAAAAATAATTTCTCAAGAAAGGAAGAATTGAAAAATACAATAAACGAAATAACTTAATATGGAATATAATTTAATACCTATAACCTGCACAAAACTAGTTTACTAGTGTTTTGCATGAAATGATAATATTAATGATTAATATTATTAAAATATTATTCTATGAGTAGATATGACCCTTGTGTTTAAAGACCTGGTTTTAGAAATAGATGAGAAAATCTAGAAACCACAACTCGCTGAACTGTACACATTGTAGCCTTAAAAAAACCAGTGATTTGAGTGTATCTGATGCTTGCAATGCTCTTTCTATTTAAGGTGATCTGGATAAAGTCTTCCAAGGGAAGCAAATCCTGTAGAAGGAAAGATGTAGTGCAATTTCTCTGGCAGACAGGTACTCAGTAACTTGAAAAGGGTATAGATGGAAATGCAGATTCTGATTTGGTGGGTAGAATCAATATCCTAAGTGAGGTTGCAACTTCAATAACAATGCAGGTCTTTCATATCCAGAATTTTCTAGAAAACTTGAATAATCTTTCAGTTTGATGTTCAGAGCTTTGTAATGTCTTTCTGGTAACTCTGTGACATATTGAAATAAACACAGAGCTATTGTTCATTGAGATAATAGCCCAGTATACTCAACAATTAACCACCTCCATTTCTTAATACTCTTTTAAAAAAAAATACTGACGGAAAGAAATAATTGGGAATAATTTTGTTTGTGAAACACTTAAATTGATAGCATCTGACAACAACCTGGCCACAAAATTCAACATTAACAAATTTCCTTGTATGACATGAGGGTTGCTGTCCTCCCCCTTGGCACTTCAGAGAAGCACTAACTCCATTTTCTTTGTGCAGAGAGGAGTATTATGAAGACACAATGTTAGCTTAGGCTTTCTTCAGTTTAAGCTTTTAAGCATTTACATTGGTGGGAGACAGGGTGATTCTTGACCTTTTGAAGTCATTTTGCTTTGGCCATTACTCATTTGCAAGCTCATTTGAAAAGCACCTCAGAATCATCCTTAAGGCAAGAACTTCACTTATATAATTATTTTACTATACAAAAGGAAAAAAGAAATCTCTTGTTGGTAGTAGATTTGGATGTGTATTTTCCCCTCATTCCAGTGGAATCTTAATTATGCAATTATGTCAGTCAGTCTTTTATGTCAGCAGACAGTCTTTTTCTCAAAAGACTATTTATTTTATTATGTAAGTCTGTGAAGTAATCTTTGCTCCATTATGACCAGCAAAACCCTGTGGCATTGTGACTTCATTTTGTTTAATTCCCTTGTGAGAAAAATTCCCTCTACAGAAGTCCTGCAGAGAGCTTTTCTCACTATCTGTGTAGAATACTAGAGTCACCAGTGCAGGAACAAATTTGTGTGGTGTATTTTGTCCTCATTTCTCCTTTTTGTGTGGATGTTGGTGTGCGTGGTGTGTATTTCTTGAGTATTTTGTTTTTGTTTTTAAAACAGTGAAAGGCAGCATGTAACATGGTGTATCATTGAGTGGGTAGCTAGTAATCTCTTAAATTATGTCAGTTCTGTGTCTAAAATGCTTTTCAAATAAGATGTTTGAACAGAAGCTTTGTGTAAGGTTGTGGTTTAACCCCAGCTGGCAACCAAGGACTGTGCACTCACTCCCACCCTCCTGGTGGGGAGGAAAATCAGGAGGCAAAAAACCCCCCTAAACCTCAGGGGTTGAGATAAGAACAGTTAATTAACTGAAACAAAATAAAATATGCTAATAATATTAATGATAATTTTAGTGAAAAGGAGAGAGAGTAATAAAACCCAAGAGAAACAAGCAATGCCCAATCCAATTCTTGCTCCCTGCTCACCAATGCCCAGTCCATCCTCCAGCAGTGATCAGGGGTTCCAGCCTACTCACCCTGGCTTATACACTGAGTATGGTGTTCTGTGGCATGGAATATCCCTTTGCCCAGTTTGGATCAGCTGCCCTGGCCATGCTCCCTCACAGCTTCTTTGTGTGCCTGCTCACTGCCAGAGCCCGGGAAACTAAAATATCCTCGTTTTAGGGTAAACAGTACTGAGCAATAACTAAAACATCCGTGGGTTATCAATTATTATTGTCATGCTAAATGCAAAACCCAGTGCTGTAGGAGCTACTAGGAACAAAATTAATTATATTCCAGTCAAAAGTGCCTGGGAGGGGGGTGGGAGTGTGTTTGTAACCAGATGGTCTTTAAGGTCCCTTTCAACCCAAGTCATATTATGATTCTATGAAAACTAGGACATGTATTTAAAAGGAAGATTCTCAAGCCCTTGCTTGTGTAAGTCAAAGGGCTCCGATTTTCCCAAGGATATGCAGCATTCTATCTGCCTGAATCAACAGTGCCATTAGTCCAATTAACAGGGCAGAAAACAGGAAACTTAAAATATAATTTGTTGGTAAATCTTTTCTAGAAAAATGATAGTTAGAAAAATCTCTTCAAGCTGAAAGTACTACAATTATTTGCAATGTAAAATATGAATAACTTTCTCTCCATCACTTGCAAAAAAAATGAGCCACATGGAGACTTGCTAAGGAAATTTATCAAACTGCTGAGAAATACCTATGTTTTCTTTTTTCTCCCCTCTAAGTTCTGGGTCATTCAACTCTCTCAGCGGAAGCTAAAACATTTAATTAACTAGGCCATCATCACAGTTTGAGTGGACATGAGTAAAGCAGCTTTAGGACAGCGTCGTGTGTCAGACATAAGACCCCATCTTCCTACACAGTGAAGATAAATCCAGATATTCCAGCTCTTTCAAGAAGCATAGCAGATATTGGTTTCTTCTCTTTATTAATGGGCTGCAACCTAAAAATGGAATCCCTGTTCCACATGGGGATGGTTACAAGTAGAAGCCACATTTCTTGTGTTTAGCGATCACCTTACTTTCACATTGACCTGTATCTGTTCTCATATGTAAAGTGGGACATAAGAATTGCTTTTAACTTCGACAGGAGTAAAGAGAAATGTAAATTTCTTTGAAATAGAAGTGCGACATCTCTGCGGTCTGTTGTTCCAGTTCAGTAGAATATTTAATCTATTAATACTGGCAAAATGATTGATGTGTTTCTTCAGAAAAGGCAGTTTTGGTACTGTCTTCTCCTGTTTGCTCATCTAAAGCCTAAGTAACACTTAAAATCTAGAGAAAAAGTAAGCCATTAGCCCAGTTTTGAAAGCCAGACTGGGGCAAATGATCTCCAGAGGTCCTTTCCAACCTGAACTATTCTGATTAGTCACCAAACAGACAAAGCAAGCAACAGTGTAAGTACAGTCTTTATACTGAAGTCCAACAGTGTATTATCAGAGACCTCTTTTTTTTTGGCTTTTTTTTCTATCTATTCTAGATTGATCTCTAGTAAATCTTTATTGAATTTTCATCTTAGAGTTCATCTGGTTGAGACATATTTGGGCTTCTAGCAGATCCCAAAAATCACCAGACTCTTCACAAACGGTCTTTACAGAGCAGCTGAGAATTACCTGTTCCAGAAGCATAAAAAATTTTCCTGTACTTTTTGTAGGAATACAAGTCTGGGTGTTGTATCTGAGGACAGAAACTCTTTCTGTCTTTTGATTGTTGGATGAGAATATCAGTTGCATTTCTGGTTCTTCTGTTGGCAGTAATTGGCTTATCCTTTCTCTGCACTTTACTCAAAATTTCAGGCTTCTAAGTACTTCATTTGGGCTTTTTATGACAGCTACCCTGAGCAAGACACAAGTTACAGTTTAGACCATCCTACACAAGGTTTAGATGAAGCATGTTCAGCAGTAGGAATGGCTGATCCAGTGGTTGGGGACTACCAGAATAAAAATGTGTTAATTTAATTAGAATATTGCTATTTGAAGTTTATGGAAATTTGTTCAGGCTGTAGAGCAAATTTTTGATCACTTAGGCCGCCTTTTTGAGCTCGGTGGTTACATTCAGGTCCATCTGGAAACTGTCAGCTTATGTGACTCTTTGTATCCTCCTGCTCTTAATTTAAATCATATGATCATGGTGAAAGTTTTAGACTGGGTCAGTACTCTCCAGCAAAGCAAGACAGAACTGTGCTTTGACTGAACTTTCTTCCTGGCTATCAAAAGCTCTCAGAGGTAGGATATGCAGAATGCTGCAGTTCATCTCCCATCCCAAAATTACAGACAAAATTTAATTGATGAAAATAACAGCGAGAATCCATCTTGCTGGAGTCTCACAGTTCATGCAGCTTTCAGGGAGCTCACACACACAGTGCAGAAGAGCTGTGTGAGGAACAAGTTTGCTGTTTGCATAGGAATGTCACGCTGAGTGACGTCTTTTTGTGTGAAGGTCTGCTGCATCTTCATATTTGAGGGTGAAAAGAGTTGGAAGATTTTTAAGTCTAAGACCAGTCTTGGATATTGGAATAATTGTTTACTGCTATTACACGATTAACATTATTATGGTGTTGAGGATGTCAGGAAGGTGTTTGCCAGCTCTGTTTTTCTCATGGCTGTTCAGTGATTTTGGGGACCAGCATAAGGTGCCCCAGGTGAAGACTGCTGTGCAGGTCTGGAGAGTGCTTACAGAGGCACAAGACCCTACCTGTTAAAAAAGAAATTGACTGACTGTAGTTGTCTGTGAAAAGTCTAGTGCTATGTAGAAAAACTTACTGAATGTGAAAACTGGAAGTGCAATTAAGCCAGGAACATAACTAATGTAACCCAACACCATGCCTGTGGCCTAAAATCCAGAAGGACAGGATTATATTAGCCGTAATGCAATCTGTGTGAAGGAGACCAGGATGCATATCCTAGACTATATTTTTGCTATTGAATTATTGCTGGATGCTCCTTCGGACAGAGAAGAGACATGAGGGAAAGCAGGTGTTGTGGACTTTATTCAGCTGTTTATAATCAAAAAGTTTCAGGGTTACACTTTTCTGCATATAATGACTGCTATAATAGAACCATAAAATACTTTAGGCCAGAAGGGACCTTCAAAGGTCATGTAGTCCAACCCCCTGTAATGAACAGGGGATATCTTCAACTCCATCTCGTCGCTCAGAGCCCCCATGCTTTGTTGTTAATCAGCTACCAAAGGAAAAATTTGGTGTGCAGACAATCACAAACATGGCAAATTCCTGTTCACACAAGTGAGCATGTTTCACAGACTCCTCAAAAATTCACCTTAGCAATTATGCAGCCTCCCTCATGCTTTGGGAATTGAGGGCTACAAAGGTCATTCCCCCAAATCCTTTTGGGGACATGGTGATTACCCAGTGCACATCCTGTGACAAAGAGAGCAGTGGAAAGATGAAAGCTCACTGCCGTATGGATTTCTTTCAGGATCCTACACTGGTCCCTACTTGCATGTCCATGTGTTTTTCATGTTCCTCAAGCTGGGTATGTGTGTTCCTTTCTCTCCAGGGGAGAGGAAGAACCGTGATATTCAGCCCCCTCCATTAAATTGTTTATATATGTGGCTGAAAAGTAAAACAGTCAAATCTTTCATGAATTACAAGGTGATAAATATCAAGTAGGATCCTACTCTTTGGATGGCTATGCAGTCATTCATTGGACGAAATATCTTTTGAATTTAATGGGTGCTTTTCACATAGTGCTATCAAATGTTACCATGAAAATATCTACAATTCCCTGGCAGGTCCCTTCTTTGGATTTCACAACTCTATAAAAGGTGAACAACTCCAGAGATGTGCTTTTCAGCTGCAGGATAAATGCCATTGCTCTAATTGCAGGGATCTTGTTTTGTATAAACACTAATACATTTATCGAGGCAGGAGTTTTTATCTCTGGCCTTGACATGTCAGTTGAATGCCTCAAATGCAAATAATCAGTAATAATACTGAAAGCAGTATCTGCTTAAAATTTCTCAGGGTCACAATGTTGTTCTGAGATACATTCACAAGAAAACAAAAGGTCTTGATTTGAGAACACCGAGGTCGCCTTTCAGCAAGGTCTACTCTACGTGTCAGACAATATCTCTCTTGATGCAGCTCCATCCATGGGGTTGTTGGTACAGCTGAAGAAAAATAGAATAATGTCAAGAAGGGATTTGCTGTATGGGATTAGTAGCAGATCTTGTAAGACTGACATAAAATCAATCATGAGAGCCACCAAGAAACTGAAGTCATGTGCTTTCCTCAGGTTTTAGAATTCAGTGTTGATGAATGGCACATACCTTGTGGGTAAGAGACTCTTCAGCTCTGGAGTAAAGAAATGGGTTCCCAGTCTGTTGCTAGACCACATTTTGAAGCATAGAACACACCTGCAATGATAAAAGGCAGTTTACAGGAGTTTTCTTTTATAGTCCAGTGATTTAGGAGCACAAATCCAGTGAAAATCCTTATCTCTGTTACCAATAGAAAATAGTATGTATGAAAATAACCAGTAGCTTGCATAAAGAGTAGAGCCCAGATTTTTTTGTCACGTAGTTTCCCACTACACTGGTATTAAGCAGAAGCTGTTACTGAAATGCACAGAGCAAAATAATCTTCAAATATCTCTTCACAAACTGTGAAAATAAATAAAAGCCTTTGAACTTGGTGACCTATCATTCCATTGTTGAAAATTATAACTACTGAATGAACTTGTGTTGTCTTCTGAATACTGTAAATATGATCCTACAGGCATTTAAATGTTAAATTTATACAGTGAGATCTCCTCAGGAGGTGGGAAATACATCAGAAGTATGTCTTTTTAAATTGTCACTCCAGGTAATATGGGCTATTCGTATACTTTTTCTGTAGGATTCTGTGTTCATTATATTCCACTTGTTTTGTTTTTGTTTTGTTCTTTTATTCTCCCTGTTTAATGTATACTCGTTTGTAACATAAAATCTGTCTTGCAGCCCTGGAAGCAGATCTAAGATTTAACAGTCAGACAGAATTCTTTCCTTTTCATGTATTGTCTGTAGTCAGAGAAAGCCTGCAGGCCTGTCGCTTCCCCTAACTTTTCCTCAGCAACTCAAATCTTTTTGGATTATTCCCCTGAGCTGCAGATCCAAAGCCTTTAAGACTAATAGGTGTGTACATGTGTAACTGAGTGAATGACCTGAAGCCAGAGAGGGTTTTGCAGATGTACCTGTGAGTCTGCAGTCCCTCTTTTAGCTGCGTTAGCGTGTTTCACAGAAGAAGCTGATAAAAAGGACCATCTGATCCCAGGAAGTTCACAGTGCCAACATTATTATAGAGAATAAATATTTTATAGAGAAGTCAGTGGGAAAACCCTGCCCGTGGAATTCCCAGTGTTGTTTTCATGAGGTCGGACTCTGTCACTGTTCCGGGAAGATCTGTGACAAAGGGATTGGCAAGATCTGAAATTTTCTAATTTCCATGTAAACAGAAATTTTCCATAAATTGAAATTTCACTGCCAGAGGAAGTGAAACCAAGAATAACTAAAGAATTTTTTTTCTACAGCTTTTGTGTCCTAGCATTTACATCAAAGCCTTATTAGATACTCTGTTGATTGAAGCATTAACCAAATAGTTTAACACAGCATCAGTAGACCTAACTGTTCATGCCTCACATGAGTGGAGATCTTACTGTCTTCTGTTTGGATACAGTTAAATAGTAAGCTAGTAGTAGTAGTAGAAATACTACTTTGTAAGACAAAGTAAATATACCAAGAATCTGAAATTCAAGGTACTAAGATCCATCTGTTTACAAATGCAAACCTTACCCCTCTAATGTGAGTTGCAGAACTGATTGTGTCTGTACTGCCTAAAGCTGGTTGTGCAGTTAATCCTTGTGACAGGGGCTGTCTTTCAATGAGCTCTTCCTACACACCCTGCTCTAAAGTGGAAAAATTGCAGCAAATTTTTGGAGTACTCATTTTTCCCATTTTTATGAATCTGGTTAGGTTAGTTTCTATGTCTGCGTCTTCCTCTCCTTTTCCCTGGAAAGTTTTATAGTTTCATAGGAATAGTGGTTTTGCTCGGGGATTTTGTTGCTGTTGTTGTTTTTGTTTCTAATGTGAAATAAATAAACACAGAGTGCTGGAGACACCTTGAAAATATTTGGTCATATTCTAACTTAGTTTGAATCTGTACTACTTGGTGAATGTCGTGTTATTTCCAAACCATTGACCATGGGTGACCATCTCTTGAAAAGTGATATATACCTTGAACTGCTGCTAATGGTCACTGTCCACACTGAAAGGCCAATATTGTATACGCATATTCAATGTGGGGAAGGAGAAAAACTATCCATATTTCAGAGAAAAAATAATTTGGGGGTGTCGATGGATAAGAGGCTGGAAAGGACCCAGCAATATTCACTCATAGCCCAGGAAGAAAAACACAACCTGCATTCAAAGCAGCGTGGGCAGCAGGGGAGAGAGGGGATTCTGCCCCTCTGCTCTGCTCTGGTGAGACCCCACCTGCAGTGCTGCATCAGCTCTGGGGTCCCAGCACAGGAAGGACATGGACCTGATGGAGTGGGCTCAGAGGAGGGCTGCCAAGATGATCAGAGGGATGGAGCACCTCTCACTTGAGGAAAGGCTGAGAGAATTCAGGTTGTTTGGCCTGGAGAAAAAAAGGCTTTGGGGTAACCTATTTGTAGCCTTCCAGTACCTGAAGGGAGCCTTCAAGAAAGATGGAGAGGGACTTTTTACAAGACCACGTAGTGACAGGTCAGTAGCAAGGGGGAATGGCTTCAAACTGAAAAAGAGTAGTTTTAGAATGGATATTAGAAAAAAATTCTTTACAGTGATGCTGGTGAGACACTGTAACAGGTTGCCCAGTCCCTGGAAGTGTTCAAGGCCAGGTTGGATGGGTTTTGAGCAGCCTGGTCTAGTGGAAGCTGTCCCTGCCCATGGTAGGGGGGTTGGAACTAGATGTCTTTGAGGTCCCTTCCAACCCAAACCATTCTACGGTTCTATGATTCCACAATCAGTGCAAGTAAAATCCAGATTCCCTTGATGCAAGCTCACTGATGTAATAATAGTACCACGCTATATATGCTTCTGTTCATTGAGTTGAGCTTATGTTATCTGAGTTCAGAATCAGTAAGTTTAACAGACCTTTCCCAGAAATCTCCAGTGAATTTTGGAATGGACAGGACAAAACATATTTTTGTAACGCATCTTCAAATAGACTTTTTAAAGCCTTTGATGTAACATAGGAATTTAGATGCTGAAATTCAATTTTGCACATTTCGTCCATGAATACATTTTAGCCTTGGTAATCTTCAAATATGCCAAAGCTAGCATCGTCCTGCAATTCTGAAAGCATTGAAGAAATATTTAAGTGTCTGTGCAGTCAATACAAGATTAAAAAAAAAAAAAGGCATTTTTTTTTTAATGTTGAAAATACTGGGGGACAATCTAAAAATTAACATAGCTACATAGAAGAAGAGCCAATAGGGGACATCTGAGGATTAGAAAAAGGAAACTTTAACTGAGAGGAATGAAGAGGTAGTACGTTGGTAAAGCTATCTGAGCTCTTGTGAATGCTGCATAGCTTTCTGAACCATCTGTGAGACATGTGGGAGAGACTACAAAGAAACATTTCGGACAAAAACCTAAGATGAGCTTGGGCCTTATGTACAGAAATGAAAACTGCTTGGACAGGCTTGGGATGTGTTAGTGAAGTACTGTCTTTTTAAACCAAAAATCTGCTCTGTTTCCCTAGCAAGAGACCCACAACCCAGAGGACATCATAAACCTACAATAAATGACTCTGTTAACTCTCTAGATTATTCAGATCTGTCCAAAAATTCAGGTATTTTCCAAACTCCTTATGGGCAGTTAAGGAAGAAATTTCTTTGCTGGTGAATCTGTTTTAAATGTTGACTGACTGTGGCAACTTCAGATGCTTTAATAAGGCATGGAATTAATATTTGGAAAGAGCACAAAGTTTAGACATACACCTTTCCTAGACTAAGTGAATGCCAGATGAGGAGGAGTAAGCTTTCAAGATATGTATAAGAATATGGAAGGCAAAAATACATGATTCAATTACTAAAGAAATTTTATGCACTCAAGGAACATCACAAATTGACAGCTTTGAGTGAAATGAATACATCAGCTGAAAGAAATTCAGATGTCTGAAAGAGAACAAATGATGTGGAAACAGTCTGCTGTATCTAGATGCGTCGTTAAAATGTCAGCAGAGTATTGCATTAGCAAAATATGAATCCTCACAATTGTCAGGGTTCCAAACCTACTTATGAGTAGTCTTGGTAATCAAAGTAATATTGCTAGTATAAAAGACAAACCTAAAGGATATCTAAAAATTAATCTATTAGACCCTATTGAGAAGATCTAAGTTTTGATAAGGGATAATCAATGCATACCTATCATCATTAAATTTGTAAGAAAATAATAAATTGATACATAATTATCTCTTTGATTGTTTTCATCAAATAGCTTGTTCTTTTTCCCAGCTGTCTCTTTAAAGTGATTTCAAAGATTTGCAGACCTATGATTCATGAATGCTCTTGATGCTAATTTGCTGTTGACCAGAGTATATTTGTGTTTTAGCCAAAATTATAATCACTGAGGTAAGAATAAGATTAACTCAGCAAATTTTAGTCTAATGAGAGGAAAAACCTTTAGGAATATTTCTGGGCTGAGAGAGAGAGATTAGGAGCAAAAGTCGTACTTTTTCTACATGTTGTTTGATTGATATACATTTAGTTCAGCATGATCATCAACTTTCATGATATGAAAGAGCAGCTGAGAGAATACATTTCTTTTAGAGAAATTAAGTACTTCAGGGGGTATCCTGTCACCTTTCAGTATAGACAATGCTCCTTTCAAGGATAGGGAAATCAAGTTCTCTTTTTAACTAGCATCATTCTATTTCTGGTTAGTGAAAATAGTTAATTGGTGTTCTAAGGAATAATTTAAGTCTAATTTTTCCAATTCATGAAGGTTTAAAGTAAAATTTTTAGTCTAGACTTGCATGGCAGACCGCACTAATATGTTTCATACAATGAAAACAAAAGCACACTTCAAAGCACATGTGATTGCTGAAATAGGAGTGCACACATATTTATATAGAGAGATGTATTATGTCTGTCTTTGTGTTGAAATTTAAAAAGCTTAAAAAGTTTTTGATTCACTCGTGAAAAATTAAAGCTCCCAGTCTATCTGAGATTTTTCTATACTTTTTCTTTACTTTTCTCAACTCTCTTTCTATTTTGGGGGGTACGTAAGATATGCAATAGAACTAATATTTACATGCCTTATTGAAAGTAAAGAGAAGTTCTTGAAATGCTGAGAAAAAGTTCTTCACTGTTGGTATAATAGGCTGTAGCTTTGCCCTCCTGTCTTTTTGGTAACTTCTTTAGGTCAAACTGATATAGAAGCACATATTTGACTTTTAGCAGCTTTGTTTGAGAGGTCTTGATGAAGTCTCAAAATTATTGCATCTTTCAAGGAACTTGCAGGTTTTCCCCTATAAAGGAAATGGGATTTGCTTATCTCCCTAGTCAATGTAACATTTTGTCATAAGAATATCTGGGACATCAAGCACAGAAAGAAGGAGAGTATTAAAACAATTTTAGGAAGACCTGAAAGCATCAGTGTACACAGAACTGATCCAGGTAAATTCAAAATTAGTAAAAAAATTATTTTTATGTGATATACTATATACGAAAGTAATGCAGGTAAAGTTACCTTAATGTCAGAAGTAGTGTAAGATTCAGTGCTAGTGCTCTAAACGGAAGTAGTTTTGTACTCGGGAATAGATTTTCTCTTTAGGGAAACCTCAAATCCACTCTCAAATATGCAGTATCAGTATACATGTAAATTTAAACTCAAAGTTCATATACATAATGACTTTGAGGTAAATACATGTGAATATTTATTTATTTATTTATTTATTATCAACTGTAGGCACTTTTTTGCCTCCTTTTTAAGTCTGCTCCACAATTCAGTTATGAAACATGACATCCTTGGGAAGGAAATTACCCGTACATACACGAGTATATTTGAAGTTTTCTAATTACCCAGAGAAAACCCAACCAAGTAACTTACCTTGTCTTTTACGCCCCTGTACTGCCTGTTGTGTACTGTTGTGATAAAAAGATGACGCTGTTATAAATTGCAAAGAAACTTATTTTGCAAAGGTGGTTTTCACATATAACATGTGAAACTCTGAGACAGTGTGGACTAGAGATGTTCATCAGAAATCCTCAAGCAAAGTGTTAACCAGAAAACTGGAGAGTCGGAGGTCTCCTGTCTGATTGTCTGGTGTGAAAAATGTTGCTCACCAGATGAGATGTTTTGGAAGCATGCTTCCTTCCCTTATTTGAGGCCAAGTTGCATATTTTGGAAATGTGTGTGGAGGTTCAGTTGCATGAGGATGCTTATGCAAAATATTATTTTGGTTAAAAATCAAGCATCCAAAAATTTCCTGGGAGCTATTATGCATCATTAACACTAGTCTTTATTAATAGTTTTCAACTTTTTTTTCCATAGCACATTATTAACTCTGCCAATGGCACCACTCTCAGGTTTTTCTCTCTAAAGATTTTTTCAGACTGACTTCTACCAAGGAGTTGAAATTGTGAAACAGACAAGAGCAGTGGGGAGTGTTACTTGTTGCTAAATACTGACCCTGTTTCTCTATCATCCTGGCAATTTCCCACACATAAAGCATTCTTGTCCCTCCTCTAGATGTACTAAAAGGAGCTGAAAAAAAAGTTAGTCACTTTGATATTAGGCTGGAGTTCAGGAAGAAGTCTCTGTGTTATAGACTGGTTTTCCTTTTAATGGTTACAACTTCCCGGGAATGCATCAAGTTGGGGATAGACTTGTCTACCTGTACTAACTTTTACTGCAAACTCTTACAAAGACCAGCTGAAAAACCAATTGATACTTTCATCTATGCTCTTTCATTTTTAATTTTTTTATGTCTTGTTTTGTTTGGATTTTTTAAACAAAGAATGGTGCACATCTTTGTCTTTTACCTTATGTCTGTCAGCACTTTTAAAACTGAAGTTGAAGACATAGAACAGTTTCAGTGCCACTGGTGTACTCTTCTATGGCAACTTCGGTCTAACACCTTAAAAAAAATTCATGGAGACATTTACAATATACATGGATCTAGTATGTAATACAAGCAATCGATTTCACAGATGTTTTTAAATTTTTTATATTGCCACTTCCTGTAATTAATTCTAAACCTTACCAAGTGTATCCTCACCAAAAAAAAAAAAAAAAAAATTAAAAAAATTCTTACTATAGCTGCTGCTTTTATGGACAGGACCATTCACAACAAAAGCAGAAAATTCTAATTAAATCATATGTGAGAATGGCCTAAGCAGAGAGTCAGTCTCCCTTAGCTAGAGCATTATTTATAGAAAGTGGGACAGCTCTGTCAGGAGAAGCTCAGGTGCATTGTTTAAATTGCTGTACCAAGGAGTACTGAGCTCCCAGCACTGCCTGTTCACCCTCACTGTGTAAGGCTCTGGTCCTGGGTGTGTATGAGAGCCTCTGTCCTGCCGGTGGTTTGGTTATCTAGGGAAGGCAAATGTTACTGTTCTGGCCAGGCCCTCACACAGAGAACCACGACCTGAGAGCTCTGAGTAACATTCAGCCATACTTTATTTATAGAATAACAATTCAGGGGCTCATCTGGTGTACAGAGATTCAAGTTCCAGCCACTGTGCTGTCTTACAGCTTAGTATGTGATGATATTGGGTTTTTGGAAATTTTTTTTTTTTAATAGCCACGTATCATGGAATGTTTGGGTTTTAACTTGAGGTTTTGCTTTTGTTTGTTTTTTTCTTTCAAGAGAAACTAAATTGATGACAACACTCCAACCAACTATTTAAATGTGCACCAGCCTTGGATGAGCCCCTTTCCATTGCTTTGTATACCACAGAAAACTAACATGGGATTCAAAATTCCCATCCATCCGTTAGCTTAGTGTTACTCCCCATAGGGTTAATGGAAGTCCCCTCCTGCTTCAGTCCGTATCCACGACCTTGTGTTGTTTTACACATGGGTTTGGATAACAAGAGTTCATCCAGAAGAAGGATGTGTTGTGATCTGTCCCCCACATCCCCCTTAGTAAAAAATGTTAGAAGGATACCATGTTGCTGCACATGAAACTGATTTTGCTTTCTCTGGATGCTTTTGTGATAAGTCCTTAGAGACTTCTTTTTTTTTCTTTCTTTAAAGGTGACTTTCCAACAAATAGGAGAGATCATTCCCTTATTTCTGCTCCCCTGAGTAGACCCAAAAATTTAGTTCTCACTTCATTCTACTGGAAGTCTGATTTTTTTTATATTGTAATAATTCTCATTTCATACCTAGCTTGATGGAAGACAAAGCTAATTAGTCTGAAGTGCTTAATTCATTACTTGGTTTGTTTTAACTCAGTTTAGCCTGTCAAAGTTCACCTTTTGTGACACGGGTAACACATTTAATGACTATATTTAAGCTCAAGTCCAAACTTGATATATTCTTGCAAAATGATTTTCATTTACAAAGGAGGAGCTGCTTGATTTCCCTGTGTAGTGAGACTGAAATCAGACTACTTCTGCTTTGTGTTGTGCCTCGTAATTTCACTCAAGATGGGGGGTAGAAGAATCTCTCTGACAAGGTGTTTATTAAAGTTGCTTATCTACTAAAGTAGTTTTTCTTTTCCCTCCACTTAACTTGTACATCCAAAAAGGATACATGGCAGTTCCTATGGATTATAGATTCTTCTGCTTCATTTTTTTTAAGAAGAGAGGTTAAAAAATGCCACAGGGAACTGATAGACAAATTATATGCTCTTAAATTCTTGTCCTTTAAACTTGTATTTGTGTGTTTAGCTTTCTGTATAGGGGGAAAAGTCTCTGATTTGATTGAAACTCTCTGAAGCAGAGAGTCGAGCAGATGCATTTAGCCTCAATTTAGTTGAGACTTTAACTGATTTGAAAGGGAGTTGGGTAACCAAGTCATGATGCTAACACAAATTTCTGGATACATCCAGAGTTTTAAACCCCTGAAGTGATTTACTGCTTTCCACTTCGTGCCAAGATTCACCTGTCAAAAATGTTTTAAATGAGATTTAATGCAATTATTGTTTCCCCCTCACTGGGTTCTTCCTCTCTCAGTGTGGAATTTGCTTTGCAAGAGTGACAGTTTAAAGTCTGGGACTGCAGCTCATCAATTAACTTGGACAGGTCAAGGGCCACAATCTCATTTGCAGACCACTGTTGTCCGTCGTTTACTCCTTATACAATCCCACTACTCTTCCCTGCAATTACTTGAGGAGCAATTTATATTAAAGGAGCAGAACTCCATGTGTTTGCATAAATGTCTCACCATGTCCATCTATATATGAAAGAGAATAAAAGTGGGGAAAAGCGCAGAATTTACAGCACATCTTTTGTGAAGTGGGACATACTGAACCTGAATAACTTTTTGATACCCAAGGGAAATGTGCAATCAGGCCAGATATTCAGGCTAAATGGTTTGCAGCTTTTCAAGTAAGTAGCTCGTGTCAGTAGAAGTCCATTCAGTCTTGTGCATGTAAGGAAGGTCATAAAACATGTAGTTGCTTATCTACACGAATAATTTATATGCATTTGCACAGTTACTCTACTTGGAGGACTGTCTAACAAGGTAATTAGAAGGTGGGTGGCTTTTATAAGGTGCATAAAGTGCTCAGCTTTTTCTTTCAGACCTTGCTTCCCGTTGGAATTATTTTGTTACAGTGTAACATAGGCAAGCATTCTGTTTATTGAGCACCTCCCCTTTTTCCACAGCCACATGGCAAATGGAAGTACTGAGTGTTACACAGCCATCCCTTACTGGCAATGTCCTATCTTCTGAAGAATAAAATGAGGCTTTGCAGAGGAACTTCTGGGGCAGGAGCGTGGTTATATTCTTAATCCCTGGAAGGAAGAAAGTGTTAATTACAAATAACACTTAAAAGACCTAAATTGTTGTTACTGCTTGCCACTTCAGAATAGACCACAGACTTGAAAGGTAAAGGACAGCAGAATAGGGTGCTTTGTTATCATCCCCAGTGGTGAATTTGTTCCCAGTGTTCCACCACACTAGTAGGTGGTCAGAAACCTCTTGCACTTCATTAGTCACCTAAATGTATGTTGGCCATCTGCTTATTTTTTGAGATTTACGCTGATGAAACAGAGACAAAAGAGTGAACATTAAAGAGGAGAAAAAACATTCAAGAACAAGGAGAACAGTAATAGTTGGTAAGATTGTAATGTAAATAGATATTGCAGAATTTTCGTCTGTGTAACGGGGATGATGCATGAACATTCGATATCTAGAATCATCCAAAACACATTTTGCAGTCATGCTAATAGGAATTGTTTCAATTTATCAGCATGACTTCACTAATGTGAAGAAAATGTTTAACCTTGTCAAAACAGAATATGCAGCTTTTGCTTTTCAAAATTCACTTGTTAGTAATTCTAAGCAAATGAAGTAGGCATCAATGAAAAGTAGGTCATAATAGGAAGGTAATTTTACTCCTTGTTCCTTTTTTTCCCCATATATTATAGGGTTTTATTAGAATTGTATGTTTTCAAAAGCCTCTTTGAAATTAAGTCTTTTTGACTGGCTTTCATTGAAATAGTAGCACTTCAGAGCTCTATAGCCTTTCCAGTCCTGTTGGGATGGTTATGTAGGGTAAATATTATGTGAAAAGTACTTGCTGAAGCCAGTCCAACTGAGAAAAATAGGTTGTTTATTTTAATTTTAGGTACTGTACAGACAAAGTTGAATTATCTTAAAAATCACCACAAATAATTCATCATGTTATTTAGGTACTTTTTCCCTTGCCATGTCATCAGATCTAATGGTTCTTTCTTAATTTATGACAGAAATTCTGTGGAATAAGGTAAATGTCAACTATAATGATGCTGTTTGTTATGATGAAAACACAGAGAGAAGGAAATTATGTTTAATGCATCAAAGAAAGAAATTTCAAATAGGTTATTTCAGTTACCTTGATTTAATATGTCTTTTGGGGAGAAGGGAAGGACGGAAAGGTGAGGGATTAGTACCAAAAGTAACAGTGTGAACACATGCATCATAAAGAATGGTTAAAGACTCTTAGATATGTAAACATATTTCTCTCATCTATGAAGGGAGAATTCTTTTCGAGACTACTAGACATAATAATATCTAATGTGTGATGACCAATTGGTGCCTTCTGGCCTCCAGAACTGACTCTCCACATAAAGAGTAGTGACTTATACAGTTCTCAAATTTATCAGTCATCTTTATCTACCGGGATCTTCATTTGGGTCAGTTCATGCTTTGTTTATTGGAAAAAAACAGCACCAACACTTGTACCAGAGAGTAAATCTTAGTCAAGACAAGAGATTTATTTTGTACTGAGAATTTTCTTTTCTTACAGGTCAGCATGCAGGAAGGACTGCACACCATAGTTCAAATCTTGTGTTACAAGTGTTTCTGGGATCCTGGAACTAAAAACATGTGTAAGTTTACGGGTAGAAGAAATTTTTTCTCATGCTGCAGCTTCTTCTTGACAGAGACCAGAGAGTGTTCCAAAGCACCAGGAGAGAGAGTGGGTAGATTTGGTGAGGACTTTCTTGTACTGCAACTTGGGAAATTCAAATTCTGCTTCAGATTTTATTACATAGGATCTTGGGAATATATTTGCCTTTTTTCTTTCCCTTCCCAGCTCTGGTTTTTCTCATGTAATCAGAATGGACTGTATTGTGGTGAGGACTATTTTGCTATGCTTTTTTACGCCTTATCTGCCACAGTGAAATCTTAGTCTTGATAGTATTCTCAATATAACAGTAACATAACACTAACGATTATTACTAAATAAAGATGCAATAGAGAAATATGTAGAGCCTTGCAGGTATCAGCCTAACTACAGTGTTAAATAACCAGCAACGTCTGCACTATTTGTCTTTCACAAATAATTGAGTTCTATTTTTGTTAAACCACCAGATTTAACAAGCTTCCTGCTACCTTTTCCAAACAGGTAAAAGAATCTAGTGTTCTAGGTTTTCCCCTCTGGATCCATGGGCTCACAGAGCAACAGTAATTCTGTTTTCCAATACTATGCTTTTCTGATTATCTCTTCCACCACTTGCAGTAGGAATGACTGAGCTGATTCTGGTCTTGCATTATACAAAGCAAACAGCATGTGGCATTTCTGGTTCAGTGATGACTTCCAACTGGCCTTTCTTTTACTGTCACAGTTGAAACTGCCTCCTCTCTTCTCAGCAGCGGTGAAGGCATGGAATAAGACCAGTTAAAATGCTTCGCTCTTGGTTGGCTCTTTCTCTCCATGTAGTACCCAGAATAGTCTGAGTCCTTCAGCCGTGTGACACTAAAAAGCTAAATGAAGAGCTACTTGGATCTGAACTGTGACTTCTCCGTGCTCTGCCACCGCTCTGCTGTCTGTCATCAAAGCTTTCTTACAGATTTCTCTCTACTGTAATGTGTCGTGTTCTCAAAGATAGTTTCCCAACCTTCCCGACTCCTCTTCTGTGCACACCTTCTCCAGGGACTAGTGTATTTGGCTTGGTGCTTCTCCACCATGGTGGCTTCTAGCCTGTGCGTAGAACGAGTCTAAAGTCATCAGTGGGTGCTGGGAGAGCAGCTAGGCCTAAGATGCACAGACAGGAACAGAAGACACACCCATATCCTTGGCCAATTGCTAGGAGTGCTGTCCCTACACTCTCACTGCTGGTCAGGTTCTCAGACCTGTCCAAGCCCTTGCTGAAAGTCACTCCACTCCTGCTGCCACTAGAGGATCCACAGGTAAAAAGTGTACCTGTGTTTACAGTTGTCAGCGTATTCCCGGCTTCTCTTGCTTTCCCTGCGGGCTTTCTCCTCCATTTGTGACTTGCTTTTCACCCAGCATAAATGAGGTGCCTTTGGCAGAGAGTGCCTTGCATGTCTTTCACCCTTCTATAGCTCTTGAAGGGAAAGAAAAGAAGAGGCAAAGGGATGATAAGAACAAACGTGATTGTGAAATGTAGGGAATAATAGGAGGAAGAATATTAGAAGGACAGGAATGCCAGCAAGAAAGGAAAGTGAAACTGTATATTTACCATGTAGAGGTGCAGTAAAGCATCTTTGGGAGGAATGAGGAAAGACTTGGAGGACAACCGTGCAAAGTGGTGAATAACAGGGAATTTGAGTGGGAGTCTGAGAGACAGAGGAGGACAGCTAGCTGAGTGGTTACAGAGACAGGAAGGATTTGGCATTAGAAGAATTTGGCTTAATACTCACTGGGCAGAAGCAGCAAGAGAAAGAATTTATTCTCTAGTTTCCTTTTAAGATAGATAAGATTGAAAAGATGTTACATATCTGTATATCTCAGAGCATCACATTTGTTCTGGCATCAATGAAATTGATAACTTGACACCACTTTTGTTTTGTTTTCTCAAGTTTTTGGATTTTTTTTCTGTTCAGACCATGCCCAATAAGCCTTTTGGCTCTTAGGCCTTGTGTTCTCCTCCTTCCAGCAGCCTAATAGCTTCTAAACAGGGTACATCACAGGATGGCTCAGGCAACACAGGAGATCTATAACATGAGTTTAAATGGAGACAAAATAAATCTACCTCAGCAGCAGTCCCTAGTAAATCACTTGATAACTGGTTGCTCTAAGGGTTGACTTTACTTCATAACCACTTTCTGGGTTTTGTGTAGTGAGGCTAAAGGATAAAACACAAGCTCTCAACTAAACTCAATCATATTGTAGTTTTTGAAAAAGCAGAAAGCTTTGAAATCCTTGCTATGTACTGCATCGATACTCTTTTTTTTTTTTTTTTTTTTTTTTTTTTTTTTTTTTTTTTTTTTTTTTTTTTTCTCCAGTTCTCCAGCCCAGCAGAATAACTCTTGATTCTGGTTTTGTGATGCATTCCTTTGTGATAAGATATTCAAGGCCACATCATGCACTGTCTGTTGAAATGCAGTAAATATTTAATGTTCTGTTTATTTCTATAATGGCCAAATGAAATTACTTTCTATCTATTTACCTATCTGCATGTGCACATACACACACACTCTTGCAGATATACACACATTCACATATTTAATCTATGCAGAAACTGAGCGAAGGAAATTGGAAAAAGGGTATAACATTTTGCATTTTTAAAAATGAATGTATTTAGTCCTCAAACTATTCCATTAAGTAAAGGCAAGATTATCCTCTTTATTCAGGAGGGATGACAGAGGCCTGAGAATGTATGTTTCACTCCAAGTGTGACAGGACAGATGGAGTCAATGTCTGGGACACTGCTTAGAATTGGAATGGTCCTATTAACCTGGACCTCTCTCATAATACAGAGAGCAACCTACAAGTTGGCAGTAGGCAAAAGCTTTAATTTAAAGGTTATTTGGCGGTCACTGAAGCAAGTCTATTTCCTAATGGACAGATGTCCACTTAGCTAAAGCCCTCCCAGATGACTTCTTGTTTGAAGCTATGCCAGGTAAAGCAAAGACTGAGTGGATGTGTCAACTCAAGTAACCTCTTGGAGTGAGCAGCATTCCCCGACAGTCTGGGCACCAGCTCGGTGGCCCAGTAACATTTGCTGGTGGCACATGGTCTCCTGGTAGGTCTGTCAGTCAGTTGCTTTATATCAGCACTTTTAGAATGCAAGTAGTTTAAAGAAAATATAGCATTGCAAGATGAGGGATATTTGTCAGTTTGAGTTTTTAAAAAGGGGGGAAAGTGTGTTATTTAGATCGAAATAGTATTGTCAAACGGAACTTGTTGCTCTACATAAATGAGGGGTTGGAGGCCCATGGTTGGTTTTACAGTCATGAAATATTTATCTGTCCAACCTTGAGTACACCAAGTTTTAAATGTATGTAGATCTTCTCATAGCAGACATCATAATAATCATAAATAGTGAGAATTAATATTAATTTTTTTGGCCTCATGTAAATTAGAATATGATCCGGGAATGGTGTCCTTATGGAGAGATCCTGTGCCCAGTGCAATGGCTCTCTACAGGGAGCTGCCTATGCCATTCTGGTAGCTGAGTCTGCTTTTTATCTTTCTAGAGTTGTATTGAAGATATTGCAGGGTTCTGCATTTCATCTATAATGTTACAATTTGGTGAAAAATCAGAACCTCCAATATCATCTGAAGAGAGATAAAAAGCCGTCAAAGAAATGTGGAGATTGGCAGAATTACTGTTAATTTTCTCATCAGGAGCATTCATTTAAAAAATGACCCACAAAGACCTCAAAGAAGAAGCAGCAAATGCAGTGAAAATGACAACAAATTATATTAAAATTCGATAAATAGAAACCAATCTTAGCAATAGTAGGTGGGCCTTTCTCCCATGCTTAGATGGCACCAATAACAGTTTGGGTATGACTGTTGTGTACTTGTGATTAATTTGTGATTGTCTCCTGCCACAGATGATCTGTTCTTTTTCGGTCGGATGACCTCTTATTGCAGTAATATTGGACTATTTTATGAAAGACAATGAAATCAGTAAGATGTAAGCAAAAGAGATGTCATTTCTCGTGGCCAGCTGACACTGCTGGAATTCACAGAAGGTCACCAAGTTTAATGCTGCTGGGCTGGGGGTTTTTTTTCCTGTTTTATTTATTTTATTTTTAGGATAAATCTGTGTCTGTTAAGATTCATACTACGCAAGCTAAGGTGAAAATGTTAACTGACAGGAGGTGATGGCTTAGGAGGGTCAGGAAGGAATTTCCCCTATTCTTTCTCACTGTGAACAGTGCAGAAATGGGTGCATACTGGTTGGTTTGCTTTTTTTCTCTGAATTAATAACTTACAAGACTTCATGGAAAAAGGTGTTGAAGCAAATGGGCTGGTGGACTAACCCAGGGTGTAACTTGATTTCACCTCATTAAACATTGTTTTAAGTTTAGGCAATACACTTGAACAGGAGATACCAAATTTTAATGTGCAAAAGATGTGTTCGGTGCTCATGTGTGAGAATAGTAATACTTCCTATGGAATTTAGGGCTGTAATTGTAAGGCATAGCTGTTCTGTTCATCTCCCAAAACTGAAGGTTGCAAGTGTGCCTAACTTATCACTGTCTGAATTTCCTCAAATACCTGAAGGATCTCCTGGGACTTAGAACTAAACAAATTTAAAGTTGACCTCTGCATGGTCAGAGCTGTTTGTATGGCCAAACAGATGGGGAAAGGGGCATTATATTACCAAAATGAAGGCTTTAGATGATTGAAAAGCAGCTGAAGCTTTTGGTTTTAGCTCTCTCTCCTCTGTAGGCAGAAGCTCAGGTCCCAGGTTGACTTGGTTAAGGTAGCAGTGTGTTATATGTGGGTGTGAGGCAACAAACTTTAGGTAGACACTTTTCCCCCCCACTGCATCTGTTTTACAAGAACATCCTCTCTTTGCTGCTCCTCCAGGGGCTGCATTAAAGTGCAACACTGTGATAGCTGGTCACTGCAAACATAAGGTACATCAACCATTAACCACACTGCAGTCAGGCTCCTGGAAAGAAGACAACCACCCCCCGCTGTTAGGAACCATGGTTGGTCGCTGCTGGGACTTCTCCCACGGAGGCCAACGGTGGAGCTGGAGTGACGCTGATGGAACTGGGAGGGAAGCTGTAGCAAAGGAAGAGTGACATGGCTGAAACTTGAAGGACTTCAGCTTCCAAAGTGCCTGAGGCAGCTGTTGCTGAAGTCCTGAGAATGGTGCTTATGCCTTTTTAGGGGCCTGGATGTGCCCATTATTTTTTAGGATATTTTCACAATATTGATAACTCCTCAGTTCTGAAATTCTTTCTTTCCCCTAGCCTTAACTTTCTGCAAATGTTTTGTATCTGTTGAGTAGAAAAGATGATTATTCATTATCAATATTTTTATGATACCTTGAACTAACCACATAGCATAAGATTATTTTCACTCTGTTTAAATTGATGACATCAGTTTTTGTTCTTAATGAATGAGTATTAAAGAGAATGGAAGGCAAGAAGTGAAAATTACTTTATCTCTGTGGTGGATGGATATTAAGTAAATAACGTGTTCATTATTTAAAGTAATTTTATTTGAATTAATTTTTTAAATTTACTTCAGGCTCTTTCAAATTTTCATGTGGTGCTCTTTACCTCTGGAGTTATTATTCAGAACTTCACTCAAAATTTTTTTTTTATTAGTTAGAGGGTGTTTGTGAGCTACAAACTCCTGACTGTCTCTTGTATTCCATGTGCCTACAGAGTTTTGCAAAAAATTCCATTTAGTGTGGCCAGTTCAGGGCACTAGATGCCTTAAAGAGTCAGAGAGGGTATCTGGTTCCTAGATAAGGCCTCAAAATTCTTAGTAATATCTAAACTGAGGATTAAAAAGTTATAATTTTCCAAAGGTTTCCATTACATTTCCTATTCTGCCTACTGTGCATTGTACATTATTAAAGAGTACTGCTCTGACATGCCCCCCAAAGAAGTGAATTAACATTTCTTGTGAACTCTGTTCTTTTGTGAAGAAGTAATAATGACTCAAGCATCTCCACAAGTTTCTCAGATGAATCAGAATTTATTACTTGTAAAATTAATGCCCATTACATTCACTGATACTGTGCATAAATTGTCATTTGTAGAAAAAAACACCCTCTTTTTTACTGTTTGCCCTTATTGATAACAGATCTGTGACTTGTACAGAGGATAGAGACAAATGCAGCATGAGAGTGACATAACTTGTGAGTTTCACACTGCTCATCTGTTGTTCTCTTTACATACCTTTTCTTTAGTCTCTAAAGCAATTCTAGTTGTGATTTGTTACAGCTCTTAGAAGAGATTCTGAGTCCATTCTAGCCTGTGAAAGGATGAACCCTGACTTGTGCTTTGGATTGGACTTGAAGTCTTTTGAGTGCTTCCATTGGTACAGAAGTTCTCACCTGCCAGGGTGGACCTAAGCAAAGTTGAAACTGCTGCTGGTTCTTTTTCTTGGTGGTGTTGGTTATTTCTGTTTGTTTGTTTATTTTTCTTTCAGTAGAGTCAATTACCTTGTCATTGGTTTAGTTTAGATTTTCATGAAAAGCTTATTTCTCCCTCTTGAACAAAATCCTGAAATTTTATAGGCATACAAGTGTTTTTGTCAACCAGTCCCACGGCTGGAAGAAGATATATGCAAGTCAGGAGAAATATACAAGTCGGGTATGATGAACTTTGAAGTGTTATGACTAAGAAGATGCCTTCAAAAGAGGTTCCTTCTGAAGAAAATGGGTTGAGCAACCTCTCATTGGTTGACTACCAGGACTTATCAATGGCTTGTGTGAGTTTAGGATATAACTACTATGTTATGAGCAATTCTTTGATTTCTGCTTCCTGTCTCTAGTGGGACTAGAAAAATCAAAGTCAGAAGAAAGCATAGTAAGATATAAGTGGGGATTTAAACTGTTTTATAGGAACATACTTAACCTCTCTGTACAATTCTCTGTCTGTGTAATGGGGATAATGTATTTAACTACAGCACGAGAAGTCTGAGGATTAATCGGTTAATGAATTCATAGAACCCTGAGCATGAAAAGTGCACTCTAAATGTTTCCCATAGAAATTTCTCCATTACCTAAAGAGAGAGGAAGAAAAAAGCTAATTCATTACTTTAAAGAACTGTGCAAATTCCATCAAGAACACAGATAATTAAAGTAATATTAATAGATTTTTAGGTCTTCATTTTCCCCTAGAGGGCAAGTGTCCCTGATTTTTTTTTTTTTTCTTTTCCCCTTCAAGTAATGTCCCTGACTCAGTTGTCAAAGACTGAGAAGCAGAACTGCCCATCTAGCTTTGAACTTGATCCCCACAGTGGAGTTACAAGGTTAAATAAATGAGGTGGGTTGGGTTTTTTTATTTTAAACTGAGCATAAGACTTCAAAAAGATTTTCTCTCTCCCCTCCCCCAATGTATTTTTAGGCTGTATGCACTCCTGTATGTCTGTTCCTTAGTCCCAGTTGAAGATTTCAAGGGAGACGAGGGCTCTATATTGTTTCTCCCTTGTATTGCAGATAGGGGGAGGAGGTGGTTATTAGAGAGAAGCGCTCTCACTCGCTCGCTCTCTCTGTTTCTCCCTCTCTGGCTGATAGCACTTATCTCTCGCTCTCTCTCCTTCTCCTAGGTGATCCATTTCTAGGCAACGTGCTGGCTGGTGCTGGAGCTGCCAGCTCTCTCTGCATCCCACCAGCAAAGCAAGCTCCAAAAGCAACCTGCAGACCATCATCTGCTTTCCTCTGCCTCTCTCCGGGTACTCCTCCTCTCGCTTCTGCCCTGTCCAACCACCACCTTGCGCGACAGAGACAGCACGCTGGGCTCCATTGGCAGATTTATTTTTTTTTTTCCTCCAGTTGTGGGAAGCGATTTTTCTAAGCGAAGGGTGGGGGGAAATCTCTGCATTACTATCTGCATTACCTTGAAGTTCACTTTGTTTTTTGGCCTCCGGGGGGGCTTTTCCTGCAGGAATCTGGCTGCTGGGAGCGGGATCGCCTGCTCCCTCGGTCGCCCGCTCCTCCCACCTCGCTGAAGGCGAGCTATTTGCTGCGGGCTCCTGGGGCTTCTCTGGCCAAGAGGGTTTGTGCGTGTCTGCTTGTGTGTGTGCGTGTCTGCTTGTGTGTGTGCGCTTGTGTGTGTGCGTGTGTGTGCCAGCGTGTGCGTGGTGTGGGTTGGAAGTTGCTGTGCAGCAGCGGGACCGAGCGGATCCCTGGACCCGGCGGAAGGATGGGGATTGTCTGACCAGCAGAGGCGTCTGCTGCCCGCGGCGGCGCCCGGGCTGGATGGATTTGCTGCCGGCGCTCCCACCAATTCTGGTGCTGCCCAGGAGCCCCGCGAAGTGACTCGGGGTTTCGCCGAGGAGAGAAGCGCTCGGAGCCCCGGGCTCGCTCCCTGACCAGCCGCGGCTCTGCGCCAGCCATCGGGATTTACACGCTCCTCCGGCTGCACCTCAAACTCTTGGGCTTCCTGCGCTGCACTGTCCTCCGCGGCAGCACCGTTTGGCGAAGAGATCTGTTGTTATAAAGCCTGGACCTCCGGAGGAGATGGAAGTTTTCTCCCTCATCCTGGTAGTGTCCGTCTGTTGGACTCGAACCTGGAAAGCGGCGATTGCAGATTCAATCATTCATATCGGTAAGGGGGTGCTGCGCCTGCTGATGCTGCTGGACACTTTTCCAGCTCTCCTTTGCAACCTTCCCTCTCTTGGAAGGCTTTTCCCCCTGTCCCCGCAGCCCCCACTCTGTTTTATCGCTTGCTAGCTTGCTTTTTTTTGTTGTTTAGTCCCCTCTTATAATTGCATTCCACCAGGACCTCAGGCGTCCTCTTTTTCCCCTACCGCGCTGTGTAAGGGTTTCTTGGCGGCGGGCTGTGTGCGTGCTTTAGACTTTGAGGTTTTGATGAAGCTGATGATGGGGGGGGGCCAGGGCTCGGGCTCTTCCCCGGTTCCTCCCTGCCGCCCCTCAGCTCCAGCCTGCCTTCCACCTGCCCCGGCTCGCCCTTGGCCGGGGGAGACCCCACGCCTCCCTGTGCTCCTCACACCACGGTGACAGCCAAGCAAAGCCCCCACCCCCCACACTTTTCCTTTCTTCACACCCCCCATCCCGCCTTCCTCTCCCGCGGCGGAACAGGTGGTTTGGCAACGTGAGCGCTTCCCCTGCCGCGGGCGTGCAGGGCGGCCGCGGGGGCGGGGGGCTCCGGCCGTCCAGCACCCCATTCCCGGCCGCCACCCCGCCGGCTCCGTGTGCGGCTCTCGGAGCCGCGGCTCTCGGAGAGGGCAGCGGCCTCCCCTGCGCCCCGGGGGCAGGGGGCAGCTCGGGTGATGCCCGTGCACGGCGCTGGCCGCACTCCCCGCCGCCCGCGGCCCCTCGCTCCCCGTTATCCCGAGCCATCTCCGGGCACGGCAGCCCTCCCTCTCGGCGGGCGCGTCCCTGGGAAGCGCCGAGCCCCGCTGCCGAGCGGCGCTTGGCTCCTGCGAGTGGCGAGAGCGGGTCGCCCCCCTGCGCCGGCCGGGGATGCGCGGGGAGGGAGAGGAGCGGAGACGGGGAGATGAGGAGAGGAGGGCGCTTCCCCCGCGGCCGCTCGCCCATCTGCAGGCACCGCACGCAGGCGGAGCGGGGGCGGGCGGCCGGCGCCGCGCTGCCCCGGGGAAGGTGCATTTGGGGGCAGGGTCCCGCCGGGGTTTTGGGGAGGTTCCTGGGGCGGTGCCGGCTGTGGGGCAGATGCCGCTCTCCCCGGGATTGGCTTTATAAATATGTCTGCCGGTGCTTGTCGTGGGGATCCGTAGCGGGTTTCTGTGAAAGGGGAAGCGGGGAGAGCGTTTGGAAAGCCCGGCCGCAGAAGCTTTCCTGCAGGACACCGATTTGGGGCAGCGGTGCGCCAGCCCTTCGTGTGGCCGTCCCCGAGCCCACAAGCCACAGCTCCCCTTGGGTACCGCAACTTTATAGGGGTCAGTCCTTTTGGCTGTGTGCGACTGGAGCAGCAAATATTGCACAGGGGAGGTAGAGCTCTGTGCCCTCCTTTTAAAGGGAGAAGGACTTTCTTAATTCTTCCCAGCTGTAGTTAAAGCGACACTAGGAGACAGTTACGTCTTAGGATTCCTGTCTTAAGAGCTTGTAACAAACTATCACATCCTAGGATTTGGGGGGAAATTTTGACTGTGTAGCAGATGAGGAGTTTCTTTGCAATCCACTGTCGCCCATCCTCCTGTCTAAAGGAGCGCTGCTGGGCAAGCTGTGTGCCTTTCACTACCGTCAGGGGAGACGATAGCTCTTCTCCCTTCCTGTTAAGGAAAATTTGTTTGGTTTAGTTGTTTTATATGATAAATGCAACACATTTTAACTCTGTTTGGTTTTTTTAAATTTTATTTTTTTAATAATGCTGATAGTGATTAGATACATCAAGAGAGTAAATTCCTCATTGAAAGCAAAAAACCCACCCAAACCAAACAACTCAAACCAGCAAAACCAAAGTAGTTGCTTCTTACACAATTAATTTGTCTTAAGAGACAATTAGTACAGTTGACAAGGGGATTAGTTCTTTTTATAGACTGGTTTATGTTGCCATGAAAATGGCAAGCTATGTAAGTGTTATACAGAGCTTTAAATCTACTAAAATGAATACTCTGAAAATAAATGACCTGAAATCAGAACTGTTTTAACAGTGAATGGGTATGCAGCTAAATATTCCAGCTTGTACAGCTCACAGATGAAGATCTGGCCCCACGTAACACCACTGTATTTTGTGACCTAGTGTTCTGACCCCCTTTTGTTTTTTTCCACTCATATGAAATAAACTTATGTACAAAATATTTAGACATAAGTAATAAACTGTATTTACTTAAATGAGTTAGCAAAAGCAGTAGCAGAGTACTCTATGAAGAAATTAACTACAGAAGAACTCACAAAGCCAAAGAAAAAACCAAAATTCTCAGTTCAGGGGAAAAGAAATACTACCAGAGGCAGTACTGATGCCTTAGGCAACAAACAGAATAAATGCATTATCTTTTTCTTGTTCTGCAGTGCTAAGATGTTCAAGTGGAAAATATTTTCCCATATTTGAGAGGGGCAGATGGTCATAAGAAATAACATGCTACCTGTGCATACCCTTTTCCTAATAGTACCTACTTTTTTCAATATAATGCACAAAGTCTCTTGCTTGCCTATGTTTTATTTTATGTGTTTCCTGTAAAAGGATGCTTTCTGTCTCAAAGTATTTTATCAGTCATCTCTTAGACAATGCCCAAAAAAATGTTACAATTTAGTGAGTAGACATTAACGAGTTGGTGATGTCAGTGGGAGGGATACGGTGACTGGTATCTGTCGATGATAATGCTTTTTCACATTCCTGTCTTCTGTGTACAGTTTCTGCTTTTGATCACTAGAGCAGGTCTGTGTGTATGTAAATGTGCACATTTAAAAAGAAAGGCTTTCCTGTATCATATTTTAAACATCGGTAGAGCTGCTTATTGTCTGTACGTTTCTGCTGCCCTTCTATTATAAATAGGAACTGGCAGTTCAGAAAGACTACATTAAGCACTCTTGTGAAAATGGTGAAATGAATCGACTCCACTATAATTTTCCTTACCCTTATATAAAAAAGAAAGGGGCAGGGTTACCATGTCAAAACTGTGCAATCCTGTATTATGCTGCTTCTCTCAGCCAATGCATTGATTGAGTAATTTCATCAGTCCCACATTACTTGATTGCTTAGAAGTTTCCTAATGATCTGTATGCTGTAGGAAGAATCTGAAAGTCGTGAATGGAATGGTAATGATTCTGTGTTTTATGAGGCTATTCAAAAAGTCGCTCTGATTTATGTAGCTCGAAAGCTCCCAAGTCTTTGAGATTAGCCACGCTGCCTGATATTTTCTTCATACATCAGTCGTCCCACACTCCTCACTCCCTAAACAGGAGTTTAGAACAGTGTTTTAATTAAGCAGGGATTAGGTGGCATTCCTTGTCAACCGCACAATTTGAGTATGCTTTGTATCTTCTACCGCTGATAGTCTCATGCTTTTATATTTTGTACTTTGTGCTCATTATTTTCCCTTGATATGTACATAGTAATACATCTGTACATGATTATGGATTTCCTATTGTGCCTATAGAAACATATAGGCAGGTATGTGTATATTAGCTGCTGCAAAATCACCTAAGGCAGCAGGCACATAGTATGGTACAAAAGTTTTGCTGAAAAAATACTCTACAGTATTTTTGAAGGCTAATTAATCTAGTTCAGCCTCCCTGATTACTTTAAGTTGGTTTTTATGTTTATCAGTAACTTCAATCAGCTGTGTACTGTCCTTGGCTTTTTTATTTTTAATGGAAAATTCATAAGTATATCTAATATACAGTTATCTGTATTATATATGCTTCTACATACTGTTTTTGATTTATATATTTATATAGTTATATAGTCATATAGTTATGTATACCATATTTTTTTCCTGAGAGAGAAAATCAGTTCTGGCCTTACCTCACTCCTCTCAGTTTTTAGAATTTGTAGGCCAGGACTGCTGCATTCCTTGTGTTGGACAAGTTCCCAGCATTGCTGGGTCCTGAGTTTTGGCTCATACCTTTAACCTCTTCTGTACACTGGTTAATAATATCAAGGCAATTCCAACACGGAGTCTATGTTGATATTGGTGGTGACTAAAACGTGGTTTTTTGGGTTTTGGTTTTTTTTTTGTTTTTTTTTTTTTTTTTTTTTTTTTTTTGGGTAAGGGAAAGAGATTCTTGTTGCTTGATGGTATGCATGTCCACGTTTCCTCTTGTAGGCTGACGTGCTACAATGCAGCTTGGGTTGTGTTGTGAATTGGTAATAGGAATTTAATTTGCTGTGCTATTGGTAAAGCCTCATTAGGAGGTATGTAGTGTATGCCACTAACTGTTCATTACAGTACTCTCACATACATTTGTAAAGCACAGGACAAGCGAGCAAAACAGATTTATTAACAAATAAATCTCTGTGTGCCTGTAGTGTCCGCAGAGGAGCACTCAGGTCCCTGTTGTCCCTGCTCTAGGGTGTGCAAAGGTGACTTGCTTATTTTAAACACACCTTCGAGTGAGGACCTGGAGTCCAGCATGCTGGGGCTGAGCAGCCAGGAGGTTCTGTTAGTGACTATGTTCTGCTTAAATGCTCAGCTTGCATGACAAACTCTCTGCTTGTGTGTGCGTGATTTCTGAAACGCTTTCCCAGTTGCTTAGATTTGTGGTAGTGTTTCAGACTCCCTGATGTGCGTTAGTTACTCTGTAGCTAAAGAGTGATGACTTCTCACGCCATAGATTAGGGCTTGCCATCATCCAAAGGCATGTTTGCCATTAGGTGTCACTGCTTTCTGGAGTGTTTCTTAGTCATCATCGGGGCCTGATCCAGAGTCTGTCGTAATCCAGGTGAGTTGCTTAGTTGACTTCAGAAGATTTTAAACTGAGCCTGCGGATTGCTGACTGCAGCAGGCAGCTTCTTTTCATGTTCTTAAATAACTCTTAGTGTTATATCAGGTTCTTTGTCCTTGATAAAGGCAGAGTTAAAAAAAAAAAAAAACAAAAACAACTCAACCATCCGTTTTCAAGTGGTGCCCTAACAAATGTCTGACATGGCAATCACTGCTGCTGCTCTGTGCTTTCACATGACTACTTATGGATGCACTGAGCCTTTATTCTCACAATGCCATCTTTGAAAAAACACACTGGAGAAAAATCTTTCAAGACTGTGACTACATAAACCTACCAACTAAGGTTCATTTAACTTAATGAACAAAGGCATTAAGTATGGTTCTCTTCCACTCCCCGGCCCTGTAAAGCAAGTGGTATTGGCAAGAGATGACTTCTGTAAGCCATTAGGTTACTCCCTAGATATAGACCTGAACTTACATCATTTTCTTCCATTTGATATATAGCTATCTATAATCTGCTGTGACAGCCTGGTTTTGCCTGAAATTTATTGAAGGGCCTTTTGAGTTGAAGTTTGTATTTTCACTCTTTGTTACTGCTACTCCATTGCTTGATTTGTTTTTTTCCAGCACAGGAAAAAATGGTTTTAGAAACAGTTTACGTGCAAGAGTAGTTCTATTTGGCTAGCAGTTTCTAATTAATTTTCTTAATTACCTGGGGTATATATGAGAACAGGGTAACACTTTTTCCATCTACAAGCTCTCCAAACATATTTTGTTTTATATCTTCAATGTTTAAAAACTTACTAGACACAGATAATTACTATTGATGTTCAGATTTACAAGTGACCATTAAGAAAAGGAAAGAGTATTCCAGTATTCTGAGCAATTATAAGAAAGTGATCAAACTTTGAAAACATATTTTGCACATGTATTACGCTACATGTGCCAAAGGTTGATTTCAGGTGATACATTGGTAATGAGGCAAATTCAGATACCTTTCTGCATCTGCAGATTCAGTTATCACTTTTTTCTCTTTTTCTTTTTTCAGTTAGATTTAAATTCCAGAATAAGTTAGTTATTATCGAAGCTGGTGAAATTTTGAAGTAAACCTTGATTTCAGATTCAGGCTAGGCATGTGTGTCAAAACTTGGGCAGCTCCACACTTGTGGATCCTATGGACCTTACAGGCCAGTTCATGGTTCTGCTGGTGCTCACACCCATCCATGAGAGCCCCAGATACAGTTTGTGCTATCTAGAAGTGCCAGGAGGCAAGTATGACTCTCACAGCCCAAGAGTAAAGCATAACAGGCAGGTTGCTGGCACCCTGACAGAATGGCTGGGAGCTGGTCGTGACAGCTCATGTTTCTTTGAGGTGTTTTGTACCCTAGGCTGGTGGTGTAGCAGCTGGCTTCCTACTGGGCTTCCTGCATACAGATGTACCTCCTCTCCTTCTCTGGTGTTAGATTATCTTCCTGCACCGTCTATTAAGTCCGTGAGGAAGTAGTTGCTGTGCTGTTGCTTGCAGTAATTACCGAAATGAGCCATGTTGGCCTTTTACAGAGTAGTGTTGACCATGGCTTCCTTGCTCATCTAGGCTAGCAGACTGTGCTGGAAAAGGTGCGATACTGAGGGGCTGCAGTCTGACATGTGGCGTGGAATGTGTGCTAAATGCATGTTGGATAAGTTTGGTGCAGTGCTGATTAATCCATCCTCGACATCAGGTAAGGAAGGCCTGGGCAAAGCCTTCTGGGCACAGCTTTTATCTGACTTGTGCATTTGAAGCAACACATGGAGAAGAGGAAATGCTGTTGTGACCCACTGCAGAGGCAGAATATAATTGTGTGTTCTTGTCCTAGTAATTTAAACATCAAGATTGAAATGGAAGCATTTAGAGGAGGAATGGGTGAGGAAAAGGAGTCTTTCTTGCTGTATATTTCTGGATTTCCCATGAGCACCGTCAGGGCAGTTTCCTCTGCTATTCTTCAATACAGGAGTCAGGCTTTGGTTTCTGGTTATTGTTGGCCAGGCAGTTGTGAAAGCTGATGGAGTAAGGGAAAGATTCTCTTGTGTCTGCAACCACTATAATTAATAAAGGCTTATGTGACATGGAGAGTCGTAAGTGATCTCTCTAACAGGGAGATCACAGGCTGAAATTGAAGGTTAGTAAGTGAAATGTGCTGGTGTTTGGATGACAGTTCTGAAACCTGGCAAGGGAGTGCGCTTGATATTTGTGCAGTGCTGTAATTTTGTAAGGTTCAGAATTTATGTCCTAGTTTCAGTGATAATATACTTAATTCAGAGAAGGAGGTATTTTGTGTTCTGTATTGTACCGCAGAGTGCACTTCAGCTGGAGAGACTTCTTCCTGCTTTGGTCTGGGACTCACCACAAAAGCTCAAGAAAGGGATATTCTGAGTGCTGTAAGTGCTGCATTAAATAAAAAAAAAAAGAAAAAAGAAAAGCCCTCATAAAAAGTGACACTTAATGAGAAAGGATAATACAGTAACTACAGCATTTCTGTGTAGCATTAAAGTTATGGTGGAAGAGGTGGTACAGAGACAATTACTCTAGTTTTAGTGAACTGTAAATGGATGGATTTGTAAGAGCAGGGTTGGATTTAAAGTAGATTTCCATTACACACATTAGTTGTGGAATGATGGGGTAGTACGGTGGAAAAGAAAAGATGAAAGGGAAAAAAGTTTCTCGAAAGTTGTGCTGGGTTTCTCTGACAAGCTCTATACTCAAGAGAAAACTGAAAAAGAAAATGAGTAAAAATGCAAGGAGGGGAGGAAAATAAGATATCAAAGGCAAAAGCCACTAGTTCTGTCTGTTTCTATTTCTGTGGGAACTGTATAACATTCCTGTAAATGCTATACTCAATGGAAAAGTTCTGAACCGGAAAGGGGAAAATGTGAGGATACAGAATTTAAATGAAGAATTATATGTGTATTTTAATGTATTAGATAACACTCTGTGCTGAAATGCTAATTATTCCTAATTGTTGTATTTGCTTTACCCATGAATAAAATATCACATATCTAATAAAATATGCAGTGAAAATAACTGTAAAATTCCTCTTGGAGCCTTTCATGCCGATTTAAAGGATTTAATACCTTATTTTTTCATTGCTTTTTAAAACATTAACTTTCTGTAATCAGTTGGATTGCTAAGGCCAATATCCAGTGAACCTAACAATAATTGCTTGTTTTGCAGAACAAACCATATCTTTCTCAGAGGCTTAAATCGAGTTGGTGATTTCATTATAATAATTCGCTTGTGATAAATCAAAATCAAACAGCACCGCTCCAGTGCTGTGGAAAGGAGCTCCGGATGAGAGCTCTGGAGAGAGCAGAGGATGGCAGAACAGCAGACCTGAATGCCAGGCCTGGATTTGCTGTGCCTAATTTTAATGCACACAGATATATCAATCTTGCAAACCCATTTTTAAATAGGGAAATGAAAATTTGCACGGGGGAGGCTTCCCTGCCTTGGGATGCCAACTCCAGATGTGAGTTTGGGACCCAGACCTGATGACAGACAGTAACTTGCTGTGGTTTTCCAGCATGCAGGAACTCATCTCAGCCAAGCTCAGGCTCCTGAGCCTTTGGGATGTTTTGAAGATGTCAGTTGTATTTCTCAGGTGCCAAGACACTACTGCAGAGTTACCTCACTGGTCTCAGTCAGTATTACAAGTTATCTGGCTGGGCTGAAAGCACACAGTGGTGGTATGTCCAGACCAAACACTGTTAAGCGAGTATGTTTCTTTCTGTATATCCTATGCCTTCTTGCAATCTTTGTAGTGTACAGCTTAAACATTCGAGAAACGTTTAAAACCATTCCATGTACTAGAGAGTTGTTAAAGAGAAAAAGACAGTAGAAAAGACACATTTGTTGCTCAGCAAATCCACTGTAGACGAGTGGCACTGTGTGCCCTGTGCACAGCGTGTACTGTGGAAAGGTGATAGCTATTTTAGGTCATGGTAAAATACATTAATTTCTTCCTTTCACTGTTTCTGTTAGTTTCTTTCTCTCACACATTCCAGATTCAGGGCAAGAAGTTGTGATGGTCACTGTGTTCTATGCTGTTAAATATCTGCTTTTAATGTCCAGGAAGAAAAAAGTTAAACACACCATAACACAAATATCTGTTATTTGGATAAAATGGTTTTTTTTCTGTGGAAATTTCTCTGGAATTCCGCTTATTTGACCTCTTCTGAGACAAATACACCTCCAAAAGTTGGTTATAATTCTTAAACGTAGTGTTCCTTCAACTCTCCTCTTTGTGAATAAATAGGCTGAAGCAGTATTGCAGTATGTCCACTAATGCATTTGCTATAAATACTTTTAAAAAATCACTGTTCTAGTACTACTTGAATTTCTAGCTCCATGCTACAGGTTAATAACAAGCACTGGGTTATATATTAATATATGCATATACGATGTATAAATACACACTTTTTCAGTAATCTGAAAGACTATTCTTATTGAAAATACTTGGCTGGTTTTTTCTTTAATTTGGGATGGCATTAGTTTCCACCGTAAGTAACAACGTGAAGATTTGGGAGGCTTTTTGCTTGCAGGCAGGAAGCCAAAACGTGAATACAAATCGTGAAATGGCACCCCACCATGCTGGAAGCTGTACAAATGTGAAACAAAAAGTTGGGTGTCACAAGATTTGAAGATGAAAGAGAGGGCTTGGATCTCTCTGTGACTCAGTTTGTATACCTGGAGACTTGTGTGGCTTTTGAGAGGCAGATTCACTCATACGTGTTTGTGAATGATCGCTTTGGGTACTAAGGGGTGAAAGCAGGTAGATTTGTCTACAGGGATGTCCTGTCAGGGCAGATGCTGCCTGGCTGATGTCAAAACTTCCTGATCTGGGGCTGGGAGGTGAAAGAAAGGCAAGAAATGCCAAGAATGACAAGAATTGACAAGACGTGAAGGGCAGCAATGTGTTTATAATTAGTACCTACAATATGTTATTGCCAGTAACATTGATTAAATTGGCCAAATAGAAACAATCTTTACCTCATCAACTGCCACCATGCTTTTGTCTGGGTTTACCTAGTACAGGAAGTAATGCATGATTATGCCCACTTTCACTCTCTGTCTCACTTGGACAAATATTTCATAGTACAGTTTTGGAAGACTAGGTAGGAGGAAAAGGCCCCTTTTTGGGAAAGTGGAACAATATATCTTGCAAAAATTCCCTGCTTTGCTTAATAGAGGTATTTAAATATAGTCAGTGATTCTGAAAGCATCTGCATCTTCCTTTGATAGTCTCTTGAAGTTTTTGTATTGCTGTGGAAATACCATTGAAACAATCTAGAGAAATGATTTTCCAACTCCTAGAAATAGCTCTCCTGTTCTGGAACTGGATTGCATCCTGGAGTTACATGAGAAACTCATTTACTTGAAGAAGTTCTCCCAGTTTTGACAGTGTTGCAAAGATTATGGGGCCTATGTCAAATGAAATGGCTGAAGGGAGCGGGCAGGAAAAAAACACGTTCTTTGCCACAGAGCTGCTCTGGGAGCAGGACCACTGAGGGGAAGGTTCTGGTGGTGCCTTCTATGTGGGAGCTTTGGAAAGGGGGTGGAGGGTTGTGCTTAGCAGTGGTGCGAAGCAGGGTCTTCCACTGAGAATGGGAGCTGAGTAACGACAAACACCGATGTGGTTAGATAGCGTTCTCGTTTATTGCTCAAAACAAGCAGGATTATGTAGCATTTCCAACTAGTCACAAGTTGTCCACGCACTGTAACTAACTCTATGATTGGATATTTAGGTAAAATCATGCACGTCTACTGTTTACGAATTGGTTAACATACAGCAAACAAGTGTCCTCCCTCCTCCCAGCTTGCGATTAACGCATCCCGTTAAACCTCCCTTTTTTCTCATAGACACTTCAAGGACACTCTCAGCTCTAAGTCATGCTCTTACAGCACTCAGGGCAACCAGGCCCTGCTAAGTCTGACTTGTTCACTGCGTTCAGATACAGACCATGTCACTTTTGCTCTAAGAATTCTTCTACAGTGGTGGGAGTTTTTGGATGGTGAAAGGGGTGCAGGAAACATTTGGAGGGTTTAGCACGAGTGATCTGCAGTAAGAGTACAGGATACCTTCAGGGAATAGCAGGAAATGTTATGTGGTGTGGAGACTGGACTTTATATTTGGGACAGGCCTTGTAGGGGAGGTATATGTCTATGCACACAAGAAAAGTTGGGACATCCAGAGGAGCAAGGGACTGGAATGGCACAAATATTACTGAAAATATTAATAATATAATGTAAATGATGCTTTGAGAACAATATATATAGAAGATAATAGTAAGTTTTAAAGAAACTAAATTATAGACTAGAAAATGAGATTGTTTCTCCTTGTCTAGCCTCTTTATAGTTTTACCATAAAACATCTGATTTGTGCAGTAGATCTTAGTTTTTTGGGCTTTTTTCAGCCAGTAATTGTACCTGGTTACTTGGCAGAAAAGTGAGATCCATGTTACCTTTGTGGTTTCTAATACCGTTGTACAGAGATGCAAACAATGAGTACTGAAGTGTCATCTCCCACTCCCCTCCTCCCAGGGTAACTCAGAGCGTATTGTGCCTTCCTGTGCCTCGGCACTATTTTAGCATTTTATTTTATCGGCTGGTCTGTACCGTGTCTCCTTTAAAACTCAGCCTCTGTGGCTGGTGAGTAGGAGAAAGGGATGCACACAGCCACAGCCTCTGCTCCATTCACTTTTGACCTAATTTAGGAAGGAAGGAAAGGGTAAATAATGCAGCCTGCTTCTGGATGCAAAGCCTGCCGTGACTTTCATGGAATGAGGGGGCGAGTGCTAGCTTTCTCCTCATCTCAAATAGCTGCATAGCTTGCTTTAAAAGTTACACCTTACTTCAGCGAAGCTCCAGAGTGGTGAGTGGATCTCCTTTCACACTTATCTTGTGGCATATGTCCTCATTTGGTCTGGTTTTCTGTCAACATCAGCATTGTCCAGCCCCCACTCAAGGCTGCAAAGGCACAACCACTGTCTTGTGTTTCCTATAAATGAGACACCTTAAGAATTGGGATAATAGTTCTTTAAAATATTTTTCTGTTTGAGATGAATGATCTCTAATAACAGGGACTGATATATGGAAGGAGGAGGTAAATACATCCTCAGGAGAAGGTAGATAATGATAGCATTTGGAAACTGCTATTGCCAAAAACCATCTTCTCAGGATTTAGTCACTTTAAAAAAAAAAAAGAAAAAAAAAAGTCTGTTCATTAAAGTACTGTGGGGTTGTGGGGTTGGAGGATTGTAGCTTTTTTTTAAAGGGATGCATTTCTTCCCCCCCCCACCCCCCGCATTTTTTGTAAGACTGCCAAATGCCCCTGAGGCTGGAATTAATTGGCTCTTTGTGTTGTGTCAAGTAAGGAGTACAAGTGTTTTCAGAAAATGCTAGGTTTACAGACTTCCATAGAGAACATGAGAGAGGGGCTAACTTCCTTTAAACGAGGTCCTTGCATCATTTTGTACCAGTAACTTGGAGTAACAAATAGAATATTGAAATTGCTGGTGTTGGCACTTTGCAAGCTGTTGGAATCATCCCCGGTGCCCCCATCCCTTTGTTCTGACTAATCCGCCCTTCAGAACAAACGTGTGCCAATTTCTTTTGCTCTCACCTCCAGGCATCTGCAATGAGTAAACAAACGTCTGCTTCTCAGGAACAAGCAGCATTTGGGTTTTTTGAAAGAGGTTCAAGAGTAAGGGCCATGAAGATGTATTTTGTTGTTGGCATTGCTTTAGTAATACAGCACAGGTTCCTCGTTGCGGTTCATCTCACAAATTCCCCCTGACCATTTTGGATTTGAAAGTATTTTATCACTTTTTAATACTGCTGTTTCAAAGGCCACTTCTTAAAATGGATGGAAGCCAGTGGATGGCAGCAGTTGTAGATGTAAGCTTTGAAATGGCCCTTTTATGGAGGGGCTTGAGAAGTAAGTCTTGGAGCCGTTGCATTAAAATTCCAAAGCGTTAACTTTAATGTAATAATGCTCTGACAAAGTGCTACTACCATCTGCTAGTGAGAATTAGTAATATTTTAAAATCTCCATAATTCCCAGAAAGGACAGAGGAGTCATGGCGTGAAGAAAAGTCCAAATTAATATTTTAGTTCAGGAAGTTGCAAACTCTTTGAGGGGGACCACTGACTACTGGAGATTTTGTGTCATACTCTCAGCTCACATAAGGGAGTAAATACTTCTATGACTAGAATGGTGCCCGTTTCTAATTGTTTCCAGCCTGGTCACCAGTTTTGAAGCAGAATCCTTTTTATTGACAAGCACTTCTCATTCACATCACCGCTAGAATTCAGTGGTGACTACAAACACAGTTTGTATGGTAAAATAACAAGAGAGTGTGCTCCCCATGGATGTGTAAAAAGCTTCATTCCTTGTAATATAACTTTTGTGGACTAAGAGGCAGTTCTTTGATCAGTGTTCCAATGGGGTTTTGAACACCACCTAAACACTCAGCCCGTTCTGCATGTGGAAGTTGGTCTGCACTCAACAGTATGATCTGTGGCTGGAAATATTCCCGGTACCAGAACATCTCCATCCCTAGACTTCTCTCAGCTGATTATGTAGAAGTAATTCAGCTTCTAAGGAGAAGAGTGTCTGACTAGTTTTGAACCTATTCCAAAAGCCAGTGTAACTTACTGGTATCAGTTAGGAAATGCTTTTTGTATCAGTAATAAAGCTACTTTACTCACATTAGCAAAGAGCCAAATCCTGGACAATATTTAAAGAAGGGAGTACAAAGAGAAATCTAGTAATGACAGACTACACGTAGCTGTTGGATTGTCTAGGTCAGGAGGGACTTTGGAGATCCATATTAAAAGATGCATTTTATAAAAATTCCATTTGAGAAGAAAAGGGAAAATGTGGCCAAGTGGAAGCTTTTTCCATGTCTTTCTCTTCCCCCTCCTAAAAAGGATTCACCGGGTTTTGTTTATTCACAGTCTTGCATGGACTATAACTAATGTTCTTATCTCCCTCTGCACAGAAGTTGATCATATCTCATATGCTTTTAGCTGAAATAATCTTCATCAGACTTTCTTGCTGAAGTACAGGTACTGTGTGCATGTCCATAGGCCTACTGGTACAATGGCCATGTGGTCCACATAGCTAAGACAGGCTAAGTCAAATTCTCCTCAGTTATAAACTATTTCTACCTTGCATTATTATTTTGTAGTATTCTTTTCCTTGCTAGAAGTACAACTGCAATTGATTTTATGTTTGATGAATCAAGTATTTCACTTGTTATTTTGGGTGTAAAGGTCTTCACCTCTTCCAAAATACCCCTCAGAAACCCACACTGCTTTCCTTGTTTTTCATGTAGACAGGCTGATTACCCATAAAGTTACTTGTTCGAGACTAGTAACTGTAAATCCAGGATGAATGAAAGATTTCTTGGCTGTCTGTTACTCAATTCAAGCAACTATGTTGTTTTGTACTATCATTGAGTGGCATTTTGGTTTATCTGATGTGAGACAGGGAGTACAGAGAGGCGCCTTCTACTGTGTTAGCAAATATCTGTGTGAGGCAGAGGGAACAGAGACTGTTTGTACTGTGAAAGTGAGGTCTTACCATAAGAGTATTCTTGTCATGCTCTTGCTTTTTGCTTAGACAGGTTTTTGTTTCCTTTCATATCTGGTGTATACGGAGAAATAAAACCAGATGGATTTTCACACATTTACAGTGAATAATGGGCTGATGCAATAGAATTGGCCAGTCCACAGTTGTCAGTCGATAAACCTGCCCCTTGAAGGCATCGCTGTTTTTCATGACTGGGTGCTGAGTAGTCCCTGCCGGGTCTGTCACATGGTGACCTGCATGAGAACGAAGCCAGATGCATTCCCACATCATTTTCACTGCTTGTCTCCTTGTATGTAAATGTTTATCTTGCCTCTTAAAACTGTTGCAATACTGACAGATTCAAAGCACATACGAGCAGGACCTGAACTTCATTAAGAAGCAACTTATGATAGGGCTAAGGAGGTCAATCTCTACCTCATAAATCCATTATTTCTAGCAATTTCTAGCAGCTATCTTTTTACTGATCCCTCTCATTCGCAGCATCTTGACAAAGAATGAGATAAATTTCACCAGGAGCAAGGGAAGGAAGTACTTGTTCTAGCACCAAAGAGTGAGGGGAAGGGGAGGAGGTGGTTGGTGATTTGTTGCAGGTCTTAATGAATTCTTGCCTCCATGATTGAATATAAAAATGGTAAAGCGCTGTGCCAGGCACATGTTTGTTATCTGTGTCTTCCTTTAGAATCATTGGAATTTTCTTAAAACTGTGCAGAGAGATGTTTTGTGAAATTTAAAAAAAAAAATTTAGAAGTGCTCAGAAACATAGTCCTTACTGCAAATTCTCCTCAGTGTCTACCTCTATTTGTAAGTAAGCAAGTGTCTTTTAAAAAGTGTGATTGGCAAAAGGCAGAGTAGCCTGGCTGAAAGTGTTTTGGGTCTAGATGGCACAAAACAGAGAGAGAGAGTTCCCACAGGAATATCCTGAGAGGGTTTGCTGAGGAGTCACTCACGGCAGCTAAACCAGCTCACAGCTGGGCAGGTGTAAGGTTCTCCTCCTTTCCTTACCTTCTCACCAAAACAGCCTGGATGTGCTCCTGGCCACCGCTGTCTATCCTGTTTTGTGCATGCAGCTGCCTGCCTATCTCGTTCCCAACAAGATTATCTCATCTCATCCCATCCCATGCTTCCACTTATTTTCCTGCCACAGAAACCACTTGCAGAAGACAGTTAAGGCTTTACCTGCACACCAGCAGTTTCTTGTGCTTGTGAAATGCCAAGAGTTGAAGCCAAGAAAGTGGAGAGTTCTCTGCCGCTTGGCAGGTACTTCTATCAAGCAGTTGTTCTCTCTTCCTTGTGTCCTGGGCCGTTCCCTCCAGACTGAATTCGACACCAGAAATGACATTTATCATCACAGTACCTATGTTGCAAAAACCTACATTTCTGGATATCCATACCTTTGAGATGAAATGACTATGTGTTTGTGGATTGGCATGCAAGCATGTTGAGATCTGGCATAACGGTAGGGAGGAACTGGAGAAGTTCCTAAGGCAGCAGCTTTAAGGCAAGAGTTGTCACTGAAATATGTAGCTAAATGGAAGATTGTGTTCCCTGGTGCTGTTCATCGGATAGCATTGCTAAGTACACATGTTGTGGTGAGAGTACCTGAGATGATGGACCAGTTTGACGTGCTGTCGGTAAAAAGTGCATATCAAAAAGCAGTCCACGGTGAAGTTTTTGTATTCTTGGTGTCTTGTTTCCCATCAGCTTCATTTACTTGGTTTCATGCCCCTGGACAATGCTCTTGTATCTATGCTACCAGAAAGGCAGAGGAAATCTTCAATAGTAGTTTTAGCCTGAAACTATTTGGGAAATATTTCTGCTTCTGTTACTTCTTGTTTTTCCCCATCTGTGCTGACAGATTATATTTATTAGCACAACACAGTATTTGGAGCCAAAATACGTACTAAAATCCTTGTTAAATTTCTTATTTATCAGTCTGCACCTTGTAAAATAGGATTTCTAGGTTCTTACCTCTTACATGATATAAATGGCACTGGTTTGGAGGTCCTAGAGCTAACTTGGCTGTGCACAGTAGCTAACTTATTTTTACTTGGTCACGTTCCATGTGTAGCCTGTATTCAGCTGCATTTGTATGTGATCAAAAGTGAAGAGCAGATAGAGAAGCTCAGGGGATTTTTTCCTAACTGATAATCATAAATTGTGCAACCAAGAAGTTTTTGCAGTGACACAACAAAGGATTTTTGATGCATTTGTTTTTATGTCTTTTTCACATTTTTGCAGACTGCTGGTGCTGCTGCTGGTGCTGCTGACTGACTACAGCCTTGAAATATTCTCAGACTTTAGGTTTTTTCTATTCTGTAAAGATCTGAAAGAACATGTCATTTTCCCCTGTCACCTGCTGATCAAACTAGACCATAGCGTGCATTTGAACATGTTTCTGGGTTCAAATGGAGCTTTAATCCTGTATTAATTCTTTTCTTGGTAATAACTCCTACTGGAACGGTCATCAGGATAAAGACTGCTGGCCATGTTCCTTTTCTCATCTCTAACTGGAACGTGGTGAAGGGCTAAGTAGATTTTCAAAGTAGTCACTGATGCCCCTTTTTTCCAGCAGGGCATGTAATTCACAGCTGACGTTATTTTCGTCATCCCCAAGGGCTGTGGTAGTGCTGCCACTAACGCAGTCTGAGAGACCTGAGTGTGTGTGGATAGAACCTTTTTTTAGGAGATAGGGTGGGGGAAATAAAAGAATATATTTTCCATATCGCATGTTAGAAAAAGCTGCCAGAGCCATTTTAAAGGAAACAAAATGAGCTATAGTTATCTTCTTATAGATGTTGCTTTTAGACAAAAACATTGAATCCTCTGTTGTAGAACTTTTTGGGGGAAGAACATGTCTACCATTGGCCTGAAATCTGTTTTTTACCTTTTCAGACTCCGCCTCTCATGACTTCTGAAATCAGTATGAATCATTCCACTGACTTTATTGGACTTTGGATCACATCTTCTATATTTATGCAATTCCTTCTTGTCCTTTTATCCTTTCCTTCTCTCTCCCACCAACTACTTCCTTGCCTTTTTTATGCAAAGGCATTAGTAGCTGCCAATACTCATAAGCAGCTTTTCAGTAATGCATGTGGAGTGTTCATGCATGTGTGAATTAAGGGAGATTGACTAGGGAAATCTTCACATTCAGATTTAAACATAGGTGGGAATCCCACTGACATGTATAATCTTTTGTATTGCTTTAAGTATTTTTTGTCTGAAGAGGCAAAACCTTATTTAGAAGCAAGGTAATTTTCAGTGTTTCTGAGACATCGATTGCTGTCAGCTACTAAAGACAGAACAAGATGGACTACACTGATGTCAGGGCAACCCCTGTATATCCTCTATTCCATGCTTTATTCTTATTATGGCTAACAGGGTAGGAGACAAAAATGAGTTTTATACTTAAGGAATAAGATTAGAATTTGTCAAAGTTGGATTCAGTTTTGGACTCTTTCCTGATCTGGAGGAACACCTACAATGATTGGCACATATGAACTATCAAAATGAGATCATCAGGGCTCCTTATGAGCTAGTGTTTCAGCCTGTGCAACTGCTGCCTTGACTTGTTGAACCTCTCTTTTCCACGGGGAGAATCACGTCCCCTTACTGAACACCTTGTGCCTTGTCTGCCGTGTTTGCACTCTTCAGGTGGAGCGCTGCCTTGTGCTGCCTTGTATCTGCACGGCCACTGCCAGTGATACCATTTCAGCTGAGAGCTTTGAAGTCTCCCGTACAACTGTTGGTTGTAAAAACGTATTTTTTGCATCAATGGCTAGAACAAGCGATTCTATTTTAGTAATGCAAAATTTGGATGCAAGCAATGAGCTTATTCTGTGATATGCTTCCAAGATGATTGTGAGTGATGGAGCTGGAGTGTTTGCTCAGTTTTACTGGAGGGTGGAAAGTGCTGATGCAGATTGCTACTGTTATGGGCAGAAATTGCGTCTTTGGGTGCAAGTTAAAAATATATTTGTGTATTTATGAAAGCAGTCAAGCTCTAGCTTGTGTAAAGGTATTTACGACAGTGTTTCAAATGGCACTGTAAATGCATCTCCCCATGAATACGACACAAACTCTTTCTTTTACATATTCTTATCTGCTGTTGCAGGTAAGCATGTTTTCTGAAGGAATTGCTCTATTTTGCATTTGCTGCATTGCTTTCAATTAGGATCTGAGATATCCAGTTTGAAAACCTAAACCTGAAAGTCATAGATGATTTCCTGAATTACCAGAGGAGTATGTGTTTGTTTGTTTTGTCTCTGACATACAATACTGCAACATTGTAAATCCTCCAAAGAGCAGGCTAACTAAAACAATGTTATTTATTCTACAAGGCAAAGCAAGTGTTAGGGCAGAGAGGTACGTACGTACTTGTTTTTGAACTAATGTCTATACTTCAGGTGGGCTTTAAAAGCTTCGATTTCACACCTTTTTTTTCTTTTTACCAAGGTTTTGAAACACAAAAGTGTTTCTAAGAACAACTTTTCCACTGGAAATGATAATTGAAGATGCTGTAATAGTTAACAGAATAGCTTGCTACAAACATTCCGTGGTTTTGAAATAGGGGCACCACTAAATTGATGTGCAGCCTGCAGAATGTGTAACAGCAGGTGAAACAATCCAAGTGATCAGTTGGTTTTCTCACCCACTACTCAAAGTTGACATAGGTATCAGAAAAAGAGGTGAGCCGTGTTTCCTAAGCAGAGATGAAAGTATTATGCACTGTTCCACTGAGCAGTCTGCATGTAAGATGAGTGTTTTCTCTGCATATCCTTCCTTGTGTACCACCGCTTGGTCAGCGTCACATTTTCTGTGATTCGGAAAACATCCACTGCTATGTTCCGAAGGATGTCCTACTGCCCTGCTTTTTGGTGTGGAGCTCCTATAACCTGGGATTCATCCTCCTCATCTGGCTGTCCTATTGTGCATGTGTCAGTATTTCCAGTTGTGTCTCTTAAGGGCAGCAAACACCCCTTAACTTTCTTTTCCTATTGGGTCTGTGTTTGCCTTTTACAGGTGGCTGAGGGATGCAATTATAAAGCATATAATATATATATTCCTTTATTTTTACATTGAAGTCGGCAGATTTGCAACATTGTATACTTCAGATATTTAAAGGGATTAAGTTTGAATAAGCTCTGATAAATTCATGCATTTCGCAGATTATTTTAAAATCATTCAGAGTCTTCATGTGCAAGGCTTTTTAAAATAATGAATATTTTTATGGTATTTCACATCAGGCCAAGCTGAGTAAAAGCAAGATTTTTTTTTTTTAAAGTTACCCAACAATTGTAAGTCTTGAGTGTTAAGCATGAGTTCCCATTTTAGGAAGATTTGTATTGTTTATTATGCTGGCTGGATTAGTCAAATCCTGTTTAAAATATTAATAGAAAGAAATGTTAGCACTCACAGTAGAACTTCAACTTTAGGAATATTTTCCGAGCAAGCAAGGTCAGATTAGCAGTGCACTTTAGATGTAAGAATAATGCTGTGGTTAAAGCACTTGACTTGCACTTAGGAGACTCTTGTGGGTTTTTTTTGCCATTTCCACTAATTCTAGCGTGACATTGGGCAAGTCATTCACCTTGCTTCATTGTGTGAACAACAGTGAGCATTTCTGGCTCTGTCGCTATCTTCAGAATATTATTTTGCAAATATTAGGATTTATAAGGGAACATTGAAAAGCCGAGGCATCCTGACCAGATAAAGCAGAATCCGTAGCTTCAAAACAAACAAACAGAAGCCCATGCCTTGAGCTTTCCATGTTACTCTGAGGCACACTCAGAATATTCTGTTTCCTCTGAATGATAAGATCCATAATGTGTAACTAAGGTGGTATTGCCAGATCCTGACAAGGCGATGACAGCATATATATAAAATATTTTAGTGTGGCAGTGGGAATTCTTCCTAGACACTTCATACACATATTTACCTACACAGCCACATGCAACTACATACTTTTACTATTTTGTTCCCCCAACAATATTCAGAGAGACAATTTACTTGCACCATTACTGAAAATGGACTATGGCTTCTATTTCAACAAATGATTGAAAATAATTATTTGAAGAATTTCATGGTTACAGAGCCATGACCCACCCACATACTAATGCAAAAAATGAGGGGACTTATGTGTAAAAAAATTAAAAATCCCAAAATGTACTATTTTCTTTTTATTCAAGACAAAGAAATTACATTGAGGGACATTGGTTATTTTTATACCTTAATAAAAACTTGCTTGTAAGATTTTGTTTTATTTCATTTTATGCTGTAGTGTTTATTAAGGATGCCTCAAACCAGACTGACAGTTGAGTACATTGATTGTATGGATATCTGCTATCTAAATTGATATGTTAAGGCTGCTGTTGTTGTAGAAGATAAACTATTCCTTTTGGTTACTAACGTTTATTTTTCCTGCATACCAATTATTTTTCATTCTGTTCCAGGATGCATATATAGCTCTTCTATGAGTAATTCTGTGTGTTTGTATAATCCTACAGTGTTTTCTGAATAGATTAAGGAATTAATTTGCCTTCTAATTTTCCTCTTCCTTATTCATCATTTGTAACTATGCAGAACAATAATTAATACAAGAGGGAAGAACTACAGTACATTGATTGTTCTTTAAATCCATAACTGCCTATTAAACGGGACATTCAGCTATAAACTCTGTTTATGAGTTAAACACAGTGCTTATTTTTAGAGGGGGTGTGTGGGTTCTGATATTAGCAGGCAGGTGGTAATGTCAGTAGGTAACTCGGCCTCCTGTATGTGGATATTGTTGGTTTTGTGTACCCTACTGACTTTAGTAACATTTTGCTGATATTCTGGAACTAGACTTAAGCAATACCCAGTTCTGTAGGGAGCAAGTAATTTGGTTTCTGAACCACACCAATTCTCAAAACTTCACACAAGCCACTGTGTCAACTTTACCCATTGACCTTGGTCTAAATAGGAAAAAGATGTCGGTTTTGCAATGTAAAAGGTAGGAGAAGTACATTCCGTGAACTATGAAGAGGAAGTAAAAGAGTTGTCCTAGCCTATATATTTTAGCATTTTAAGCCACACTGTGAGTTGTTAGGTTAGCTGGTCAGAGCTGTGCTGGAGGAAGATAAATTTTAGCCATTAGCACATTAGCAATGTGAAAAAGACAAAGAAACACAATTCTATTAACAGGGCTGATGGGCCAGTCAAAGTAGCTGGAAACTCATTAGGTGCTGCATTTCCATCAACGTGTACATCTGTAGCAATTGAAAAACACTTAAGGAGTTGGAGACTTCAGATTATGATGCAGACACTTGTGTTCAGTAGGACATTTGTTTTTGTGCTAGCTGATGTGCTTAGAAGCATCTCTTAAAATGCTGCAGAGAACTACTCTGCAGTTTTCCTAATCCCCCACACCACTGTGCAGCTATCTGATGTCTGTGAAAGGCAAAAGAATTTAAAGATGTGAAAAACAGAAAGAGAAATGCAATATGCAGAATTGTTTTCTTGATTTATATGTTTTACTATAGATGAGATTGGTGTGGGAAATGAATGATGAATACAAGTAATACATTTATTCATTGTATATTGTCAAAATGTGAATATAATTGCATTCTAGTACTTGTCTGCAGCAGTGTTTGCTGCTTGTGATAGCTTCTGGTCTGCTTGCAGTCAAATGTGAGCAAAATAGGCTTTCACAGCTTCTTATTCAGACTCCGTGGTCTCTTGACTTCCAGCTGCTGGTTTGAAAAACTTCTACCCTAAGTAATTTGTGCTTTTTGTTTTCTAATAGGAAAACTTTTTTTACTGTCTGGCAAGTGATGGCCTTCAAAAGATTTTTCTGAAGCAGGAACAAAAAAAAGCCATAAGGGCTCTGGTTATTCTCTCCCTCCTATGTGTAGTCCTCTGTAAAATACCACATTCTTTTTAATCACAGGTGCCAGGGCACTGCTGCTTTTTCACTCTCTTGTGATGTTTTCCAAGGAGAATTCTTGCTCCTACAGTAAATTGTAGCTACAGACAGAAGGAACAAGTTATCTCAATGTGTTCTTCAGCTAAAGAAAGTCTGTGGTTTCTTCAGAATCATTTCTTGGCTCACTTAGTTCCTTTGAGGACAACAGCTTTGAGGTAACTTGCTAGAAAATCAGTGAAATTTGAACTTTTTGAAAATCAAGTTAAACTCCTCATGCATATTTCATGAATGCTTGTGTAAAGAAATGGCTTCGGTGTACACAGCAGGTGCCAAATTACAAACTCTTTCTCTTTCTATGTACACGTACAAACACAGTGAATCATTACCAGATTAGTCACCCAACGGTCACAGCGCTTTAAGATGAAGACACCTGTCCTGGCTGCTCGTCAGAGCTCCCTGTCCCTTTAGCCTCCAAGTATTTAACAAACTGATGTTCCCTATCATTTTATTTCCAGTTGAAACTCTTAACTACAGGCGTTTATGCCAGAAGTTGTGGTGGTATCACTGGCAGGTAGGGAAGGAATATGTGTTCATTCAGCTTGGATGACCAACTTGAGTCCCTCAGTCTAGCAGAGACAGAAGTAAAGACAGCTCTGGTGAATTTAAGTGACAAGAAGCCAGTTGAAATATAAATAATGATATTAACGTTCTTGTTAAAAAAATAACTTTAGTAATCTATTTTCTAACCCAAGAAATTCGAGGGAACCACACAGGAAAGGTCTTAGCTGAATTTACTTGGTGGTGATGAACGTTCTTGGTTAGGTTAGTTCTTTTCCTCCTGGTGTCTTACTGATTGAGCCGGTGTTGATCTAATGGCCTAGGAACTAAGTGAGAAGGTTGAGGCTGATTCTCCGTGATCATTTCTGGCCTTGGAAAAGTTTAATCAAGCTGTGTCTTTCACAGTACTTATGGAAGAGAAACTATAAGTAAGAATTTCTGCTATGGTTCCAGTATCATAGAACTTTTCTATGATAAAAGAAGAAACTTTCATTTATTAAACATATAAAAATAAGGTGGATTAATTAAAAGAGAATGAATGTGTATTTTCAGTTATCAAAAGTTTCAGCGTTTTTGTTTGTTGTGCTGCAATTTTAACTGCAAATATATATTGTAAATACATCAGTCTTTGAATAAAAAGTAATACACTTCCATCCTGGGGAAGACCAAAAAATCTAAATTCCACTTCCTCAAGCCTCACCTAACGGTATTCTTGCATCATTACTGATGTTCTTTAGAAAGACCTCCTACCTGCGCAGTTAGGAAAAAAAAAGTCACTACAGCGTAGGAAATATACAGATCATTCTGTATTTGTTCTTAGACACTAAGCTTTATCAGAGGGTCTCAGAAAGGCAGTGGATTGTCTCTTGTTAAGTAGTCCCTTTCTGTGTAATTTTTATCAGTTTAAGAAATATGATCTCTCTTGTCTCTCAACTTAATGTCCAGCTGTATTGATTTTGGAAGAGACTGAAGCATGCATACCTATGCAGAGCACTTCTCAGAGAACTTCAAAGATTTTCAATTTGCTGACATGCAAATTGAATTTAATGTGATTACAAATTTAAACACAAAACCAATTAAATGCTTTTTCTATAATTACATATAAATTTAGATTTTAAAAAGTGCTTTATATGCATCAAGTTACTTTTGTCTTTAAACTGCAGACTCTAGTTTGAGGTGCATTGCAAATGTCATGGATTGATGAACTGGTTGAGAAGAAAACAAACAGATTCTGCTGAATTAAACAGGAAATTAAATTTACTATGTATAGAAAGCATAAAGTGTATGAAGGCCATTAATTTTTTCAGTCAGCAAGGCAGTGATTTGCTTTGTTTCTGTACAATGCTGTTTGTTTCCCGGTGGGAAATACACCCCATCTGAGAGGACGAAAAGTAGAATGCAGCTGTTTATCATTTTGTGCCTTGTTTGCTGATGGAAAGTGAAAACTAAATAATCCCAGCAAGCTAAAATTCTTGGCAAAGGAAAGCGTTAGGTGTGGGGAAATGGTATGGAACAAGACAGACAACTTTAAATTGCTTTTTGAGAATTTGGCTGGTCAAGGTTTGTGTAAGAACTTCCTGCATGTCTGAAGTGATAAACTGCAGTCTGTGAATTTCAGTAAGTGGCTGGTGTAAATGAAGCTGCAGTGGTCAGATTTGCTGTTCTCACAGTGGTTGCTTACTCCACAAACATGACTGCTTTCCAAAGCGCAATCCCATGCTCTGGGTGAAACTATCTCTCAGAGCCTTGAAAGTGCCTGAACCTTACCACACCACTCAAAAAGCATGCTGGTGCTGCTTAGTGTAAGAAGGACAAGGTGCCCAGTGCTCCCAGTTGCTGTCACACCACTTTAAGGATTTGTGACTTGGGTTCTTGAGTTCTTCAGTGAAAGGACCACGTCTAGCACACACACTCACTTGGGATTAACAATAACCCATAATCAGCAAGGAAGAACTGTATAATACTGAGGAGTAATGAATACTTGACCCTCTGGTCTCGGTTGCTGCCCTTTCAGTGCTGCAGAAAGAAGTAGGTGTTCCCAGCAACAGGAGGTGACGCTGCCTGTTTGGGTAATGGAAGCCCCTCTGGCACAGCCACTGGCAGCCTCTTCCCAGCCTGAAGGGTTGGCGAACAAGCTCGTATTTATAGCTGGAGTCTCAGCAGGCAGTGCAGGTCTTACCATGAGCTGGTGTTCTTTGTCTCATGAGTGGCAGTTTCTTACAGGATTCTGTGTTTCAGCTTGTCCTGTCAAGGAGAGGATCTTTCAGGGTTGCTGGGTTTGGGCAGCATTCAAGGCCAGAGGTGTATGCTCAAGCTTTCACAGGATTCAAAGCCAGGGATGAATGCAATGTTGCACTTGTACAATTTTGCATTGTTACTTTATTGTGTTGCATGTATTTCTTTGTGTGACAACGTGAAACAAGTGTGATTAAAGCTTAAATATTTTGCTAAGCATCTTTCCTCTTTATAAAGGGCGTTGTTGTTCCCACTGGAACATCATAGTAAACTGCTACTTAGAATTCTCTGTGTTAACAAAGAGCTGGTGGAGGGCTAATTACATGTAATCAATTGATAGCTAAGGAAATCAAACACTATTATAAAATTTATTTGATGCTACTTAAAACAAGGCTTTCTATAGATTAGGAAGTATAAAGCATATAACTTTCCTGCATGGCATATTGATTTATATCAAACCAGAGTAATGCATATTGATTCATATATTCAACTCTGTTGGTGTGTGACAACCCCTTCACTAACATCTCCTGGTTTGGTAGGATTTTCTTGTAATATTAAATGGCCCACAATAAATCCATCTTAACTGGTCTGCAAAGCCTAGCAGCAGTGCCCCAGGATTTTGCCATAGGGAAGTTTGCAAAACACAAGGTAATGATGTTTTACTGGGTCATGTCTTGTCCTCTGAGTTGGTGAGGGACTCTTGGGACAAGCACAGAGTTGCATATATTTCTAGGATCAGTACCAATAGTTTTAGGAGTATTGAGAGGCTCTCATGTAAATGTGCAGTTTTATTGTTTCTGTTAAATGGGAACAAAATAGCCTATATTTGGATTTCAAAACTGGGAGTCGTATGGGCTTGTGCAGAAGTTGTATCAGTTACATGTTTTGAGAGTCAGAATCTCATGCTTTCTGGTGTGTACTCCTGTAGCATCTGCTTAAAAACATATCATCCAGCTTTATTTTAGAGCTCTAAATTTTGCTTTAATTAGAAGTGACTTACATGTCAGTGGACAATAAAATGAATAAAGTTGTCTTTAGTAAAAGTGTTTTTAAGAACTAGACATGTTCTCTAGTTCCATCTTAAAAAGAAATTTCGCTTACAAAGCTTATAGGTGCACTATTTTGTTATATTTGGTCTGATTTGTTTATGTGGCTGTCATCCATACAACAAAGTTCCCTCCTTTTGAATGCTGCACCTTTGACCTCTACATTTGAGTTTCAAAGATGCACAAATTAACAGAAACCTTACCTTCCGCTCCCCTTTTGTTTCTTGCTTGAGGATTCATTCTACAATGAAAAAAAACTTCTTTCTACTTCCTCTTCTACAATCACTGAGTTAAGTGAACACTGCACAGATGAAATCAGTTTGCCCTGTTTGGATTTGACCCTCTTCTGGACAAACTCTGCCTGCCTGGCTTTTATAACATGTATCAGAGAACTGGTATCTCTCTAATGTTTCATTAACACTTTTACAGAGTAATTTCTTAATGAGATCAGGGACTGGGTAATTTATAATCCTGCATCTGAGGGGGTTGCAGTTTATTGCATTAATAGAGTAAGTATTTGCTGCTAAACCACTAAAATCTGTTTAACAGATGATCTCATGAGGGAAGAAACTTTTCCAATCCTTTGGAAGAATATATTCAAAATAGTGATTGTGGGCAGGAACCCGGGGATAGAAGGCAATCTAAACACCCTTTGTGAGCTTAAAGGAGGAAACAGTTGAGTTTACTGGTCTGAGTTGAAACCGGGGAGGCTGCTACCTTGAGGACTGCATTGTCTAATGCCACCAAAGCTTTTTAACCTCTGTAATTTTCCTGAGTCGTATTTCCCTCCTTTTTTAATGGTGAATGGTACACATGCTAGCTAGCACTAAATCTGGCACCTCAAGCCATCAGCAGCGAATGGGGCTTTCCCTGGTTATTTGCACAGCTTCAGGTATGGGCATGTGCAACTCAGCCTGAGAAGATGTGATGCATGGGGTATGGTACAAGGCCTCTAGCTCCAAGCCGAACAGCCCCAACTCTTTCAGCCTGTCTTCATAGGAGAGGTCGTAAGGAAGTACTCTAGGAAATGAGAGGGCTCACCCTTGCCTTGGATTTTGTGTAAGCAATGGATTTACAGTAGCATTTATGGTGCTGTCAAATAAGAAGTTGGGCTTGTTCTGGATTGTAACTCAGATTAATTTCCCACATGTGTTCTCAGGATGTTTCAAGGGTTTAATTTGGCTCTGACTGAAATTAGTCTTTGAACTTTCCTTCGGTTATAACGTAGAGTGGGAAAAGAACTGCATGATACACATTTTCGTATTTGATTCTAAATTCTGTTTAGATATTTCTGTTACCAGTAGCTTTACCATTCTTAGTTGTATATTGAAAATATGAATAACATATTCATGTTTTATAAAATACAACTCAGAAACACTCATTTCTTTCTAGTCACCAGTCGTCTCTGTCAAAGTCTCTGTGAGTTGGAAGAATTTTTATGTCTTATTTTGAAAAGTTCATTTCTGCTTGCTTGTTTAAGGTAAATCTGGCTAGAAGTTAATGTATGAATGAAATGTTTTTCTGAATCACAGACCTATTTTATAGTACACTGAGAGTAACCCAGACAACAGGTTTTAGCTCTTGTGTTTATACAGAGTATATCTGATAATTTACTCTTGCAGTGTTACAAATCTGGACTAACGCTACATAACGCTATTAAACCACTGAACAGTTGTAGGTACTGGAATTAGCAACGCTGTAGGACTTGGACCCCTCTCATCTTTACCAGGGAGACACTGTTGCTACTAAACTGATAAAGAAAACTTGATAAAGAAGAAAGATAACTTGAAATTCTAAAGCACCTACAGTCTGAGTACAGGACGAGACGACAGCTGGATGTAGGCAGTTGCATCCAGGCAGACACTGAGCTACTGTGGGACTGGATTAGTCAGCTTTGTAGGCAGTCAACAGAAACATTACTCTAAGAAGGGAGAGGAGAAGCAGGTCCCTGCTTCTCTCTGCATAAAAAAAGCCCCCAAACTCAAACTGAGATTAGTTGCTAGTATCACCTGAATTATTGGTAACAAAGAATGAGTAAGTAGGAAAAATGGTATCAAAATACTGTCTTCTGATCTTACAGAGAAAATGGAAGCATGTGTTTACCTCCAAAACATCTTGTGACCCTTTATAGTCAGTGGTTGTAAATATCAATTAAGCACCACTGATGTGGGCATTGCTTCTTCCCTCTGTTGTCTAGATTGTCAAAGGTGAAAGAAAGGCAGTGCAGCAGTGTGCTCTGAACAGCCATTGGTGTGAACAGAGATGTCCACATGTGGAGGACTGGACACTCGCACTTTGAAAGATGTTGTTTTTCCAACAACTTATCCATTAAAGGTCTCAAAAGCAATTTTAAACCTTACATTACTGCTGCTCCTCAAATGAAACTGAAGCAGTTTTGAAGTGGTGCTGTGTCCCTGACTTAACTGCTATGGAAGGTTATTGTGGTCTTTGGATCCGCTCAGATATGCCCACCCTCCCAAGTTCATCTCCCAAGTGTGTGTACACATGTGCGCATGTGTGTGTTTGCTTTTTTTCTTTCTCAATAATGTTTTCCAGAATGTCAGCATCAAATAATAAAGAAAGATTATTTTGACAGAAGCTCGGGGAGGCTGCGACTGGAAGGGGCACGTCCTTCACAGTCAAATCATGGAAACTGTACCTTCAAACCGATGTTCTCCTGCAGGCAGGTCAAGAAGAGTGCAGTGCTTTACAAGCAAGTGTGACAAATGAATAAAATAGTGGGGAAGAAGGAATTTAGGAAATAGAGGTTGTGTGACTATCCAGATATGATGGTTTTTTTAGATCTGATTTTACTGTTTTGGTTACTAAACCATTTGCCAGTAAACATCTGGGAAGTAAATACTGTTAACAGTGTTGGGATTTTTTTTTTTGTTTTAATTTGATAAACCTGTGTTGGATGGAGTATCTGATTTTAAGCAATTCTTTAAGCTTCGATGAGTCTGTTAGCTTAGTGCATCTCTTTCTGAAAAAAAAGGATGCTAATACTGCAGTCTGTGTCAATAACCTTCCTTTCAGTACAGCTGCTAGAGTTCAAATGAAACAGCGGCAAGGGGAATGGAGGGTGACTTTAACCTTCCATTCATGGTGGCTTTGTGTAGAAAGATTGAAGGGACAGGCACGGGAACTACAGATAGTGGAGTAGCATATTTTTTTCATGCTTTTTTATTTCAACAGTCCCTGCGGAATCTGTCAATAAGTAGTACTGAAGCATTCATTTGGATATTTTGTTGTCCTACTTGTCCAAAATTGACTGCAAGTCCAAGCAAATCAAAAAGCCAGTATAGTAGGATCTTGGAGCACAATTGCTTATGTCCATCAAGTGGAAATACCTTTTCGTAATTTGATGCCAGTGACATTCCACAGGCATCCAGTCCTCTGCAGTGCCAGAATTTCTGGTGTTTGGCAAGGCCAAATCTCCCTTGCCTTGGACAGTTCCCTGAGGCTGATGAGCCTTTCAGACCTTGTCAAATGCAGACCCTGGAGCCTGTAAAGCTGACTCCTCAAACTGAATTCTTCCCAGTGGCATTTGGTACCATATTGACTGTTCTTTATTATCAACTAGTAACCTAACTCCACTCTACAAGGTAGGATGAGAATGTTACTGGCCTTGAAAGAGTTCAGAAGTTTAAAGATGAGCAAAGCTGTGCTCATACCTATTTTAAAGGTCTGGACTATGGTGCCTACTCAGCTCAGTGGATTTCTCAGGTGGGAATTCATGTTAGTTTAGGCATACTCCTGAACTATGTTATGCATGTTCTGGTGCTATAGAATGAACTTTTACTTGCCACCAATAAATTTCTTCACTGTTTGGATTTGCAATATGCAATATAGTTCTGAGTTCCTTTTTAATTTTTTTTTCTTTTTTTTTTTTAATTAAAAATTCAAACCTTGATGTATTGTGGAACTGATTGAATGTGTAACTTTGAGGTACCAGTTTTGTTTTTGTACTTTAATTACATCCAGCACTTATCTATGGCTTTATCCTTCATAAGCTTCTTGGAGTAAAGGTCATTGTCACATATTTGCACTGAAAGTAGTACAATTGCCTAACAAAGCATTGACATAAAGATGTTATTCAAATAATACTTGAATAACTATGAAAAGAATAAAATTTTAATCTTTTGAAATTTTTGATATTGTTTAATTAAAGCACTAGGGTTAAAAGAAAAACCAGTAAAGAAGCTGTCTCTCTTATGAATTCACTGCTTTGTCTCCACTTGGAGGAATAAAGAAGCATTTTGATCACATCTCTGAAATATCCAGCAAATTAAATAAAATCAAATCATAAAGATTTGTGTAATCAGTGTCTAAATCTAAGTGTCTAATTAAACTAAAACACTTTCTGTTTTAGAATAAATTAGGGTCTCAGGCTGCCTTTGTGGGCAGTGAAACAAAGATATAAGTCATCAATCTGTTTCTCCCTCTTAGCTATTACCTACAGTTTTCTTCCCTGCATTCTGGTTGTCTTCCTCCCCGCAAGCTGCTGCTGCAGGTGCAGTTGCGCAACGATTTCTGCTGGAAATGTTATTCAGCACTGCTCTGCTTCTTTTCGGAAAAAACAAAAGGCTCCGCTTGCTTTCAAATGTTTATCTCTGTGATCCTGTCATAGCAGTGTCCTCAACTGCTGCAGCGAGGTTGACATCCAAAAGAAAATATTACCAACTTCAAAGCAATCTCTACCAAAGTACTTTTAGTCAGGCCTGATGTAAGAGGTAGACACTGACACCAGAGGGTTCTGGCTTGAACACTGCAGGAACAGGAATTGCACGTAGCTCCCTAATTGGAAGAATTGTATGAGGAAGAGAGAAGGTCCTCTAACCTTCTTGCTGATTTATTTTATTAAACTAAAACTTTCTAGTAGGTATCTGATTAAACTGGCCGTCTGAACAGGATGACTAGACCTGTGCTTGGGTTGTTTTCTTGCCTTTGCCCTCCCATTCACTCTAAAAGAAAATACTAATGGTTAGTTTTTGGGTTCTGTGCCATGGTGCATGTTCTGTGGGATACTTGGAAGAGACAGGATCTACCTTAAAAAGCACCTCTGCTAGGAGAGATGGCCTACCTGGTAAGGAGCACCCAAATTCAGGGCCGTGGTCCTGAGCAGCCAGTTCTAAGCGGTCCTGCTTGAGCAGAGGTTTATGTCCCAACCTCACCATTCCGTGACCTTAATCAGTCTGTATATTCAAGTTGCTTCTATTAAAAATGAGCAACTTTTAAAAAACGTGACTAAGATGTTTATTTCTTGTAGATCAATAGAAAACAACTGATTTTGTGGGGTATTTTAGGACTGACTGATGCGTATGCATACAAAATGTTTCCATTCCACAGAAGATACAGAACGCTCTTAACACCAGGGTTGGAAACCTGTGACTGGTTTCAGGGTTGGAAACCTGGTCTGAACAGCAGTGTGACTGCTGCTTCTCTGGACTGCTACAGGCTTTCTAAACTATTTGGTTTGGGGGGTTTTGAGGGGTGTTGGGTTTCGGGGTTGATTTTTTCAGTATGTATTGCTTTTCTCTCTCTCTTTTTTTTTTTTTTTTCCCTATTTTATGTGTAACTTGGGCATAATGCTTGAGTACTGGAAAGAAGCTGCAAGGAGATTAAGTAGACAGTCTCAGGAAACTGCTTGGATTTTAGCAAAGAGCTGTCCGTGTATATGATAAGCAACATTTTCTCAGAAGACATTTAAACATGTGTGGTAAATCTCTGTACTTTGACGAAGTTAAAATTTGAGAGAATTGCAAAAGTGAGAAGATGGCACAGAGACTGAACAGTCTGTTTTAGTGTGCAGAAAAAAGCAAATAGGAGAACAGAATAGTGTAGGCAAGCAGGGAAGTATAAAGAAGAAATTTAATCTCCACTGTACAATGGAGGGGTCGGATAAGAGCCACATCATCAGAATGAAGAAGGTGGTATCTGTCAGTGCAAGAGTTTGTGTGGAGGCAAATGACTGCACCGTGTTTTCATCTTGATAAAGTTAACAGGAACTTTCTAAAGGTAGCATGTAGTAAGTGGCTGGCTTTTAAAATTTCTTTTAAACTCTGCCTGCATAACATGTGCCATGAACCTCTGTGCCTCCAAGCAGTAGATCTGCATTTCCTGAAGGAGCAGCAGGATTTGGACCTCAATCTGTCAAATGCAGATAGACCCATTAGTCATTTATTTTGTGTGGTGACTCACTAGGTGACCGAGTCTTACCTTTTCATGCTCATGTTGCACAACAAATTAAAACTGAGTCTGTTACCCAGAAGCAAAATGAGACTGAAAGCTACTGACAGGCTTTCTTTTCAATTAAGCCTTAAGGTCTGTCAGCTGACTTCAGTCCCGGCTTTCTGAAGGCAGATTTGAAGATGCAAATCTGGAATGTTTCTTCTTCAATATCTGTACACCAGAGCTGTAGTAAGCTTTCATGTTGAAAAAATTATACTTTTTTTTGTGTACCTGTTGAAATGCTCTGTAGTTCTGCCATAGAAATGTTTGAATTACTGTGCACCACACTTCACTCACTGTTAACACTCTTAATTAGAATAGCCACAGTACTGGGATCTTTCTCTAAGGGCAACCTAATGATATGGAGATGCAAAGACTGCTGCTTGATCAGAGTGGAATTAGGCTATGTTCTGCTCAGTGGCACAGCAGCTCCCTGGTGCTCTGTTACTGAATGTTGTTTAACCAGGTGATAAATAAGTGTGAAATTCCAAATCCTGATCCCTTTTAATGCAGCAGATTAAAACGGAAAGCAAACACATTGCAGTAAATCTTGTTGGTTTTGAAATTCTAATTTGTTTAAAGTTTTATCTTATTTTTCCATCAGGGCCTTCTTCCTCTACTGGAGTGAAAATTTATTTATTTATTGGTTTATTTTTTGTTCAGTCATGTTCCTTATATGATTTGAGGGACAACATTAGAACTTTTCAAGTATTCCTTCGTTGCTTGCTTGAACTTTGAATTTCTTGGGGCGAATTAAGAAAGTCTTTGGGGACATGGCTAACCATAACAGAAGAGAATGTGTTTCGTGTTTCAGCTGTTCTTTCCAGCTCTCAACAGATGGATTAAAGCTGCAGGTCAGATGCAGATAACCTGATATTGCTGTTTAAATCTGCTAATTATCTTTAGAACAGTGGTCCTTTTGCCCACTCCATCCCGTCCTTTCTTATCACTGATCTAAACAAGGACAAAATCCCGAACAGCTTAGAGAATGGGATTTCAGTCTCGAAAATGAGAACTTTCCTGATGTATGTGTGTCAGAGCTGACAGTGAAACTGGTGTGCAGGGGTATTGCTCACGGCTTCCAGGGTTACTGATCTCTCCTCTTAACTGCTGTACATTTAAGACATGCATTGCTAGATGATGCCTGTGATAGACATCGAGATTAGTGTATATTTTATTAAATGAAATTAGAAAGCTTTGAAGTAATATTGATGTTAATTTGGGTCTTGGTCCTGATCAAGAGCCACTGGGCACTGCTGCAATGCAAGTAGGAATGTTGTTGGGGAGAACCAGGAAGCACTGAAAAATGCAATTTTAAAAAGCTTTCAGCTGGAGTTTCTTTCATACGTTATTTGAACTCCCTCACACATCCAGAGTGAAAATTACTGCATAGAACATTTCTATGAGCGCCTTCATCTTTGTTGTACTTTAAGGAAAAAACCCCAAATCATTAAATGCGGATGTAATGACTGCTTTGCTGAGGAATAACACACTTTAAAGTGTTAAAACCTTTTATCTAATAGAAGGAAATTTTGCTTCTTGGAAGTAGCAGGAGGATACTCTTGTAGGCCTGTGTTTGCCCCTAAGCAGGTGCTACATAAACTTTAAGGAAAATTGCATTTATTCAGGTGATCACAGGAGTTCAAATTCTTTTCTAAGGTGACTTCAATGTGTAAGTAAAAAAAATCCTGTCCTGTACAAACAGCACGTGACTTACTTCTTTTACAGGAAAATTTGATGTAAGCAGTCCTGTCAAACAGATAAAAAATTTTCCAATAATGTGAAAAACTAATGGGCCTTGACCGTAACTTGAAAAAATGCTGATCCTGATAAGGATCTAAATCATTCATGATTCAGTTGAATCAGCAGTGAATGATTTTGTGCATCTTTGTCTCCATGCCAGATCAAAGGGTTGAATTTTTGAAAGTGAAGCAATTTGGTTTACATCTGACTTACATTCCAACTTATTTTGTATTTGAGCAGTCAGATGGAGATTTCTCTGAAACTGATACATGTTTGGGTTGCTCAACTCTTGTCTTTTGGGAACACTAAATATCTGCCTTCTGGGTTTGGGCAGAATTAATTCCTTCCCATCTGACTTTAACCTGACTTTAATCTTTGATTTAGTTCCTAAGCCAGGTAAGTTTTTGCTTACTGGCAAACTGTCATGAAACAGTAGTTGTACCAATATTTAAGAACTAATATGGTGAATTGACTGTAATACAAAAAGAAAATAAATTTAGCAGTGAAGAAACTCAAAATTTAAACTGTCCTAAGTCCAGAAACTGCACTGAGTAGCCTCAGGAAGCATGGATATGATGCTGGCCTTGATAGTTAGCCAAACTGACAATAGTGGAAAGAGGAATCAGGTAATATTAAGCAGAATAACCTCCCCCCCCAAACACTGTCAAAACTATCACTTAATAGTTTTATAAAGCCGTAATCATTGTTTAGTTCATTTCTTTTAGTGTGTGTTAGGTTGTAACGGGCCAGTGAATGCTAACCTTTTTCAGGATATTTGCAAATCTGAGGAAGGCATTTTTTGCTGCTACTTTAAGTAGAACAATAGCAGAATTGAGGCCATGCTGGTGGAAGTTGTCCTCAACCCTCCTATCGACTTTTAATGTGTGTGACCCACACTAGCAAGTCTGCAAGACAGAAAGTGCACTTCAGGTGTAGATTGTAGGTTGAGGTCATGCCACTTACTCATCTGAATGGAATATGTAGATAACATCCACATGAATAATGCCAATCATGTAATACAGCTTCAAAAATCAAGCATTCAGTATGCTAGACAAATTTTCTCCTTGTGTACCTGCATTAATAGTCTATATTTTTTCAATTCTTTTCCCTTGTACATCTTCTACTTCACAGTGCATTACATAGACCAAATGGATTCACTCTGTGAGCAACTTTGATACTTTGCTTTTACCTTGATGTTCAATGTGCATCCCTATATTTTATTTACTGCACTCCATTAAAAAACTTCTGAAGTCATAGTTGCTCACGAGCTTCACCATGGCACTCGCTGCCATAGGATCTGAGCACATCTCAAATAATGATGAATTTATTATCACAATAATGACTTCTGTTGCCTTCACTCACTGCTGCAAGTGCTTAGCACTTCTGCATGTCAGACCCCAGGGTCTCCAGACAGGCGACCAGAAATAGAAAGTGTGCAATTGTTGACTATCTGTGAAAGCTCACTGTGTTTTTTTCTCAGATGGGATTCATAGGCGATTGCTGACAGCAGTGTTGGCAAGACTGGGGATTCTTTGATTGCATTCCAGACTCTCGTGTAGAATATACGTCATTTACTCCAAATTATCCCATGTTTGATTCCACTGCTTTCCTTTCTTTGTTCCAAGCTCTTTCTCTTGCTAAGACCTTGTTTTTGCTTCTTGCCAGCAATCTCTCTCTCCCTCCTGCCATTGTATGAGTCAGTCATTTTCTTCTTTTTTCCCTCTCCTTTTCTTGTTCCCTTCTCGCTGTTCTCTGTATCCAGATCTAGACATTTTTTCCCTCCTATTCCTTTGCCCCATTACACCACCACCCCAGCTTCTCAACAGTTCTGGGTTTAGTTCAGAACTTTGTTGTTTTCCTTGATATAAATTCTATTTCTTCCTCCTAGCTCCTCCTTCTCAGATTTCATGCAAAGCAAATACAGATTTCTGCCGTCCAAATTTTCTACATTGTCTTATATCCTAACATTCATATTCCTGTTTGTCCCAGTCCTCATACAAAGTGTTATTTCATTCCTGCTAACTCTGCTTCTATTGAAGGCCCAGTTTCCTTGCAGAGCCATTCTGGATGCCTTTCCCAAGCATCTTTACCATTTCCCTTCAACTTCCTGCTGCCAGTTTCCTTCTTTAGTCCCGTTTCTTACCCGTCTATGAGTGCCACTCATTTCGCCCTCCCCTCATTTCCCCTTATTCTCTCGTACCTCTCCTGATGTCTTTCTTGCCTCCCTTTTGTCTTCTTGCTGTGAAGGTTTCTTTGCTATTCTCTTGTCCTCTTCCAATAAATCTGGGAAAAATACTGGAGAAATGAGTTGTCTGCCCTCTGCTCCAATTCCTGGGGCTGATCTGCCTGAAGCCTACTAGACCTGCATCTTCAGGAATAGTCCTGGTCAGTCTTGGGCTTGAGCTCAGCAGTGCAGTTTAGGTAGTGAATTCAGATCAGAAGAGACTTCGTGAATCAGAGGTGGAGGTACATTAGAACCGTCTTGTGCCAGAGATCTGTGAAGATGACTGCGGCACTCATTGAAATGAACCCTGAGGAGACTGGGATACTGGAATGGCAACATGAGGAACACTGTCTCTTCTTCAACACTAGTTTAATTGCCTTTGTTTAAAAAAGACAAATTAGACCTAGACAGATACTCGCTAGAGGAAAAAAAGTGCTCAGGTGGTTATAAGAGTGATAAGAATTTATAATTGTCATATTGCAATACATTTATATGAGTGAAAAATTGACACTATTACCCACAGGTTCCCCTTTTCCCCCTCCCCTTTTCTTTTTTTTTTTTCCAACAGCTAAAGGCAAATGAGACGTATTTGAATCAGGTAATCAACTTTTAGATGAATGCTCTTGCGTCATTGCACTTCAACCTGGCATGTCATCATTTTGTGTATAGGCAGCCACCCGACTTCTGTGTGCACGGGGAGCTTTTTCATTTGTTCTTACCCATAAAAGTAGGTTCTCAGTATTTCAGTTGATATAAACTAGTATAAGGAAACAGGAAATGCTCTTTATTTCTTTTCTGTTGAATAGTTACAGCAATTTTATGATGGCTACTGGGAGAGGTGAATTCTTTTAAATATATGTTCCATACCAAGAGAATTCTAGGGAAATAGTTTTAATTTTTTAATGATGTGAGAGAGTATAAGAAAAGTGGAAAACTAGGACTGGAATGAGCCTCAAGAGGTAATATTCTTGCCCCGAGTAATTTTATGTGTATCGTTCCAAGCAGATATCTGTCTTGCCTGTTCTAATTACAGACTTTCCACATCCTCGCCAGGCAATTTGTCACAGTCTGTTACTCTTTTCCATGTTGAAAGTTTCCGTTATGTTTAATATGCATTGTTCTTGCTGCAAGTGGAATCCATTAAAGAACACGGAAAACAGGCTATTCCCATCTTCTTTGTTAGCAGCCTTTTATGTACCTGTGGATTACCATCCTGCATCTCCTCTAGCTTATCTATAGCCTGTCTTCAATGCTGCTACACATTATTTCGCTAATTGCTGAGATCTCAAATGAGAGAATTTCATCCCACTTTCTTAAGTACTCTCTGTTGGGGCTTATCGGAAATTCTGAAAAGGCAGATACTCTATCCAGGCAGGCAGATGGGTAGATTTAAAGGGCTGAAAAAATTCCTCCTCCTTGTTTACCTGGAAGAAAACTTCTCTACTATATTTCTTTGAGATCCCTGTGAACTATTTTCACTCCCAACCTGTTGTCCTTAACAGACTTTTCCGCTGCGCGGAAACATCACGTGTGTAGACATCTCACACTCTTCTAGAGTTTCCACACTGAGGATCATGGTGTGCTTATTAACAGTTATTCCATAAGCTTATTGCATTAATCTGATTATATGATCAGGTGTCTTTTGACTTGTTTTGTTGTTGAGGTTTTGATTTTATTTTTTGTTTGGTTTTGTTTGGTTTTTTTTTTTGTTTTGTTTTTTGATTTTTTTTTCTTTGTTTTGAGACTCTACACATGACCACCTGTGCTGAGGGAATGAAGCAAAGTTGCGTAGATTGTTGGGTTTTTTTGATGCAAGGAACATGGAAAAAATGACAATTGAATAGGAATCAAAGTAGACTAGATAAGTTCTAGTAGAGAATCGATATTTGCTGAATATGCAGTGGGTCACAACAATTTAATCTTTTCTGCTTGTTCTTTTCTGGCACCCCCGCTTGTTATACATGATATCTTACTGGAGGAGTAGTTGTAGCATTAATCATATCACTGGAAATTTCATAGAGATATAGGGTTCTGTGATATTGTTTTCTAATTAGCCAGGTAAATTAATTGACTCCTGGGCAGTTTTACCTTTAATTGCTTCCCCTCTGTTCTTTGCATATAATATGAAACCACCTTGTTTTACAGGAGAGTTATGAAGCTAGATTAATTACGTTTGTTTAAAAGAGGAGCACAGTAAGATAATAGAATAATAGAACTATTGAAGGCCCATGAGGAAAGTGATAATTCTGTATTCAGGGCAGAGTTTGGATCGTGTCCAGTAAATACACTGTGGGATTACAGTCTGGGTGGCGAATGTGGAAACAAGAGAGGAATAATGATCAATTGAGTACTCTCCATACCCTGCTTTGAACAGAAGAGCTGTCCTGTAGAAATACAGCATTTGAATGTAAATAGAGAATATGCCATATGTATACAAGGATGTCAGGGAGAGTTTGTTTAGACAAGCTTATTTTTGGAATCTTCCAACTTCTGAGGTATTGAATTTGCAAATACTGTATTCGTTAAGAGTTTTAGAGGGGTGGCTGTAAACTTCATGATACCTGGATTTTATAGGATGCCTACCTTTAATTTAGCCAACTGCTATAAAAAGCATACTGGGAATTTTCTGTGAGGAAAAGAAGTACTGGGATAATAACAAGGTAATAATGAAAGGGTGGTCATGCATGTGGAGATATAGTGCTCTGTAGTAAATGAAATGCACATTTATAGCAGATAAACAAATTAACTATGTCAGGCAGTAATTAAGAATCCCTATTGAATTTCTAGGCCTAAATTTAGTATAAGTAATAAGACTATAAGTACTTGATCAATGAATGTGGCATACCATGATAGGTCAGAGACACTTGTCAAGACACACAAGAGAAATGTGTTATTTCAGCTCACCATGATTGTGGTCAATTGGGTAATAGCTGTCAAGTCAAACTAAACTTTTAGACACCATAAATGACTTTCCACTGAGGAAACTAATTGGAGAATCAATGGAGGGGCAGTTTATTGACACAATGTTATTACCAAAGTACATTCTGTAACCATGTGCTTAAAATTCAGCATGCTGTCAGGAACAACTGAAGTCAGAACCACCAATACAGAAGTACTTAATTCCACAGATGGGGAGTTTCAGGAAAGTAAAAATGCTTGTTAAAAAGAAACTGATAGAGGTGGCTTAAAGAAATCATCTTGACAGGTGAGATGGATATTGTTTCAAGCCATTGTATTGGAAGATTAAAAAAAATAATTCATTAAAGCATTGGCAGAAGATCAGTTTTGAAAAGCATCATTGTTAAATAGTGAGATTAAAGAAATTATCAAATACGCAAATGTTCTTCACAAAATTCTAATCTCAAAAATCAAAAAAGAATATAGAATCTGCTAGGTTAAATGTAAAAAAACCTGTAAGGCAGAGCAAACACAATAGAGGAAGAACTTCCAAAGACTTCTCTCAAACTCCTGAAGTGTGGAGTGTCTACCAGGTAGTCCATAAGGCCTGTGGATGATCACAGTATAAGAAGATGAAGCACAGCATTCACGTACAAATAAGATTTGTTGCAGTAACAATGCAAATGCAAAGCAAACTGGGCACATCCCCACGAGGTGGTTTTTTTTTCTCAGACATTGATTATAGAATGTAACTCAGTAGAAGGAATAGCAGAGCAAACTGACAAAATAAACAGTAAATATTGGTTAAAAATATCTGAATTCAGTGGCGTTTGCCCAAGAGGTCTAGAGGACCATTAAGAGTGAACTAGTTAAATTGATTTGTATTTATTGTGTTGCCTAACACTTCCTTGGTACCAAAGAGCTGGAGAAAGATTAATACAATGCCAGGCTAGGGTTCTTGAGAGTATCCAGGGAACTACTAACCCCAAAGCCTGCATTCACCAAATTGATAGAAACTATAACAAGGAATAGTCTCTGGACAGATAAGTACATGTGATATCTTGGGGAAGACTCAACATGGCTTATTTAGTCATTCCTCACAGTTAGAATTCACTTGGGGAGACAGAGTAGTCCTGTCAATAGAGTCTACTTAGGTTTCCAGGAAGTATTTGAAAAGAATTCTCACCAAAAAAACTATAGGAAAAACTATCTAGCCATGGGAATTTGAGAGGTACTCAACAGGGAGAAGTATCTGTAAAATAAAAAAAAAATCAGCACAAACAAAACCCAAAACAATAGGGTCAGATTTAGGGTTCAGTCGTAGGATTTTGCACTGGGATTTGAATCCGTTCTGGAGGAACGGATTTATAGTGACTAATAATGAAATTCTTGTGAGATTGCCAAGCTAGTCAAGATGAAGAAGAAACAACTTCTAAATGCAGCAAAAAAGCAGATGATGAAATTCAGTCTAAGTAAAGGTGAAGAAGTACAAATGAAGGTAGAAAAAAAATCCCGACTGAAATCATACACAATGATGGCAAACCAATTAATTACCAATTAATTAGTGCTTTTTAAGAATGAGATGCAAGGGGTGCAATGAATATTTCTAGGCCATTAGAAATTATTGGGAAAAGAGTGGAAATCCTAGTAACATTTTTTTATGGCTTTATATACATTCACAGTATGTCCATGTATTGAAGTCTGTCTTGGATGGACATATTAGTACTTGCAAAATTAGGAAAAAGAAGAATGATAAAGTTTATTAGAAAATTACTTTCTCTGAATTAGCAATTGAATAATCAAGGAGTCTTCAGATTAGAAAAAAAAAAGACTAGAAGGTATATGACAGGAATCCAGAAATCATTGTTAGGATGAGAGAAGATGAACAGAGAATTATTATTTACAGTTTCTTTCTGTACAAGAACAATGGCACATCAAGGGAAGTTAGCAGAAAGCAGTCTCAAAACAAGCAAGAGAAGATGCTCCTCAGAAGACATAGTTAAGATGAGGAAAACTGTGCCAGTGTGTATTAGAGGAATGCCGAGTGTTTCTTCTGGATCTAAAAACACAAGCGCACAAAAGCAGAGAAAGACATTTCAGAAGGCTGTTATACATAAATATATTACCACTGACTAAGAAGGCTCCTGAGAGCAAATCACTGGATGTAAGGAGCTTTAGAATGATGGCAAAACTATGGAAAAGGAAAGACCAAGTGTAGCTTCACTTGGTGTTGAAGAACAGGAAAGTGTGAATGCACTGTATGAGAAAGGGTGAAGACAGAGAAGAAGAGGAGTGAGCAGAGCTAATAGAAGTTGCAGGTGGCCGAAAGATCAAAAATGGGAATTTGACACCAATGCTGAATAGCGCTCATGTCATTTAGGAAAGGAGTGAAAAAGAGCCCACAAGAGAATGGCAAAGGAAAAGAGCTGAAAATGGAAATATTTTGTGTGCATAGTTATATTTATTTCTTAGAGTATTAGCCTATTGATCAGAAATGTTAGATTGATTGAATATTTTTAGAGTACAGGAATTATATTTGCCATATGTTTGGATGCTATTGTGCTCATAGGAATTAATATAAGAAACTTTGAGTATCAGAGCTGTGTTGAGATGTAAATTCAAGTAAAATGAAAGTCTCTTTAGTCCATAAATGTTTCCTCATGTGTATGATAATAAAATAGAATAATCAACTAGAAAAGTAGATTTGCAGAACCCATACTATAACTTCATTCCTGGTGTGGTCACAGACCTCTCTAACATCAGCAGTGTACATATTGTTTTGGTTTTATGTTGTTTTGTTCTCTTGTTTGTTAGTTCTTTCTTTTGTCAGAGCACAGTCAGTTTAGCTTGTAAGCATAGTGAGGATCAACTGAAACATCAAAATCTTCCAGGTATCCAAGCAAAAGGAAATAGAAATGTATGTCTATGTTCTTTGCTGCATGCTCTGTAAAAAAAAAAACAAAAAAAACCCAAAAAACAAAAAAAACAAAAAAACAAACAAAAAAAACCAAAAAAAAATCAAACAAAAAAAAATCCTCAGTGGATGAAATGATATTATAATTTTTACAAAGAGTTGATTACAGAGAGGCTCAAGAAAGGCCACTGAGGTAAGTGACTATGTTTTACAGTAGGGTGAGGCATAAAGTTAAGGCCGATAAACACAGTGCTTTCAAAGGAGAGCTAATGTTAAGCTCAAAGACATGGCTAATAAAAGAAACAGGGAAAGGAACATTTTGCTTACTAAATAACTTTTCACCCAAGTCACTGGTTAATTCTTAATACAGTTATTTCCAATGTTTAGTCAATTCACACATGCAAAATACTTCACAATTATGTATTGCATAGTAATCAGCAATTATCCAGTAAAATATCACTTCCATGAATGCTGCTAATTCCCGTTGATTGCTTTCCAACATATGCTAGTGAAAGACAAAGATCTTGTGGGGTAGTTTTGCTAGATTTATTTGTCTCTTTTAGATTTAAAAGAGAATTACCTTCCCTTTCAAAGCTGATTCCTTTGATTACTAGTGTGCATCGTTTCATTTCCAACCTAATACTCTATGCAGAATGTATTGCATATGACTCCTGAGTAGCTCTGTTATTTATTTATCCCGCTGCAGTGGGAGCTGGTTCAGAATGAAAATCCTGTATTATCTGTTGGACAGGTATTATAGACAAAGTGTGAAACCACGAAGCCACAAGCTTTACATGATGATTGGTGCTTCTTTTTCCTACTACAATTAGCTTAGTCTCAATCTTACTAATTGGATTACATGTGAAAATGCAAGTTGCTCTGGGGTCTCAAAGTCTGAATGAGGAATAACCATTTTGCAGTAGTTTTTCACTCTAAAGGGAGTTCTCTCAGAGGCTTAGGTCTTACCTGTTATTCAGATAGACTGTGATAGTGATTTTGGGTCAACTTGACAATGTTGCCTAGCATTTGGTAGTTATGTCTACGGAAGTGCCTGCAGCTTTTCCAGGACTTGGGAAAGCTCAGAATTTGTTTTCTTTGAGAAATGCAAAACCATATCTGTCTTCTTTTTCCACTGGTTGTCTGTTTCTTGTTTCACAGCTGGCATGTGATGAAGAGGTAATCTGCTCCTATTTAGGACTAAGATCAGGAGAATTCTCCTGTTGACTCTAAGGTGTCTTGGAAGTTGCCAATGAAAGCTGATACTGTGTCACTTGGTTTGCAGATAAGTAATTTCTGTGTCATACAGAACCTTTCACAAGATCATTTGGAGACTGCTACTTCCTCAGATAGGCCTTCATAATAGTCCCAGTTTTTAGGTCTGGTTTTCTGGCCAAACAGAGTTATTTGATTTGACTCGGGTGTGCTCACAGAGAGCTTATGTCTTGCCTGACTGGGTTTTCTTGCATTACGTTTTTAAATGCATTTTGATTCAAAGCAGAATGCTGTTATTCTACAGATGGAGCCTTCTGTGTCTGTCATATTTATTTGTAGTTTTCCAATTTTCTGTGTAACTCTACCTCTCATTGTGTTCAGAGGCTTTTCACCACGCTTGCAGTGTTACTTTTGTTATCATTCATTTCTAGAAACCTTTTTATTTATAGTTCTATGAAATGCTCAAAGACCTTATCTGCATCAGTTTTATCTGTCTGGCATAGTCTGTCTGTCTAGGAGACTTATCAGTGGTGAAAGAACATTGCCTGTCTAAGAGCAGTTATCAGTGATAATGGGACTTTTGCAGAAGAGAAAGTATATTTTACAATACACTGTAGAGATATTGAGGAGTATGTTTGTATTTGTGATTCTGTGGTCTGATGCATTTTTTACTGAAATAGTGACTTTGGATGGATAGTATTTGGTTTCAGTCATGAAAGATTTGTCAGGAAATAGCAAACTAAGTTGCATTTTAGTTGGAATAGTAAGATTTCTGAGAGACTGATCTGCCATTTCTAGTATGTGCTGGAATGCCATGTAAATCACTCTGAGTCTTGGATGCGTGAAGAATAATCTGGTAGCTTCCTCCAAATTAGGCTTTATTTCCTTTATTTTAAGCCATTTGTTGTAGTGAACTGTCAGCGGGTAAAGGTAGAGGCACGTTTTACATCCCCACACCTGTTTGAAGAATGAACACCATCTGCCCAGGATTGCTGAGAATTGACTAATCTAGTGTTTTATTGCTCTGAATCATTGAGAGGAAATGCTACCATACGTGCTCACAGGCTGCCATCTTCATTCCATGAATACTAACAAAACATTAAAAAGTGCTGATACAGGAAAATGGAGTAATTTATAGGCCTCTGGATTAACAGTTTCACTTACAGAGTAATGAGACAAAATAGTGTAAACAGTATTTCTCAATGCCTTCTGTACCCAGCTATACAGGGTTCCTTCCCCTCACCCCAGGCCCCACTGATCAGAAATGCGTTTGGTTTGTCAGGAGAAAGCTCAATGAGCTCAACAAATCACAGGTTCCGGGAGGGCAATATTATGTTACAGAACAGTATGAAGTGATGTGGCTGGAGGTGTTACTGTTACCAGGTAAGATGAATATTTAATTTGAGCCCTTTAGATGTGTGTTGAGTGACCTCATGGCAGTCTTTGTTACCAGAATAAAGAACAAGAAAAATGCCCTTCAAGTCCTTAGGACAAGTGATAGCCATATGAATGGTACTGAATGAAATAACAAAAGCACTGGAAACATTTTTTATATTGCCCCAAATTCTACTACTAGATAAAGAACTTTTAACCAGGAGGGACATGATGAGAGCTTGGAGTAATATTTACGTAGATCTGTATTTTACAAAAAAATTTGTTGGTGGGCCTTTTCCATCTTTTTAGGTCCTATGATTCTTTTTCTTTCAGCTATAAGTGACACAAATAGTTTCTTCTACATCAGTTGATAGATCTTTCTTCAAGGACATCTGATAAGAAGGTTCCACTTTCATTTCAGTCCATTTGATTTTTTTCCATTTCATAAACGCAAATATACATACAAAAATACACATTAAGGTGGAGTTTGTGCGTGCACATTCCAGTGTCAAGTGACAGTTTCAGGAAGACTTCTGTTCCTAAATGTACCTGCCTTTATACATGTCGAATGTTTGACTAATAATAGATTTAGGTATCCTTATTTACATAAGGACAGAGAGAGTTTCAGCAGTGAAAAAAGGGTATTTTTATACTAGAATGTTAAAGTATGGCGAATAACAATAAGCACTTCACTCCGGTGGTTATCTCAAGTTATTTGGAGATCTGTAGACACCAGGCTAAAAAAAAGACTAACAAAACCTAATTGCAGTTGCTTCATAGTTAAACATTCAGCTGTGCATCGAATAATAAAAGCATTTTTTTATATTTTTTTCATCACCCCTTCTTAAGAAAGACCCAGACTTGAAAAATTCATTGATGTTTTCTATAATGAGGTGTGGTTTCAATAAAAATTTGTTTTTACTTGATATAATTACCATTTGCATGTAGTAATTGAAATAAATTTGCTTATGTAAATCAGAATACTTCTTAGCATATAAGCTACTTTTAATAGCCATGTAATTTTATGAAGTTCTTTATTCCTTTAAACCAGATCTTATTTTCCAATTTGCATATGCCTAACATGCAAATTACTTGTGTTCTTCATATCTTACTAATGTTTTACTTAGTTTTAATTGCTAAACTTCTTTTCAAGTACTTTGAATAAGAGAGTTACACTGCCTTTCACACTTGTGGAAAACATGACTTTATTTTATTAGCCTCTACGTAAGAAAGAGACTTCCATTGAGCCATGATTTGGAAAGCAGATTAAATAGCAAACCCCAGACTACTCCTCTTTCCTTTTAACAGAGTCCATGTTGAAGCAGAGCCAATGAATTTAGGTGTGGTCCATACATCTTCTCACTATAGTGGCCCTTTGAATCGCACAAAGGAAGATCTTTCAAACAAATCAGTTGTTTCTTTATTTTCAGGGTCTTCCATAGCCACGTGGCTGTGTGCATGGCAGGGCACTAAAACCGATGCAGTCAACTTCTTGTTGCTTTGTTTTCTTTTTGCTCATGAATATCTAATATTACCAATAGAGTCAGCTAGTACAGTTGTTTGTTGATGGAGTTTGTTGCTTACTGGTGGTGTAGAAACAGAAACTGGGAGAAGATCTTTGCGGAAGAGGAACTTTGAATACTTCATCATTACCAGTCCCTTACTATTGCTTTCTTTCTCAATTCATTTTTTTATGGTCTTGTTTGACGTTTTTGGCAGCTCTGTTAATTAAGCAGAAGTTATCCCTGATTAATGTACTGTAAGCTGCTTCTGAAGTGCTATAAATAATGTGGTGATTAATTGCTGTATCCAAATGCAGTCATCCCTTAGCATACTTCACAGATGGATTGTTTTGGTGAAATGATGTCCCATTCTCATACATATTAGAGATGTTGATTGCAGCAAAACTTATCACTCAGTTTTTCTTCCAAGTAATTTATGTCTTTTGATCACTAGGACAATCAGTATGGAGCAGCTATTTTGAAATTACAAATGTAATATACTTGTGGATTCCATACAAGATCATGCAATCCAATTGAAAGAGAATAACAGAATATATGAGTTCTGGAATATTCAACTTTGTACAGATCTAAAAAGAAAATTTAGTAGCCATACACAAAGAAAATACACTCCTTGGAGGGTAAAGAAAAAATTTTAACCTCAGTTGGTAGAATGACTGTGTTTTTTCTTTTTTTTTTCTTGCAAGTAAGACAGAAAATATGCAGACAGAAATGTGATTTTTGTTTAAAAGCTGGTAATATCCAATTTGTGTCAGAGCAAAGGCTGAGTGTAATGAACCAAAAATCTTATATTAACATTTCTGAATAAATCATTTTTATTTGAGATTCTGATTTTAAACTTACTAAGTGAAAGGAAACTAGTAGTGCTAAAATCAGCAAAGCTTTTTAGAATATGTCCTTTTCAGAAAATTCCCTGTACTGTAGCAGCAGAACTGCTCTTTTTGCTGTTCAAATACACTTAACTATTTGGCTTCTATTAACCTTGATGGAAAGCCAATTGCCTCTTCTCGCATCTGTGAATAGAGTATTTTAGATTTTGTGTGTATACATGCATGCATGCAAAAGAAATCTGTGGGAAAGGGGTGACACTTGGCACTGTAGGCAAAGCCCTGGCTTGAAATCAAAGAGCTAACGGGACAGTTGGACATGTTCATTCAGAAACCAAATTAGAGTACCAGGGAGGGACAGTTTGATGGTCACGGCTGTGTATTGGCCATGGAGGCCTGCCCGTCTGCTCCAAAGGCCACTGGATCACACTCTGGCTATGCTTCAAGGACTACAGCAGTGAAACAACATGGTTCAGGAATTTTGGACTCTTTCTGTGAGAAAAGGGATTTCACCAGATGGGGTCTCACCAAAGGGCAAGTCTACGGGTCGCTGTAGAGGAGGGTGTAGGGATGACTGCTATTTATAGGAAAGTTCTTGTCTCAAATGCTTTGAGTATCACCTTGCAATTGATCTTATTTAAAACTTCTCTGCTAGGACTGGGTCATGAGCAGCTTGTAGTAATATATTAAAATGAAACTTGCATTATGACCCCACTCAATAAATCCTTGTTTAGGAATAATTTAGGATTATTGTATTAGTTTATTGTATAAACTTTAGGATTATCTCATCGTTTTAGAGAAGACATTTTTGGACACACTTAATCTCCTAACCTCAATTTCCTCCTCAATTTTTATGGAAACTCAGATGATAAATCTAAGCGCCATCTCTGTTAAGAGCTTTGCTTATTAAGCAAGAAATATACTCATCCCTGGCCCAGACTGGGCTTCTTTTTTTCTGCATGGCCTTAATGATGACAGTGGGTTTCTTTGCTGATACGGAGAAATAGCTGACAGTCTCGGCCCACTGCCTTTAAGATTCATGTTTAAGAAGTACAGTTTGTTTTAGCCCATTAATAAAGATGTCTTGATCCTAAGATAAAAACAGTATTGATCTTTTTCTCTTGCTCTCAAAAGAACCCAAACAAAAAACAAACCAAAAAACAACCCCAAAACCCTCTCTCTTTATGAAATAGAAACAGTCTAAAAGATGATTGTCTCTCAGTTTGGAGACTGTCTTCACAGTCCAAATTTCTACCATAATCTTCTCTTCCAGTAAGGGAAGAAAAAAATATTTCTATAATGTCCTAAGTAACTCAAAGAGTAGAGGAAAATGAACTGCTGGCATGTCCTTTTTTTTAAGTGGTAATGTTTATTTCTTTACCATTTTGGCACTGTATTTGCATGGATGTGCAAAATGCGCTACTTGAAAATGAAGAAGTTACATCTTCCTACATTTATTTACAAGCACAAAACCCAGGGAAACTAGGGAATTCTCAGCTTAATGACTTGTAGATAAATTTAGGTGCTGTGGCATTTAAAATACCCCCAATTTTTATTGATACTTCTAACTGATCTATTCTTATCTTAGTGTAATTACGTTAACATGTTTTTTGTTAGACTGAAGGATAGATAAACTGATTCCCATTGAAGTCAGTATGAGCTGGAAAAGATCCCAGTCCTGCAAAGACTTAGATGTTATGCTTATGTTGAAATATGTAAGAAGCTCAGGTATTTACAGAGAAATCGTCACATGTGTAGAAAATAATACTCATACGTAAGTCTTTACAGAGTGGGAAATTAGGACACAGATGTTTTTGATAGAGTATGTGTGCTGAACTCAACTTTTCACTTCTTTTTGTACATTTGAGAAAGTGTTAGTAGTACTTTTCCAAACGTTCCTCCTCTCATTTGAACAGTCTTTAAAATAGATACAGTAAATGCATAATTATATTGAGAAAGAATGTAAGAATAAAATATTCCATCAAGTATTTCCTGAATTGATACCACCAATGCACAGCTCTTTGTGCATTTTAGAATTTGCCCTACATTTGAAAGTACTCTCATACAATATTTATTGTACATGTTTATAGTGGACTAAAGTACTCCTGTTCATAAAGTGCAAACAGATAACCCTGAGAGCACTGTGAAGAAAATATTTAAGGAAAAAAACCATGTCTATTATACCATATTTATTTATATGCTTTTGTAAGCCTCAGAAATATCTTCCCTTGCTTTTTATATGCACTATTTAGATCAATAATTTATGAAAACACCTAATAGAGCATACACTCATACTGCAGACACAGCTGCTAATAAGAAGGGCAGTATATTTTCAAGCAGGCATTGTGCTCGACCAACAAATCTTCCCATCTTCACAGATGCCCTGCTCTTTCTGATAGGAATTAAAAATCAGATTAATAGGAGTTAAACTGACTGGTATTTTCCACCAGTCATCTGTTGCTATTGAATGTTTTTCCAATTAGTGCTTTCCTTGTGACCACATGACCAAATGCCGTGGCTTTGACAGCCTATATGTGAGAAAGTAGAGAAAAATCCTAAGTCTTAAGGAGAGTGCTTCTCTTCCTCTCCCTGAGAGAGATATATTGTCAGATATATCCTAGAAGTGAGCCTTAGAAATTTTAGTCTAAAACACCTTCAGTCATTTTGCAAGCCCTCTGTCTCACAAGTAAGATCATATGCTACCAATAGTTTGAGAGAACTGAAATGTGAAAAACTTACTAAGAAGATGTCTTTTGGCTGAGGACAAAGCCATGAGAGCCATTACTAAACTAAGGGTATAAAGTTTCACATTTAGTGGGTAGGGAGATAACTGATTAACTATGAAGAATGTCTCAGTGATTTGTAAGACTGTATCAAGGAGAAAAGGGCATGTGAGGACTTGCAGTGCATTATATATAATTTCCGTACTGAAATGTACAAAAAGAAGTTATGTGAATGCAGCTGATAGCTGCTAACTGTGAAATAACATAGGCGAGGCTAAATGTCTGAGTAGAGAAAAATACTTCAGAGTGCAATTCTGGTAATCCTTGAAGAAAAGATGTTGGCCCATAATGCGAGTGCCATTATGAAATGCACAAAATTACATGACTGCGGGAGGCAGGCTGTGCATAGAAACCACTTGTGTGGGGAGTTACACCTTAGCAGGAGGTATTGTTTCACTGCACCTATACTGGCTGTTACGGGGTAATAAAGAATGTGATTTTTGAGGATGTCCTCTTGGAGTTGCCAGTTGAACTCTGCTCAAAAGACATCTCTTGACAAGAGATAGAAGAAGCTGATTTTATTTCAGGGGTTTTCTTTTTGTTGAGCTTTTGTTTTTGGTGTATTGTGGGTTTGTTTGTTTGTTTTTGTGGTAATTCAGCTAGTATTTGATGATCTTAGCTTTGCTACTCTATGTTTATGTTTACCTTATACTTTTCCTTGCAAGATCAGGGTTAAACTACTCTTCTCGAATGGACTCAGATCCTTCCCCTTACTGGCATAATTATATGAAATAATTTGTTTGTCTTCTGCTCTCCTGGGAAGCCAGAATGCAAGTGTACTCAACTTTTTGATTAACTGTTAGAAAAATGTAGTTGTTTTAAGGGAACCAAGGTAGTATATTTCAAACCATAACATACACTTTCCTAAAAGCTAGGGTGCATCCTAAAAGCTAAGGTGCATCAAATCTTTCTTTTGCAAGGGTCGTAATTTGTGGTGTCAAATGCAGGGAATATTTTGTCAAATTTTCATATGTTTTTTAAAATGGTCATCTAGGAAGAAGTGTAGTATACTTACCTTTCTGAAATTTAGAATTCAAGGTCAAATTAATTTTAACATATAGTGTGGAAGTAAAGTTTTATTGAAATGGCTTTCATAAAGGTGACACCTTTTATGGTGTCCTTTTTAAATTGAAAGAATGTAAATTACATATTTCTGAGGGAATAAAAGTTATGGCCAAACTGCATTTCCTGGAATAGGGACAAATGGATTCTCTGTCAGATGGGAATTTATATTTTACAGTACACTATCAGAGAGTTTTGAAACTTGATACTCAGTTTCAAGTCAAATTTAACACTTACTTTGTACAGTGTTTTTTGCCTACCACGCAGGTTGGTGGAGTCTGTAGGAAAACTGAAATCCAATGACAATTGCTAAGACATGTAGAATCATTCTGTTGTGGTGTAAGAAATTTATTTTCCACAGTCAGCAAAGAAAATAGACATAAAACTGGAATAAAATGTGTGCTTTTAAATACCTATTTAAAACAGTTAAATTTTGTATATTATTTTTACTTTTTACTTTTAGTCCCCAAACTTTCCACAGGTATCTCTAAGAAATGAAAACTCAAATTGTAGTCATCCAACTTACTTTAAATTTTGAGTAGCTAACTTGAATCACTGATCTGTTCTTTTGAAGTAAGTGGGATCAGCCGTTTAAAATTAGTCATGTGTTTATGTACTTTGTAATGGAGTGATCTTCATTTGCAAGAACACTGAAGTTCTTGACTTTTAAAAGCCAAAGGTCGTATCATAAAGTATGTCTGTCACATAATTAGGACAAAATTTACCACAGCTGCAATGTTGGGTAACATTTTCAAGTTTACGTAGGAAATCTGTCATCTGACATTAATTTTGAATGTGCACGGTCATCACATGGGGCGGCATGTGAGGAGAAAAAGGTATCAGCAGCTCCCCTGACTCAAGAGTATTGCAGTCAATGAGAATTTGCCTTTCTGTACCTACAGCATACAGCCTTCATGTCCCTCTTCTCTGTGGGGTGACTTGGATGCTGCCAGATGCCCACCTAGCTACAGTTTTACCCCCTTTCCTCAGCAGAGCAGGTGGGCAGAACAAGATGGGAAAGTTCTTAGGTCAAGAAACAGGGAGATTGCTTACCTGTTTTGTCATGAGCAAAACAGACATGACCTGGAGAATAATTATTGTAATGTTCTGCCAATTAAAAACAGAGTAGGATGATAAGAAGCAAAACCAAACCCACCTTCTTCTTCCCCCTGCCTCTCCCTGCTTCTTCCTTAGCTCAACTTTATTCCTTCATCCTCAGCTTCTCTTATCAGCTCTCCCGAGTGGGGCCAGGGAATGGGGAGTGGGAGGCACAGTCAGTGCAAAACAGCTCCTCTCATCTGATCCTTCCTCCTCCCAGTTTTACCCTGCCCCACTGTGAGCTCTCAGTGGGCTGCGGTGCTTTAGGATAAACCTGCCTCAACGTGGGGATCTGCCCAGGCGCCTGGAGCACTTCCACCCTCTCCTCCTCCACTGACCCTGGTGTTCGCAGGGCTCTTTCTCACACTTTTCATTTTTAACTATTCTCTACCAACTCCTCCACCGTTGTATCAACTATGCTTTGCCGGGGCACCGCCACCTTTGCTGCGAGGCCTAGCCATGCCCAGGTGGGTTGGTTGGCGCCGGCTGGAAGTGGCTGTGTCCTGCCTGGGAATGCCGTCACGCAGCTCCACTGGGGCCTGCACCAAGGACAGCGCCCAGCTCCTTCTGCCGGGTTTTGTCGTCCTTTGAGGGTTCTCTTAGGGACTTCTGCGTGAAACCTTCCTGTTTTCTAAGGATTCATGTACAGTGGAAAACAAAATCAAATCTTTTCGAGCATGATTTGACAGCAGCGAAAGCGCTTTCCTAATTTTTGGAAGGGAAGGAACAGTATTAAATTATGTCTCTTGGGTGTCACTGGCTCGTCAGAATAATGGAAGCCGCAGTGCAGAGGAGGCATCCCTAGTGAACTGACCAATGCAATGATAATCATGCATGAGTATCTGAGGTAGCTATTAAGATTTCTATGTTCAACAAATTAGATAGTTGGTGAAGCTCTACTTTTATTCTAGGGTGATGAAAACACGGTGAAGTTTTCCTCCAAGCCTTCTTGCCTGCTCAGTGCTTTGCCTAGGAAAGACTGAGGTCAGACACTATGTTAATGTTTATTGACAAAAAATGACCCAACAGGGCCACCACGACAACAACTGCATTATGGCCAGCAGTTTTATAGCTGTAGGTAGATGTTGTCAATAGAACATAAATTCTGAAACTAAATGCGTAAATGCTAGAGACTGTGCTTGTTCTGGGAAAAAACACAAAACAATTAACTTTATATTTTGCTAAGTTTACCTAGAATTATTAATGCAACAAAATTGTTGCTAGTTTAAGCAACCTAAGCAACCAGTAGCAAGTGAGGTTTTAATTGTTAGCTTTAGAAATTGACTTTCCCTTCCACTGAAAGCACTGGTAGTGCTGACTAAAAACCATTAAGATTCAATATTTTACCTTCAATAACTGCAGTTGTCAAACTAATATTATTTCTAGTATCCCAGAGTTATGGCCTGCTATTTTCTCTTTGGGTAGTCCTTAAGATGGATTTATTATGAGAGACAGCAAGACTTCTCTCCCCAGCTTTGCACAGTTGGACCTAGAATGGACAGAAGGTTCTGTAGGCAGAGTACAGCAAGGTACAGGTCAGGATACTGCTTGGCATCCCAGCCTTAGGTGGGAGAGGCTGAAGGATAACAGAAAACAAGATGATACTTTTGACCAGATGCACAGGGGGCAATGGAAAAGCACGTGCAAAAATGTATTGGCAATCCAAAATGCATATAAAGTTGTTAACAATCTCCTGTCACCATCAGAGAGCTCCAGCGTGTTTATTTCTACACAGGAGACAAAATGCCTCTGTTTTAGGCCTGAAATTCCTGATCCTTTCATTTTGTGTCTGAAGGCAAAAAATAAGAACTGAACCCCCACCGTATTAATTTGTTTGTGATATTGTGCAGTAGATTATTGCCTCCATTTTTTATACGGTGATATCAAAAAAATAATGAGTATTACTGTGGAAAATAGCCCTTTATAACAAACCAGTCTATTGGTGATCATTATTCTCTTTTATGTAAAGCAGAGTATAAACAACATAAATTTTATATGCACACTTTTATGCACATATTCTATATTAATCTTTATACTGATCAGAACTCATCTGCATTGCATGTTTAAAGTTAATATATACACTAAATGCACTTCAGTCATGTATTTCTGCCTGTACTTGTATATACACTAAATGTACTTTAGTAATGTATTTCTACCTGTATTTGCAAACATTAGTAGAGGAGGTGACAATTTTGAGAGAATATCTGGAGAAGTATGGTTGTTGTTATCAGGACACCAAATTAACATAAAGCATTGGCATATTTTTTTTTTCTTTCATTAACAGAAAAAAATAGCTTAGTAGAAAAAATTCCAAAGCAGTTAAAATAATTTGTAAAAATAAAGGATAAATCACTAAAAGCATTTTTGGAAATTTCCATGATATAAGGCTGTTTTCATAGCTAAGATTTTATTTAAAATGTTGGGGGCTGTGTTACAATATTTTGTTTCCTAGTCTCGTGAAGATATAAATTTCATGACTGAACCTTTGCATTTTTTCCACTAGTTATGGCTTTTAATTAGGGCTTTCTACTCTGTCTTCTTTTTGAACTGGATGCCCTTCCCATCATTGTGGAGAGAAAAAATAGGTGAAACTCAACACAGCAATTTTTGAAAGTTTTTTCTGCCTGTTGAGGCAAGTATTCAGACAGGTTTTCTAGTATTTGTGACTCTACTGCCAGGTAGTGTAGACTGATAAGTATAGGATTTACTTAAACAATTAAGGCTGTGAAATGTCTTTGGCTACAGTATCTCCTGTATCAGCAAAAATATAAAAAAAGTATTTCCCAAGGACAGGATTTCTTTATCAGTGTTTAGCTGCACTTTATCATTTGCATCACTTAGCTATATCCACCCAATATATGTAATATCCAGAATGCTATGTAGGGTTGCCCAACTTTAATGTCGCGTTGTGTGTTTTTCATAGAGAAATGCTTCTCTGTGCCTTCTTCTCATTCACTTGAGCTATTTGATATTTTTTGTTTGTGAACTCTTTTACAAGGCATTGTTAGCACAATGAGGTAAAGGTTATGCATTAGTAGTAGAGCATTGTTTGAAATTAATTCTTTTTCACCTAGTAGAGGTGGAAAAAGAGGCTTTAGAGAAAAGTTTGGTTTTTTTACCTAGGCCAAGACAATATTGCACTGTAAGTGCAATCATACTTTACAATGCCTAAACACCAATTTCAGAGGCAAAATTACCTCAGATATTATTACAATATAATTCAATTCAAGAAGCTGATCATCTGGTTAGAAAAAAAGTGTTGTGACTTGGGAAGGACAGAATGTACTTAAGCTGTTGAAATCCTCAAAAAAAAGCTGTTTCTTGCATGATGCTAGTTTTATGCAGAGGCTAACAGAATGAGGTCTGTGATGATCATGTTTTAATAATAAAGATTAAACAGATGTTCTGCAAAATGGATTTCATGTGAAATGTTAAATTTGTTTAAGGAAAGAAAACAGGGTTAGATCCTCATATAAATCATTACAGCTCCACGAAGAACCGTAACATAGATGCTGACAAATAAATCTGTGTCTATAAAGGTAGTTTTGGTATACAGCAGAATAGCAGTAGCATTAGGGGATCAAAATAGAACATTATTTAATACAACTGAATTTATTTTTAAGTGATGAAATTGCAAAGTATTTAGTTATATGCCTTTTTATTCTTTTATGTGCAGTTGTCCTTACTTTTAATTAATTTGTTTTGGCATGGCTGAAACGAAGAACCAGGCAAAGTACTTCTGAAGTCAAGACTACTTGTAATTTCAAAGTAATTGTTCAACATTTGATATTGGGTTGTTTTCACTTATTTATGGCCTTTTAGAATTTGCCTGACAGTTATATCTAGAGTTCACACGGTGTGACCCTTACATACTGTGATGACAAATCCTTTTCTTTCTGGCACTAAAGACAACTTGCAAGTCTTTGGTTTGGCCCTAGTTAATGAAAGGTTGAATTTATTAACGGTGCATTTAGACTGAAAATGTGCATTTCCAGCTCTCTTAAGTGCCTTTCGTACTTACATCTGGAAATGGTTTTAATCTGCATAGCTTAACATTATTGCCACTGTACTGTCCTGTAGCTGTATCGACTCCCATTTATTAGTTGTTGGAAACAGATGCAATTCCTGTAATAACTGAATAAAGAAAGCCCTACAGCTCCTTCCAGCCTATCTCAGTATAAAAATTTTGGCTAAAATACAAGATAAATTAGTGCTGATTGAATTTAATTCTTACTGTAGAAGACCCAGTCAGCAAGGGCAGAATGACTACGCAGGGGAACCATAGTATCACCACTGTGCCTGGCTTTATGGGGATATTTTATGAATGGTGTATAAAGCTGCAAGTATACTTCCATTAATGGAGCTGGGCACGACCTAAAATAAGCTGCGATTTATTGTATTAGATGGGAAAGTGCAAATTTTGGTCAAAGTGCCCCAGTTAGTCAAAGTACTGCTTAATTGTTTGCCTGGTGGAATTCCACAGATTCAGAAAGTGATATTTTTGCTGTGTCCCCACTCTGCAACTGTATAGGGTATGCATGAAATATGTAGCATTTACCTCTTAAAGTATTAGGAAGATTGTGTCCATTGTATAAAGAATGAAAAATATTGCTTTTCATGATAGAATGTGACAGGTTTTGTGCTCATGAAGAGAAATGGTATCATTTCTACGCAAATTGTTTCAGTACAGTTTATAAACGTATAGCTTTTAAACACAGTCATTTAATCATGCTGGTATTACAGCAGGGGATTTTTGAACATGGCCTTCTTAAACTTGGGGGCTGGGGAGCACAAAATACATGCATTGGAGTGCATTCTTCTCTGCTCTTTTCACACAGCCTTGAATTTAGGAGTGGGATGACATTATGACATTATGCTCTGGTTAATTGTAAACATCCCAGGAGCAGAAGCAAAACAGCAGGTTGCTGTGGTTTTATTATGAAGTACAGTATAATTTAAAATATTATTTAAGTAAAGATACTTCAGGTTCCGTGTGTTGTCACTGAAGTCCAGATTCCCAGAGAGGCTGCCTTCAGTACAGGCACAGACTTGGAAGTGGAGGAGAGTTAAAGTAGCTGGTGGAGTGTGTCTGACAGAAGGAAAGGAGAAAGAAATCAACAGATATAACAATGAAAAAAAAAAAAAAACCCTCTTCGGATATATCAATGGTTAACAGTTTTAAAAGTAGGCTCTAACTAGATGCACTTGAGACCTTGCACTTGAGATGGCTTTGGGAAACCAGGCTAAACCAGTGGAATCACACGCCCACACTGCCACCCACCAGGTTTATTTGTAGCTGGCTGCTCTGTCACCTTCTCTGTATCTTGGCTAGTATGCATTAAACTTTCACCTATTATACTGCAGATTTCTTCAAACCTTGTGACTCTCTTAGTGTTGCGTGTTTTTTACGTATGTTTTTGGTAAATAAAATTTAACAAATGTTTCAGTTCCTGTCTGTACAAAACCCTCAGTTGTTATGCAACATGCATAATAAGTAACTTTACTTCCCCTAGGTGTATTCCCTTTAGACTGAGATCCATATATTCATGATTGCTTTTTGTGATAGCGTCACAATTGTTTGGTTCCCCAGTGGTTTCAGGATTAGAGAGTAAATTTAAATGCCACTTCAAATAAGCAGTTGTTTATCATCCCATTAGTTTATGTGTGTTGCCTTTTTCTTTTCTTTTGAAGAACAAAAGCAATTCTGTAGGAAAAGAACATTAAAATCTTGGTGGAAGAATGGCTTAGATTCTGGTGGACTGAATCATTTGAAGTACACAGATCAGCAACAGGGCAGTGGTGGTTTATGCCAGCTGGAGAGTCCTGTCAGAGGAATCTGACTAGGGAAAGATGTATGTTAATTTGTAAGTAGATATAAATATTTTTACAGAAGCTGCCTCTTCATAACTTTTATCTGCTAATAGCATTGCCTCCTTGAAGCACCAGAATAGTACTGATCTTATGGGCTGTATGACATGTTGAGGTAAAGAAGATGGTTTGTGTGGATCGAATTCTGTGCTCAATCAGACAAGATGGTAATTTCAGTTTTCTTCCTATTGTGGTTCTTCTTCCCCAAAATAAACATACGTATTAGCTCGAATAAAAGAGATTGTCGTTCATAGCCATTCCTAAAGTGCGCAGAGGAAATATATTCTAAGTGACTACCCATGTTTTCAGGGCAAGGCTGCTCTCTACCAGCTCTGCACTAAAAGGCAGTTGTGGCCAGTTGTGCTGTTTGTGACTCAAGTGCCCCACTGTATAAATCATGAGCTGCCTCCAGTGACCTGCGCCCTCACCCTTAGATCTGTAGTAATATTCTCCCTTCCTGATGGCTGCCTGAGCCCTGGCTGCCCATCCACAGAAGAGCTGTTGTAAGCATTGTGTCCCACCCCATACAATTAACAGGCAGTGTTAAACCCATTGGCTCCTTAACAGAGAATGCCTTTGTCTACACTCTCATAGCAAAGGCACTGCTGAACAAACTGCACTGTCTTGATCTTCAAAATGTTCCGAATTGCCCCGTATCACCAGTGACTGCATGGTGCATCCAAACATGCCTTGACTTCTTTGAGAGTACTGTAATTGGATTAGCAAAATTCAGACTTGATTAATTAATCATTGTAATCAGGTTACTAAACAATTCACGATGCTCTCGATAACTCAGCTCTGAGGGAATGATTAATGGCTTCTTAGGAAGGATTAAAGAACCGCTGATCCTGCTTTGGGCAGGAGATTGGATCAGGCGACCTGCTGAGATCCCTTTGAACCTGAATTATTCTATGATTATATGAAAAATTATTAGCAGGGCAGATCTTCGCATGGCATGGTTGAGAAGACTTCCATCAGAAACAGTAAGCCCAGGTCATTTTACACTTACCCTGAATTTTTCATGCCACTAATGACTTTTTTTTTTTTTAAACTAGCAAATTTAATTGTTGTACTGCTGAACATGCCTTTCACTTGGGGTCTTAAATGGTGCTATAAATATTAGTTGTTCCTCAGGATTCTTTGTAAAGTACCATAGACTCCAGTTACATAATAATCAGTTGCACGGCTCGGAAGATAGCTCAGGAGCCCTAAAGTTAAGCTCCAGCTATATATAATCAGTTAACTTCACTTTCTAAACACCAGCCATCATACTGATTTTCTGTGCATCAGGGTATGCATGCTGCTCACAACGTTTTGTGTAAATAGACATTTTTATTCAAGATTAGATGTATATTAACTTAAAAAAGAAAAGGGTTTTATGCCCCAGACAGAGCAACTATTCCAAATGTGAAAATTACATAACTCTGTCACACACTATGATATTCAATATAGTACTTCATGACATGCAACACTGGCATACGTGAAAGCTCTGGGAAAAAAAATATGCAGGCGAAGGGCAATGACATACGCCTTACATTCTGCTTGTGCTAGTTTTGTATTTTCTGTCTCAAAATTGTCATTGCAGGCATAAAAAAATTTTGATGTTTAAAACACATAATGTGTCACAAGAACAGCTTAAGGAAGAAGATTCAAAGGCAAAGGAAGAAGAATCATTCTCTGTTTGCCCTTTATATTTATCAGCATCTTTGCCTTGTTCTGTCTGCCAGCAAGTTACGGGTAAAATAGAGTCAAGGTGAAATGAAGTTTTTCTGAGGCCAGCTGTCATCCAGAACCAGGATCATCTCCTGTAAATTACTATGAGATTTAGACAACCTATTGTAATACCTTGTTAGGAGCAGCTGAGTGATCCACATGGCTTTTATGTTACCTTCTAACAGCGCACAGTTCAACCTTAATTTTTGACCCTTTTAGTCTGAAAAAGCTAAAGTTTCCTGACTGTGGGAAATGCAGTAGGGATTTCCTAGTCTGGTAGTAATTTGTTACCTTGGTTCTTAATGAAATGCACTTTCATCTGTTGCTTTCATCTTTGATTGAATCCACACTATGGCTGACTCCCAGACCAGATGCAGAGTTGCCTTTGTCCTCATCCGTTCTACGGCACAGTGAAAACTGTGGAGTTTTCCCCTATGTAATCTGCTCATCCCTTTAGCATAATGTTTATTCCTGGCCATCTTTGAGTGGGTTTTTTTGTTTGGTTCTGTACAGAGTAACTGACACGAAGCAAAGTCTGTGTTGCAGTCCAATAAATTTTTGGTTTTGAAGCAAGAGAGCAAGGGCAGGTGTTACATGCTGTTAAGGTCTGGTTATTAAAATTATTAGAGAGAGGTCTCTGCCTGAATTAAGGTGCAAACAAGACCATACTCTGAAGTCAATAGTATAGATTTTAATTTAACAGTAAGCATGGGGGAGAGGCAGAAAGAAATAGGAAAAGAGGAGAGAGAAAGAGAGTGACAGAGAGACAGATTAAGCAGAAAAAATATCACCACGCTGTGGATCTCAATGGCATTTATTCAGTCCTCTTCTTCTGCTCTTCTCAGTGTTGAGGGCCCCATTCTTATCCAAGTGTTGGTTGCAGTCTGGACCCAGAAAACGCAGAGTCCAGTGGGTTTCATATTCACTCAGGTTCGGGTGGGAATGCCCAGGTACTTCCCTGGGGCAGGGGGTTTACACTGGATGATGTAACCCTTGTCATGCCCTGCTGTGGAAGGGCCTCGGTCCCAGCAGCTAAAGTCTCTGGTGGCGGGAGCGTGGCTGCCAGATGGGCTCCTAGATGCTCCGACAGGAAAGTTTCCTTCACACTCCATCTGCATGGACGGGGTCAAATGAGGTGGAATCTTTCTCATCCTGCATGTGGGAAATAGTGTCCGGAGCAAAACTGCCTGAGAGCAAGGTGGTTGACTTATCTGTAAAAATAGTTTGTAAGTGTGAGAATTGAGACAACCAGGACTCAGGAGCACTCAGATTTTCAGTCATGATTTAAAATATGACCTTCATAATAGACTGAAACCCCAATGAGATTCCCAAGCTCAGCTAAATGTGTCTTGAAAATTTAAATGGGTAAAAGTGTAGGAGAGAAGTAGATAGTCTTTTCTACTCAACGTAAAAAAAAATTAAAAATCAGGCTCTTCTCTGAAGATGTTCGAGAAGAGAAAGTAATAAGAAATTTTCTTATTTCCATTTGCCAATACAGTACATTATAGAGTAGGAGAAAAAAACTAGGGAATAGGAAGAAAAACTGTCAGTACATTTTCCTTCCCTTATAAAGCTTGAAGAATATTTTTCTGTCACACCCTATTCTGTAAAAAGTTAAACATGACCCTTTTTTCCTGATTTGTCCTTAAAAAACCACACACTGTAAACAATGAGATTCGCTTCTATTAAGGGAAACTTAGATTTTAATAGCTTACCTAAAACACTGTTATTCTTTAAATATCTTTTTACCATTTAAAAGAAAATAAAGTGTCACTAGAACCATTGCCTTGTGTTTTTCTCACAGCATCTCTAAAAATACCGCTGCTTTAATCAATCCCATTTCACTAACTTCTTTATAGTACATTTTTGGCTCTTGCTGCTTAGAAATATTTGAGGGAAAAAAACATTTAAAATAGTAAAAATAATGCATTTTAATGTTTTCCTCACCTCTTTCTTACTAAAGATAAAAGCCATGTGAGAATGTGGCATACTTGAAAGATGTTTTTTTTTCATTTTCCTTTTCTGTTTTGTCTGATTTTTAGTAGTTAGTAAAGACTATTGAGCAGAATTAGAAAATGGTCTCACTTGAGTGAAATATATTCTATTTCAACAATTGTTACACATCTTTTCCTATAATAACATTTTTCTTAGTTCTAAATATTGTTTCATATATCATATTTTTTGTTATTTAAGTCTTGGAGAGTTAACTTCTACATGTATTTCTATGGTTAAAGTGCTGATATAAATCTCCTAGATGTTTTCTGGTCTGTGAGGGGATGGCAAAGAAGAAGTAGAAATGTGGAAGTCATAATTTATATTGTACATGGGAGTATGCATTTTTTAAAGTGTTTATTTTCCCTTCCTAGGGAATTAATTATGTCTGTTCCATTGAGAACACTCGTCAACTTAAAGCTCTTTAAGTTTTACAGTCAAGTAATTAACAAGAGACTTAGATACTGTCATCTATGTTAACAGTTTCCTGATGGATGTTACTTGGTGTAAAATTACCTTGCGCCATTCCTGTCTGCTTCGCTGCTGCAGGAGTTTACCCACCCTGCAATCAAAGACAGGAGCACGGCTTGCTCCTTGAACAGCACAACAGTATTTGTGATAATGTGGACGTTTTTCATAACTGGTAAAATCACTGCAGCTGGGCTTCCTCTTACCTGGGGGATGACAGGTGGAAGAAAGGCCTCTCTGAGAGCACCTCTCTGCTCTGACTTATTTCCAACGCCTCTTCAGACAGCAAGAGCTAGTTTATAAAGTGGGTGCAGCTGCCGGAATGGGGAGGTGATGGAAGCACCTGGGCTAATGGCTCACACCAGGTTTTCATTAAGGGCTCGTCAAGCAGTTTCTGCTTTCTGGAATCAGTGGAGGAGGAGCCTTTGGGATATTTAAGGAGTTTTTGTGGTGACTTTTCTGTGAGGGAACAGTTTCTGCTGGTGTAGAAGGGAGGAAGGTGTAATGTGGATACTTCTCTGAGTCGGCTCACTTATAGGAGTATTGTCACAACTTATTTATGGTAAGTGAGTTTTATTCCCAGATGCTATTTATTTCACTGTCTGAGGGACAAGTTCTTTGGTGAAGGCTGTAGGTGGAGGCAAGTCTTGGGGGAAAAAAAGGAAATAGCTATCTCTAAGCCTCAGTTTAGTATGTAACTCCCTTTTTTCCCTAGTAAAGGATTTTATACTGCCCACCTTGTGTACATGTAAGTAAAAGTGGAAGTTACCACTACAGAAAGGGCTGGCTGTGTTGTTAGAATGTATCAAGCAGATGCTTGATGCTGTTGTACATGTTTAGGGGAGTTATTTGGGTCGGAGTCCAGAGTGTTTTTTGAAATGAATTATTGACATGCAGCTTTCTGGCCTCTTTGGCGTAAGATGTGAACTTAGTTCTTAGATAGTTTAACTTAGATTCACCCCTACTTGTATTATTATTTATGAAGGCCAAATAAGTCCTAGTGGGATGGAGACTGTTGATTTATGCCAAGGCCATGTAAAGCACTCCAGCCAGTGCTCCATAATCTGTGTGACTGAAATACTGTGTTGATGGAATCTGAACACTTTGGTAAATGGCACAAGTGGTGTTTAAGGAGTATGGAGGTGCTTTCACAAAAGATATATTTGCCCTTGGCAGTTTGGGGTGGTATTTAAGCTGAGCTTACTTGCTTTTTCCTGCTATTAGTTCCCTTGCCTTCTCTGCCTGTCCCAGAAACACTGTTTAGATGCCAAATTTGCCATTTGTGCTCATCCTCTGACTGTATAATTTACCTCAGCAGTATAATTAAAATCACTACCTAGATTACAGTTGAGTTCTTACCAAAGGCTCTTTGTCTCAGTCTGGCTTGTCATCTTTGTTTTCAGTGACCTCAAAAAGGACCTCTTTTGTTTTGGTCTGCGCATTCAAACTGAGTCCACAAACTTTGACTGCATTTTTGTTTTTCCAAGATTTTTTTTTTTTTTAATAAGACAAGAATGAGTTCTTCATTACTCTTTATATAAACCATAGTTAGCTAAATGAACCAGTTTGGGACAGTTTTCAATCCCGAGTTGGTTTTCTTATCCAGACTTGATCTTATAACTTCCATAGGCAAGTAGGGCAATGCTAGGGTCATGCTTTGGAGTTCAAACCAGTGCCCTTTTGGTCTAGCTTTTCTGATTTATCATGTGGTGATGGAGAAGAACACCTAGACAACGAGGTGATACTTTTAAATAGTGTGTGAAAATGCTGCCTTTTTTCTACAGGGTATTTGAAAAGCCAGGTATCAAATACCTGTTCCCAGAGCTGTTCAGTCAGAGTTCTGTCTCAGCTTAATGAGACATTTTGGTTACCTAAAATTCAATTCTGTTTTGCTGCAACCTGTCCTCAGAAAACTCTTTGCTCAAAACTCTTTCTGCATCTGTGGTTTTATATGTGAAATTTGCAAAATAAGGAAATTTGCCAGCAGAGTTTCAGCTGGATGAAGAACAGAGTTAAACTGAATTAATGTGCAGTGAGGTTAATTTTACTTGGTGATACCTTGAATGTAACATCTACTGTCTTCTGAGAATACAAAAACAGTTCTAACTGGGACTTTCAAATACCATTTTCAGAACTAAATTCTAGTTTTGCCTATACTTGCTTCAGTCTCTTCTTTTTTTTTTCTTAATGGATCTTTGTCTTTTTTTCTTTTCACTGCTCTGTACAGAAGAAAGAAGTCACAATTACGTGTCTATCAGGTTTTTATTAGAATGAGTTTTCTGTTTAATCAATGCACTTTTGCATTTGATAATGATACTGAGCTTTTGATGGCCTTTTGGTAAAGCTTACTGGAAATCTGTTTGCTTCATTATATACCCAGCAGAAGACAAGGAAATACTGTGCTAAAAAAAAAAAAAGAGTGCCTCTCACAGTCACTGCAAGAGACCTTTGGGGAAAATTTGCTCTGAGTAGAGCCCCAGCTTAGAAAATAAGTGGTCCTAACTTATATATCACCAAGCACATTGTGCTAGAGTGAAAGTGAGACCTTTGTTCTCACTTTTACCTCATTTTGCATCTAATTCAGCAGTGTTTGAGCAACTAACTAATTGTAAGTGTATGAACAGCCCAATTGATTTTTCATGCTCTGAAGTGCCTTAAACTGTAGGGCAATGAGCTTGGCCTTTTGTTTCTTTCAAGGAAAGGAACATTGGTGTTTGGGGCAGCAAAAGAATTATATTTCTCCTCTAAGGAATTCAGAGCATTTCTATTTATTCCAGAACTATATTCATAAAAATTACATTTGTTGCCTTGAAGTGAGAGCTGTTACCAGAGAGATGTTTTTTGTGTTAGAAATGGTATCATGTTAGGGAAGTGATTCAAGAAAGAATGATTGTTAATATGTGTTTACTTATTTAATTCCTTTTCACCAAGCAAAGGCAATGCTGATGTGACATCTTTTAGCTACTGCTCTTCAGTCTCCTTTTAATGCAAGGTTTATGCCAGGTAAATGCCATCTTGTGATTTCTGATGGGAATAGTGTTCATCAAGTGTCAGAAAGGATGCGATTGAATTTTAGATTTCTTTGGAGGTTGTTTTGCTGTAGTTCTGTATGTTTGTTTTGGTGGGGGTTTTTATTCCCTTTGGGATGTGGTGATCCCTTGGATGATTCCTTGAAAAATAAGACTTCCAGGAGAGCAGGAATAAGGAGTGTATTTGAAGTCAATAAGAATGTCACATCATGTAAGTCAGTACATTTGTGTGTTGGTGGAGGGGTATGTTCTGTGTTTTGCTGCAGGAAAGCCAGTGTCAGGACAAGGCATTCAGTTATATTTCTGTGAACTATACTGTTTTGGTGATAAATTACTGGCTGCATATAGGATATTTTTTCTTTGTTTGTTTTTGTGGGAATTAACGTATGTCATATATAACTAATCTTAAAGCTCTGGGAAAAAAACCCCCTATGCCAAATTGTTTGGTATATTTCAGTCATAACTCATGTCAGTGGTAATTAAAGTCTGAGAACAACCTTATTATTTTTGCATTTAAATAAGGAGGGTTATGTTATCTTCCTGCAGAATATCCACATATGTGCTCTGGGCAGTTCTTGAATATAGTGTTGAATTTTGTATTATAGGAAGCAGCTCTAGAAAAGTCACTGCAATAGCAGTTGGAGCTAAATGTTCAGGTGAAAACTGGTTTTAGATAAAATGAATGTTTCTAAATCAACATTCCTGTGATCCTTCCTGCATCCCACAAAAAAGAAGTGTCACAGTTTGGGGTGAAATAACTCCATGTAAATTTTTTTTTTTCCTTTAGATTACCTGTTGTTTTATTGGCCTTTCAAGGAGGAGATGTATTGGTGTGTTAGACTGTTTATTTCCTGAGAATGGCCAAGCTATGGAGCATGTGAGAGTTAGTAGGAGTTAGCAGGTTATTTAACCTACTGCTTGTATTTGCTGGTGATTCAGATGTTTCTATTCTTCATACAACATTAATGATGCTTTTTGCTAAATTGCCTCTCCAAACTAAATAATGCTAGAGAAATGAGCAACTTTCTTCTCCTAATTTGATGGTACCATAGTCAAATACATTAGTCCTCAAATCAGTTGTTCAGACATTTGAAAAGACAGCTTCGTTAACAGTACAAGGGCTATGTAAATAATCATGCAGAAAGGATTTTCTTGCTGTTCTATCTAAGGAGTTTCTTTGGATCTCTTTGGATTTATGACTTAGAATTGCAGAATCACTCATATTGGAAGAGATCTCAGAGATATTTAGTCCAGGGTCCTGCTGAAAGCAGAGCCAGCATTAAATTAAGACCGTGCTGTCTGGAGCTGTAAAATCTCTGAGGAAGGATTCTACAACCTCTCTGGATTCTGAAGCTTTGTTATCCTCATGGTGAAACCTTCCCTGCCCACTTCCCTTTATCCAGTTGCGGCCACCTCTTTGTGGCAGGATGGGTGTGTCTCAACCTTCCACTGTGCACCACCATGAATAACCTGCCTCTGTTTTCTCAATAGCCTCCCTGTAGTACTGGGGCTCTGCTCTTAAGCCCCCTGGAGCCTTCTTTTCTTCAAGGCTAAACAAATACTATTTTCTCCAATCCTGTTTTCTCCAGTCCCTGAACATCCTGGCTGTCCTCCAGTGGATTCACTTGAGTTTCCCTAAGTTTTTCTTGTTATAGCCCACTAGGCTATTGGCCTTCATGTATTCCAGAGGCCCATGCTACCTCATCTTTAGCCAAACATCCACAAGGACCTCTGAATTCTTGTCAGGGCTCCTAACCAGGTTCTCTAGGCCCAGTGGTACTGGTGGAAAGAGTCAGTCCATTCCAGGTGCAGGACTTGCTTCACACTTGCTGAGTTTTGTGAGGTTTGTCGTGCTATATTTATCTATATAACAATAGTGTATTGTTTAATTAATTTGTACTTTGTGGTACATTGTTTCTTGCAACTCATAAAACACCATAGTAAGATGCATTGGGAAGTCTTAAGTTGTCATGCAATTCTTTCTATCTGCTTGGGACAGGATTACAATGCTGTTGTATGACGATGCTGAGACATACCACACATATATTTTCTTTAAATTTCATACAGTATTATACATTTACAGTTAAATGTATTCATATTTTTTTACAATATAAGCGTATTAAGTATTATCACTATGAGGAGAGAGAAAAATGTCTAAGTTGATAAGACATTACTTGCAAAGTAAGAGACTTGTACCTTGTCACAGATTCCTTTATATCCCTTTAATAAAGATTCTTTTTATATTCCTCAGTTTTATTTTTTTTTTTCTTCCCATCAAGCTGTCAGGACGTGACGCTTCTCCTGCCATCTCTAGTGAACAAATAGTAGAGCTATGGTATCGTCTTGCTTTAAAACTTATCAGAGTATAGAACCTTGATTCCAAATTTAATGTTTATTAAATTGGCTTGCAAGTTGTGGTATAAGGTAACACAGAAAAATAAATAATGGCATTGATTGAGATGAAAGAATAAACCTTTATGCAAGTCAAGGCTATAATGAAGTATAGAAAAGCAACAGTAAAATGAGCAATTTCTTTTTCTAGTTGACACTGTGGGACAATATTAAGCAACATTTGAAAAAAGTGGTAGTCATTGGCATTAAAAACTTCACTTTTTGTACAGCCTTGTGCTCTTAGGTCATTCATGGCGAGTGCTATTTTTAATCAGGTTCTACAAATTACACAGTTTTTCTCAAATTTCCACTTGACCTCAGTAATCATTAGCATAACCAATTGTTTTTTTGTTTTTCTTTGACTTTTTTTGTTCCATTTCAAAGAATGTTGGTGGCTCTTTTTTATAGTTATATTGATGACTCTCTCTTGAAGTGCTAGATTTTTTCACAGAAACATGTGGCCAGGTTTCCTTGCATGCTTGGAAATCTTAGTGCTGCTGCGTTTAACTGCTCTTTTTGCCTTCAGTTCCCTCTGTCTTTATTAGACACTGTATAAACATGGTGTAATGTACTTGTGATGGATTCTGTCCTACTGTTAGACTTCAGGTAGCTGATCCACCTTGTGAAGCATGGCCAGTGAGTCTTAGTTTAGTCACTTTTTACTTTTTAGTAGTGGCAAAGGTTATAACAATATCCATTCAGGAATAATTAGCTCATGCAGAACTTGATCCAAGCGTTAGCCTCATTTTAACTCCAGGGTTGACCTATTCAGGCTAGAATTCCTCTGTGAGACAGGAGGAGGATGTTTTGAAAGGAAGATCTGTCTGCATGTTTGCTGCCATTCAAGAGGACCAGAGGGAGAAAAAAAGAGGCAGTAAGTGAGGAAAACTGAAGTGAGTGGATCTTTGTTAGAGCAGGGTTGAAGTGTTCCACATAAGGGGCCATATCATCCTGCAGGCATCACTGCTTGTGGAACTGCTCACTGCTAACATGTAGGACTCTGTGAAGGTGGAAGAGAGTCACTTACTCAGACAATCAGTGCAACTCTTTTTGAAAGAGAAAATTCCACCTGTAATGGCTTTAGTGCTTGGTTTTCTTACTGTATCCTGATTTCTGATTATTTGTTCCTGTATGATCTAAAGTGATTTGGGTTTTTCATCATTTTATAGGGTATTTTTAAACCCACTCAGAAGGAGAAGAGATGCTTTCAAAGGGACTTGTAAAGGATTATGGTTTGAATCAATTCTGAGATCAGGAATTAATTCAGAGGCCTTAGAAAGATCTCACAATTGCCATCACCTACCTGTAAGCCAGTATGTCAAAATTGACTTTGGTTTACTGGGTAGTCTTTTTCTGAGAGCTTTAAAGTGTTGAGTAAGTGAGGAGGCTGTGTTGCTCACTCTCCCAAACACTGTATTGACTCAGCAGTATTTCCCTATTTACACAGTGGGCAATTTCAGTTCATTATCTGTAACAAGCTTCTGTTTATGCTCTTCTTAGTTAGATATTTTTGTACGTACTGGCATCTATAAATTAAAAGCTCTATTTTTGACGGATTGGAAAATGTGTGTAATTTCTCAGCATTTTTGTCCCCCACTCCTCCTCCTCTGACTCTGCAGATTTTTTTTTAAATTTTTTTTTAAAGCAAGTAGTCCTTTTGGTGTAGAAAAGAGACATAAGTAGAAATATGCATTACAGCAATAAACCAAGTATAGTTTATTTCATTATGTGGGAACTTGGGAAGGGAGAAATGCTGTATCTCTATTCCATTCCAGGTGGTAATTCCAAATCTAGGAGGATAAAGCATAAAATAGCAGTGCTGGATACGCTGTTTTCTATATTGCATGGGATTCCCCACCACCTGTATTCCAGGGATTGTCCCTCTTATAGGACATTTAAATTATTGTGTAAACCCTTGTATACATGTTGTATTTAATTAACCGTGTGCTTTGAACCCATTTCTGGCTTGTAGAAGAATCAGCTGTTTTCTGAGACAAAATGGTCAAATAGTGTTACTGTTGACAGTAAAAAAAGTCCAAGAGCAGCCAAATGACTCAAAGCCAAATTTGCCTTTTAAAGTCCAAGAAAGTACTTTGTGTCAAAGGTAAAACCAGCTGATGCACTCTCTTCTGTTAGCACTCACTGCTTCTCTTTAGATGGAAATAGGAGTGATTGATGAGCATAATATATTTCCCTACTGAGGTGAGAAAGGAGTGGCATCTTAATTCTGCTAACATCAGGACCTTAAAATGATACTTAGTACTTTTGGTACACGTGAAAATATAGAGGGAATTTTACAAAGTATCCTAAGAAAATGAAGAGCATGCAAAAATCTACGAGCAAAAATATATAATCAGACTGTCTAATTCAAGCAAGGTTTGTAGACTACTAATCCTGTAGGCTTTGATTTTGTTGAATTACTTTCCCAAGGTCTAGTCCAAATAGGTGAAAATACAAGACTGTAAAGAACATCATCTCAAGTCCCTAAATATTTCTCATTTATTTCAAAATATCACAGAGTCATGTTTGGGTTTTGAAGGTGCCTCTGGAGGTCACCTAGTCCGACCTTCTGCTCAGAGCTGGACCTGCTGGAGCTGATTGCTCAGGTTCATGTCCTGTTGTGTTTTGAGTATCACCAGGGAGACGTCACTATTTCTCTGGGCTACCTGTCCCCAGAGACTTCAACCCCTTCACAGTGAATGAGTGTTTTCTTATGTTTAAATGAGGGGGTTTATGTTTCAATTTATGCACATTGCTTTTGGTCCTTTTTCTGAGCAGAGGGGGATCAGCAGAGCTCCTGATTCCCTTGACCTATTGGCAATGTACCTAATGCAGCCTAAAAGCCCTTGAACCCTTTGCTTCAAGGGCGCGGTGCTGGCTCGTGTTCCTCTTCTTGTCCACCAGGACTCCCAAGTCTTTCTCCTTGAATTCTCGTGCATTTCATATGCTCTTCTTGTACATTAGTCTTGCACAGCCACGTATTTCTGAACCAGGCAGAGAGCAGCTCTTGCGCTTAAGAGGCCCAGATCCAGACAGGAACTGAGGGTACTCAGCCCTGCAGGATGTGCTTGACAATTAGCATGATTGGGCCCTTAGGAAAGGTCTGGCTTATCAAACAAAAATGCCTCAATGGGCTACCGGTACCAGTTACTGCCTGATTTTCTTCATTATGTTCTGACCTATGTTTTAAAATTGTTATTTTATTGTATAATCGCTCTTTCAATACTATGTGTAACTTCCATAAATTCTAAATTCTGCCTACAAAATATCTATAATTTTCTTACTAACAAGAGGCTGTGTATATACTCTAAGCTAAATATTTTACAAGAAGTGCAGTAGAATATCAAAGCTTTTGAGCATCAGTAAGAGTTGGGGCAGTTGCCACTTTGTGGAATGCAGTTGTTCTCAGGATTAGATCTTGGGCAAAGTAATTAACCTAAGCAGTTTCTTCTGCACTTTTCCTCTCTTCTCAAATGATGTCTGCAGATCTTGGTTAAGTTAACTTTAACTAAATTGAACGTGAAGTTAGAGTATTTTTTTTTTTACTCAATCATAGTAAGTTCTTTTTAAGCCTAGCTGAATTTCGCTCTGGGTTACTCAAGCACTTCATGTCACAAGGTATCAGGGAGTGACTTGTGCAAGATCTGTGACTGTTCCTGCTCTTACCCCTGAGGAGGCAGTGATAGCCTCTGTGAGGAAGATTAAGAAGACACCATTTGCTCCAAGACTGTTGATATCTGTCTTGAAACTATACTTTATTTAAAAGTTTGCATGTGTTTTAGTTCTTGAATCCCAGGGATAACGTTTATGTTCAATGTCTGAGTCCATTAGAAAAAAAGGCAAGAAATCTCCTTTCCTGCAATACTGTAAATAACCTTTCCTTCATCTTTGACTGGGTTAGTGTTATTTCTGAGACTGATTTTGGCATTTAGCCAGAGTCTGGTATGGAGTTGAGTCACTTGGCCTTTTAGGGACAGCATGTTAATACATATGTGATTGTGACAGTGGTTGTAACTGCTGAAGTTGAAAATTTTTGGGAATTAGGCAGTCTGATTAAATATGCTAAACTGAAATTTTGATAAAGCTTCACATACTATGCTGCCTTCCATTCTTTAGTGTTCTCTCATTGTAGCTGGCAAGAGGGAAGAAAGGAAAACAAATATGTTCTTACTCACACGACATTAATTGAAACTCAAGCATACGGTGTCAGAAAGGTAACGTCTTGCTGAAAATTCAGGTTTGCTTACTTCTGTAAATGAAAATACTGGTATGAAAAGTAACTGTAAAACTAGGACTTCATAAATATTTCTAGCCAAAAAAAAGGCACAGGTAATAGGTTGCTTCTGACATTATATTTTGCAAGACTCTATTCTGACTGTGGGTGGTTTATTTAGTGTTTTGGTAAATTACATTTCCATTAGTATAGAACAGACAATACTGAAAGAAAGAACATAAAAGTATCTTGATAATAAATCAAGGAAAGAGTATGATTAAATGGAAGTGCTTAAAAATTGCCATGGAACTATTTACTTTTTGAATATTTTATGATTATATATTTGACTGACTATTAGATTATATTACTGTAATGGTAAATATTAAGTGGCTGGAGGATATTGTCTGTTTGCATAAATGTGCAGCTTCATTTAAGGAAAACAATGAGTGCGTTTTTAATACAGGGCTACTGTTTTCTAGGATTAGCTTCTTTTTTTCAAAACCACCTGCTATTCTTTGTGTATTTCCATTTAATTTTTATTAGTTATATAGATGTATCTGGATATCTCACACACTGAGATCATGCAGCTTGATGAATTTTTCCATTTCCCATTTTACTGCACGTTTATGGTGCTATTGTCAACCCCCATTATGCTAGTCTGACAAACCACTCTTCCTCCTGAAGAGCTAGTCTATAGCTTTAACTTGGGCCATAAATATATACACAGCTGTGCAGATTTCAGTTTAAGCCTTCATAAAGCACAATCACAGCTGCAGGAAGAGGTAAGAGTTGAAATATATTCATGGGGTAGGGGGATGAAGAAGACATTGGTGAGATTGAAAAGAAGACCGAATACCCTACTTTCAACCCATCCAATGTTTTAGCTGTTTGTCTCTTTTATTACTTTAATTCATGTCTTGGAGGCATGGTGACAATATAGTAAATCAATGCTTTTGTGTAGGAAGCAGTTTTTCTCCTTACATGTAATTTTATGATTTTGTGCATCTAACAGACTGTTAAGTGGATTTAACAGACTGTTAAGTCTGAAGATAAGTCTGAAGATAAGATACGTAGGTAAATTAGACACAAGTACAAAATGAAGGTTGTCACAAATGTGCTGATGATCATAATTGTGAAAATAAAGGGAAGTGACCATGACTCGGACAGTTAAATGGCAAACATAATGCAACACACCATTTTCAATATCGCCTGTTCATATAGTTCTTGGGTACATTACTATGCATTTTGGTTTGCTGTATTAGCTACAGGATATTCTTCAAAGAACGCCTTGTATAGGTCGTGACAGACTGAAAGTGATGAATGAGGCAGATGGAGAATGAAAGGTTGGGGTGACAATAAAGCAAGGAATGTAGATCTCAGCTCAGCATCATGTTGATGCAGATGTTTATTTAGAAAGTAAATAAGACCTAAAAATGATTGCAGGTGAATAATTTTTGTAATATATGTTACTTATCAAAAGTCTTTAAATTATTTCAATAGCTGTTGGGGGCATTTTATGAATAATTCAGTAAATCATTAAGTGATGATTTTAAACCTGATGGCCAAAATAAAGAAACATGTAATAACTTTAGGAGAATCTTTTCCATATTTCTTTGAATTTATCTCATCTAATAATGTGAACAATAAAATATATGAAGCATCAGTCATGCCTATATTATTACAGCACAGGTAGATGTGGAGCTCTGCATGTTCAGTTTTAGCAGATTGTTGGAATGTATCATTAGATAGCTTTCGAAGTGCCACTGATATGTTCTTGCTGACTAACAGGCTAACAGAGTGTGTAATGATTCATGTAGGAAAAGATAAACCTACATTTTAATATGCGCGAAATTCTAATTTAAAAGAGCTTGCACACGTTGTCAAAACCCCCACAATGAAGAGTTAACAGTTCCTACTCATCTGCAATGAAGTCTATTCTAAAGACTTCATTAAAGAAGGAAGCTACAGATGGCAAATTATGGTAACTGTGAAATAAGTTTCCTCAGGGGCACTTGGAAACCTTGTAGTTTTCATTTTTTATCTGTGAAAGTGATGGTCAGTGTCAACAAAATGCAGTTTGGTATTTTGTTTCCTTTCTCTATGATTTTCTAGACTTGCTTACGGAATTTTTTTTTTTTTTTTGGTATGGGCTGTTGGCTGTTGTTGTTTGGTGGGGTTTTTTTTCCAATTGCTATGTCTAATAAAGTTGGATCCTTTCCTCGATAAAATTATTATCATTGTTCAGCTATTAATATTTCAAAGGCAAAAGATTTTCCAAATGGTTCACTGAAGCTTCTCAGATCTAGAGCAAAAGAAAAAGGGTTGTATATTAAAGCCCTATATTTTTATTAAATAAGACGGGTTTTGCCATTTATTCTTTCTGGAATTGGAGTGCTTTTATTTCCCAACAGTTTCTCATTTCAGTCCGGAAATTTACCTGTACAGAAATAGTGGTATGCTAAATTAAAGTAGTGCTTTCTAGTGTAGTAGTAAGTCGACAGGCTAGTGTATAGGAATAGGGTGTTCAGTTAAATCTCTGAGGACTTTATTGAGACCTTAATCTGTGAATCACACTGTATCTAGTGCCAATAGGATTTTAAGGTAGATTGCTGCCAGTTTAACATGAAAGGAGTCACTGGCTTGCAGATCTGCTACTCCAGAACAGGTTTTGCTGCTGTGGAGTGACTGTCAATGTGTATTGACAGCTGTAGAAACTCTTGGGATTTGTGTAGGGCTCCTGCTTGGGGATGTCTCTGGGTCTTAGGTGCAGCACTCCATATTCATAGTTTAGAATATTTGAGTGATTTGTTATTCGTACTGCTTCTCTAATTTACTGGGGTCTCTCCAGCCTGAGCTTTTTGAGGGCACTATGCTGCACACAGAAAGTATTTGAGAAGGGTGGATGAGAGATCTGACTGGTCCTCTTGTCCTTGGTGGAGCATGATACCTTTTTTATTTCAGGGCCTGAAGGCAACAGGACAGTGTTTTTGTGGTCGTGCTAAATATCTCTCTTGGAGGAAAAGTAATTTTCAAATGAGATATTATCCCAAGATATTTTAGTTCATATTGTTTTACTGGGGTTTTTTCCCTTTGTAGTTATCATTTGATGCTGAAGGATTTCCTAATATAGATTATAAAAGGGCAACTTGTGGATTGTGTTTTAAACTTAGATGTAGCAGGAGTCTGAACATAAGTAGGCAAACAAAGATTGAGAATATCAATGTGTAGAAATTCTTATATCTTACATCAATCACATGATGATTCAGTGACAAATATAGAGAGCTCAAACTCAATAGGGCTTCATTGAAAACTTAAGTACACTTAAATGAAGCCTTATAACTCATAAAAGGCTAAACTCAATGTTGCATCAGCAATGAAGAGATGTTTTAAGTCTTTTCATTTCATGTATTGAACTTGTGAGGTATTTACTCTGATATTAATACAGACAGGCAACTGGTAATTATGTGGAGTATAATCATAACAACTTCAAAAAAAGAAAAATTGTATTTGGATTATATTTGTATAGACAATTTTTTAGTGGAGAAAAAAATGAAAAATTGGAAAGGAGTGAAATAATATAATAAAATATAAGTGAAACTGACAATTTAGAAATTGTCTTCAGTACATATTTGCCCCTAATTTAATACTTATTTGGATGTATGTTGCCATGATTTTTTTTGGTCACAGTTTCCAATAGAAACAAGAAAAATTTTGGAAAGACTAGAAGCTATTACACACTTTGAGATCTTATATTAAGTACTGTAATATTAGTTGTAATGGAAAGAAGAATTGAGAGTTTGCTGTAGGTTGCTTGGATCTACAAACCATTATTGTCTTCAGAAGTCTTAAATTTTGGAAAATATCTACATATTTCATCTATAATTCATTAATTAGTCGGCATTTCATTTTAGTTTTTCCCTGGGAATAAATTAACTTTCTATAGCTTTTACTTAAATCTCTTCAAATTTCTCACTGCCTGAAAACCCAGTAAGTTTTAAAGTCAACTGGCAAATTACTGAGAGAAGGATTCTTGTAGCTTTTTTAGATGGCCTGTCAGAAGAAAGGGCCAAACATCATGTGGCACTGCATCTTTGTGCAATTCTGGAGCAGTCATGGAGTCCAAGTTTAACATCTGACAACCTGGTTTACGTCAGTTCTGTGAGGCATTTTCCATGGATGAAACTAAGTTGAAGATTTGAGTTCAGTTCACTAATACTAGTTAGTGTTTGCACCGTTGGGATTGTAGCATAAACTTGCCAAAGAACAAGTGTGAAGTCTGAGTGAGACTGAAGTCTGAGTTGTGGCAGTGCCTCTCTGAGAGCTGCTTTAGGTATGCCTTATATGCTTCAGTATTTCAGAGAAGTTCTACAAACAGTGCCAACAGGGAGAATTCCTTTTATTTGCATGTACAGGATACAATTATACATGATTTTGGTATCTTAGACGCTCTTTGCTTTTCAAACAAAGGACACAAGGCTGCTTATTCATGTAGAAAGCATTCTGTGTTTGCTTTATATATCAACACAATGTTCATATTTTGAAGAAGTGGCTTTATAGATGTGTGTGTAAAATCCACAAGTGCATGGAGTACATCCATGTATGTTAAAAGAAAATACCACCCAAGGGAGTGCAGCAACAGTGGTGTGTTGTACAAAGTGTCATAAACAAAATTCATATCTATTCATTCTTGTTGTCAATTTGCAGATTTCTATTTAACAAGTAAGCAATCATGGTAGTTCTGTCATGAAAGTAACATAGGAGTCATTTGGGAGTTTAGTGACTCAGAGGAGTGACCTTGCTGCTTTCCATTGTTGTGTTTTTAGTATAAACTTTATTGATACAATAGCAGCAGTGATGGATATGCTTTCCTAAAAGGCATTCTTTGCCAAAGTAGAGAATCTCTTAACAGTGAGTAACCCTGAAGTCATTCTTACAGTCTCTTCAACCATCTGTCCTTGGAGCTTAGGAAACAGCTTGAGATGCTGTTGTTAAGCCCATGGTGGGAATTTGTCAGTGTTCGTTACTTGGATTTTTTTTGGAGTGGAGTAAGGTTTTTTTTGGCCTTTTTTTTTTCTCTTGGTAATAATATTTATCTTAAAGGCACTCTTGTCAGGAATAGATATTGTTCTGTGATGTGGTTGTTGATGGTGACTACTTTTCCTCTTCTGCCTGTAGAAGATTCAAGAAGCGTTCACTGTTTAGTCTGTCAGCTCATCAGATACTTCATAGAGCACACCTTGGTATCGCTGATGTTTATATGAAATTACTCTTTTATTGTTATGTTAAGTGAGTCTAGGAAGAGTAGCTTGCAATAATTTTCAGGTTATTCTTTAAGAAGTGGGGTGGAATAGAGCACATGAGAATTATTTGAAGTTTTTTGTGGGTGGTTTCATAAACGTGGGTTGACTTTCAAATTACAGTTGAATGAGTCTTAATATTTCCTCTTTTACATTGAGTGTTTTTGATAATTAATTAAATTTAAGAAAATATTTTCAGTTCTATCTAGCTATCCTAGTCAAAATCTTTTTTTTTTCTTCCCTTCAAGCTAAATGGTACTGAATAGAGAGTTTGCAAATGTTTTGAATATATCAGAAAATTTTGCTGCTGTTTAGCCAACAGCTCTAATTCATCTTTTTGCTTTAGTGGCTCACTTTTAGGGTGGGACATTGGAAATTTTTCTGGTGATGACTCATCCCAAAATTCCATTTGAAAACCTCTAAGGAATCTCACATTCTTATGCTCTTGCAATGTTTGAACTCTTACAACTGTGAAAAATAGTAAAACAAACCTGTAAAGGAAGCTGATGGAATGAAGCAGAAGGAAGCAACAGAGGGCTCTTTCCATCTATTCTGTGTGTAGGCTGAGACTGGAGTTCAACACATGGTCCAATTTACTCATCTTTTCTGTTCTGCTTCTGTTCTGCCACCTCATTATTTTGCGGTTGGAAGTTACAAATTAGTACATCCTGTATGGAGTCAAAGATGTTCTCTTACAGTAGTGCAAGAAGAAACTATTGTTGAGATATAAATTTATGATCATGGCTTAAATAAATGTCCTTTTTTCACTTTAAAAATCCAGCCTGAAAATCTATTAGAATATTTCCTTCCCTCTGTCAGAAAACAGAAGTTGTGTAGAGATGGGTACTTTGAATTAAAATGCTTTAAATCTTTACATAATAAAATTAAATGCATCATACTTTAAATAAACACTGTAAATTTCTGCTGTTCCTATCAGAAGACCGCAGGTAGTATAAGGAAGTTTGAGATACCTACAGGTGAGGGTTTTCAGGAATGTGTTTATTGTCCCTTTTTTTAAATATTCCTTCATTTTCCCTTCAGTTTCTCTTGATCTGAGCCTGTGCTATCTTCACCTGCTAGGCTGCTTTTTCTCTCCAGTGAAGGCCCTTTTTATGCTTGGAAGTCTACAGGGTGATGCTGATATTCCAGTCTTTGGCCCTGTGTGGGTGTGGCAATGGCAGGGAGAAAATCCTCATGTTGTTTTCATAGCAGGCACCTGACACCTAGAACTGAACCACACTTTGAAACAGATGAGTTTCTTTTCAGAGGTAATTCAAATAAAAGACTGTGAATCTAGTTTTGTCAATTTTTGGTAAGAAAAAAAGAAATCCAGTGAGTTTTGAAGCTGTATTTAGAGAAAAAGAAGAAAAGATAATTTCCTTTGATAAAACCTTTCATATTGTTACGCCAGTACACATAGACTATCCAACTTAAAATGAAATAAAACTCTTCTTGTAAAAAATTTTAGAATTAAATCAATTGTAAGTATACAGAAGGGACAGCAGTTTTACTTACTGAAATATAACACTCATATTTCAGTAAACAAAAACCCTCAAATATTTTCAAAATAGACTTTGATGGGAAATCTTTTCCTTGGGGTCAAAACAAAGAAAGCACTGAAATGTTGGCATAGTCCATGAAAAGCATTTTCCTAGCAAAGCTGCAGCTGGATTCTTGCTTCAGCCTTTCCACTGATGGTTAGGAATGGGCGTTCATCCTATAATAAATAGAGGGGATTAGACAGTCCCTGTGATTATTGGCCTACCCCAGTTTTAAAGGTTTTGCAAATTATTTTGTGGTAACACTAATGCCTTTTCTGGATGCATGCGTGACAGTGAAACTAACACACACTCTTTCCAAATGTGTGGTCTGAATAGCACCTTTTTAGTTCTTATGTTCATTTAAAATCCACCAGATCTCTCAGTTCATGTTTCTCTTTTGGTATGTGAGTGAAAACTTTGGCTTCCATTAACCTCCATATTTAAAAAAAAAAAAAAATCACATAGCACTCAACTCTGTAGCTTAAAGAAATGAAGCATCAACAAAAAGAAGTAGAATTATCTGTTACTGAAAAACTGAAAATATGGCAGCAGCATCCAACTTCTAGTAGGCAGACACCTGTTCATTCACATATACACCATCACAACTCTTGAAGAATTCTGCTTCTCTTAGACAATCTCTATATACAGGATGTAATTTTTTTAACAGCTTAAAATTAGTAGTTATACACAATTCACTACTTTTTGGTGAGTTTTTAATAGCATGACTTGTTTACTTGCTCCTACTTTGCATCCAGTGAAAATGGGATGATTCACTCCTTTTGAAAAATAAAAACAGAATGGAAAATGCATTTATTTCCTTTCTGTGGAGAGCAACAGTGCTATAAAGCTATGTCCATTTCACGTAAGGCAAAAGCATCAAGGAAATTACTACTCCAGTATATGAAACTTATTCTGCATTAGTAGAGTATTTCTTGGTCCAATGCCAAATCAGATTTTAAGTAACATCTCAAGGGTAAAACTTCATTAAAATAGGAGGATTAAACCGTCAAAAGTTCTTCCAAATTATGTAAGCCTCTATGCCATTTTGGTTAACTGGATCAAATTCATGTTAGAGGCTAGCTTTCTGTCCTTCATCCTGTAGGTATGTTGAAGTCACAGAGTCATATTAGGGAAAGAGGAGGACTGTGTCTCATTCCTATATCTCAGAAAGGATGAATGCAACATGAACAATTTGTCTTCTTGGCTTTAGCTTTCATTTATTGAAAGGCTTTCAAGTTGTGTTTGGATGGTGGGTTGGAGCAGGCTGGCAGAAGAGTCAAGATTACTGTCAATGTACTTGTAGACAGAAAGGAGAAATCCAGGCCTTCAAGTTTTGATGTTAGAGTTCATTTGGTTTTGTTAATAAAATTAACAAGGTTTGATTGTTACTTGTATATTGCTCACTATTCTGGGCTATGTTGAGACATCATCATTATGGTATGATAGATCTATTCTAAAATGTTGTTGACTAAGTGGCCTATCACTGCAGTGGTTATTTACAAAACCATGATAGAGGATCTCTTATTTTGCCAATGGGTTTGTCAGTCTCACTAGAGGAAGCATAGGTTCATATTTTGTTTCTTGTGAAAATCACATATATGTGTGCATGAGAAAGTACTATTGGGGTTTTGAAATACTGTTCTGAATGTGAGACGACAAAGATGTAGAAGTCTCTGCTTCTTCCTTCTTGATAAGAAACTCCTTGATTTACTTTTTTACAGAAATGTTTGATTTTCAGCTAGTTAAATGCAACAAAGTACTTTATCACATTTTTGTTTGTGAAAATTCATATTATGCGAATGTTGAGAAAAACTAATGACCCACAAGTTATTGTCTGTACAAACACTTTTGAAGGTACTGCTAAAAACTCCACCGGAAAAACATTGAAAAAGCAGCTGGTGAAAGCCTGTGTGAAAATTTGAAGTTCTAGAGTCTTTACTTTGAACAATGATGTTTGCTTCATTACTGAATAAGGTAACATTAAGGGCGATGTTGTGAACAGAGGGTGTGTCCTTGTCAGCCTGCTGATTTGGGCAAAAACGTTAGGAGAAGTGCATTAACCACGTTCTCCTGCACTGAGAGGGTGCTTCTTACTCTGCTTCACTACTGATGTAGCCACTGGAAACTGCAGAAGAAACTTCTCCAAACTTATGTTCCTAGTACCTGAGATAGCTAGAAATGCATGTGATAGTACACACATTATTAGAAGGTTTTAGCAGTTTTGTACATGCATTTTTCCAGCTGTGTATCCCGGGATACTGGCTTGTGTGTGTGTGCAGTCTTACATCTGTGGATATCTCAGTGGTGTTTACATTTGCAGCATAAGCATGAGACTGTTCAAGTGCTGCACACTATCCGCATTTGAAAAAGGGCCGAAGTACCTAAAAGTGATGATATCATCAGTGCTGAAGAAATATTCTAGGATATAGATATAGATATATATATATATAGAGTGAGGTTCAGTGACATTACCTAATATCTGTCAGACCCTTTGGGGTTTATGACATCTCAATAGAACTGAAAGTATGTGGGTAAAGAGAGAAAGCATGTTTTTCTGTATTGATTTTTATCTAAAAGTATAAAAGAACTGGTATTTATGAACCATCTCTATTAATAAGTGAACTATAACAAAACACTGTTTTAAAAAGGCTAATCTTATAAAAAAGCTCTCTCTTTAAGCTGTTGACTGCTTCATTTATATGTGGGTAGAGATAATTCCTCTTTCTTTAGCTGAAAGTAATGCAGGACCCACGGTGGTGGGATTTGGTTGGTTTGGGAGTTTTTTGGTTCAAGGTTTTTGCTTAAGTCAGAAACACCTGCACAAATACATTACTTGGAATGGCTTCTAAAATTAGCTTTGTTTAACCTTGCAGGAGAGCAGTTTGCCTTTGCATGCAAACTGTATTCTTTTTCTCCTGTCTGCAAGTCTTCCCTCTTTCATGACCCCAAATGAATACCAATGAAACATTGAGTTCCTCAATGGAGGATGCAGTAGTGTTTTGGGTTTTAAATAGGAATTTAAATACAAACTTTTAAAGACTCTCTGCAGTTTCTATGTATTATTTGTTATTTTAAAAAGTATCTCAAGTTATAAATATAACCAATGAAATAACGAACTGCAATCTGTGTGAAATTAGGATTGAATAAACCCAGCTGCACAGCAAAAGAAAAAAGTAAAAGTAGAGGTCTGTGAGAAAGTGGTGTGGCAAGGGATCTTTTCCTGCTGAAAAGGTGAACGATGTAATAAAGAGCCAGGTAGAACATAAAAAGATAAGTTGCCAAGATCTAAAATAAAAAGGTGATAATTTTAATGGAGTTTGGGCAGAACTTCAAGTTTGAAAAATGTGCTAATAGTTTGCAGATGTGCAGAGATTATGGGGATTTAAAAAGCAGGATGAGCTGGTATAAAATGAAAGGAAAAGATCTTTGCAAAATGGAAAGTGAGCTACTATGTTTAAGGAATATGAAATTACCATTGTTGTCTTTGTAAATTAAAAGATGCAGCCTGATAGCAAGTGTCATTTGTGAAACAAATATCTGCATGCATTAGATTAGAGGTCGATTGTGGAATCCATGACTTTACTGTGTTAAGGGAAAAGCCAGCCCATGGAGACCTATTTTTGCTACCTAAAGTGAGAAGGTCTTGGTCAATTACCATGTCTCTTTTCCTCAAGGAAATAGTTCTGGGGATACCTAGAGAAAGATAAGTAAGTGAAACATTTAAGAGAAAAAGACAAGCAAAATATGTGTAAAAGGTCAAGATATTGATAATTATTTTTAGAGATTGATAATAAGAAATGTTGCCCTTGACTAAGGTTGAAACCAGGAGATAGGGAAATATTTTAGGGCAATAGTGGATCTTATATTTTCTTACGGCATTTTGAATTTTGGTTAAATCTCATGACACCCAAAAGTAAAAGACCCATGGAATGTTTCTATGCAGAGGTCAGCATACACTTCCTCCCCACCCTCGAATGTTCATTTATTCTCTTCTGTTCTTTTCTGGAAGATACTTAGAACCTAAACTCATCTAGGAAGAATTCATACATGGATAATGCAAGTGTGCATGCACCTGCAGTATTGTGTCTGGGGAGATATTGACTGTAAATACATGGGGGCTGTGTGTGCATAGGTGTTTCTCGCTTTTTTTGTGGTTTTTTTTCCTTTTTTTTTAAACTCTGTTTGAGGGAGATTTAACACCTCCATTTGAAATACAGAAGCTACAGCAAAAAATGCAACCACTTCTAAAATCCCTCTTTATATCTCTGTGGGACCACAGAAAGTGATGGGCGAAAAGGACTTTCAAACTCATGCTGCTACACCACCAGAGTTCTGTTTGGTCATCTCTGTCCAGAGTTTCTGTTTCTGTTTTAGAGTCAGCTGTTGTAATCTTGCTTCTGACAATGCTTATGATGTCGTTGGCTTTTTTCACTAAGACTATATCCCACTTTAGGGCGGATGGAGGTGTGCAAAGGGATGCCTGGTCATGCATGAGCATGGGGTCATTGTGTCTTAGGTTTGCATCTGTCTTGATAGCAATCCTCAGACTGAAATGATGAAAGTGGACTTAGCAAACAAGCTCATGTGGTGCTTTCCGCCAGCTGAGTTTCCTGAGGTAACAATGAGCTATTTTTTGAGTAAAAGCTATCCAGCAAAAAATAATTTCGTGTGTCTGGTATATTTTTTTTTATATTACACGTTAAATCCTAAACCACATTGTCGTGCCATCTGTCAGAAGCTCTTTGCAATATTGGAATGAAAGAATAAGCTTTTTCAATAGATAACGGAAATTCAGTTCTTCCAGACAGGAAATATAGTTGAATGTAAGTTGGAAAACAACTGGAAAATTTTACTTCTAGTACCAAACCTCTTGGCTATGCACATTGAAGCTTTCACTGTTTCACTCTGTTATAGTTCTGAGAGAAGGTAACTGAACTTCTGGGGTGTCTGAAACAGACTTAAGAATATAAAGATGCTCTTTTATTACAAAGGATACCTTTAAGGGTAGTATTTTTTACGTGGTTAAAAATGTTTTATTCTGGAACACAAGACTTTTCCTATCTCCTCAGGTTACTTATTTCTAGTACTGTGGCAAGAACCTAACAAGGGGAGACTGTGTGATCGTTTTCGATGTACGTTTAGAAAAACCCCAAACAAAAAGCCCAGTTACATTTTCTGAGAACTGTTTTGGTGAGGAAAAATTGTTGATGAAAGCAGATACCTCTGAAAATATCCTGGTTAAGAATAAAAGATGTGTTAAGTCCAGTTTCTTCATGCATTAGTGAAATCAGCTCTGATCATTAATGAAATCATTGGTTAAATCCTCTCCTGTGAGGAACGGCTGAGAGAATTGGGTGTGTTCAGAGTGAAGAAGAGAAGGCTCTGGGAAAACCTCCCAGCAGCCTTCCAATACTTGAAGGGGACCTATAAGAAAGATGGGGACAAACTTTTTGGCAGGGCCTGTTGTGATGGAACAAGCGGTAATGGTTTTAAACAGAGAGTTGATTTAGGTTGGATAAGTTTTTTGCAACGAGGGTGGTAAAACATTGGAGCAGGTTGCTCAGAGAGGAGGTGGATGCCCCATACCTGGAAACAGTCAAGGTCAGGTTGGACAGGACTCTGAGCAGCCTGATCTAGTTGAAGATTTCCCTCCTCTTTGCAGGATGATCGGACCGGTTGGCCATTAAAAGTCCCTTCTGACCCAAACTGTTCTATGATTCTATGAAATCAAATAAAGGGGAGATTCTTTGCTGGTATCAGCCAGCATTTCCCAGGAAGACTTTATCTTTACATACACCAACAATCTCTTATAGACTTTTTCCTAATTATTACTTCTCCATTTTATTTTCCTTATCTTCTGAGATCCCTTTCTTTCCTATGTGCTTTCATGTAAACTTCATGCTTTAGATCTCTGGGCAATTTCACATTTGTCTTAAGTTTGTGGTACTGGTTGTCTGGCTCTTCAGAGTTGTAAGATTTTTTCAGAGTCTGAGTAGTTGTTAGAGCTCTACATAGTCTCCTGCATTTCCTTCCATAGAGGGTATTACTATTGTTTTAAGTTTGGTGTATCCTAACAGAAAGGTAATTTTCACTTTATTGGGCTTTTGGTTCTCTGAACTTTTTCAGTCCTTATTTGCACTGGATATCTTTCCTGGTACACTGCTTGGGTTATGCCACAGTGACAGTGCAACTTTACAACTTCAGTTAAGGAATTGGAAATAGTTACGGTAATAGGGAGCAGCATCTCCCCTGCATGTTCTTCCTTTCATTCACTGACTTGAATTTTACTCTAGTTGAAAAGTGTGCATGATGTTAACACACAAAGCTTGAATATCAATGGGTCGCTCCATCTGCACAATGTGCACTTGGGTATGACAAGAAATGAGTCACACAAATATGTAATATTCTCACATAGGTGCACATATATGCTTGCCTGCTTCTCTCCCTTTAAATGCTGAATTTCCTGAAAAAAAAAAAAGGGCATTTTGTTAATTTGATGGCTATACTTACAAACCAACTGTTGTCAGTTTTTATGGAGCTGTTTTCAGTGAAGGATTAGGGTATTGTGCTTATGGATTGTCAGGTACTTACAAGAATGATGGCCACATGCAGTGAGGTGTGTAAAGGATTCATATTAGCAACAAAAGCAGCAAAACGGAGAACGAGGAATTTCATGTTGGTTCTTTCTACGTAACATTAATTTCGGCAGTGAACATCTACTCAGGATTCCCTGCAGCTGCAGTGCTCTCTGAGGAATAAATAAAAGCAGCATGCGAATAATTTTGTTTTCTTCCTCTCCACCTGGCTATTCCTATTCTGTGTGTTTTGCTGCAGAAACAATAATTTTTATCAGAAGAGCCTAGAAGAGACTGAAATGTATTGGGATTTTAAACTTCTCAGTGCTCTCTCTGTTTGATTCTTGTTTGGTTATCCTGTTTTATGACCCTGCATGAACAGCTTATGTTAGTAGAGTTCACCCTTGATACTGACTTGGTCTAAAGGACACTGAAAAAATGTCAAGTCAGAATTTTCATTCTTCCACCCCTCTATTACCAGCTATTTCTCTTGTGAAGGCCAAGTGACCTGTTTATTTTTTTTTTAAAAAAAATCTGTCTTCTAGAGCATCATTGGTTTATTCATTTAAGAATCTGTACTTACTAATGCTTTTTTATAAGGGAAACCACAGAACAGGGGATCCTGATTTACTGGAATTTCTCTATAAAATACGCAACGGGATACGTACAGGATAGAATCTGAGAATGATATATGTTTTAAGAAACAACTGTTAAAATAGAAAGGCAGTTATTATGTTGAAGCCTTTTATTTACCTTCATTCAATAATAACTGGCCTTATGCCATGGAAATAAAGAAAAGCAATGGGGTAAGAGTGAGTTGCAGCCCCTTGGGAGAATACCTCAAACCAGATGTATCTGTTATTAGAGGGGCTGCAGCCCTTGCATTCCTCTTTCATTTTTTTCCTTGTTCACCTCTTTATGATGCGGACCCTATGCAGTCAAGTCTCTACTAGGGGGCTCTCCTCAAAAATAAGAAAAATTATTCCAAGCACACTTCACATGATGCTGTGTTAGTCAAGTGCTACAGTATGACAGTCAAGTTTGTAAAAATGAGAAATAGTAATAATAAAACAGATTTTGCATTTGGGAGAAAAGATAACCAAAGATAAATGAGACTATTTTTGTTTAGTTTTTTCTATTCTAAATTGGATAGAATTTTTTCTTTGTGAGTTATAGACTATAATTTCTGAGGCCTGCCGACTATAACGTCTAGCATCCTGCTGCATAAGGTTTCTGATTTTTTATAAATTACTTTGTATGTACTACAGAACACCTAAAATCACTTTGCTTATATATAAAGAGATGAATTCCAATACTGTCTTTCTAGTTCTGAATTTGATCTTCCTCTACTTTTTCATAGAAGTTTCAGGAGGGGTTAAATAGTTTTGAAAGATTTTTCCCATTGTGGATGGATCTGGACACATTTATTGCCAAAGAAACTAATAAATGTAGTTTTTTAATCTGTGGCTTTGTAACTGCTGTCTCCTCTTGGATACCTTTCATCAAAGACTCTCAACTTTATCATTGTTATCAACTGGCAGGGCCCAAACTGGTTCACGACCTTGCTAGAACCCCATCCCCTGGCACTTAATAATAACACAGAAAGGCATGCTTACTAGACTTAATTTTATGCTGCTGGACTCTTGCAGTATTAGCCATGTAACATAAATGGCACGTGGAAGTTCTGGTAAGAAGCCTAGTTTTTTTTCTTGGCTTTGTATTTCAGACAAAAGGTAAGGAGCTGAAAGGACACACCCTTTACCATTTTACATTAATGTTTCTTGCCTTTGATGGTGGCATAATTCCTGTATCATTCATTGATATTGGTATACTTAACTTGCTTAGCTACTCCTGGATGATAGGCAGAACTAATGGAGGTGTGTTCCAGTGAAAGCTGAGATCTAGGAAAAGGAGGTATGGAAGCCTTTGGTAGAGAAGAACCTAGAACCTAGTTCGGTCTTTGAGACATGGCTAAGAAAACAGTAGTGGTGCAGAAAGGGCTTGGGGGCTGATTTTCTACTGTAGCATGGATCATTCCGTGTGAGAACTGAGGATTTTTCAAGCAGTGAAAAGATAGATTCTGCATATTAAGAGTTATTTAGAATCTCAGAAAGGTATCAATATACCTTTAGTGTAAAATTGACAGTGTAATGGTTGCATCTTATGATGGTAATTCCAAGTAGGAAGCTTGGAATTTCCTTTGCATATTGCCCACATGGGAGAGGAACATTGCAGAAAATTAACTCTACCCCAGCCCAAACCAGCACAGTTATAAATGTGGCTGAGCCAGGAGAGTTCTGACAGCCAGTTGAAAGAGCAACTTGTGTGTTTAAGCCTAAGGGAACTTAAATCTCAGTCTTTCTGTGGATGATCTGGAAGAGCAACAGCAGCAAAACAGCTTGCCATCTTGGCAATGAGAGAATTTGACACATGAGTTGAAAAGCTCCTACTGTAGGAAGAACAGATAAAGGTTCTTAGACATCAATATTGTACTTGACTCAGTGCTTTAAGGTTTTTTTAGCAGTAATTGATTGTGTCATTTGCATGTAAAGGATTCCCAGTGTAGGAGTCAGTAATTCTCTCACAACAAGAGAGAGGGGAAAGCCGGTTTTCCTCAAATCGTAGTATATTTACCACGAGTGTATTCAAAGGTATGGTTTAGTCACATTATTGAAGCCATTTCATAGAACATTATTTTAAGCTAGCTGTAAATACCCTATTGTGTGAGACCTACTAAAAGTGTATGAACGTTTTACAGCTTTCAGTCCTCAGGCCAGTCCTACAGTTGTGGTGGGATTTCATATAATTGTCTAAGTCTGCAGTTATGCTGCCATTGGCTCTCACGCCTTGATTTCTCCACTCAGGTTTCTGTGGTGGAATTGAAATATTTATCTCTGATAGCTGTCTGCCAAAGCTAGCACGTGTTTGATCAGAGTTGCCTCTCTGATCTCGAAGAGGCAAGAATGAAGTAAAGTGATTTGAAGACTGTCTGGCCAGATGCTTTTTAGTAAGAAGAAATTGTAGCTTTGTGCCACAGCTGAGCAAGCACCAATACTGGAGAAGTGCTAAATCTTATCAAACATTTTAATGGTTTCCAGACCAAAAGCTGTGAAAGCAATCTTCTAAGGTAATGAAGAATGCTTTCTACTAGATACTCGGCATAATTTTCTTCTTATCAGCCTTCCATTGTGGCAAGTGTCAGGTTTTCTCAGTGTTGCATTTAGCCTTGTCAAGCCCACAGTCACCAAAGTGTAAAAATTAGGATGGACAATATTTTTATTAATATTTTTCAGCTATAGAATCTCAAGATTGAGTTAAGTTTAGGTATCCAGCAGAAAAATGGCTCCCAAAATTTTCTCTATAGCTGAATTTCAGCAGAGAAAAATCCAATAAGCCCTGTCATCCTTGGTAGTTTATTTTCAGTAATGAAAGTCCTGCCAGTTTGAGGCAATCCAAAGTAGATGAGCTAAAGGCACTTACCTGCCTGTAGAAATTGGGAAGAGGTGACCAAGTAGTTGATGCACATTAAGTGACTATATGCTAATTCTACCCAGGGGATGTTGATACAGCTCTGCCTCACTAACTAAAACTAAAGTTTTTCTTTAGTGACTGGCTTTTAGTGTACTTGCTAAACTAATTCTCTAACTCTCAAGGAAAAAAAAATATAGGAAGGAAAAAAACCTTCACAAATTTTGAAGTAGATGTTTTGGTGCAGTGCTTGTTCCTGTCACCAAAGCTTTTACGCAGTTAGACTCGTTTGGTTTTTTGTTATTGCTGTGAGCTTTTCATTACGTTTTTTCATTACGTGAAGCATAAGAGTTTCACGTTGCTTAGATGTCATTAGTTTGCATTGGCAATGTTCAAGTACATTGCCAAGAACAGTTTATTTCCTCCTTATTTTGTAGAAAAGAAAATTTATGTGGTAAATTGGTGGCGAATATTTCCTTGAATAAGCACTGTAGACCTGTCGACATATCAAATATAACTGAGTCTGCAATTACAGATACAACTTAGGTACACTTACTTCACAGCCTGTTTGTAGCAGTGTGGTGACAACTAAGAGGAGAGGCGATACCTTGGAATATATTTATTGCACTTGTTGCAGTGTAGATCTGCAGTGTTTTGATGCATGCTGCAGACTCCTAATTTCAGTGACCCCAGGACGCATTCTAGACATCTGCCTGAATCTAATTCCGGAGGAAGGTGTTGGTTTGCTTTGGTTTTCTTGGTGAATTTGCTCTTAGGTGAGCGATTTTCTTTACTGTGTAAAAACCTTCTGTATTCTCTGACAAGAACACAATAATTTAATTGTCAATGGAATTGGTGTGACTTAGTTTTTAAAATTAATTCCTAGGAAAATAAGAATAAAACAAAGAGAGGACTTTATAATTTGCGTATTTAATTTTAGGGGTTTTTTTTTGGTTTCTAATCACATTTTCTAATTTGTGGCTAAAAGAATGTGTGTGTGAGAAGATGGGCACCTTTCTGTATGTGTCTGTATAAATCAAATACATCTAAATATGAACTGAAATCTTTTTATTGCTTGATACATGCCTTTAGGCAAATACTGCTACCTAAGGGATAGGTAAAAATGTAATCTGAAGAGGTGATTTGCATTGCTCACAAGAGCTCAGAAGTGCTAAGTATAGGTGCTGTGTAGGATACCAGTTGAGAGAATAATTAGTCCCTTTATCAGATAATAGATTTGATTCTTGTCTTTCACTTAAGTGAGATAAAATTGTGCTTAATTTATATTAATACATACCGGCATCCAGGCTGTAAAGTGCAGGAGAAAAACACTGAGTCCTGTAGTATCTATCTCAAATATAGCTATAGATAGTTAGCTAAATCAGTTGATGCAAAGAGGGTTAAAAGGCATTATTTCCCACTAATATTATTGAAAGTAACAGGCAGTATAGTGAGCATCAGAGATTTAGGCACTTTGGATAGACGTACGTGGGAGGCTTTTCTGAACAGTCTCGTAAAACACAATGTCATTGCTATTCCTCTTGCAGTATTTGGATTCTCCTTTCAATGTGCAGATCATTAGTAAACTGTGAAGCAATGAAGTAATCAGAGCCCAATTAAATGGCTCGTTCCATTCCTGCGCTTAGAGAGGATAGTGGATGTATGAAAGTCTGGCTGCTAAATAGAGCCTGAACTGCATAGTGAGTGAAATCTCTGTGAAGAATACAAGGTAGTGAAAAATAGAGATGTGTCAGCTGATGAAGGAAAGACAAGTGCAAGCTTATTTAAGTTTGTATTTTTTTTCATGCAAATGTAATCACAGAACAAACAGTCTGTAGCTTTAGTAGTAGATTTAGGACAGTCTAGTGTGTATAAAGAGACCAAAAGAGTAATTAAATTTAGAAATAGAGAGGCATCCATAGTTGATAAGGCTGACTGCTACCTCCTACTTTTTTTATTAGAACTGTGTCTTCCATTTCCTCCTCTGACTTGCAGACCTTTCCAGTCTACATCTGAATATGTATTTGAGTATTAATCTCTGTGCCGATTAAAAATCAGATTGAGAATGCTGTGCCTTGTGCTAAAAAGGAGAAAGAGATGCTGAAAGAAGTTACCATTAACTCAGGTCTTTGGGTCAAGAGTGATTTTTGTACAGTGATTAGACAGCAATTTTTCCTAGTATGACAGGCCTGAGATGGATTGCTTTAGTTTAGGAGAGCAGAAGTGTTGTGCATTTAGGGTTCCTGAGACCAAGAGATAATTCAAGCATAAAAGACAGAAACATATCTACCTGATACATCTGTAGGCGAAAATGTGACAGCAGAACTAAAAATGAAGTAATCACCTCAAAGACTTGGCTAAAAATATGAATTCTGGAGGCTAGACATTGTCCAAGAGAAGGCAAGAGTGTTGCTATTTTATCCATGATCAACTCTCTATGGAAGAGTTAGATTGAAATAGATGATCTCTGAAAACAAATTTTCCCAGAACAGCTTTTCTAGCATGATGGACAATTCTTTGAAACTATTTAAATTTTTATTCCAAAGAAGGGACTGACAGTGGTAGTCATCAGCTTTTTTTCTTTGATTGTGTTGAATTTTATAATTCTCTCTAAAAGATTAAAGAGAAATCTGTCGAACATAAGCAGCTCCACCTAATTTTCCAAGCAACCAGCCTAACCTCCCCTACAATTTCAATTATTAAACCTCACCAAGTCATATGAAGAGCTAGAAGGTTACAAGCCAAGAGATGACTTTAGCATGTATTCGGTTTAGGAGAAGGGTGTTAAGATTATGAGAGGTGAGACACGTGCCAGACAGTTTTAGCAACTTCTCAGTAGTTTCTTGTAACACTGGACATCCTTTCAGCACCAATCTGCTTATTGCCAAGGTAATTTTGAACGTTTGCCTGAGTACTGAAGAGCTTTAGAATATTATTCATGTCTCGTATCAATGCCTGTGTTTTCTGCCTTTGTTTTTTCAGTTCTTTTATTTTTTCTTGTTTAAAGCACATTCTTTTTATTCTTTTGAGAACAGTACTGTACACCAGAAATCATTCATAGCTTTTTAATCCCAATTCTTGCATTGAAACAGGGTTGCATTTCCTTAACACTCTAAGTAGCCGTTAAGTGTAATTACTTGTCCTGAGGACTCTGTATCATTCTTGATGTGACTCCTTGTGTTTCTAACTAGTGACCTTGGTGTCATGACCACCCTTGAAGCTGTATCTTTGCCATGATAGTGGATTTCTAACCAGATAATTTTTATCCATGCACGAGTGGTTTCTCAAGGTGTGCATAAAACCCAATAATAGCAGCAGGAGAGAATTATTGTTAGGCTGAAAAAAAAATCTTTGATATAAAATTGGTTCCTAGGTGTTCAGTGGTGCTTGGATGGATATCCTGCTCATTTTAAAGAGGTAGTAAGAGCCATTAAGATTCTGAATGGAGGTTGCTAATACAGAAAAATGTCTGTAGAGCAAGCAATGAAACTATGCAACTATGTCTTAGTGTTCCTTGTAGTGAGGATGCTATGATCAGGTTTTTCCTAAAATCTTGGTATGTAAAATAGAAATGACACGACATTGAGCCAAAAATTGTAATGACTTCTTAAAGAGTCAAACAGCTCCTACTACAGGCTCCTACACAGAGTAACTGTTCAGCTTTTTAAGGATATTTGTCTCTAGAGTGTTTGAGATCCAGATGATGCAGGAGTAGCCATTTGTTTGAGAACCTGAAAAGTAAAGTTAGTGGACAAATTGATCAATCTATTTTCATCATTAATTAACTTTAAAAAAACAAAGCAAAATGTGGAAAATATGATTGATCTGATTTTGTTTTCTAAGCATTTCATAACTTCTTATAAATCTACCTATTGAGCCATAGCTAACCAAGCGGGAGACTGTTGGGACACAGTTTTCTAGAATCATCTGGAAAAATGTGGGCTTTAAGCTGGGGTCAAATATGGCTTTGTAACTCACTACAGCATTTTATGCCTGAGTTGGTCAATCTCTGTACCTTCTCCCTACAAATTTCAGTTGCAGTATATATTGAAATTTCAACTGAAATTTCAATTTCAGTTGCAGCATATATTTAAAAAAAAATCCTCTCCTTTTTTCACTACTGTTACAACCAGCCTCACCTGTGGGGAAAGCTAATCTGGAACTGGGGAACAGACTAAGTCAGAACTCAGAACCACTTAAGAAAAGCTCAGTGGGTGGGTGAAATGGGATGTGTAGGTATCAGTGGAACATCAGAGGGGAGGTTAAGGCACCCACTTCCTGAAAGGGGTGGCAGAGTGACCTGGGCTTTTCTGTAGCTTTGAAGACAGAAGAGGAATTTATAGAAGGGTCTGGTCTGTAAAAGAGCTTGTAGTGATTGCTTTGATTAAAAGAGGAGCTGGAGAATACTCTCTGCACAACTTTTTCATATAGTTAAATAGGATTTATATTATTCATCAATGATGGTGTTACAGTTAACCCACAAGGGTGTTTTCTGTAGTTCTTTTCTCATCATTAGTAATTAGAATGATATTTGGCTGTCAATATAAATCATCTCCTCACTAATTAGCACTCGGGTGCAATTTGTTAACTGAAGCTAAAGAAATAGAACTGTGTGTGACTCATCCCAAAATGCAACTCTGCTGAGAAAGCAGGCCTGCATCACAGTTTAATCTGGCAGCAGAAGAAACAGGTTAGTTCAGAGTGAAAATGGTTTTAGTGGCTAAGACTCCAATAGTTCAGTCTAATCTAATGGAAATCAGAGGCAATTTTGATTGTGTAATCTTTGAAAATCAGGGATGTGCTTAGAAATCTTAGCTTAGACATTAAAATTTTCTTTTACCAATAATTGACCATAATAATGAATTTCCAGTAGGAATATCTACTTTGTGTGCCTTGTGTTAATATGTGCACTTATGGGATTCCAGAGGCAGTAGAAAGAAAACTGGTCTGTTTGTCCTCTGGTTTGAACCTTCCTTGAGATACAGAAATTTCATTGTCGTTTATTTTCAATTCAGTTTACTACAAGCCTATACTGCTTCCTCTGTTAAAAACTATTTGTAACCCAATTCTTTTCTTTCCCTGCTTAGACTTTCCTTCAGAATAAACAGTCTTCTTCTGAGACAACTTCTCTGAGGTTTGAGCTGCACATTATTTGTTATCTTGGTGCATATGCTGCTATATGTTGCTCTGTTCTCTGGTGAGAGGGCTGAGAGCACAGACTTGGTAATGTACCCTTGAAGACAGCAGGGGGACTAACAGTGGAGATAAAAAAATGTCAAAAATTGTACTTAAACTATAAATTTTTCAGCTTCTTAATTGTTGAGATCTTAGTCTCTTACCCATTGGGAACAAGTGCTTTCACTTGTTATCCACTTGTCACAAAGTGTTCTGGCTACTGATGTGTCTGAGTGTGCAGCAAAGCCTGTGAGGCCCAGGTGCCAGACTAAAAGACAGAGCAAGGGAGGGAGCCAGCTCTTTTTGATTGTCTGGTTGCAGGGTCTTATGTCTACATCTCACATCATGATCTGTGCCCATGATACTACATTCATGCTTCTGCAGAAGACAAATGTGGCTTAAAAATTCTAAGAAATAGATATTTCAAAACTAAAAAGCTTCTTAGCAGCAACAATTAGCCTTTTTCTGCATAAGTAGGAAAGGTCTACCTTGGCCATGGTGTCAGAAGGCTGCTGACCAGAAAGGAAATTAGTAATCGATGTTAACTGTGTCCTTAAGGAGAGTTCTCAAAATGGGAGGTGTAATGGGATGTTGACTTGAGCATAGCAGAGTAATGAATTTGACCTATCCTGTAGAAGCGTCGAACCCTTGTTTCTGTTCTTTCACTTAAAGCAAGATGGGAGGAATTTTCACAATGCAAATAGAAGAGGTAGTGCAGCGTTTTGGGCAAAAAGGAGTAGGTTCCTTGAACAGTGGCCAAATTGCTCAGAGTGTACTAATGGAACTGGGTAATAAGTTCCCAGTTATACTGAAAAAAATGTGGGGTTTTTGTTGTTTTTTTTTTTTTTAACAAAGCAAGAAATTAATTCCAAATAAGTGAATTCAGTAAATTGTTCATCTCAAATGCTTTCTTCCATTTCCATATTGTTTATTTTGACATAGAGCTATGTGATTTCCAAATTCAATTGTTTTCTTTAACAAATCTTTTTGCATTTTCTGAAAGCAAAATAAAACAGATTAACATAAAAGGATTGGTTTTGATTTGTCAAAATGTTTGTCTTAACCAAATGCTAAATGGTTTTTATTTTGCTAACTTTTCAAAATGGCTAATGAACACTTAAGTTAAACATGTCTTTCTTAACAGACCAATTGGGTCTGAAATCTGGAATTTCAAGATAAGGAAAGTAAAAGCCTTTTGAAGTTGTTTAGTGACCAGGCTGTTTATGGTGCCTGTAGGAATTAAGTGTAATTTACTTGTCTTAAGGATTATTGTGTTGAACTCTGCCTTCTCATCAAAATATGTGGGGGAGAAGGAAGAAGTATGTTCACAGGATGGAACATAAGCTCCCAGTGTGTTTCTTCACTTTTGTGATTTTGCTCTTGACGACAGAAGGATAGTAAAGACTATAATACAAAAGTTAATATTCATGGAAAGCTATCTAAAGGTAAAACACAGCATTTTTATACAGTGTGTGAAACAATATATCAGTTGCTAGTAGCAACTGTGGTAAAATGCTTTCCCTTGTAACTCCCACTTTTTGTACTTCTGCAGTTTTCCTTAACATTTCCTTCCCTCTCTAACATAAAATTTTCTGAAGATTTCCCCTTCAGTCATTACCCAAACAAAAGAAAATGTGAGAAATACTGTCTGGTTGGGTTTTTTTGACCAAGGGTTTTTGGTTTGTTTGGTTGTTTTTTTTCCTTTTTTTTTTTTTAATAGAAACATGAGAAAATTATCAGTTGAATTGGGTTATTACTAATGGAAGACATTTGATTTTTCCAATATAAATCCTAGAGACGATAATTAGAAACCTTGAATGGTCATATGAAAATTAAATTGGCTCTTTTCTTTGAAATATCTTCATGGTACTGAGAACATTATTATATGACTTTTGTGGAAGTTTTTTCATCTTTCATCAGATCAAATGATCAAATGTTAGTCTTGGATGTTTTAAGAGCTCTCTAAAGCCTTTGTAAATATGCTGTAAGTGTTTGGATTGTGTGAATAAATTTCTTTCTGGTGGTTTTTCCCTGGGAGTGATTTCAGGGTCAGGGAAGCATGATATAAATCATTCTGGTTTTGGAGTACAACGTGGCTGTTGTCAGTCTTATGCTCCTGGGCCATTCTGTCAATGCCTAGCAAATGAATGTTTTAGGATCACGCTGTATCCTCAACCCTAAAAAGACTTTATTTTGTAAAATCATGATTGGTAGCATTGGAAAGGACCTGAGGCAGTCAGACACTCATCCCTCCAGAATTCTAACACAAAATTTGCTATCATTTTTGTGTTAGGTAGATAAAACAAGGTGTAGATAAATAAATGAATACTGATAAAAAGATAGTGTGAGGGGAATTAAATTTGAATATTCTTAAAACCCAATGAAAACTCCTTAATGTTTTCTTCAGAAATCAGGGAAACCTGAAATATTTTCCTTCATACAATGGCCATTTTTCCTTCTCCAGGATTAATCCTGTTTTTAAAGAATCTGTGTGCTACAAGTACAAATTAGGACAGGTTTTACAGAAGCTTAATTCACTATGGTCATGGTGAGAGAACAGTGGGACAGCATCTCCTCCCCTGTGTCCCTTACCTTCTTCCACGTGGTTGCAGACACCCAGCCTGCAGACTGTTTCAGAAAAAGAGAGGAGAGGGGAAAACACTCATTTCCGTCTTAAAGCCAGGTGTCCATCCTTGGGAGGGATGGACTGAAGCAGCATGCTAACTGCCACGGTCCAAGGGAAGAATCAGACAGTAAATAACATGACAGTGTGGAGGCTGTAAGAGTGGCCCACCTGATATTACTCTAGCTCACGAGTGGGGGAGTTGGAGACCATCTCAGACTGTTAGCTTTTCGTTAAAAAGAATGTTACTGTAGTAAAATAATTTCTTAGCCAGACCTCTCAATTATCGAACATTAATTTTACCACCACAATGTCCTTCCTTCCAATCTTTCCTCACAGATCAGATTTTCTAGATCTTATTGTCCTCACTGGTGTACTGATTTGCTGTGTGCTTGGGTTTGTTTTTGGTTTTTTTTCCTCATTTGTTTTTTCTTTTTTTGAGCGCACTCCTGCAGCTTTTTCAAGAGCATCGCACAGATTAAAAGAATTAACTGATATCTTTTATGGGCTAAACACCACTCTGCACATCCCAGTGTGATGTTTATCTTTCCCTGTAAAAACATAAGTGTTTACTTATGTCGAGTTTGTGACCATTATAATATGTAAATTGTGTTCTGCAAGAAAATATTACCTAACTTGTCATTTTTCATCTTCTGTTATAGAAAATATGCTGCACCAATGGGACAGTAGTGTTTTAAGGATTCATAAGTTTATAATTATGGTAAACAATTAAGAGCTCATATGGCACTTCTGCTTTCAAGATTAGAGGCTTGCTCTCCTGTGTGTTTTCCTCTCCTTTTATCATAGGAAATTACACTGTTTCTGTAGTGGCTCCCATCCCAGACCTCAAAATATTTTACAAACATTAATGAGGAAATCTCAGCATTGAATTTTTACATAGAGATTCTAGGTCCTTAAGGGAAATGGTTTCTTTATTACGAGTACAAACAGGTCAAACAATTTCCTGTATGTTGTCTGGCATTAGTCAGTGATCTATAAAGTTTAGCATCATTTTTATTCCCAGTGAAGCTAATGAGATTAGTCGTAGAAAACAGTCTTTCTTAGCTGAAATTATCATACCTCAGTGAGGGCTTGTCTAGCATGTGAAATCCATCTACAGAGGCTTGTGTGATTATCATCTTGGTACTGTTAATTACATCAGTCATTACTAATGTCTGGTTTTCAGAAGCCACCTTCTGATTTTCATGGATTAGTAGAGAAAATAAGGTATTAACAAATAAAAATTCCAGTTTTCTCAAAAATGGTCCGGAGAAGGTAATTTTTTGGAGTTTTTTGAGAACTGTGGAGGGAGTTTTGTTCCATTGTGCTTTTTTGGGTGTGATTTGTTGGGGGCTTTTGTTTGCTGTTTTTGAGGTGTTTGTTTTGTACTCCTGAAGTTCTTTTAGTTTTGAAGTATGAAATGCCACTGTGTCACAGCTAATGTACCAAATAACTTCCATAGACTGTGCTTCATCTGGGAAAATCAAAATGTTTTTCTGTCAGAGAGATAAAATTTCTTCTAATCTTTTTCTGCCCTTATGTACTGTAATCTCTTTTAACCCCAAAAACATTGTGGAATTGATAGTGGGTCTATTGTGTCCTTATCTTTTATTTGTATCATTAGACTTCATTCACCCAGAACTGAAGTTTCTACTGTTTGAGTAGTGCAAAAAGCAGTAGATACCAAACCTGTATTAATTTTCACTTTTTTTCCTTGGTTGCTTTGTTCATTACTTCTAGCCAAAAAAGATGCAAAAGTCTTCATTTGTTTCAGAGGTCTAGCTGTAGGCTCTTGTGGAGTCAGTTGAGAATTGTCTATTTGACAGAGAGTGAAATCTTCTAGATGTCATCTTGGGGGTCACTACCGCATTTCTTCAAATGCGTTTTCTTATCAACGTAACAGCGATTCGTGCAATGAAGGGAACAGTGAATTGAAACAATAGATTGCATTTTAATAATGCTTGACACAAAATGCGCCAGAGAGATGTTTCTTGCTCAATGAAGTATGACGCTCTCATCCCAGTCTTTCCTCTAATTTAGAAAGCTGCGGCACTGACATAGCAGGACTGCAATTTGAACAATTGGAATGCAAGTTCTGGTGATGTAAATCCAGCAAAATATAAGTGGTAGCAAAAGCCTTCCTGTTTAGACTGCTTCCACTTCTAATCAAGTTTTCCCATGAGGTGGATTTTAACTTTCTCAGTTTTCTTTATGTAATGTTTAATTCAGGCCTTAATGCTTGTTCACGTTGAAAAGTTTTATTTTACTGTTATTTAATGGCATAAATCCTGCATGTAGTCTGTATTTTTCTTACACTGTATCCGGCTCAAGTAGCTGGGGAGGGTGATGCCCTGTGCTATTCACAGTCTAGGCAAGTTTAGGAAAAAAACCATTCAAGATGTGACTGGAAAGAAGATATTGTTCCCTAGCGCCTCAGTCCGTGAGCACAGTCAAATAATTCTCATAGTTGCTCATTATTATCCTGTTGCAAGGGGTTGCTCAAACAGTTGAGCAGTGAAATGCAATGCTTAGAAATATTTGAAAAAGTATTGTACATTTGAATTTTGACAATGCACTTTTACTTGCAGCTAATAATGCACAGATTAATTCTGTAAGGCACAACTCTGTCCCCAGTGTAATAGAAAAAATATGTTTGCTTCTAGATAATGGCCTTCTTTACAGGCTATGACATAATTACTCAAGAACTCATTGTTAAATCTCAAATACCAAATATCATAGATTTCCTAGTCTTTGGAATTTTTTTGAAAATTTGCCAAAATTTTCTAAATTTCAAAAGGTGCTTCATGTTATTTGGTCTTCAATGTAGCATGCTTTTGAAGCGAAGTATAACAAGGTTGGGTTACTTTTGTGCGTTTGCCATTGGGGCCCTAAAAGATTTGTTTCAGATAATATCAAAAAAATAAAGAGTAGCAATACCATTTTTATATGCTAGCTGGAGAGTTCCAATTTCCTCTTTGGGTATTTTGGAAATTGTAATGATAAATTATACTTCCTGCACTGAAAAACTGTTTGTTTTCCAGTGTTCTGAAGATTAGTTGTAGAAAACAGTCTTTCTTAGCTGAAAAATTTGTCTGAAGAATTGGTCAAGGTGATGTATTCATAGAAATTTCCACAATATTGTGTGCTGGGAGTTTCCCCACAGTTCATAGTAAGAAGTTATACACCTTGCCCCCAAACATTTTTCTATTATTTCCTTACATTTGTGGAATTTATGTTGTCTATTAGTAAATAATGTGAAAGCTGATTTAATGCTAAAGCTGGCTCCACATCAGACACTTTTAGGGAATTATTTTTAAAAATAAAGACATTTAAATAACAAATGGAAATTTGCCATAATTTTTAAAAGGAAAAATAGTTGACATGTACAGCCAGTATCAAAATCCTTGATTTGCTAAAAGAATCGCTGATAAAACACCTTGACACAAATTTCATTTTCTCTGTCTTTCCAGCAAACAAAGGTGATCTGCTAAGGTGGAGAAAATAATCAAGGGAACAAGAATTTTACACTGATTCTAACATATGGTGAGAATAGATCTCAGGCTGAAAGCAGAAGGCTATTAGCATGAAACTGTTCTGAAAACACCTTAGAAACATAATATTTGAAAGGATCACTTGGTCGAGTGACTATCATATTTCTGACTATAAGAAAGAGAAGGAATGATAGCAGAAGATTGGAGGCAATGAGGATTGAAAAGTAGCTTTCTGTCAAATAATAAAATAATTAGAAGAAGTTATTTAATGGATAAAAGTCTTGAAAAAGGTTTTTAAAAGAGACAATATCTAAATCACAACACAAAATTATTTTGATGTAAAATACAGATATGAAGTACAATAAGGAAAAATGGCATTTTTTCAGAGATTCCTAAAATCAGAAAAGAACTGTACTCTAAATTGTAATTGCACTGTCTTGGCAATGGCACATATAAAAGGGTGACACAAGCATACAGAGACAAAATTAAAAAGATGGATTAAGTTCCAGCGAATAAAAGGTATTAAAAGGCCATAAAAATATCTTGTTCATCACATTAGGTGTGAAAAGAAAATAAAGAAAAAACCATAAATCCATATATTGAGGAAGAGAAAATAATAGTTCATATTAAGCTAAAATGGTCTATTTTCTTCTGTGTTTCATGCCTTTTAAAAAGAAAGTTACTTATAAAAATGTAACATAATAAAGTCAAGAGTAGAATGAGTACATAGACCAGAACAGGAAAAGCATGAATCAGAGAATATTTACCCCACCTTGGTGTATTTAAGTCATTTATGTCTGATGAGGTTTACCTACAATCCCTCAGGAACTAACCGGATCAATGGCTCGGAAACTGGCAGTGTTTATCTTTGAGAGCTCATAGAGAACAGGGTGGCCCCAGAGGGCTGAAGAAGGACAAACATAGTAATTAATCTTTCAAAAGAGGAAAAGCAAGAATGACTGATAGTACACGTTCTCTTTCCTTACTCCAAGACTTGAAAAGAGGGTAGAGAAACGTTGCAAACAACCAGTTCTTAAGAACCTAAAGAATAAGAATAAGCCAATATGAGTTCCTAAAGAAAAAAATGTCAAACCAATGTGACTTCCTTGCATGTAGGGAAATTTTCTTAGCATATGTGGTATGGTGAGCTCTTTGGTAGCCTCGCAAATTACTTTCAAAAAAGGAAATTGTATATAATGAAGTGCTGGATCATTATACGATACTTCTGTCTTATTGGTAACTCTGTTTAGAGTATTCATCAATAGTTCCCTATGATTCTGCTAAGAAGCAGGAATCACAGTCTCAAAGATTCAAAAGTTATATTTTGAAAAATATTCTGAGAATATCCAAGATAAACTCCACATAGATTTTTTTTAAAAAACTATCAGTTCTGTGGTTTGTAAGGATGTGACTCTAAATTGAAACAAGCTATTAGGGAGACTCTTTGGAAAAGTTATGAAGAACAAGGAGGTTATGTTGCTTTTGATACTATTTAAGTATGACCACATTTCCACTACAGAAATAACATATCCTTTGGTAAATTAATTTGTTTTGTTTGACACCTGTCCCAGTAATCGGTTTCTGAAAGAGTTAAGTGAAACACGATAAGCTTTGTTTTACAACAACCTTCATTCACATGGTCATTCAATCAGACTTTTTCTCCTGTTCTCTCTCAAGGTCTTATGTTCTGTCCTGCAGTTAAATACTTCACATTCCGGATACTTCAATTCTTGTAATAGGTTTTGGCCATGTTTAGGGCTGTGGTAACCTTTTGCAGTAGCTAGCCATGGACCAGTGCCGGCTATCATTCCTATTGTATGTCTCCTTCTTTGCTAAGTTATTTCTATTCAGATTGTTGCTGTAAAAATAATGGATTTTTTTTTTTTTTTTGCTAATGTTTATCAGTATTGCAAGAGAAATATTTTCCACTTGGCAGAACATTTCTCAAGCAGTCCTATAGGTTTGACAGTTCCAAAGAAGATTCGTACTGAGATTGGCAGTCACTGTGCAAGGAAGACTGACCTCAGGAGGCTAAAAACCCTATAGCTATTTTTAAAGTTTTCAGAAGCTTCTTTTGCACTAAGGAAAGTCTGCCTGGATGTTTGCTTAAACAGATTTTCTAGTAGGAATAAACCTTTAAAGCTTTCAAATGACAGTGGGGGCTTTCTCCCTTGGAAGGCAAAATTCAAGATAACTTTTGTTGGAAAGCCCATTTTGAAGATTAGGAGTGTCCATTTCATAAGTCGAAATAAGGCTCTTGCAATTTAAGTGACCAGAGTGAATTTCTTCTTCCTGTGCTTTTGCTCTCAGCCAGGAGAGCACTCAGAAGAAATATTGTGTAAATGAGTAGGGAACCTGGATTACTAGTCAGTATTTCACATATGTGCCTAGAAGGGTTTTAAAATTTTATTTTCATTTTTACTTTAACACCTATTGCTAGTAACTCAACCAATATGATTTTAAAAAAGAAAAAATTTAAAAATCAACTGTCTTATGACTCCTCTTCCATAGCCGGTAACTGCAGCACCAATAACTCAGTCACTGGAGGATGAACGGCAAAGGTGTGATTTCAGATCCTGATTCCATTGACATTAATGGAAGTCTTGCCATGGGTGATTTGTGAAGAGAGGAAAAAGTCATTGTTTGCCTTCAGAAAATAATAATGCTGGTCTTCTGAAAGCATGAACAATAGCTTTGTGTAAGCGAGATCACAGAAAATAAAAAGCAGAGTAGAATCTTCTCTGGGCTCTGAATGACTCTTAGATATTGGAAGCATTTGAATTTTTTTTTTTAACCAGGTCATGCATGGATTTCTCTTGGTTCTGTTTTTACATATACAAGTCTCTCTCTCTTGCTCAGGGAGAATTGTGATCATAGCTGTTGTGTGTGAGGTCTGCATATATTCCAACAGTTGTCTGAGGCTTTAGTTGCTTCCATATGCAACTTGCATGTACTATTTTTATATTTACCATTTAAACAAGCTCCACAGAATTCAGAATGGCTGAGGAGCCAGAGTTCTGGATGACCCTGCCTGGTATTACCAACATGTATCGGGCAAGAGTGTTTTGCCTTCTGTTTTCTTTCCTGCTATTCTTATGACCCTAAACATTGTGTGGTTCCACCACTGAAGAATCCTTATTGCTTCTTCAGGAACTATGTACAGAATTCAGAATGGCTGAGGAGCCACAGTTCTGGATGACCCTGCCTGGTATTACCAACATGTATCTGGCAAGAATGTTTTGCCTTCTGTTTTCTTTCCTGCTACTCTTATGACCCTAAACATTGTGTGGTTCCACCACTGAAGAATCCTTATTGCTTCTTCAGGAACTATGTTTCAGTTTCTAGTTCCACAGTTACAAATTTTGCATTTTTCACTGTATTTTTGGTTTATATGCTTAGCCTTAAAACCTGCACAATTAATGACTCTTCATTCATCTTTCAATTTCAAAATGAGGACATAATTACATAGGTAACTTCTGCTTCATTTTTGAGGGATTGGGACAATCACTGACATCTGGGACTGATACTTTTACATGATTTTATGTTTTTAATTGTAGATGATCTGGGGTAGCCTGTGATACTGTCCAGTCAATCGGTTTGAAGGGAATTAAACCTATTTATAATTATCACACCTTTCCTGTAGAAAGTACCACAACAGGCTGCATTTTTCAAGGATTAGGGTGCATTTTTCCAGCTCTGCTTTGAGAATTGTGATTCTCTCTTCCATGAAATTAATTACAATATGATTTTTTTAAATCACCGCAACATTTTAAAACAAAAAGAATCGTCAGAAAGTAGTGAACAAAATAAAGAGATGCATAATTTATTTACCAACCCTGAGACTCTTACTGAGTTACCTGAAAGGAGATAAAGGTGGACACTGATAAACTGACAGACCAAGAAGGTATAGAGAGCAACAAAATATTTTAAGAATTAACACTGAAGTAAAGTAACTGACAGCCTGAATTAGAACTATTACTTCCTTCTTCACAGCCTTTGGTTAGCCTGGCCCTTGAATTTGAAGTGACACTGATGATGGCTGCATGATGCTGCTTGAGTTCTGCCTTGCTCTGTGGAAGAGAGATCTCCTCCTCCTGTATTAATTTAGCATGCTTCACTAAGAGACAAGCTGCCAGGCGTTACTTAATTGACTTTGGTTCTCCTTCAGAGAGTTCATATTCTTTGCATTTTAAGTTCCCTTGATAAAAGGATGTTTCCGGCTTAAAGTTGCATGGCACCTTTCCATGCCATTTTGTGCCAGCACGATTCTGTATTCTGAGTTGCCCAGTCAAGGTTGCAACATCCTGGTATTATTGCCACAAAAAACCCCTAAAATAGAACTAGAAAATTTGGTTCTGAGGTAATGGAAGTGCTTTAAGGGATTGACCTTACCCAGTTATTCATCATAGAGAGAGATTGGAACTAGATGAGCTTTTAAGTTTCCTTCCAACCTAAACCATTCCATGATTCTATGATCATCTGTCTTTGGGGATCATAGTTTTGGGCACTACAATATAAAAAAGACATTAAGCTATTAGAAAGTGCCCAAAGGAGGACCATAAGGACTGCAAAGGGATGTCCAGGCAAGTGTAATGTACTTCAACCTCAGAGATAGGATCATCTGATTTTTTTTCTCAAGTCAATATTGCAGCTAACCTATTTCTTTTTGCTTTCTGATGATTCTTTAAGTCACAAATGCATAGCATGCACATAAAATGAACTGATTTGTAACTTTAATGCATCACGTACAGTGTGCCCAACTCTATGCTGTTATGCTTAGGGCTAAATGCATTTTCAAGATACAAAACTAAAATATCTGAGATAAGGGCAACATAAAGAAGGAGAAAAAATTCAAATAAAGACTGCTGATCCATAGTCTGTCATCCAAACCGAATAGATATTTTCAGTCTCATGAATACATTCTTTGTAACTCTTAAATAGTACTAAATCAGTCATGAAGATTATAAATTGAGAAAGTGAAATGCACTAATGCAGTATTTTAAATTTTCATACCCTTTTGAGCACTTGTATGACCTTTACAAGATAAAATAAGCTTATTAGGTTTAGTATGCACAATTCAACACTCAGATCAACCTCCAGGACTAATGAGAGAAAGTGAAATTTATCGATGTGTTGGATGCAGTTAAATGGGAACTTGGCGTTTGTGTGCCCCCTTATGCATTCAGATATTGCTAGTTGACTTCTGCAAAAGCGCAGTCATGTCTACTGAGTTTCTAGTCGAGCACCTTGTGGCTTTTTTCTGCAGATAAAATGCTTATGGATTGGAGGAGACTTTATAGTTAAAGGATATTGCACGGAACTTTCCTTTTCTCATCTAGTACAAAGGAGAAAAAAAGACCTCTGTGTTTTTAAATCAAGGAAACTGGCCTATAATTCACTTGTGAAGCTCTATTGATGGAAAAGATGTTTCAATTTTGATGTGAATCAGCATCTAGGTAATGAACCAATATCTGTGAATCATGCAAGTACTTAATGTCTGTGGTTAAATTTATGATATTGCCAGGACTGTGGAAGCTTCTAGAAACAGCAAAGTGACAGGTTAACAATCATTGTAACTTACTCAAGAACAGTGAGACAAATAGCACACTATCTGCAAAATGAATACGTAGCCTAATACCTTGTGTCATGTTATTGGTTATCATTAGGTCTTTACTGTTTACATACTCTCACTTTTACTTTCATATACATAAAGTATGTCCAGGTTTTCTAGGTGTGTACAGAAGCAACAGCGATGAGAGTCTGCTTATCTGGCATGGGTGCATTTATACAAGCATGTTAGTTTGTATTCTCGTCACACTTTATGTCCATTTAAAGATTAGAACTTGTGTGCGATTAAAAATCTAAATAGTAGACCTTCTTAGTGTTGTGACAAAGCAAGTGTGAAGTTTGTCTGCATTTTGTACCATCCAAAGCTACAAATGGAGATATGGACCAGCACAAATAGCAGTGTATTGCAGGAAGTTAAAAGCTGGTGATGATGAATGTGACCTTCTATGCAGTATTACTGAATTCTTGAGAGAATAAAATGTTAGTTAAGTATGTCTGATTGCCAAGGCTTCTGTTTTGTTGAGAAGTGCAGTGTGCTCTGAGGAATGGATAGCCTAATATTTGCCATCCTGGAGGATGTTTAGTGGAGATGGCTCTAGCAGTGCTAAATAAGAACATCTGTCTCACTGCTAGACTCCATACACTCAACTGTGGGTTTATCTTCTGATTTTTCAGCTTCGGGTTTTCAACACTAGAAGACTTGAGGATTTTAAAACTTCATTTTATTAGAATGATAATCTTTATTACTTTGTGCACAGAATAATACTCTTTTTGCAGTACAGACCATTCTAGAGAGAGGAAGTAAGCCAAAATTTTGGCCCAAAATCTGGTTTAGTTGAGCCTTGCAAGATGTTGTGAACAAACTGAGCCATTAAATTTACTTGCAAGTTCACGGCAGCACAAGGAATGTGTATATAAATAAACTACAAATAGTACACCATCATGTTTTCTCCATTCTTCTACATACTATGATCCTTTGAGAGCAAAGATACTTTAGCATCTGGGTGACTTCAATTTAGTATTTATTGCTCAGAAGATGGTTGGCTTGCTGGTACTGTTCTTTGTCTTTTCTTCACTAGCAATAATGAAAAGCTCCTGGTTGCTAGCTACTTTCCAGGTAAACCTACATGTTTAGTAATGCTGGGGCTTTCTGGTCATTTGTTGGTGGGTTTGGGGTAGGTTTTTTTGGGTGATGGATTGTAGTAGCTAGTGACATAGCTGACCTACAGAGCTCGTAGGTTTCAAGGGAGATTTACAGGTTTCAATTATTTTTTTTCTGGTATATTCTGGCCCTGGAGTCAGCCAGTTGCAAAGGGAAGGGAGCTTCGTGTAGAGAAAGGAGACAAAGACTTTTTCAGACTCCTCCTTTGAACAGGCATCATAAAATTTTTAGGTGAACCATCGAATAGAGAAATCTGTCAGAATTATGATACAGCTTTATAGAAGAAGAATCTTGTCTTAAACTTGAGAGCTGTTTTCAATCCCCAGGGAAATCAGTTTATTTTATTTTATATTTTAGTGGTACCCCTTGGGTTGCATTTCTTAATAGCCCATTCTCTGAAGAAGTTGTTTCTTAATGCAAATGCAATGATGATAAAATAGGATAAGGCTCTTTAAAGTAATAATAATATATAAGATATATTAGTCATTCTGATTTTTTTTTCATTGTTGATGTAAGTTTTCTTTAGATATTGTTTCTGATTGCTTTCCAGATGTTCTGAAATGCCCAGAGGCCTGAAAAATACTGTTTTATACTCAAGTGGAAAACTAGTCTTAACTGTTGCCAAGTTATCTGCTCATTTCCTTACACTGGCAGAAACTGCAATTAAAAGTATAAAGTGAAATAAATTAGTAAATATGGGTTTTTATAAGAACATGGTGAGAGAGAAACCAGCAGTTAAAAAAGGCCCTTTCATGAGTCGTACACTAAATCTGAGGAGCTAGTTCTGTTTGAGCAAACCATACTGAAGCAAATGCTCAGTATTTCTGAAATTTGTATCTAGTACAGCTCACAGTAAATGTTTTAGGATGCTTATGGAATAAAATGTACCTTTTTAAAATCTGCAGAGGAAATCTCTATAGCTAAGCTAATGATCAATGTTTATTGCTATACTGTTTATTGATACTGGATTTACTCAAATTAAATTTTGTTGATGGTCTTCTCAGATAATTTACATAAAGTTCCATATGAAAGCATTTATAAAATTTTAATATACGCTTAAGGAAATAAGTGCGTATAAATATCAGTGTGAATTTGACAAACTGTTTAGAAACTGGTATAAAGGAGAGACATGGTGGGTCACAGATATCTTATTTTTCAGACACAGTTACATCCATTTCTTCCCTTAGAAAATTTTTCTCTTCCACCTATCAAAATCTCATGTCCTCTCCTTGTGCTTCTTGTTGACTCAGCATCAGGGATGGTTGTGTTCTCATTTTTAGCATGGAAGATATGTTAGTGCTTGAAAAATTTGTGTTGTCTGTTTTGTTTCCCTGCCTTCAGCCTCGTTCTCTGGAGCTGCTTCAGTCCCTTTAGTGGTGTATCAGTTTTTCATAGGGTGACCACCAAGACACTCCAGCATCTCAGATTCTGTGCCATTACATAATTTGGCGCAAATTAGCTGACAACTTCTTGCTTTAATGTAATTTTCATTGAGAGCTGCTTTGGGCTGAGTGTTGAAACAACAGAGATGTCTGAGCTAATTTAAGCGTAGAGGGAAGTCTTTTTCATGCTTCAGGGCCTTCAAGCATATCCAGGCCTCAAAACTCAAATCAAGTGCTGTGTCTTTTTGATCCTGTGATTGTCTATTGCATTGTGGGCAAAACCTCTCAGTCAAGCCTGCTCCGTGGGTTGAAGTCTGGGATAATTGACTGATATGTAGCTTGTTTCTTTATTTTCCTTCTCACATATCCAGCCTCTGTCTCTGCACTCAGATAAAGATTTTGGTTATCATTATATCAACATGTATGTGTGTATATAGATATTTATTTATTTATATGTTATGTTAATTACTGTTTATGGGAAGAAGGTCCGTAAAATTCAAAAATGGAGAGCTCATATAAAACATGGGACATTGATAATTCAAACAAACAAAACAAACCAGATAAATAATTAAAACGATTCCTTTCTACCTCTACACTGTGCCATTATACTTTCAGAACAGAAAAACAGACCAAGACAAATATGAGCTTTTCAGTGTGACAAGTATAGGCAACATGACATCTGGGGTAGATTTCCAAAGCCCCTTATGAAATATGGACTGAACAGTTTCTGCTAGGTGCGAGTAGTTACTGCTCTGAGACCCTTCCCTCTAATTCGAATAGAAGAAAGAAGGAAATGTGGAAAGCAAATACAGAGAGAAGCATGGAATAGGGGAAGAAAAACTTGAGAAAGTCCTTCCTGAAGATGATTTGTTCTATTTTTTTTCTTTAAGTCCGAGTGGATTTGAGTTTCTCAAAGGTATCTTGGTTTCCCTCAAGCAGCCAGATTGTAGGACATTCTTTTAGATTCATTGTTGCCCATAGCCATCTTGTTTTAATGAGCAGGTTGAAATCTTTGGGATGAGTTGAACTGTTAGCTCCTAGCAGCTTATCAAGTCTAGAACTGAGCTGTCAAAGTGTTTTAAAGACAGCTATGAAAGATGAAATACAACTGTGGGAGTGAGCAGTTAAAAGCAGTTCCCTGCTGCTTTCTTGCAGCTATTTGGCTTTTCATTATTTTCTGTATTATTAATAGAAGTAACTAAGAATTAAATGGAACAAGAGATAATCATGAGGTTTTGCTAAGTGTAATTCAACTAAGTTGCTGCAGTATCTTTTTCGTGGTCTGAAATACAGCTGGGTTGAAGAGTTCAGGTTCACATTTACATACAGTGTGTTTGACTGTTGACTCTGAATTTAATTTCTGACAGCACTAAATGCCTTAATGGAATACAGACGTAAGAGCAGAGACTACTTGCTTTTAACAGCTCATCCTAGGAGGCTCACAACCCCAGAGTGATGCATGTAGTAAAACACTTAAAGGCTGAGCCAGTTTTGTTTCCTGCCATTCTTTGGAAGGGAAAGGAAAAGTGTGTTACCATGTACTACTATGTCCTTAGGGCTGCACCGTCCTGTGATGGCATTAAGCCTGATCTGAATCCAGAGACCAGTGATAAAAATAGTTTGAAAAAAAAAAAAAAAAAAAAAAATCAGAAGGCAAGACTGAAAAATCTAAAAATAACTTGAGACAAAAGGAAGGGAGTGTAGAATTTCTATGTTTCTATTTTTTTTGTTTTAATTCTTCTTCTTTACATTGTGAGACTAAATGGTGTAGATTATATTTTAATTTTTTTTCTTACCATTTTTATCAGTTCTTTTGCTGGAGATCTTCCCAGTGCACATATCTCCTTTGGCCCTTAATCACAAGGATTTCCTTCCAACTGCTCTGCCAGATGTCCGAGTTAAATGTGTTCACCAAACAGGATATTTTTAAAAAAAGCTGAACAAAAGTAACTTTCTCGCTTATTAAATCCTATATTGCTACTTCATAGTTCTGAAGACAATTCTTGCAAGACTTTCAATGCCTACAATGATTTTCAATGGGGGAAAAAAAGGATTATAGCTTTTTTTTTTGAGGCCTATGTCTTTCCAGAGACACTAATTATTGACTTGCTTTAAAGTATAGAAAGATATAAATAATTTACTACTTCATACTTCTGTATATCACTCAGACATCCATGTAAAAAAAAAAAGGTGGGCAGATCTTTTCCAGGGAATTTTTTCAGCTTGCAAGTACCATCAAGGTTAGACATGCACTAAGCAGACTTGGCCCTCAGAGTTATTAAAGATGGGGTGGACAACAATCAGATTTTTATTATTTTTATTCATTGAAAACTTTCTTATTTTAGTATTTCTTCTCAGCCCAAATTGGAAGAAAATAGTAAGTGACAAGGAAGAGCATTTTGAGGTAACCGATAGAGAATATTGTGTTCTCTTCAAGATGTGAAGGATCCAGCTCCATAACCAGGTCTTTAGCTTTTTCTTAACCAGAATTTTCATCCTGGGCCTCAGAAGTTTTCTTGACTGATTGTTGTCCAAAGAAAGGCACTAAATCTGAAGAATTGGCACTGTTTGGGGAAAAAATGTTCTTTGAAATACTTTGAGACACAGCAGGAGAGTATTATGGATACAACTAAGCTAATCAGAGAAGATGATAATATTTGTGTGTCACTGCTTCTCATGTCAAGATTTAAATCCAGGGCAATGTTGCTGTCAGGTGCTCTTAGCAGACTAAATCTGGTTGGAATTTCAAAACATTTGTTGGATTTCCAGGTTAAAGTGCAGCCAGTGTCATTAATAATCATTGAGCACTTGTATTTTGGCTTGCAGGGTGACGGAGTGCTTCACGGTCAGACTCTGGATGTTATGTCAGCTCCCTGCTGGCCTCTTGTCATGAAAGAGCACCTGGGGAATTGAGGTGGGCACATGGCTACCGTAAAACTTTTTGGCAGAAGCCAGGCTCCCCTCAGCAGTGTCTGTGAGACTGCTAGAGGAGATATTAATGCTGTTCAGGTTTGGATCCAGACGAACTGAAGCTTGTATCCCAGGTGTGGAAGCTGCTAATGCCGGTGTCCTTGTGTGTCCCTCTTCTGTGGTGCTTTGTGTGTTGAGGAATCCATTCAGCGCAGGTGGCTTGGGGTCCAGCTGCAGGCTCAGCTCTGGGGGCAGGAGCCCAAGCCCTAGGCAAGAGGCCATGTGGTGCCAACTGTTTGCAGAACAAGGGGCCCTGGGACCTGTGGCCCATCCAGGGGACCGGAGGCTCAGGGACACAGCAGGAGCTGATGGTTCCAGGCTTTGCTGCCCTTAGACTGTGAGGGTACAAAAGCCCAAGGGCTCCTTTTTTCTGAATCCCTGCTCAGAGGCACCAGCTTGAGCTGTAATTTTGTTGTTTAGTCATGGTACAATAACTGAATTATTTTAAGGGTCTGGATGGCTGAGGCTGTGCTCTGGGAAACCTGGGATCAAGTCAGTGAGGAAACCTAGTGTGAGTGGGATATGTAGTTGTGAAAGTGCCTGGGTCTCTTCTCAGGTGGTTGAGAGTGTGGCTGCAAGAGTGGCTCCAGGATGGTCAGACAGGGAAGCTTCCTTAACGCTGCCAAGCTGCAGGAGCTTCACATCGGCCCTGTCATGGTTACAGGCTTTCTAGCTTTTTCAGATGTTTGTCATGGTCTTCCAGAAAATTTCGTGTTTCCCTGTCTGTTTTTAAAAAAGAATACCAGATCATCTACAACTATATTAGCATCAGAAAGAAAGGAGCTTCAAGACACAGCTCTATGAAGATGTTATTTTATCTCTTCTGTTAGTATTTTTTGAACAGTATCAGAAATATTCTCACAGTTTTTCTCAACCTAAAATTTAGCCTGTCAATGTGGCCATACTGAAAATGAATAAGAAAGAAAAAAAACCCACTGCACAAAACCACTCAAGTCAATAAATAAGAGAAAAAAATCCAAACCCTGTACAACAGAAAAGCAAGGTGTATCAGTATAGAAAACACAAGAGTCTTGTTTGTTTCACACTGACTCTTTGAACTACTCCTTGAAGGAAGGTTTAACAACTGTCACTGTCATTTGAGTCAGTTTGCTGACATTTTGCTGAAGGAGCCAAGAAAATAGATCTCAGTAATAACTCTGACTTTCATTTCCTTCTGTGGTAGTACAAGGGGTATCATCACCTGGTGTTTAAGGTTTTTGGCCCTCACCAACAGCACCTTTTTTCCTACTTGAAAGGTGTGAATTTATTTGTTGTGTTTTTTACAATATACTGGTGCCCAGCCATACTAATGATTCTTCAGAAATAAGCAAGTTGCCTCACCTGCAAAGTTCACAGCACTATATAATAGGACTTTAAATTTTTTTTCCCTAATGGTCTTCCTTATATCCACGAAAACTGTTGACATCAGAGAGCCAACTAAATTAGGAAATGTACTTTGAGATTTATGGTTCTAATTATGACAGAGGCAAGCATCATCATTTGGATTGGGAGGCAAGTACAAGGACCACGGCTTATCTCTGAACAGTAGAAAAAAGCATTTTTCTATTCCAAGTCCCCATGGACAGGTCCGGTCTTTTAGCACTCCAATGCTATGAGGAGTTCCAACAATCCTCTTATTAGCCTGTTGGTTTTTTTGTACAATCTCACAGAAAACAGCTGCAGGGTGACATTTTTATCATATTCATGCAGAATTAATGCAGATCTGTAGAACAATTTTTATGCGAAGAAAAGACAGGTTCTAAGTTTTTATTTTTCATTTCAGATCATTTATTTCTGGTTAGGAGGTAATGTTCAGACAAGAAGACCAAATTTTTCTTACTTTTCAGGGAACAGATGTTTGTCTTGCTGCTTAAGACTCTAAGCTATAGTTTTGAGCTTTGCAGGTGAGAATTCATTGTAGTAATATTAACTGCCAGTTAGATATGCTAATTACAAAACCACATAAGTTTGGATAGGATACAGGACTCTTTGCTTTATGATGCATAGCCTCACAACTGAGGTTCTTTTCTTTATGTTAATACAGTTAATAGGCCTTAAATACATGCAGATTATTTGTTATGATCCTACTTATGACACCAAATAATGTTAGGGACTGATTATTAAAAGACGCCTCTGCCCCAATTAAGGTACAAATGAGACCATCTGCTAAAGTCAATAGTATGGATTGTATTTAACAGCAAATGGAAAGGTTGCAGAGAAGGAGGGTGGGGGAGGCAGGAGAGAGAGAGCCAAGTTATGCAGAAAGATGGTCAGCACCACATGGGTGCCTGCAGTGTCCTGATGGCCCTTCTGGTCTCAGTGGTGGGGGTCCCTGGCATGTTCCTCTGGAGGTACCACCTTGATACAGTCCAAGCCCCAGGTGTCCACGAGGGGTTCGTGCCCTTCCCATAACTTGAGATTGCATGCATGGAAGGACTTGCTTCCTCTCCTAGTTCCACAGTTTGCCATAGTGAGAATTGTTGTCCGGAGAGGTTACCCAAATCTGCCTCACCAGGCCTGGCATCTTCCTGTTTTGCTGTCTGCATTTTTCCCACTGTGGAATTTTGTCTGGTGTGCCAATTCCAAACCTTTTACCTCTGTGTAGGCCTGTTTGTTTGTTTTTCTTTTTTAATGTGATAAGATACCAACATTCTGACATTGGCTTTCCAGAGAAGCATATGTAGGAGTATTTTTAGGGAGACCATCACAATCTGGATAACCCAGGCACTGCCATCTTTAAATTAGTTTTATGTGTTATGATGAGGATTTACACATTCATCTGGGCTGTAGGGTGAAACCACATCCTCATTGCATTTTGAACTGAATTCTCTAAATCCTTTCCTATAAGGTTTTTCTATAAACTTCCTTTTCATTGATATAGAGACACTTCTGAAGTGCTAATTATATTTGAGTGAATCCTGCAGTTTTCCTCTCCTAGAGTTTGCATGCGTTCTGCAATGAAGAAAGGGACATTAGCTGAGTTTTGAGCTGATATTTTGTGTTTGGTAGTAACAGGTGTTTGCTTTACTCTTGTCTGAATCTTATTTTAATGGGAAAGACCCGGGATGCAACAGTGCAGTTAACTTGAAAATAGAGGCCTTTTTGCTTTGCTAATAAAGCCTATGAGAGTAAATGGAAATGTGATGATTTTTCCATGCTCTAATCTGTAAGAAAACCTCTTACTCAATGGGTGAGCTGCCCTGAAATTCTGTGGTTTGGCTAATGTCTGGATGTGGAATGCGGGCCTTCTGGCTGCACTAGTTCGGTTTTTTTTGTTTGTTTTGTTTTTCTTTATGTTTATTTTATTGTTTCAAGTGGAAGCTGAAATACTCTATAGTTAGAGATCATAAATGAGGTACTCAGTTTATTGCAAGTGGATGATGGTAACTTGATATTTTAGAATTATTCAGTAGGAAAATACAGCCGTAGTAAGTTGTATGGGGTTGAAGAACAGCAGAATCTGATTGCGTATTATTTTCAGTTTATTATACAGGACCAGTATAAGCAGCTGAACTCAAAGGATAAATATTTTGCAGCTAAACACTTGACATCAATTTATGGTTTTCATTTTTATTTGGATTAAAGTAAACTATATACTCTAGCTGATAGCACAAGTTATAGTTTAAGATCCTGGCATACTTACCATAGTAGACTAATTCTGACTATATTTTAATTTTTTATACTGCTAAAATGGGAATGAACGATTATATAGTCTGAGAAAACTGCCTCTCTGAAGCTTGTGAAAAAAAATACATTCTTCAAGTGGCAAACCTTGTCCTGTCTTGGACATAAATTATGCAGTCTGCTGGACTGATGAAAGTAGCAATATGTAAGCATTCACCGTTTTTCATTATTGGGGTTGAATGACTGATTACTTGTGTTCAGTTGCTTTCTTGGTTTTTTTTCTTTTACTTTTAAATCTGACTCCCCTTTTAAGTTTACTACGACATTAATTTACGATATATAATTCTTTCTTTGTGCCTTTAAAAAAGGTGTTTATAAGCGCTGGTGGAAAGTAACACTTTAGAGGGATGTTGACAAAATCTTGTCATTTTCAAAAAGATCAATTTCACAGTGGTTTCAGAAACTTCATCTGATTATGGGTCACCGTGCCAATTTTGTTGTGTTCTTACAAATGCAATTTCATGTGTTTTATCTTTTACTGTGTTGTTTAAAATAGTAATATACCAAAGAAAATGAAAGCTGGCTTCTTAAGTCAAAAGAGAGGTGTAGCAATTTCTGCATAAGGATCTATATGCAGGATTCAGAAAGTTAATGGAAGGTATAAAAGCATAACCGTATCTAAAAATAATGATAGAGAAAAAAAATGAGGTGATGTAGTGTATTGAACTTCTGTTTTAACTGAAGAAAATCTATTCAACACAGTGTGTTTGTAAGTTAGTGGCTGTGACTAAATTTTAATGCATCTTCAAATTGTAAAAATGTTCCTTGAATTGGACATGTAAAAAAAGAGTCCCTTAGTGTTGTCCCCTTAGTCTAGAAACATGAACCTTTATTTCCTGAGCTAGAAGGCAAGCCCAGTAATTTAGGCTCTACAGTCTCAGAATCTCAAAACATCTTTAGGATTTACTGAATAGACAATGGTGTGCCGTGTCAGTTGAAGTTGTACTTGCACGCCTTAATGCACCTTGCAAGTCTCAGTCTCATTCTTTTCCATACAAAGGGAAAATAGCAATATATTTTTAACCCGGAGCAATTCACCATCTGAGTCATCTGAGGCTTGGTAAACTAAAGTCAGCATTAGACTGGATTTCATTTAGAGTAAAGAAAAAACTCCTAAAATATCAGAGTTAGTGTTTTCTACAGAATCCAGCCAAATCCAAGATGTCTCAATTTCAATAAGAAACTGATGGTGATGAAAACCACATAGAAGCCAGGAAGGCTTCCAGCCGAAACCTTCCCCCACTGGAGAGGGGATGCCATCAGAAACTTGTCCGTTTCTTGCTAATAGTTGTTCTGTGTGCTTGACAACTGGCTTGAGTGACTGCAGAGTGTATTCTCTGTAAACATCCAAATTGACTCTCGGCCAATTTCCTTCACATATGTGTTCCTCTAATCTGTGGGCTCTTTTCTGGAATTGGTGGGTGTCTGCAGCTGTAGCCTTGACCTCTCATTCTTCTGAGTGGAGAAACCTTGCTCTCAGTTCCTTGAAACCATTCTATGACCTACTGATGCAGAGAACAGAACATGCAATCATGAGACTCTCTGTTTCTCAGGCAGGAAAAAGGTTCCCCAAAGATGCCAGGGTGCACTACTCTTGATGTTCAGTAATATTTTTAACCTGGGGTCTTCGCTCTGAAGAGCTGCTGTTTTGTTTCAGATCTTCCATCTTTCCTTGTTCTGTATGACAAACTAAGTTTTTAAGTAAGAGATGCATGAGGTGGTCTTAATATTGCCACAACTACTCTGGACAATGATGCAAAAAGGATTTAAAAAAAAAAAAGCCTAAAATAATCTAACATTGTGGAGGTATTCCCCAGAATCTGTCTTGGAAGACCTGACTTAGGGGAATCAAAGCAGCAGTGAGCTTGCACTGCTGTGGAACAGAAATACATCTCTTGGAGCTACTTGGTCTTGTCTGGAAACAGAGATAAGGTAAATCAAAGCAAGAGGAGAGTGAAAAATGAGCCTAAATCAAATGAAAGAGATTAAATTTTGTAATTTAGTCCTTACTGGAAGATAGCTGTGTAGAAAAACTAAGTTTCTGAAAAGTATTCTCTGCAAGAAATCTTTTACACTAAAATTACTTATGTTGATCTCCACTGTCTTGAGTGTGCCAGCTCAGAGGAGCGTTTGACAAAGAAACTGTTTACCATGCAGTATCGATCTGATGGTTAGAGGTGCTGAGTACCCAGGATCTCACATGGGAAAGATGAATGAAGCATATCTCTAAGGGCTTCTGAAAACTGCTAGAGTACAAATGTATGCCTCACTTAAAAAAATCAGAGCAAAACTGATTTTAGTAAGACCATGTACATGTTATCCTTTCCTATTAGGAAATAAAAATCTTTTCGCATCTGTCACACATGGGGCAGAGCAAGAGAAGAGTTTCAGCTTCCAAGTAGGAGGGATTTTGGAAAACAACAGTAAACATATTTACAGATGAGGGTGTTCTGTAAGGAAAAATGCAAGAAGTTTCTAGATGCTGTGGTGCAATGGTTCAGAGGTAATTTGATATCAAATGAAATAATTTGAATGCTCCAAGCCTTATGCCTGATTTCACTTCGGTTAATCCATCTTGGAAGATGTATATTCTGACTTGGTATCCTGTACTGAGGCTATAGGCTGACTGACTTGCTATTAATTCACACCTGTGTTAGTACACTATCAGAAAACCGTAAGACTTTAGGTTCTTGATTTCAAAGGTTAATATTGCTCTGCTCTCAAGAGAATTAGCAGCTGTTGAGTTAGAGAGGAATCTAAAAGCTTGACTTCAAAAGCAAGTTCACCTTTGTAAGCTTAGTGATACATCTAGAATTTTTCAACATAATCATTTGTTCACAAATGAGTCAAGGTGGAATTTACAAATCCCAGGTTGTCCAAGCTGGTGGCATAAATTCTATTAGAGCCAGCATGCCCCCAGGACTATAGAAAGATGTTAATTTTTAATCTCTTCTGTCTGCTAGGGGAGAAGGGATGTGCTGAAGATCTATCCTGTTGTGACTTTGATTCTGTAGAAAGCAGAGACCGAATCTTCATAAACTTGGGCTGAAAAATTCCCTCTTGCTATCCATGTTTGTAAAGCAGTGCCAGAATGCTGCCTCTTGGTAGCCAGAAATAACTGCGAGTACTAAGCTTTAATGGATTGAGGAAAGTCAACGAGTATGTTTCTAATGACAGCAAGAGAACGTTGTCTGGAGTCTGAAAGCCTTTCAGAAGGTTATGAAATGCTGCCTGATGGGCAGGCTTCGGCGGTAGGTGAGCGCTTTGGGCAATTTTGTCATCAGCTGTTTGCTGTGTGCTGTTCTTTGCCATGTTAGCGTCATTAATGTCTGACACATCAGGGGGAATTACATTGACTGATCTGCAGTAACAGCCTGATTCAACACCCGGTGAAGCTAATGGGGGGTCTTTACATAGGCATAAGTTGATTTTTAGTTTCCAGATGCTCTTCACTGCATATTGTAATTGCATATTTTGTTGTTCTCAGAAAAATGACATCTCTGACATAGCGGCATATCTGTGAAATGAGAAATTTTTGCTGTTGCACTTGGGACTGTTTGATTTCTGTCTTACTGCAGCACTTCTATTTAAATTAAAGCAGACTGAGTTTAATGATGCAAAATGCTACATTTAAATCCTTCTAGAACAAGTAAAAACTTCTACTGCACATTATTAAGTCTTTATATAAAAAACTTTACAACTAATTTAATTATTAATACCTAACACTGAAATAATTGAACTAACCCGTAACATCAGATTAGCAGTGCTGCTGAATGTCATAACAGTAATTATTACAGGTAAGAATCTTCTCCTGATAAAATGGCAAGTTTGCAATCACTAGAGGTTCATACTTGGAGCAAGTAAAGCCTAGTGCATTTCTAAAGGAGAAAATTGGTAACTGTGCTGCTAAAGCTTTTCTGATTTTAGGTATTGAATGGTAAGAGTAAGCAAATGCGCCAGAAATTAATCCAGAGGGAGGTTTCCTGACTTTCTGAATTCTAATTTTGATAGATTCATTTGCAGTCCCTCGGAATATAGACATTTACACATTTACTGATTTTCTTTATGTTGCTAGACAAATCTGAAGTCAAAGCAAATTCCACTTTGGTGGTGATGGATGGCCCATGCTGCTGTGGTATCAGAAGATTGCACAGTTCTTCATGTACCTATCTTCATACAATTTATGTAAGACTTAAAATTGACTGTTTTCAGAAGCCTTCAGAAATTTTTTTTCTTTCAAAAAGTAGGGCCAAAATATCCATAATGATCTATTCTGTTCTTGTTTCCATTTTAAGCAGTCAATCTTAATTTAATTATGTTAATTCAAAAACCTACATCAGATTTAAATTGAGTTGATTTATAAAGTTTTCTCTTAACGTTTGTACTCCTGTCTTGTAATATCCATTTACTTCTCCGCTTTCTTAGTTGTGTTTAGGTTGCAAGAATTTGGATGTAGGAGGAGCCCAGCAATTAGGATTTGGCATGGAAAATAAATAGGCAATTCTATAGGTAATTATACAGCTGGAAACCAGGGAAACTGAAGTCCCAATTTCTTTTAGATATTTTTGGTTAAAGAAGTAACTCTAAAGGTGTAACTGAGAGTGAATGTTTGGGATGGAAGGTAGAAAACATGTAGAATTGATTAGACTTCTTTTGTTGCTTTTTCCCTGTTTTGTTCTTAAGCATTGTATTTATGTTCAAAAGGCCTTATAGGTATGATTGAAAAACATGTTTCTGATAGAGACTGCAAGGGAATGCAAGTCTTAGCAGATTATGTTAGGAGTATATGAGAGATAATGTGGTAAATGGAGCAGACAAAAAAAATTGAGGTAAGGCTAAAAAGGAAAGCTAGGAGGAGAGAAGAGAGAATGCAAAAAAGCATCCAAGTATTAACAGAACACTGAAAAAAAGTTAAAGAATAAATTAAGGAGACCTTTTAAGAGGATCCACACTTGATTGTGTGGTAGTCTGATGTCGCATAACCAGTTTCTTTCAAAGACATTTCCCACAGGATGAAATTTGTGATATTTTGTAGTCGGTCCTGTTACCCAGTTAGCAAGTTAAAGTTGAAGCACGTGGATGTGAAAACTTGCCAAGGGGGAGTTCTTTTGTTTCCTAGCTCTGCAGGTGGTGTAACCCAGAAATTGCAGGATATTTTGATCAATAAATGTTTAAAAATACGTGGGGGGTTCATTATTTGTTTTGTTTGCTTTTTTAAAAACTAATTTTCCCTGGGTCATGATTGGTGCAGAATGTACTATCCAGAGTTGTAATACTACTTAAGGTACTTGTCGAAGAACTCATCCTTGGCAAGCCATTTCGTTCTTCCCTATCCTTAAATTTCTGGAGTTTGAAGTAAAATGAGGGTAAATAATCTAGTAAATCTATCATACTATCTGTCAACTCTCATAGCAGTGCTGTCATCAGAAGAAGCATAAGGTTGAGAAGCAGGAATAAAGTCTAAAAATCTCTTAATTCATAACATCCCTGATGATCAGGGGTATCCTGTAACCTTAGGAGACCATCACCTTCCCTCCTTCCTCCTTCGAGAAGCAATGTTTATTCAACTTCCGTCTGTCACATTTAAGAGATGTTGCAACTTAGAAACTGTTATTTTTTTTGCAGCTGCCCAAGCTCTCCTGAAACAGATTGATAGGCCTGTGTTTTCATCTCATTTTTTCTCTTTTGCACTCTTCCCATCATTTATTTCCTTTTTGATTCCCTGTCATTGCAGTAACCTAGAGGTCCTTAAAACCTATCTTCTCTTTCCTGAAGCTTCAGAGTTAAAAACAGTGATGTGATGCAGCTTGTGTGATTGATAAAATGTAGATATCGCAGTCTTTCCTGTTTTATCTAGCAAGGTGACTTTCTGCCATCCTTTCCTTTGACAGCCTCTCCCCGTAGGTTGTAGTTTCAGTCTTCCTTCGAATGTGTGTAGGCCAGAACCCTGGCAACATATCTTTTTATCATCATTTGATTTCATTCGTAGTGCCTGTGTATGAACAGCTCTTCAGGCAGGTTCTGTTCTTGGTCACAGGGAAGGCAAGAGACGGCATTCCCTATCCTGACAAATGTGTTGGTTTCCCTAAGGGGAAACCTGGGAGGAACCACTTTACAGTGTGCTTACATTTTATTATTGTTCTTTAAACTCAAGGCTGGTTGCCAGGTTAATGTCTTTTGAAAATTAAACAAAACCAAGTCTTCCTTCCGGCTTGTCATTGACTTTTAAGGTCTTGCAAGTCCCTGTCCTCGCTCCCTAAATTCTTAGATAGAATCTAAATTAAGCTTCATGACTTTTTGATGGATGGTTCAACCATGTTTTTTTTCCTACTGATAAACCTTTTCCCTATCTGGAAAATTTCCAGACCACATAAAGTCCTGAACAGTGTTTTTTTTAAAGAAATGTATGCGTTTGTGGTGCTGCAGGTAAAATGTTCCTAGAGGGTAGCACCTCTTTTTTTTTGGTTTTCTTTCTCTTCATAATCCATAAATCTCTTTGCAAAGAGAGATAAAACAGTTTTCATTAGTATTTATGAAATTTAATTTCATTTTAAAACATTTTATTGTGGATTAAAGAGATATTTGTTTATCGGGGAACAAAAAGCCGGTAAACTGCAGTTTTTCATTAGGTAGGATAGAAATTGTCTGAAAAACCTGCAGAGCATTCAGACTTTGCCCATGTTTGAGTCCCAAATTGTGTGTCCGCTGTTAAGGTTTCTAATTCACCATGAGTTCTTTCTGCCCACACAGAGCTTGTTCAGGCTGAGTTATGGATCAAACACCTGGTCAAGCTGCCAGTTTTGAGAAAACGCTTCCTGTTCCCAAGGGGTTATTTTTGGAGGCCTTTTAGAGGAAAAAAAAAAAAAAAAAATTAAGTAAACGTGCATGTTTCTTTAAAAGAGTGGCTCCGGCAGATGCAGCATGGTTCGCAGCATATTCTTCTTGAATCAAATAGGATGAGTATAAGTTGCCAACAACAGCAACAAAAGATGGTGGTGGGGGGAGGCAGAGGGAGAAACAGAAAATGTGTTGACAGTGGATCTGACCGACACAGCCCAAAACAATAGGATGCATGTTTAGCATGACTGGCTCTATTCATTCTCCTGTCAGTGCTTGGCATGCCAGCCTCTCAAAGGCAGCAAAGCTGCAGGAAGTGTCACTTCCTCACAGAATATATAGAGAAATTTCCTTGACACTGTATTCTTCAGCTGCAAATGCATGGTTCTGATGGATTTTTGATTAGTGAGTAGCTCTAAAAATCTGATAACTTAATAGTTGTGATGCTGAAGAATAATATGCATGCATGAGAAAGGCCAGTTATATAAATCAGCCTTGTGTCTGTTGACTGGGCAAGCTTTTCTCTTGAGCTACATAGCACAGTATTTGAGCCCGCTGAAATGCAGAGGCAAAACACTGTCTGCATCCTATAAATGCTGTTTTTCTGGTTCAGATAACCTCCAGTACACTGAGTCCGAAGGTGGCGTGTGATCAGCTGCCATTCAAGAGCATGTTTACCTTGCTGCTGACATGCAGCCTTGTGCCACATTTTCTTTTATGTACAATCTCAGGTCACTATTTGATGACCTTCCAAGCCCTTTAATATGGTAAGAGGGATGGCTTGAAAATTGCATATTAAAAGCGAACCTCTCAATTACTCTATACTTGCAGTACTTCAGCACTTCACTTGCACAATAGCATTCTGTTGCAAAATGACTGCGGCTACTTCAGGTTGTCTGGATAATGCATCCAACCCCACTGCAAATCCCTGCCTGTTTTTTTTAAAACCTCATCTGCATCTTCTAGAGCTGCTCTGTTCACACTCATTTCTTGTATGTAGAATTTGCGAGAAAATATATTCACTATATATTCAGATATGTACATAACAATATATTCAGGTCATTTATAGTGTAACCTAAACTGAAGGGCGTCTGAGGACTCCTGGTGAAGGGTTTGTGTCTGTATCTTCCGATGAGTTGTTGCTCCCTGGAGTAAGAGCTGCTCTTAGCATTGGTTCACCATGGCTGATTAAAACCTTTGTCTGTTTAATTTCCATGCCCTACCCGCACTGAGTTTGCAGCGCTTGTTGAGAATCTGTTTTTGAGGTTTTTTTTTGAAAGATGATATGTGCTCGAGCTGTGCAGAAATATTGAGCAGTCCTGCATGAATTGAAAATCTATTGAAGAATGTGGGGCAAGTGTCAAGCTCTTCCTGAAACCCACAGAGTTTTTCAGTTTTCACAGGAAATGTGTCACAAATAATCTTTCTGAAAATTAGTTCTACTTTCTCAAAGAAGCAGTTGATTATATCCCTCCCCACACTGTTTCACTACATAAACAGTGTAAGTAGGTGAGAGGCAGGGTTAGCCTCTCTGCAGTGATTATTATGATTGCTTTTCAGCTTGCTGCTTTTAAAAAAAAAAACCAAAATGCTTTACAGGCTCTTATTTTGTTGACATGGGTTTGGTTTTTTTTTTGGTTTTTTTTTTTTTTTTTTTTTTTTTTTTTTTTTTTTTTTTTTTTTTTTTTTTTTTTTTTTTTTTTTTTTTTTTTTTTTTTTTTTAAACACAGATACTATTTTCAGTATCTGAAGGTAATCTGGTACTTACATGCTATGCAGTAGAGCCAACACCAAGGCCTTCAGACTTGGTTCTTCTCCCCTTTTACTCTCAGAAGTTGATACCAAGATTTTGATATGGTTGCTAAAACCTTAACATACTATTTGATGAAATTGAAAAGGCTTTGAAAGCAGACAAGGAGATACTTCAAAAGCATATTTATTTATTTATTACTTAAATTAGAGTACAGTTGCAAATTGCAATTGATTCTTCAAATATTTTGGAAACAACTGTAAAATGCTGGTGCTCTTGATGAAAGATTCATGGATAGCAATTTATTGCTGGTTTCTTAGAAAAAATCTCCTGATGGGAGTTCATAAGAAAATAGTTTCCTTTTTGCATTTAAGCAGTGATTTATGGCTGCTTAATCATTATTTGATGATCTTACCGTGTATAATTTTCCCCAATTCCTAACATGAGTTCAATGATTTATTTTCTGGAATTTTCTCTAAGTCTTCTGCATATTTCTGAGAATAAAGTAACCTAATATAAAATGAACATGTGAAAAAAAAAAAGGCAAGTAATGTGCAAATCTATATTTGTAATATGGTAAACTCTTGTGCAGTCATATGGAAGAGGAAGTTGGAAGACTTTATTTGTGGAAACTTAGGTGTCAATCTTAAGGTTTTATAATGACTCACTAACATAAGTGTTTACTTTAAAAAGCAGAACTGATTCGACAAGGCTTTTTGAGATGTGCTGCTTTTTTCCTTTTGAGTCTTTGTCCTTTGGGTCTATAACCATCTCTGAAAAATAAAGCTTGAGACATAGATTCATACATAATGGACTGTATATGCTACCACTGAAGAATTGTAATAGAATAGTTAGTCTTCGTTAGCCTTGTCATCCTTATATGTTCTAGGATAGAGCTTATAAACCCCAAATGACTTCTACCTGACCAATTTTTATTGCATTTTTAGAAGACTCTGCCTTGGTTTAAAATATGTGATGTGCCATTTCTCTTTGGGAAACCATGTTCTTTTGCTTCTTCACTTTCTTTTAGAGAGTGTGTATGCATGAGATGATAATTCTATACAGTGTTCCCCTTCTGTGAGCTTGTTATATGCATTTTCATTTTTTAATCCAAGGTTCCATGCATTTCATGTAATACGGGATGGCTTATTGCATGCTGCAAATATAACAATGTGACCTTTTAGAGTGATGTTTTTATTTATATACCCTGCATAACTAGGAAAGGGGACTTCCCTTCCACCTTATATGAAGTAGTATTGAGGGATTTTTTAAAAAGTAACTAGAGAAGTGAAATATGGTAAGTCATGCATCTTCAAGCTTGAGTAACATTCATCTTCCCCATTTTCTGTATATATTCATAAACAGAGAGATAAGAAATGCAGAAATAGAAACTACAATCTTCTGAGGACAGGTAATTATTCCAAAGCCAGTTTATGTAAGGTGGAATAGCTTTATGTAGCAAACAGGTGAAGAAATTACCCAGACACCCAACTCCTATCTGCTGCTGGGGCTAGGATCCGAAACACAGGAGTGACTGTATATATGTGTGTTTTATTTGTTTGCTCTGAGATAACCAAAGAGGAAAGCTGAAACTTCAGCCAGAATACATCTGGCTTCTGTAAGCATAGCTGATGACAAAGGTGTGCTTTCAAACCTGGCTCTTTCCTGAGCTGAGGGAAGCAGAATACTATGGAAGTCCTATGAGATATACAGCCCTGAATCTTCTACAGGAGGCAGAGGTGTGAACTCCCTTACTTATGAAACACAGTGGAATGGGGCGGTCCTGATATTTCCTCTTGTTTTCTTGGACATTGAGAAAGAACTTGTAAAAAGTGTTTAAGACGTCTTCTCAGTTTTATTCCTTGTCAGGAGTTTAAACTGTGTCTCGTGAAGACGTCCCAGTCACCATAGCAGCATCCTGGTACTTTGAGTTACTTTCTGAACAGTAAAACAGCTTTACCAGTGCTATTCATACATCTGCTACAAAGTTTATTGATACAAGGCCCATGAAAGTGAAGGAGGGATGGGAAGAGAAATGGGGGTAGGGTAATGTCTGATGTAAATTTTACCTTATGCTTCAAGGAATCTTTTTTTGGCATTCTATTTCTAAGACCAAAGAGGAAAATCATGTTATCTGTATGTGGGGAGAAAAAGAGGGGAAAAAAAAAAAGATAGAAAAGTGGAAATGCTTATGTATGAGTGGTAAGATGCTTTGCAAGGCTTATTTCTCTTCAGCCTGTAAAAGGAACCATCAGGAGATGTTTCACTGGGATGATTAGAAGCTGAAAGGGGAATACTAAAAGAAAATCCTTTAAGATCCTAGAGTCAGGGAAACACTTCTTGGTTGCCCTGTCAAACCAATGAATAATACTTTTTCTTTGTAGAATATTAACAGGTTTTGGGGTTTGCAGTTTTTTCCCTCAAATGGAAAGAAGCTGAATTTTGTTCATGAAAATGTGGATTGCTACCTAGATTAGATTTTAGAGCTGCATATCTGAATACAGACTTGTATTACATTTTGTCTGGAACAGAAGATGGGGAAGAAGAGATCTGGATGTGAATACTTGCTGTGGTCCCATTTCTTCAACTGCTCTTACCCTTTATTAAGGGCCAGTTAAGTACACATGCTCTGTTGTTATGCAACACGTACATATTTCTGAAATTCCGGGTAGCATAGTTACCCTCTTTCTCAGAAACTATCTTATATTAGCTCCACTTTGTTATAAAGAGTAAATTATTATACAGTGATGATCTAGCATGGAAAATAATGACCTCAGTAAAGTTATACTTGCTTTTAAAAATGAAGGATTAGGAGCTATGCCTGCAGCTGAGAGCTAATTCCTAGAAGTGCCTTTTCCATTACTATTAAATGCAGAATATTTAGATATCCTCTTCTTGCTTGGAAATAGGCCAATGAGAGGCAGATGTAAAAAATAAAAAAAAAAGAAAATCTTCTGAGAAACAAGTTGTTCTTGGCAGAGTCTACTGGGGAATCCCTGTATCAGTGCTTAATTTTAAAGGGTCTTTCCTAACCTCTGGTTAGAAATTTGAGTACCAGGTGTTATGAATGCAAAAGCATTTATATTAGGTAGAATTCTGGTGGAGTCTTTTGGAGTCACTTGACAAGTTAATTAGACATTCTCCCAGATAAAATGTGCCACAATATACTCAAAGTATTCTGTATTAATTGGTAATAATACAGTAGTAACTAATTAAAATGGTCCTGTCATAATTAAGTGATACAATAATAATGAGATTCAAAATCTGTAGACAAATTTTAAAGCTTTATGTCTAGTCATGTGACAGGCCTGTAGGCAAGGTCACTGTGAGCTAAGCTTCTTCATCTTTTCCCAAAGCATAAAAGGACTTGATTAAGGCAGAAGTGACTGGAAAATGGAACTAAATATATCTGCTGAACTATTTAAATGCAGAGGAAAGCAGAATTTAGGTTCTAGGCTTGAATGTAACACGTCTTTCTGCTTCGTAAAAGAATTTCCTAATTTTCTTTAATGTTCATATTACAGTGACTATTGGGCTTGTTTGCTCAAAGTTGCAGAAGTAGATCATAAGAAATATTTTTTCTTAGACTAGTGAGCTGGGAAAATTGCTGATACTAAAAGTGATTATAGGAATAGTAGAAAGGTTATTCTTCTTTCCTGGGTTTCCCTGTTTATTTATTACTTAGGTGCTTATCACTTGTGACAGAAAACAAAATGCATGTTGTTTACAGGTACTGTTCTGCTGACTAGAGGAAAACAAAACCTTGATCTTGATTCCCAGAAAGTTTGTAGCTGGAATTATTTCAGGTTAAATTAATGTTTTGTTAAAGAGAAAACATTTTTTTTTATTATAGTGGAAGCTTTCTTGTTCTTTTTACCACTTTTTTAAATAAATAGGAAAATTTTCTCAAAATGATCTGTTGCCTACAACTGGCTGCTGTCAAAATACTTCTCTGTCCCTTTGGCTGGCTCTTCACAAACTTAAATTGATCAGTGGAGATCATGTAGCAACAAGAACAAGTTTTATACCTCCACAAGTATCACTTCTGGAGTTTTTTTATTCGCGTTCAGGTCTCCAAATTGCATGTTTAAATTTAAATATGGTTAGTGACACAATTTTTTCTTTTTTTTCCTTTTTTTTTTTTTAGTGTTTTTTGTGGTATCATTTAATCTTTTATTTTCTTTTCCTACTTTCTGGGTTGTATTTTTCCTAATTTAAATGAGGTCTTAAAATTTAAAAGAAAGCTTTTGCCTAAGTTACTCGACTTCAATTCTGTTCAAGTCACAATGATTTTGATGGCATTAAATGCTTTTTTGTCACCTTCAGTTTAGAGCCATTTCAGTTTAAAAAAAAAAAAATCCAAACCAAGAATATAAACCCAAGTTTACAACCTCTCCTCCTAAAACTCTCCAACCAAAAAAAAGCGAATTAAATCTATTTTCCAATGAAATTTTCAGATAAAATGGGAGCTATAATAATAGCATACTTACTGTTATTTTAATATCAGTGTTCCAAGATTATATGTGTTGAGTGATAGAAATTAAGATAGGTACTTTGAATAATCAGGTTTTTATTAGATTCTTCTAATTTTGACAGGCAACTAATTATGGAGTGTCTGAACAAGTCACTCCACATCTGCTTAATATTGCTTAATCTCTAAAATGGGAAAGTAATTATTCACTTGCATATGGCTTTTTATAAGTTGTTCTTGACAGGTGATAACTTAAACCAAACACATAGTTCTAGGTCTCATTAAAAAAATCTAATGCCAGGGTTAGTTTCTCAAAAGTATTGGTGATCTTGTGTAGATTACAGCTTATTTCAGCTGTGGACCTGGAGGCTGACATTAGAGAAGCCAATGGAAGAAACTCCTGTTCTTCAGAGTTTCTGTCTTAAAATCAGAAATTCTGTCTTGATTTAAAAAAGAAAGTAAATGTACAGACATTTATTGCACCCTGGAAACTACTCTTTAGCAGAACTTGGGCTTTTAATTGACTTGCAGAGAGGCTCTGGGAAATGCAAATTCAGAGGCATTTCACATGACACTGTTATAATTTTCAAAGAGCTTTGTATTTCTGAAGAACTGTAGGATTATTAAAACAAAGGGTGAAGTTAAATTGCAGCAGAGAGTTGAAGAAATTTAAAGCAGGACTTTTTGGTTATATTCTAATGTGTCTCGTGTAGGACGACTTTAACCTTTTCTTACTCTCCACTTCTTATTTTGCCTTTTCCAAAATGGAAACATCATTACAGTAATTAATTCGGTGAAATTTTTGAAATAAAAATTTTGTCAGCTTGTCTGAGAGATATTTTCTGAGAATCTATTTTTTATACACACATGTAAATGATGAGTTGAGAAAGTACAAAATATTCTATCAAACATGAATAAGAAATACAAAGATGATATGGCACCACCTTCTATAGAAAGTGACAAAGACTTTAAGTATTCAACACCCTTGATCATGAAGGCACTTTGAGCCCATAATCCTGAATATTTGCAAAGAAAATTTCAGAGCCACGTGAGCTGTCCTTTTGCCAAAATGATAAAATTAAAAACAAAATATTAAGGGGAGTAACACTAGTTCAGCAAAATTTGTACTGAGACAAAAATAAGAACCATGTTTGTAGAAACAGGGTAATTTGTACCATTTTTTGGAAAGTGGCTATTTCTTGGGGCAATTTTGGGTGTGGTTTTTGTGTTGAAATTGGAAACGGATTGCTTCCAGATTTGTTACTCTCTGCGAAATAAGAGTGAACGAAGTTAGATATGTTAATTTTCAGTTGGACTGTAAATTGCCCTCTACAAGACAATCCTGTCCTGTCTTGCAAGAAAATGGACTAATTTGTTTGGTTGCTTCCATTTCCATTCAAATACCATGTTTGTGTGTAAATTTGCTCTCACACCTCTCTTACATTTGTGTAAAATATCTCTACTCCAACAGAATAGAAAAGCTGTTTGAGAGAAGGATTATTTTCAGAGTCTGGCTTTGCATATTCAGTTGGGCTCATAAAACAGTTTCTCATTACTGCTTGGTTCCCTGTGTTATTTAATTCTTAACCATGGCGTTCATATCACTACACATTGCTTCAGATAGACTTTTAAAAAGCAATTTATTTAAAGGTTATCCGTCTGTAGTTCTCTGTGATACCTAGAGAAGATGTACATGCTCTGTCACTGGATATATTCAAAGTTGGGTTGGATGGGGGTTTTAACAACATGATCTAGTGAGAAGTGTCCCTGCTCAGAGCCTTTAATTGTCCCTTCCAACCCAAACCATTCTGTGAGTCTGTGGCATGATGACTCAGCACCTCTGTCTTAGTGTTTTAGAGGGAGTAGGAGGCTGCATGCATTGTTTGGTACTCAAGAAATACTCTCTTATTCCTGTAATACCCTCCCAATGGCAATCTTGAGTGTCAACACCTGTACTTCAGTGTTGTAAGCCAGGCTTCTGTACCTCTGTGAAATTATTAAACCGTTTGCAGCTAAAGGCTTGTGAAATTTCCAAGTGAAATAGGAAGGAAAAAACAGAGAAATGCCCTCCAGAAAAACCTCACGCTCTAATCTTTGCACTTTCACGTCTGTGTGTGTGTACACAGGCATATGTTTGTGTGTTAACATCTCCAGCATATTGTGTATCTCATTCTCCACTAAGTTCAGCTTCTACAGGGGTGAGGTGCCACAGCTGCCTCATGTCATAAAGAAATGGTTTGGCAGCAGTCTTCTCTCCATCTCTACCTAGCAGTCTGCATCATTTGATTAATTAAAGCATTAGTTTGTCTTTCAAAAACCACAAAGCAGAATTGCACACACAGCAACAAGTATGAGAGTGGAAAACAGTAGGCAATGACAAATGCATTAACAACTCTTTAGGAGATTTGTCTTTTTAGGATGCAGTCATCCTTGTTGACACTTTGTGTTCTTCCATTAACAGGTAGGGGCTAGTAAAAATGATGAAATAGTGCATCGAATCGGTGTTTGCTCTGGTTTTAAACCCGCATTTAAACAAGCTCTGAGAACACACTGAGGTTGTTTTCTAATATTCTTTTTTCAAGAATGTGGCTACTATTCAGTAAATTTATGATCATCACATTAACTTTCTGTATGTGGTATTAATAATATGGCAAGTCTATCTACCAAACCAGATGCTTTTCACAGCTAGACCCTAACTTGATAGTTATAGATATGATAGAAAACATGAAAAGCTTCATTATTATCAGCTCATTTGTTACATAATGAATGTGAAGATATTATTACTGTAGTTAATCACCACATCAAGTTTAGAGTGGAACAGTGCACAGACGATATCTTAGTTCTTATGCTGTGAAAGGAACATTGTATATAAAATGTATTGTTTATATGACAATAATATTGTGCCCTGCTGCATTTACAAAAGTAGTTAGCAATCTCCAATGCCACAACAGGTGCTTGTACAGTACTCTTCAATCTGCAGGAACAAATTCTTTCTGGCTCTGCAATTTGTGCAATCAGCTAGTTAGCTCTTAAAAAGAAAAACAAGGTGTACGTCAATTGCTATTTCTTTGATATAGTAGTTTTAACAATCGTTTTCTGCCTGAGGACCCCTTATGTTAATGAGAATGTTGAGCAATTGAGAAGGGACTTTATTACTTACCTGGAGATTTTCTAGAATTGCCTTTTAAGATGCCATTGATTATATGTTGCATAGAAAATAAATGCATTTAAATACATGGCATATAGTGTGATTTTTGGGGCTGGCCTGTGCCAGGCTAGGAGTTGAACTTTGATGATCCTTGTGGGTCCCTTCTAATTCATGAGATCCGGTGAAGTGCATTTCTTGGTAGGACCATAATGCTTTGCATTCCTCTCCCTCTGTATTCCTCTTTCTTGCACTTGGTAGCCAGCAATAACACATCAGAAAAACGGACTGGCAAATGACAGCTGTTTTTTAGATGAGATTTAACAAGATTCAGCAGATGATTTTGACAAATTGTACCATTTGCTACATTAAATGTAAGTGTAAAGTGATGATTTAGAACTTGAGAACAATTAGAAATATCTGTCAGGATGAGCTTAAAATAATTCAATGGTGATTGGAAGGAGTTCGTGCTTGTGCATATGTGCCTGACAGTGTAAATAAGGAGGATAAGATCTTAGAGTCTGTTCTTTCCAAACGTGAACATAATTCCCAATGACACTGATGTGTATCCACAATGTTGTTGTAGAATTAAACAGAAAAAAAATCCAGTGTGCATTCTGATATTGCAAACCGACCCAGCAGTAATTTTCAAAATTTCCTGAGCTCCACAGAACTGTAGCACCTATTGTGAGCAGATGAACTGACTCCACACTGCCTCCAATCTTATTAAATTAGGTCAGTGCAAATACAATTGGTTCTATACCTTTAGACTTGCGTTTCACCTTACCTAGAAATTCTAAATCACCTTTTAATTTATAGGTTTGACATACAATACCTGAAGCATTGGCTCTCACTGCATGTAAATCTGTTCAGAAAAGCTTAAACAGTGGAGTCTTCGTTTAATTCATCAAACTGTCAAACCACTGTACTTCCAAAGCTTGGTTGGTATACTCTAGAGATAACAAAGAGAAGGTGCAATACAGTGGAGTACCCTCCTGAAGTAAAATAATTTAAAACAAATATCAGTTTTCAAAGCCAAGCAGAACTGTATCGGTTGTTTTACTGTGAGATTGGGGCATTAAAGAACAACCATATTTTGGCAGAAGAATGGAGAGACTTTTTTGTATTTAGATGATAACTGCACTTTTCTGACTTTGTATTTTAAACAGATTTTGCCTCCAGCAATTTGCTGGATTGAGGCACCTGTAGAATTCCTTATTCACCTCTGTTTCAAATGTTTCAAGTTAGAAAATGAAAACAATAAAGGGAAGGAGTTGCTTTATCACTTCTGTGGTATTCCAGTCATACAGCTGATCTGGGAATGGGTTAAGTGCTTATAAAAGGGACAGAAAAGGACTCTGTGTTTTTATGGTGTAGCTTCCAGAGGGAGCAGAGGTATCTCTTGCAGTGGTTTGGGTAAGTGGTGCCACACAATGTTGGAAGTACTGTATGAAGCTCAGCAGAGTCTTGTTTCCAGATGTAACTTGAGAGACACTATTCATACACCTAACTTTAGGTTTGTACATTCAAAAAGTGTTTGCTAAACTTTAGTGTGAACAGGGAAAATTTTCTTTCTCTAATCCAGCTCTTTAATCTCTGATTTAATTGTTGTGTTCAACTAAAAGGGAGTTTCCCTAATTAATACCAGTAATGTACAATTTATATGCATACGCCAGACTTGCAGAACTAGATGGCAAGATTCAGAGAGAGGGTGGCTTCCCTAGAAAATAATGTGAGGAGTTTTGTTTTGGGGTGGCGGGGTTTTTTTCCACACCTTTGATTAGGTGTGGACCTTGTATTTAATAGTTTTGCTGCTGCTTTTTTTATTTTCGCCTCCATTACATTAAAAATTGATACAGTTGTTGTTGTTTAAGGAATGCATTCTGGAGATAGCAGCAATCTGTACACAGACATGTGTTATGTATGGTCACCCAGTGCCACTGATCTCAGGGAAACAGGCATTGGTCATGGTGTGGGAAAATATACAGTCTTCTCTATGAGAAGCAGACCTTTACAAAGGTCGATTAAAAAAATGACAGTAGGCCTGATGCTTCTCTTAGTTGATCAATCTTGTGTCAGAGGTAATCAAGAAACTGTATAGAGAAGGTTTTCTGGTCTCATCTGTGCTGCTAAAAATAATAAGTAGAACTTTCATATATATGTGTAGATTTAGTATTGGCAAATACATTCTCTTAAGCTGCTTGTTTTTAATTTTCTTTTATATATCTGATGACAAATAGTGGAACGTATGTGCTAGTGTATTGCTCAATGTCTTTATTGTGCTTGTTAAAATAAGAGACATGTAGAGTAGAAAGACAAATCTTACCTTTACAGTTTGGTGGGCATGGAGACATTATGTTCTCTGCAGGAGGAGATGGTGCAGGTGCTCCTCAGCCTACACTGCTGTCTCTCTCAACATCATCATGGGAGCTGTGAAAGTCTTGAAAAATTAAAATGAACAAACAAGTAGTGTTTTCAAAAATTTCAGCTTGACCTAGATGCACTCTGGTGCTGAGATCCCTGTGGTGCAGGGCAGGGAGGCTCTGGGGAGCAAACACATGAGGCTGACGATTCCAGATGCGCAGGATTGGCTGTGCCCTGAGCTGAAGCCCCACGCTGGCCCCGGGTGAGGCGGCCGTGGTCCCCAAGGACCGGGGGGGCTCAGCGGCCGAGCCCTGTGCCATGCTTGGCATCCACAGCCTGACGTGCGAGGTGCCTGAGGACACATCCCTCTTGATACACGAGGCGGAGGAATTCAACTGCCTTATGCTGCAATGACAAAATTAAGCCTGCTGTACCGTTTTTAAAGGGTTTCTAAAACTTAGTCAGCTTAAAAGACAAAGGCAAAGCATGGTGTTTTCCCTTAACTGACCAAATCAAGATGTGATTGCCTGTACTCAGCTGCCTGTTGGTCAATAGAGAAACTTAGCAGCAGCTCTAAATGTGTCACAATGAAATTTAGGGTCCAATTGTATGAATGCATGCTGAATACCATGATAATGGGAGCTGCATGCACAAGGCAAGGTCTCTGTACCTGACTTCCTAAATTCCTACATTACTGCAGCCCCTCTCTAAAACGCCTGCAGTCCCTCTTGTTGTTGTTAACAATAATGCCTTTATAATTGGCCTACTAAAATTGCATGGATATATTCAGTAAATCAGACCTGATAGTATGCAATATACCCAGGCATTTGCGACTATAGTTAAAAATGAATGGATTTGATACAAATTTTCCCAACCAGACATTCATAAAGCCTAGATTTGGTTCTACAATGTATTAGAATCTCAAGTACCAGTCTTACGCCTCTAGAAATTACTGTTTCATCAACTTATTTGATATTGGGGAGCTGGACCTGTGTCAATGAGCTCGTAGATCTGAAGGACATTTCAGATGAGATCTGATGAAAAGTCAAAACTCTCCGCTTCCAGTTCTGAGCATTAACAGCATGGCCATCCTTCTCCCAGCACCAATGTTAAGTTTCTCATTCAGAATAATAATTGAATAGCAGCAGTTGAGAAAACACAGTGGAATTGGATTCAGACACTGGAAGAAGTTGGCACTATCAGTGCCACAAAGAATTTTCATAGAATCAGGAGCTGCTGAAAACATGAGATAGTCACTCAAAAAGTTTCTACGTAGACTTTGCCATTTTCTTCCTTTTCTCTCCACACATTCCTGGAATGAACTAGGAAATTATTGGGCAAAGCATATTTGGCTTTTATTGGTGAGGGGAATGTGTGCAAAGAAGGTGAAAATGAAACATGCTGAAATTGAACTGTGACCTCAATTCACAATGGCATTTAATCCATGTGCTCTTCCTCCTCTTTGAAATAAGGTACTTAATTTTCTGAGACTAATATGGGGCATTGAGGTCCAGAAATGTCATACTTTCATATGTGATAAAATTATAATACTTGAGAACACTGGCAGCAGTGGACTTTGTCCTTTCTTAGTTGATAGAAAGATGAACAATGGTTTGAATCTCTTCTTGCTTCATCCTTGCAATCATGACATACTTCTCTCACGTTTTTCTTTTCTGGGCTGATTCCACAAGACTGCTCAAATCACTCTAGAAATAGCTGATAATATCTAATTTTGATTATATTTTTCTGTGTGTGTATGGATCAGTAGGACAAGGGATCTTCGAAAAGCATTTCTTATAATGTTAGCGGTATCTGAACTTATTGAGCATTAGTCTGATTTGGTCTGTATAAACTTAAATTGACGGATTTCAGGTGTCATGGCTGAGTGCAAATGAGGCAGTTAAATGCAAAGAATTCTCTGCTAAACCACATGACACTGTTGATATTCTGAGGGTTTTTTAAAAGCCTGTAGAGAATTACGTTTGTGCTGTCCTCGTCCAGGTTCTGAAATAAAGCTGAAAGTAATGACATGCTAATAAAACAGGAGGGTGAAACTGGTGCAGAGTAGTTGCTGCGTCAGCATGTCGGCTCCTGACGCAATCCTGGGAATGCTCCTTGAGCATAGTTAGAAATGACATGTTTAGTATGAGGCCACTTCCAGCTGAGATGAGCAGTGGGGGTGGAAGAGAAATGAACAGCATTACTTTTGCATAATTTTGAAGACTTTCTCCCCTTGTAAATAGTGTTGTTGCATCATTTTTCTAGAGAGCGAATGCCTTATAATATCTATAGAAATAATTTTCTTTTCCTCCTCAGCTGTTATTACATTCTGTAACAATTTTTCTTATGGCCAAAAGGGTTTATTCTAGACATGTACTCCAAATAAGTTTGTGGTCATCCCAGTTCTTTCATTTCCAGAACTACATGAAGAAATGAGAGAGCATATAGATCTCACTATGGAAGTAATTTTAAAGTCTGATACCCTTTATTTGTTCGTTTGGGTTGTTTGACTTGGTTGATGACTGTATTTGAAAGAATACACAAAAACTTCGGACTTCAGGCCTTGGCAAGAAAAAAAATCATACCTAGTCCATAAGGTTTAAGTTAACTTTAAAGTTAACGTTTAGTTAAAGGTTGCATATTGAGCTAGATGTAAAAGTTTCAATATACCTGTTTCACATCAGATAGATAAATCCTCTCAACTAAAGGATAATTCCTGAAATGACAGTACAAGGAAAATATTCCAGCAATGTTAGCACAATCCAAACAATCCCTTCCATCTTTTCATTGAAATGGCTTTTCTTTTAGAAAATAAGCAAAAATAATATCCCTTCCACCCACCTCTGCAATATAGAGAGATATATAGACACATGAAATACAGATGAAACAGGGGACATAAAATTATTTTTATGTATATATGTGAATAGTAATAACTTGAAAATGATGCAAGGGTTTTGTGGCTTGGCTTTCTTTTGTTTTTAGGTGTTCAATTTTGTATAACAACTGAAACTAAATTTTGAGAATCAATTATGTAATAAAATTTCTCTTATCACTGTTTGAAAGTGTAATGCATGTGCTGCTGTGCACTGCCATCTCCTGAAAGGAACAGTGTAATCTTTATTATATCTTAAAAAGCTTTTTGTGTAGAGAAGTTAGATGCTCTAATGCATAAGGCCTGAGTTTCTGAAGGAAAACTGTCTAATTCCTGCTCAGATGCTCAGACAGGAGCTATGTTTAGAACTTTTTTTGCAATTCACCTGTATATTTTTGTGTTTTACCTATAGAGACACTCCTACACTAGAACATGTGTGATGTTTCTGTGAGGTAGATTCTTTAAAAATGTCAGATACAGTATTGGTTATAAGAGAAATTTTGAAATTTGCATCTGAAATGGAGCCATAAAAATATAAGCAGTGGTCAGAGCAAAAGTGGAGGCATTGTAATCAAGTGAGAAAGAGCAGCATTTGTGAAAACAGCATGGAGTTTCAGCTAACCCAGTCCCTTATACATTCAGGTGCTGCCAGCGGTAGGCTTTGTTTCCGGATGAGAAACTGGAGAAAAAGCACAGGAGTTTATTAGAAATATCAGTGCGTGTGAAAGAAAGAGAAGATTGTCAAGAAGGTTCATCTGTTGAGAACGTGGGTGGGTTCACCAGTCCAGGATTATCTTGGTAGCAGCCCTCAGCTGCCCAGTGGAAGGGCAAAGGTGCTGAAGGGGATTTTTGTGATGACATATAAAAAAGAAACCTAGTTACCTGTGACTTTGCTGTATCCTCTACTGGATTATTTTGGGGACAAAGCCAGGCTTAAGATGGTATTTCCCATCTGTTGAATAAGAGGCTGTACTCTGCAGTGTTGGCTGGAAGATCTTTGTTTTGCCACACTGTTCTGTAACACAGTCAACAGCTGCCCTGGGTGTGTGCATAAAATCCATGCGTGTTCACTTCTTTGCAGTATAGCATTTGTGACAGAATTACTCTATTGGGAAAGAATTTGGCTAATTGCTATAATTGTTTTCCAATTCTTTTTTTTCCCCTAATTTTACCCTTGTTACTTAGTAGCCACATAGAATGTTTGCAGGGCTATGTCATTATTATCAGTACAGGTGTAACCTCAAAACGAAGCCTCTGTGGGTTTGGTTTGAGTTCCATGAGGTTAGAAACATGTTTTAAGATATGTCTTGGACAGAGGTTTTTGTCCCCTTAAATGCTACATATATCCACAAATAGCTGTTTTGTGGCAAAGACAGGGTTTGTAACATCCTGCATAGGAAGCGTGTTCTCGGCCATGTGCAGCTTTGCTTTATGGAGCTAAAAAAACAAGGGAAAATGGAGCGGGGGCAAGGGGAAAAATGAATGTTTTCAACTGAGATTTGCACAGAGATGACAGGTGAATGAGGTGGAGAGGTAAAGAACAGCTGTTCCAGATGGTAGGAGCTTCAGGAGGGAAAATGCTGGAGTCAAAGCGGTCAGACTGTAGGAAGAGATGATGCTCATGAAGAATGAGTGGTGCTGGCAGGGAGATGAGTGTCAGAGGTCAGTGGGAGAAACACAGTAAACACAATGTATGAAGTTTATTTATCTTAAAGTAGCCATTTCCTCTAAATGAAGCATTTTCAGTTCTTTCCAGCACTGATTGCAGGTGTTTACCTGGAGTCATCAGTGATCAGCATTTTCTGTTGTCTGTTTGCCTTGACACATTCCCTGCCTTAGCTGAGTTCTGCACTGACAACAGACACTCAAGAATAAATAAACACGGTTTTCAAAAGTCTGGTTTTGAACCAGCCCTTCTATCTCTTTAGTCTACTGCCTGGAAATGAGAGCTTTAAAGGTGCTTGAAAATCTAATAGCCTTGATTTTAAGGTTTCGAGCAATCTAGCATTTGTCATAGGACTATAACACTGTAATTGGAGCCATCTCTGGATAAATAGCTCATACAAAAAGCAAGTGTTAAATAATAGGATATCAGTGATGGTAAAAGTGATGCCATAGTTTAAAGAAAAAAAACCTTAAAATCAATGGATTAGTCTTGGAGTCCTCTTTCAATACACCTTCAGGTGTATTGGCTAAATGAGAGTTCGGCACTCTCTGCCAGCTCCTCTTGAGTTTATTGGTTCCCTGTTTACAATGCTCTGCTTAAATATTTTGAAGAAATGGGCAGAACATTCACTTTGTGACATTTATAAAGGCAGAACTTATTTTTATTAACCATTTAAAATTATCTTACTGACTTCAAGAGTCAGACAGTTAGCTGGAATTGTTTTGCAAATCCTGTAGGTATTACACATGAAATAACTTATATTGGCTGCTGACCAGTCTATTGATCAGGGGTGTAAATTCTACCTCATTTTCCCAGTGCTGCTACCATTTTAGGGTTATTCTCACATTGTTTGAACTTTATATTTTTTAATTGTCAGTAGACATCATGTTAAATGTATATCCTAGCTCACTATAGTCATTCAATACGTTAAATGGCACCTTTGGAAGAAACTCAATTCTCATTTCATTGCCATGTCCTTATACAGATAATTTGCTTTGTGCCTAATTAGTTTTCCCCAATATTTCTAGTTGGAATCAATGATTCCCTTCAATTTATGTCTTAAATTATGTCAAAATGTAAGAATTCTGTATATTGTGGATCAACTTCGGAGCTCTGTATAGAAAGAACTGCTCTTAAGGAGTGAGGAAGGGATGATGTTCTAGCAAAAACATGCTTTTAAGTGCTTATGATTAATGCTTTGGGATACTGCAGGTGAAAGGTGCAATGTGATTTTTCTTCCCTCTCTTTTTTTCCTCCACAGGGGCGATTTTTGATGAATCTGCCAAAAAAGATGAGGAAGTTTTTCGAATGGCAGTAGCTGATCTTAACCAGAATGATGAAATCTTACAAACAGAGAAAATCACATGTTCAGTGACATTTGTGGATGGCAACAATCCTTTCCAGGCGGTTCAAGAAGGTAGGAAAACTAAAGAGATTTCCTGCTGTTGCTTCTGCAGCGACATGCAAAATATTACCTTGATAGTTTCCTAGCTTTATGGGAATTTGTAATTTTTGTTGGCTTCTTTTTATATGAAATATCAAATAGTGCATTTAATTTTGGATTTAGCTGCTTTGGATTGTGTTGGTCATAGTGACTTATAGCTATAAAGTCAGCTTTTATCCATTTTCTATGTATAGGCTGTTGAAATGTGATAAAGAAGCCAGACACACTTTGCCTACATCTTTCTTCTTTTCCAGGCTGTTTTGAAGTTACTGTCAAAATGATGACTACTTCCTACTAGTTTTTCGTTTAATTTTGTGCGACTAATGGCAATTGTTGGGAAACATAAGTTGTCCTGTGGATAACCTTTTCAGCCCACACACCTGAAAAAGTTACATATTTTAAAGGAGGGATTAGAGAGAACCTGATGACTCAGAAAGTTGCCTGTGTCCAACATGATTTTGTTCTCAGCCTGTCCTTTGTGTCATTCCACAGTTACTGGACAAGGGATGACGACATTGCTTTGGGCTCCTGTGATAGTGGCAGGATGATAACAGGAAATAATATTTGAAATCCCTCTGAGCTGGATTAGTAAATCACTGGTGTGACTGAGCAGTTCTCTGGAAAGACAGCTGGGAGAACTCTTCAGAAATATGGATTCAAATTTGGGGTTTAAGCATTTGTTATTTCTTTGCTGTTCTGGCACACTAACTTCTGCCTGAGATGCCAAAGTTATTTATTGCAGGTATATTTCTAAACTTTTCTTAACAACAAAACTAAATTTTGATGATTTTCTATATCATCATTGGTTCTGTATTAGCACTTGAGATTTAAGGGAAATATGCAAATAGTTGATCCAATGTTTATGAAGTCAAAGGTTTGATTTCAATTATTGACAAGGCATGCTAATGAAAAAGCATTTCATGCTTATTTTGTTTTGGTTTTTTTTTTAACCAAAGACATTCTTAATTTTTGAGAATTTAGTAATTTTTTTTGTTCTGTTAAATTTTACAAGTGGATAGACCTGTGTAATAAGAAGCGTTGCAGTCTGTGGTTGATAGGGCTGAAGCAGAAAAAGATGTGATTCCAATTAGAAACAATTCCATCTCTTTCAGTTTGGAAAGGCTAACATAGGAACTGGAACTACCTAATACTTTTAGAATTCAGAGGGGAAAATGAGTGAGTGAGTGCAATCTTTTTAAGATACTTTCTACATTGTTGGTATTGAAGTTTTTTGGTTTTTTTGTACCCAGGATGGATGACGTTAGCTGATGCTCTGTGCTTAGCATTGATTAACTCTGAAACTTAGCAATTAATTTCCTGTATTATTGTAGCGGAGTAGTTGCAAACTGTTTCACAAAATTATATTTTAAGTACCTTATTTGTAACTTAGAGAAACTAGGAGTGCCTAGTAAAGTGGAACATTCCAAAGGAGTTAATGACCCAATATTTCAATATTCAGTTATTATTTTATGCAGAAGTTGTGTTTGTCATTGTTGAAAGTATAGTGAACATTTGAAATGTGAATGGAGCAGATTTGACATAAATTTCATTACCATGTGTTGGGGGGGGTAAAAGGTCTGTTATGATATTGATGAGTTCAATATTTTCCAGTAAAAACTGTTTCTTGTAAATAACAAGGTCAAATACAGCTACATGCCTAGAGAATAAGATATTTGCTATCTTTTAAGGTCCCTTTGTTTTGTTTGGAATAATCCAAGTGAAGAACAAGGGGTTTAGTCTTTCGCATGTACATATAGGTGAAATTTTGCTTGTTCAAATATTTTACCGCAGTTAGTGGGCTTTGTCCTAACTGAACACAGACAGAAGCTTCAGTGTAATAATTTGATCACTTTGCACCAGTTTCTTGCCTTTCACCTTTTCTCTGTATCTCTGTCACTCATCCCCTGCTCTTAATTGTATTTCTTATAAATGTTAGTAGCAGGGAAGGGACCACTCTACCTTTTGCCACATATTACATGGTTTAAAACTTGGACAAACGCTTAGCAAAAATGCAGTGTACTAAACACCAGGAAAAAACGTCCATTGAAACATGCAGGACATTTGTCTTTTATTTATAAAAGAAATAGTATAACAAGGCTGAATCTCATATTTTTCAATGTGTGACATTCAGTATTCTCAAACTTGCCTTTTTCATGCAAGCATGACCCTTTCCTTGGAATCATACCACTGAGTCTGAGGTCCATGGCCTCTCCTATCAAGCAGAGTCTAATGTTAAAAAAATATACTATTTATTTAATTTACTATTTGTTTTAATTGTTTTTATATAAACTGCTTGAAGTTTGCTTTGTTTTAGGCCACAGTATCTGGAATTTTTTAAGGTTTGAATTTTTTTCTTATTGTATAAACTACAGAAGAGCCTTTAAAAACCTCAACTTTTAATGCTTGGTAAAATGCTTATTTAAAGCATTGGATCCATAATAACAGCTAAAAATTGGTCTAAATTTGTCTTTAAACCGCCTTTTTCAGTCAATAAAGAAGGATAAAGAATTTGCCTAGGAGTGTGAGTTTCAAAAAAACAAGAAGTCATGAGCATAGACCTCATGAAACAAGACATTAGGTACAGAGCTATTTTTTGTAATGATGCAGTAATGGACAGCCTGCATTATTTCTTTTATTTCACTTTATTGGTGAAATTGGCAAGTAACTCCCAAACAATGTAAACAGAAATATTCAGACACTTCATAATGATTTTGGGATGTAAAGATAAATAATTTGAGAGGATTGCTGGTACAGCTGTGCAGTACTGTCTTCTTCTCTCTGAATCTGTTTTTATAAATTATTACAGTGCCCTTAAATGTCTTTCACTTGTACCTCAGGGTATCTCATTAACAGCTCTGATTGGGGCGATGATACTATGGCAAAGCCAAGTGGTTTTATACTAGAAGACCTGTGAATGACATGCCCTGTAATATCACTGGAAGTGCCCTCAGGGGCAATTTATAGGCATGTTCTAGTGCACAGAAATAGGAGGTGAAATTCTTAAAGTTAGGAAAATTAGTCTTCTCTTCTGTCGACCACAGAAAGGGCCAACAGCAAGTGTGGTGCATCCAGTGCCCTTGTGGAAGCTGCAGCCCAGTTGCTGATATAGGTCACAGTGACACCTGTGGAAATGTCCAAGATGGCAGCTTCCTTCCTCTCTTTCTTTCTTCAATACAAAATGCTTCACAATATTTATAGTACTCTTCTGTGCAGTGTCTCAAAATATTTGTGTGCGTGTGTGACTGAGAGAGGAAGAATACTGTGATTGGCTTTTTTATGCTGTGCCCATGCTGGGTACCACAAAGGAAAAACAGAAACTTAAGTTTTCTTTGTATATAGGCATTGAAAGAGGTAGGGATAGTCAGGTTTTGCATGGTAGCAAGTCAGTGATTTAACACTATGAAACAAGGAATTATCCAGATCCATACTGGTGCTAATAATATATATTAGTGTAATCTTTACTTCCTTTCCTGTGAGACTCCAATTTACAGCAGTATTTAAATAGGGGTGGGACAGGCCTTCAAAAGGGTTTGAGTTCTACATATACTAAAACTGTAATTTTTTTTTAAATAAAAGACATGCTTCTCTATTTCTTTTCAATGGACTCTTTTTTCTTTCACTGGGAAATTTGGTTGAAATAAATACAACGCTTATTTTATCGTTTGTCAGAAAATCAGTCTGTGCTCTGATCTTTCTCTTAGTTTTGTTATGCTTGTGCTTACTTCAATAGACTAATAATTAAAGCTTTAATTTTATGTTTCAGAGCCTGCTGTTTCCTGCAGTCCTTAATTTATCATTAATAATACGGACATACAGTAGCTGAATGGCTGATAGAAAATGTGTGCTGGCTTTTGCATTTTTGTGGCAAGTGGAGGGAAGGGATGGCTTTGGTAGCTTGGACCAGAAGTAATAGTTTGGCTCATGCTGACACGTGTCCTCGGGCAGCACAGTTTCCTCAGCCCTCATGCTGCCATTTCCTCTTGCCCACCAAGAGTTATGGAGCAAACTCTGCAGGACTCTGCAGTGCTTGAGGCATCCGCAGCATCTGGAAAGTAGTCAGAGCTCGGCCAAAGATATGTGTTGTCCTTGGAGATCCATTGGCAATGTTTTAACCTCGTGGCAAACATTTTTTTTTCATTTAGTGCTGGTGGGTTTTTTAATCTTTGTCCTTTCTCCTAACTCTTTTTTTTTTCTTCTTTTGACAATATCACATTTTATCTATCTTGAGTAATAACTCTATAGAAACCCAATGTTTTCTTCTATAGGTTACCAATAACACGTGACAAATAGATTTGACAGATGCTGTTTGAAATTAACTTTGTTGGACACGTTTTCCTTTTGCAATCGCATATATGTGAGGCTTATTTTTCTTTTTTTTCCTAACCCAACCTTTTTGTCATTCAGGGTAGTCACCAGAGTATGCTTACAGACACCAACTCAAGCCTTCGTAATGGCTTTTGAAAGCTTATTGTGATCAGTGAAGTAAATAAGGCAGTGAGTCATAACTAAATGGGATTCAGCGGTAGAGTAACAGAGGTTTGTAGGGCAGCAATATGTATGAAGGTCACATGCAGGATTTTATTCAAGCAAAGTTTTATGGTCAGAAATTACAACCTGATGGATACATCTGCTTTGGCCTTTGAGACTAGATGAGTGCAATAAGATTGTCCTTTCTCATTTCTCTGATCACCGTTGAAATCTGTTTAAATCCACAGATTTCATGGACTGCTAAACTTTTTCACTTTGTGTCACTCATTTCTTCAGATTTCTCAGCCTTCCTTGTGCTGTTTATTAACCAGTACTTGTTTGGTTTGAGATTAAACCTTTACAGAGTTGAACTTCTTTATGGCACCTCCATTTCATTTCCGATTTGCTATTTTATTTCCCAATAAAATGGATTTTGATGTGGAAAGATATACTGAGAGGGAAAAAAAATCAAGTAGGATTTGAGCTATAACAAGTCAAGGAAGAAGAGGAGGAGAAGTATTTCAATAATGATATAAAAGTCCTTTGTAAAATCAGAAACTGTTGGAAGTGTTTGCAATTGCAAATATCTTGTATCATGAGCACTTCAGAGAATACGATAGGAGTTTTTTTGAATTACCTGTCCTTGGTGGTTTCTCATAATATACCAGCAGCTGCAGCACTTTGCTCTGTTCTCAAGGTGCTGGATGAGGAGTCTACTACTCTCACACAGCTTTGTTCTCATTTAAGTCTTGCTAACCTCACAAAATCAATCAGATCTCCGATCTGTATAAATGTACCATGGCAGTCCAAGTGTTGACAGCTTAAGAAAAAAGATCTTGCTACACTGATGATAACATCCTGACAAGTTGGGAAGGCAGTGGTTACATGGGAGAAGTTCAGGGAGAAGGGAGGAGTGAGCACTGATGGAACTAGAAAAGGGACGTGTAATAGAGGCTTAGTTTAGGATGAGCAGGATGCACATTTAACATGTTCTCAGCAACAATTTTGAAGCTCTTGTGACCTTCTTTGCCCAGAAGTAATCTACTCAGAACATACTGCAGGCTGTAAAAGGGTGTCAGATTTAGTCTCAGAAAGCCCTCAGAGTGGTACAGCAGATACAAGACTTCCATCATTCTCCAGCCTTTGGATTTTGAGCCCCAATGTTTTCTAGTTCTTAATTCTTTCTGCAGTAATGTTTTCTTCGATTGTCAGATGACTTCCCTTATCTTTGTTCCCAGTTTGAAAGCAAACTCTGGCAACTGTAAGATGTACTAGACTTTCAGATACTTGAAGATTAAAAAAAATCGTTTATATTCAGCTCTGAAAAATCCCCCCAAATACACATAAAATAAAAAAAAAAAGAAATTAGAATCAGTTTGAATCAGTTTCTCAAGAATGGCTTTTTTCAGGGTAGTTTAAACAATGTGAGAAATTAAGCTTTAGGTTTTAAGGTGGTTGAAGAGCCTTCTCTGCAGTAGGCTTTCCAAATTGCTGAGCCAAAGAGGGAGGGAAGTAAAGAGACTTACTCCAGTGCAGGCTAGGGCAAGATCCTGGCATCCTTTAGGTGCTGTTATCCAATTTGTCCCCCAGAGCACCTAAACTCCGCTGAATGTACGCTTTATGCATGCTGCATGTCTTTGTTGTGGTTTAAGGAAAGAATACTGGTGTTTCTATGGAAACCGCTTTTCTTCAGGTGGCCAGGAGGGCCGTTAACATCCCCTGTTACCCTTGGCTGCATTGCAGCGTTCAAATGCAACGCTGGGACTGAAGGTGTTTGTGTAGGGCCGCACAGCAAACCGAGGACTTTGGTGTTTCAGAGTTTGCATTACCTACCACAATACCTTTCTGGGGTCTTTTTTTCCCCCTCTGCTTTCTCATGGCTTGAAAACAGCAGGAGTAATTTTGTTAACGCTGATGCTATTTGCCAATTGCGGTTGCCAAAGTTTGGCATGACTTAATTTTCATGGCAGATTTTGACTTTTTTTATCAGAGCTTCCACTTTCAAATGACAGGCAGGAATTTCAATAGGCTTGAAAAAATTTCTTTCCCAGGCTGTTTCTTGAAAAGCATGTGACTGTGAGACTATTAATCTCTAACCCCTTTTAAAAAGGTGGATCAAATAAATGAATACATACACACTGGACAAGTGTGATGCCCTTTGATGGTGAGGTGCAGAGTGGATTTTATCACATTACTATAGGAAAAGCTGGACAGGCTGCTATTCTGCAGTACTTTAAATCTAGATTGGGTCATTTCTGATTTTGCGAAAGATATGTTTCCACTTGCAGTTCACAAGTGTCCAATATGTGTTTTCATACATTAAGCACAGAGCTTCAGTCTGCTGTGTTAATGTACTCTGACACACTGCTAGGGGTTTACTTTTAAGAGAGCTATGCAGACTGTGATGTGATTAAATAATATCAGTAGTACGTTTAAACGTTTAAAGCCACTGTGCCTGGAGGTTTTTGAGGTATTTTAACAAACAGAAGCATAGAGACAAAGTAAATGAGAGATGCTTCATCTTCCTAGATGCCAATTATTTAACTAGCACCCTGAGCTATCAGTCCCCCAAAGTAATCTCCTTAAATAAGTAATGGACACGCTATCTGGATTTCCTTCTCATCTTTTTGTGAAGCAATGTCCACTAAAATCACTAGAGCAGTCAATCATCGCTGTCCGACCAGACATGTGTATTCCCAGACAGGCCTCACAGCCTGCAAACTTGCAGCAGGTTGTGGCAACTACCAAGCTATGAACTGCTGCATTCAGCTGTTTTCTGCTCTATGGAGTCCTCCTGAGTTCTCTCATAATGTTAACTGGAGATTTTGTTTTTATTTCTCCTGCCTAAATTCTATGAATTAAGTGAAAGTCACCAGGTCCTTGTTTCACCATACAGTTTAGGTACAAACATGGATCTAACTCCTTACAGATCCATATTTGCTGCATCTATCTCTATCAGTGCTTGTCTAAAAGTCAGTAGAGTTAATTAATTTTAATTAATTAATTTCTTAATTTAATTCTCTCCTTTGAGCCTTCCTTGCCGTTCTTCATTCTCTTCTCAAAAATATTTTGCTTCATTTCCAAGCTGATTTTGTTATAATCTGTAAGCTCTTTAGGCACTGTATTCTTAGTAAGTACACCAGTCTGTATTTGAGGCAATTGGGTATTTGTGTGCTTCAAATAATTTTAAACGTACTCCTCTCTCTCTTTCTCTCTTTCTCTCTTTCTCTGTATATAATCAGAGACAAAGTGTACTTTATGGAGGACAGTATCGTTTTAAAATCTAATTTTGGTAATGAGGAAATGAGCCATGACAACTCTGGAGGTGAAGCCTGAAGTGAATTATGAAGGTCATTCTCTTAGATGGGGAAATTAATTATATTTTAGCTTGGTTCTCTGTTACTTAGACCCTTTATATTGTACACTACCAAGTAATTTTGACTAAATATCAATTTATGAAAAATTATCTGAGTGAAAGAGTGCAGTTACAAGGACAGATTTTGAAACTAGGAAGAGTTTTATTAAAACACTAATCATATCAGAAACCTATAACCTTTCATGTTATCTTTTTGAAAGGATGTCTGCTGTGGGATTTTAATGCTCATTCATTTTGACTATTGGTGGGACTTTAGCTCCTGTGATTACAGGCTCTTCTGAAACTTATTTTTCTCCTTAAAAGCCAATCTTTTGAAATTCTTCATTGTGTAGTCTGAAAGAATATTGAAGTGAGCCAAGCCACTCTGAAGGATGCAGCCACTAAGTGCAGCACTTGCAGAGGGCAGATGAAACAGGTAGTGTTGATGGTAATTAAAAAACATTTACTCTGTGCTTGGAATAGACATGGGAGTCTTGCAGAGCCTTTCATGTTCTGTTGACACACAAGTGGGAGTTTGGGCTTGGGATCTTTATGTAAGGGTATAAAGAATTAACACATGGGGCTTAACTTGATGTGGAAATTAAGCACCTGCTTAAAGGCTTTCTTGAGCGAGGATATACTTAAGCAATCCCAAATCAGTGACTTAGTTTTCTTTGGCAGCTGGTGTTCATTATTTTGTTTACTTTAAGGGCTTATTTTCCTCCAGAAACTTGCAGATCTTTGCAGCATTTTCACATCCTGCACCTCTGGTTGTCCAACTCTGCCAGGTGGCTGTAGCTCCTCTGGTATTGCTGGAAGCAGAAAATATGGCTGCAGGTCACGGCTGTGCCTCGTGACATCTGGAAAAAAGTTTGAAATGACAATGAATCTTCCAGAGTGCCAGGCCACAAAACACAGCTAAATAAGTAAAAGCCTACAGAGGTTTGGCTTCTGACACTACGTTTCACGACAAGAGGGTTATGATGTACACGGCTTGGTCATCTGAGTACCAGAGAGCTGTGCTCAGAAATTGCAGTTTGATGTTACAGGTAAACAATTTATGTTCCTCCCATCCCTTCGTGACCTGGTGCAGGAATAGGCAGCCAGCGAGAAGCTACTTTCTTTTTCAAAAATATTATGTGTCTTTAGCAGCAAGCTGCAGCTCAGTGGCAAGCCCTCTGATAGCCAGCCCTTGCTAAGGGCATGGGAAGAGAGCACGAAGTCCCTGTTCCAGGTGCAGCCAGATGCTGGAGCAGCTTGCTGTATTTTTGGATGCCAGGAGACAAAAGTAAATGATCATTAGTAGTTGTCAAATACAGAAAAAAACAGCCGCCCTAAAAGAAGAGACTTTTGCACTTCTGAAATGCCATTTCAGTGAAAAGGGATACCAAAGCTCTGTTTTCTGAACAGAGAAGATGAATGTTTTGAGAAAATGAAATATATTCAGATTTACCAGGAGTTTAAGAAAAAAAAATTGTCTAGGGTGCAACAGTTAACATTCTTTCTAATGGATGCAGTCCTGAAGAGTGAGATGATGCAAAATAGAGTTTTGTCAATACATTTGTGAAAAGGCTCATTAGTTCTACTTAAAACATGAAATTTGATTTTTCTTCAGGGGTCTTTGCTAATCCTAATTCGGTCATAGTAGAAAGGAGAAGGAAGGAAATTGGCATAGATTACGGAATAATGCAACTTTCATTTGGCTATCTTGCCTTTAAATATATTTTTCATCCTTCGTTTGGCACTGGTGCATCAAATGCTGAGCCGAGATCATATTCTTCTGTGTGGTTGGCTCATTGAGTTCCACACACCGTGGAGTAGAAAGTGGTTCCTGTGGTGAGAGCAGGACAGGGTCTAGAGATACCTGTGCAGCATAGGAGCAAGCAGCACCTAACTCAGCTGGGTTAGCAAAACCCAGTGACCTTGATTTAGAATAGAAATAACTGAGTGTAAAGCAAACTTCTAAAAACACTAACTTAAGAAAATGTTTTGAAGTAATGTTTTTTCTGTCTTAGTTTACATGACATTAAAAGATGTATTGTTCTACCTTATCTTTATATTAAAAAAACCCAAACAACCACAAATCGAGAAAAAAAACTTTAGAGAAAAATATTTTCCTGTATTTGAGGAAGCAAGACTTTTCTTTGTACTCTGTTAGTAACAACTACTTCTTTCTTAATACAAAAATTATGTCTTTCAATAAGCAGATAACAGCATTAAATTGAGAGTTACTAGGAATTCTGTAGTTGGAATGTTTTTTTCATTGAATTTCATTATTTGGAAGATTAACATTTTAAAAGGTCAGCATCCAGAGAAACTCCATGGACAGTTATTGAGTGGCTCTGTGAGTCCCACTCAACTCACAATTTTTCAAGCACAAAACATACTTCTTTTTCAATATTTCTCAATCTACCATGGAGAATTTCTCTAACTCTGTTGTGTTTCCTTCCTTCTGCATAGTACTCGTGCCTGAAAAATCTATTATTAAAATTTATTGTGAAGGTTTATTGGGATTTTTTTGTCAGAAGGAAGAATAAGCGGCCGTAATTCATGCAAAGTACCACTTAAACCTTCTGTCAGCTGAGCCTTTAGATCAGTAAGACTTGTTTGAGTTTGGTTCTGATTCCTCATAAAGTTCCATAAAAACCAATTTGAAAGGTTATGATGTGTGCCATAGTATCAAAATTCTCAAGAATTGGTTTCTGCATATAAAAACCACTTGTGGATTTGACAAATGGGGCTGGCTATGGTTTGTCACTGTTCCTTCTTCCTTCAATAAACCTAGAAGAAAGGCAATGTGTTTTAACATACTTGTTTTTAGCAAGTTCTGTAATCCAAAGTTTCCTTGGAACTAGTTTCACAACTAGTTTCAAAACTCAAAAATGTACTTATTAAATATATTTGGTCATGCCAAGGTCACAAGTCAAGTTTCTTAGTTCAACTTTTGTGTCAAGTCCTTAAACTAGGTTGATACACATAACACGTTGGCCAGTTAACATATATTTCTCTTGCTTGTGTGATTTTCTTTTTTTTTTTCTGTTCAGACATTCATTTCATGTGCAGTCTAACTTGATGAGAAAGTTAGAAACTTCTGTGCATCAGCAGATGTTCCTTGTGCAAGCTCCAGGGGGTACAGGTAGTGAATATGCCAGATCACCCCCTATTCCTAGCTAGAACAGACTCTGGAGGGGCACGGATAGTATCTGGAGCCATCTTTGGCAACTGCTGATGCTCAAGCTTCTGACATGAACTGTGCCTCAAAGAAGAGTTTTGGACTTTCTTCTTTTGCTGCTACAATTGGGATGACTTTGAAAGACACGATTCCTTGGTCTAACCTATCAACAAGTTCACGTTCTGTGATATTTGTGAGGAATGCACCTTGAAAATCAACCCTTTCCAAGTGGAAATGGACAGTCAAAATCAGCAGCTTCCAAAAGCAGGAGAAAGGTATAGTCCTTTCTGCACTCTTTCTTAATATGAAGGGCATTCTTTAAACTAGTTACACATCAGTGTATTATTTTTTAAGTTTCAAGTTATTTCCTGGAGCTTCTACCTAAATAATAGGAATAAAGTTTTGTTATTTTGCAGTGTTTGTTACTTTAAAAATTGTCACCTTGTAAGAGTTGGTCCCGTGCATCTTCTGTCAGGGAGTTTTAAATTCCAGATTTTTCCTTTATCTGTTTTTTTTCTTTTTTTGTTACTTGGCATTTTGAAATCTGTTTTCCTATGAGGTTGTGCTCTATGCCTTCAGCTTGTGCACTTTGTGCCTTTATAGACCGTGTTTTGGTACTGCAAAAGGTGTTCTTGAGGAAAACCTTGATGTGAAGAAACATGGTGCAAAGGTGCACTTACCTCTTGCATTAATGGAAAGGGAATTTAAGGAGACAGGCTCGACTTTTCTTCCTATCACCAGCAGTAATAGTGACTTGGAAGTTTGTCTCCTTTTATTTTTCATATCTATTAATGTTTAATGCAGGGACCAACTCATGTAGAACCCTCCTCATTGTCTATTCATTGGCTTCAGGAGTTGGACTTGATGGTCCTTGTGGATCCCTTCCAGCTTGGAATATTCTATGATTCTTTATCTGAACTGGAGAAGTAATTTATTTTGCAACATGAAAAAAAAGTGATTTCAAAAGTATCTATGGATGAGTGATTTCCTTTGATAACGAAAAGCAGAATTTTGAGTAGTTTTCCTTCATGGGAATTCTTCTTGTATTGCTAAACTGTAGTATCTTCCTCCACGAACAGCTTTTAGAGAACTGCTTGAGCTTTTCTTTAAGGGATGACCTCTTCCATTCTTCTCTCCCTGCTTAGTTTATTCTTGTTGACTCTTTCTGGGTGGTCGTTGCTTATATCTGGCAGTGCTTGTTGTATCTGGCCATTTTTGATGACATTATTATATAAGAATCGAGCACAAATGTACTTGTCTTTATCCAGCTTCATGAATATCAAAAATTCTTCACTCTAAGTTATCTCTGAAAATTAGCATGGCTACTGATGTTAATGCTTGGAAGCATCAGGCTCAGCAAATCTTTCTGATAATTTGAGTGTGATCAGTAATGTACAATAGCAAGTTGGAAAATATTGCATGTAAAAAAATCTGTGGGCTCAACAATGTGTCTATTACGGTGATTTTATTCAAAGTCAAGGCTGAAAACAGAAACAAAATAGTATTGACATAGATACTAAGTTGTAGTATTTTGTGTGTTTTGCCAAGTTTCCCTGCTGCTGAGATCTTGATGGATGTCACTTCTCAGTAGAATTAATTTCAAACTTAAAATCAGATTCTTCACAGTGCAAAAGGGTGTTCAATTTTAGTAAAGGTAATTGAAATATACAAAATGTAAGAAAGGTCTGTCAAAGAGCAACAGAAGTAATGTAGGAAATGAGACAAACTGGTATTTTTTTCAGAGAAGATTTCTTTCTCACAAATTGACAAGCTGAAGTATGCCGCTGATGTGTAGGAAAATAGTGCGGGATGGTAAAAAGGGAAGAATATGGAAGCAACATTTAAAGATTTGTTCCTGTCTTTCCGAACATGATTGATATATGTGTCAGACTGCAGTGGTGTTGACGAGAGGTTTTGATAAACTGTCCAAGGGACTAATGTGAAAAGGTCATGATGAATTTTTTAATGCTTTTTCTAGAAGGTGCAGAAGCCAATTAACAAAAATGTAAGTATTTATTGACCATATGACAATAAAAATTGTTTGAAGACCTCCTTCTCTGCACCCTCCTCAGTTTTTGAATGGTACTGGTGATATGGGGCCACTTGGGAACAGTACAGGTTTCATTGCAGGACTCACATTACTTACATAAGAGGGCTTGAACGGTTTTGAGGAACAAACATGGTAGCTTGAAGCCAAAGATATTTTAATGCAATTTTTGGTGAGATGTCTGCATCTCAGGAGATCTCTACTTTTTACTCAGCCACAGGATTACAGACTGAATGAAAGTTCTCTTATCTAGGAAATTATTACTTTCTTCAGCTTTTTAAATTGCTCTGTTTCTTGAGATGAATTAGGATGGCTATTTTGGTTTCAAAAGATAAGTGTCAGTCTTTACAAACATACTCCTGTTCAGACTTCACAGACTTGGAGAACTTTAGAAGTTTTGGGTTGACTGTGTGTGGCTACTGGAAGGGTTAAAAGACTTTTGGTGAAGCCAAAATAATTTAGTTCTAAATAGTTGTCTCCTGGAGAGAGCTGTGTTCTATAAAGGATATGGAAAAGCTGAAGAAAGAAGCAGCACAGATTTTTTTTTTTTAAATTTTTTTTTTTTTTTTTTTGTATGCAAGACTCTTTTTTGAGTCTGGAGAAGAAAGGATTGCAGCCTCTGAGGGCCTCAGTTGTGACGCACAGAAGAACTTATGCAAAATTAACCACATTTATTTTAACCGTAAATATTTATCAAGCAAGAGTAAATTATATCATCCCGAGGTCTAAAAATGTATTTGTTTATCTGTCTCTTTTGTAACAGGAAATGAAAAAAACCTTTAGAGAAACATGAAATGCACCTGCTTGTCATGAGTTGAAAATTTCAGGATCTCTTTTTTTTCTTTTTTTTTTTCCTCCTCTCTCTCAACTTCTGTTGAGGACTCTCAAATTCTGTTAAGAGTTGAAAAGCTAACTCCCATGGGGTTGGCTTATACACCTTTAATTGGTGTATATATCACAGACAGAGATATGAAGGGTTTAAGCTTAATTCTCTAGGTCCCACTTTCAAAATACAAATTGAGTAGAAAGCTATGCCTGTAACCTCTGTTGGACTTTGCAGACAGCCTGAACAATGATATTGCAAGAAAGGGACAGGCCTGAATTTTTCAGCTAATACAAAGAATCTGAAGATATGTCTACAAATCAGCCATGTCGATAAATTCTTGATATTTATAACCAGCAATGCATTAAAGGAAAAAAAAGCAACATAGTTAGAAAAAAAAATTAGTTTTGGCTAGAGACCTGTGTGGATACATACGGAATATTAACTGGTGATAAAATTGTTACTGTTACCAAGGCTACAAGAGTATACGTGATGTTGTCTTCAAATGCATCAGTAATTTTTTCTGTTAAACCTATCATTGTAGCAGCAACTTGAGCATTTGAAATAGACGTTTCTCAAAGATTTAACGGGCATAAAAATCACTTGGCTGATGTATCTGCCATGCAGAGTCACTACATCTGGCAGCTAGAATATATATCTGGATAGAATAGATTGCAGTTTTGGAAATATCAAAGTTTTGGAAAAGTAAAATATGATTCTCTGGTTTTATGTTGTACTTGGATGACCATGAACTTAGTAATGTTTACCTGTTTCTTGGTAGCTTGTCTGTAAACTCTTTTAGAGCCCACAGTCTGCAGTCTGATTGTTTCATGAATTGTTTCTTTATCTACAGGTTAATCTAATTTAATTTTAATAATATAATTTTGTATTTCAGCTCTCACTGTAGGAGTATGTGGAGCATAAATATTTAAATAGCCTGTTTTCTGAGGTTTACCTTTGTTGTTTCCAGACTGTCTCTTGAAGTAGTTGAATCAGTTTTTGTCTTTCTGATGACTGTGTTCTGGACATCACTAAATTTGGAAGGAGCACATGATCCTTGGCTGGGCTCCCTATGGCAGATCTCCTCACTACAGATCTGCAGGGCTGTGGTCTTACGAACTAGTAACAAGATATTTACAATGGGCCAAAAGGGGTTGAAGGTTACTTTGTACGCAGAGAAATTTATTTGTGTTAAGCTAGGATATGAGTTAAAAGAGAAATAACTATGTCTGATCTAATCTACAGAACTGCTATTTTGGAACAAATTTCTATACAGGTAGAGCCTAGGCTGTTCAAATTTCAGGCTACATGAGACAAAGTTTCACCATAATGTTTGGAGAACATAGAAAAGAATCCTTTAATGTTGAGGACGTGATACTTTGATTTTCTTCTTGCTTAATATTTTCGTGTGTGTAAACAACTCGTGTAGTTTGAAGAAGATAGGAGAAGAGGGTTAGGAGGGAGCTGAAGAAAATTTCATAGTGCTCCTTGATGTGGAATTTTCCTTCCTTTTGGTTTAGTGTTTTACTTGGTTCTCTACCTGTACAATATGAGGTTTTGATCAGCATTTATTTTTCTGCAGAATAAGTAACTTAGATTTCATTCCAGACAAACTATCTTGTGAACTTACCTAGCAGCTATTCTATGCATAGCTGTCATTTTATGCAGTCTTGGCTCTTCAGCTAAATAGCAATTTATACAGAGACTTATTTTGGAATTTTTCAAAATATATAATAAAATATGTCTGTCCTTACAAGCGTACCTGCACTTCAGCTCAGCCTTTTACAGTTTTCAGAATCACTGGTACCAATTATAACCTGTTCTGAGTCTATGATTTTTCATTATTCTCTTAATGTGGTTGAAACTGCTGTGAGAGCCCCATAGTTATCAGGTCACTCTCCTTCAGTATTGCAAAAGTAACACTTTTAGTGTTGCAGAAAATCTCCACCATTTCAATCTTTATTTTAAAAATTAGTACCAGCATATTAGCAATTATTTCCTTGGCTAACTTTTAGGATTCTTGAATTATGGACACTTAGTTTTACTGATTGGGAAGCATTTGTCCTTGCTGAATGAGATTGCTTCCAGAAAATGATAGAAACATATCCTGACGATACATCCTTTTAGGAATGGTAGTGGGTTATTTTTCCCCACTGTCTCTCTTTGTGCCAGCCAGCAGCCCAGCCATGTTCTCTGACTTCCAGCATCAGTAGTGGGGCTGTTCTGAATGGCTGTCCCCATAGTGTGATGAGGATCCATCAGAAAAAGCAAGGCTATGATAACAAGATGCAGATGTCCAAGTAGAAGAGAGAAATTTTCCCCAGACTGAGCCAACACCACTTGCCATTGGCAAGTTTTGGAAGCTCCTGTGAGTACGATTTAGAATAATCTGTGTTGTCGAATGATTGGAGAACCCAGGGATAGAGTAGAGGAGGATTCCAGAAGATGATAATTGCTGTCACTAGAAGGGCACTGTACCTAAGCAGTAAGAATTAAACATCCCTGAGCATCAAGAATCTGTTTCATTGCATTCACCCACTTCCTCTGGCATCACGTTCTGGTTGTCTTCAATAGCTGTATAAACAAATTAGATCTGTTTATTCCAACTAAAACTCTGAATACAGGATAGCCAAGCCCAAGTTTATTGCCTGATTCACCTTTTGCTCCTTGCTCTGCATTATTGTAAGAGGGCAAGAGAGCTTCATGTTTTATTCAGTTAATACAATGTATATTTAATTTGCATTTTCAGTGTTTTCAAAGGTGAAAGATAACACTTCAGTAGTGCTGAACGTGGCAATTTAATTGGCTGTAGGGTAATAATAGGATTCTTGGAAATGGCTTCATTGGGAAATCTTGCCTTAAACAAGTGCACCAGTCAGAAGCTCACCTGTGCTGAACTGCCACTCACCCACAAAGTAGCAGGGGGTTACAGCTGTGCAGCTGTCTGCGTTGCCTCTTCATTTAATTTCAAAGGTTTGCAGGAGGAGAAACAAAACCTAAAGGGATGAATAGAGGCTACAAAGGCATGCTAAATACTGCTGAATGCTTTCCTTAATTTCTCTGCCCCTGGGAGTGGTTGGGGTAATAATTTTCCTTGTGCACTTTATAAATGGGGGAACACAAAATGGCCTGTGTTAAAAGGGAGTGTATAAAGTTTGTGACAGTTAAATTTATCTGTCCTAATTAAATGTCTACCTGCAAGATCTGGTCTTCTAAGACAGCAGTTTTTACACGTGTGTAAAAAAAGATTCCACAAAAGATGAGACAGGAGTACTCCAGGGTTTTTGACAGCTAGTGTATGCCTTTTGCCACATCATTCCCAACTCGGGACAATTCTATCAAGCAAAAGGATCTGCATTCTCCAAATTAGATGATAAGGTGATAATATTTTCAACCAGGTAATAAATATGCAAAATTTTCTGTCTGAGTGCAAAAATCAGAAAGAAGCATCTCTTTAATCAAATTAAAATTGGTCGAGAGAGGTTATTTGTCTGTACTGTGTAAATGTACTATTCCTGTTTTATTGAGCTGTTATTACTAAAATAGTGTTCACTTAAAAAATGTTACTAGGTACTGTTTATACAGTTTTTCTTCAATATGACTGAGTGTTGGCTTTTTTATGCTGCTTATGACATTGGTGGTAGATGTAAGACTCTGTTTTCTTAAAACGGTGTGTGTCAGCAAAGCTGATGTCCTAGTACTGAACTACATACGCACAGAGGAACTATTTATGCTATCCTCTTCTGAGCCTGTTTCTACATCTTCATTCCAGATCTTTGACTAGCACCTAATATACATCTTTTACTATTTTCTTCTTTTCTCTAGAGATTCTTCCTTTTTTTAAAATTCTTCTGAAGCATTCCTGAAATGCAAGATTTTCTTGGTGTAAAGTTACAACATGTATATGAAAATAGCCAAAGAGTCTAAACCATGGTTTTTGTCCTGAAGTGGGTTAATTTTCCCAAGATTCCTCTCCTGCCTGTTTCTACAATGATACATGTTCTTTATTATTTTTGTCCTTCTGGTGCATTTTTTTACCTTTTGGAAGCCTGAATTGTGAATATACTCATCATTACCTACCTGAAGATGTTCTGTACAACGTGCAAGATCTTGGCATTTTGTTCATTAACCTTCTCCTTTTTAGACAGATGTTAGTCTGCTTAACTCTGTAATTTTCTTGGCACAAGAATCACCAAAGGAAAAAATAAAAGGTGGGTTTGTTGTGACTCACCAGATCAAATATCACCTCCTACCTCTCTCTTGTAAGCCAAAATACACACATAGATTTGGCCAGGGGATGATTTCATTGAAAACACCGATTTAAAACTACATCATAATGGTTTCAACAGCATTCAGCTATAGTGTCTGCAACTAGTTTAATCTTGTATGAATTATTATTTAGATAAAGGTTATTAATTACCAGATGCTGTTCGGTTAATGGCAACGTGCCAAGAAAGCACTCAGAGGCCTCCCTTTTCACATATCTGTTGTAGGGAGTTGAATATTTGGCTTTAGAGCAGAAAACTTCAAAGAAATTTTTCTGCCAGGCTTTTAAATTCTGTCAGTTATTCTTTCTCTTAATAAAATGCAGATTTGCACCATCATTTTTAAAGTCCAGATTAAGGTAGAGGGGGAGGAGATAAAATTGATTGGGAATTCTATTAGGACTGCTGTGTCATCCCACTTCCTAGCAATCATTAGAATTACTACTGTAGGTACATCAGTAATAAACTCCAGTAAAAGCTGTCTCTACTTGTTGCTGTTCTTCTAAACCACTGGTGTCTTTTGAAAGTTACTTAATCTTTTCTTGCCTGTTCAGTTATAATTTCTTTCCATGATATTTTTTCTTTCCTCCAAGAATATTCATCTTTGCAAGATGTTACCACACAGTGTAATATAATTTTTTCTACTAACAAGTTACCAAGGCCTGTTGCAAATTGCAGTATTACAGCCTATGCAGTGCAATTACCTATTTAAAAATAAGAAGAGAAAAGTCAAGAGAGAGCAAATTTATTTTCATTTCTGTTATGCCATTTGACACTTTTAATTTTTTATGTGATGAACTAGTGCTTTCAGATGAAGAGCAGTCAGAGCCTTTAATTCTTTTGTGTAAATTGCAGCGTAGGATTCTGAAGAAATAGCAGGATGCTTCACCAAGTAGCTTCGAAACACAAGTGATAACATCCTCCAGCAACTCCTGTATAACAATGGGAGCCCTGGGAAGAGCATCCATGGGCTAAATCAGCACACAATCCCAAAAGAAGCAATTGTGGCAGTTTTACTCCAGGGCTGACAGACACAGTACTGCTTTAAATGTGCCTTTCTTTTATTTTTAATTTTACTGCGTAAGAGGCCTGAAGGATACCGTGCAGATATAGTTAAACCCTTGTGCAGTGAGGTTTTTGTATTTATAATTAAAGAAGAGCTCCAGGTTTGAAGCTTTGGTTTATAAAATGGCATTTGTGAATGTCATGATCAGGTTTAAAACAAGCGGCAGAGTCCTACATGGATTTTTTTTTTTTTGGCAAAGGCAGTCACTGTTAGGCTCTTTCATCTGTGGTACAGATTTTTTCTTGTGGGATTACACTGCTCAGTTATAACCAAAGAGCTCTATGATAAATTGTCTACGTGAAAATACAGTTTTATAGGAGACTTCATCATTTGGAAACATTTTTATAAGTAAATGCCGTAAGGTCTCAAGCAAGAGCCCTTAAAACAAGAAGCTTTATTAAACAAAACTACAATGTCTAGAGAGACCATATCTTTGAAACTGTCCAGATAATCTTGGCACAGAATTATTTCTTGTCTTTTTGTTGCATTTTTTATTTATGGGCTTTTGTTCAAGATATGAGCATGTATTTACACTCCATGATATATATAAATAAAATGTGAGATAACAGCAAATAGGAGGCTTAGCAAACACTTTGCAGTGTTTGGTCTGTATATACAGACATTATATAGCTATATATTGTACATCAGTAGTGCTTTAAATCATTTTTCCAGCTAAGACTTTTACTTTACGTATGTTAATAGGCCAAATTGGAAAATGAGACAGAATGTTGGTGTGGAGAGGAGAGGAACTGGCATTCAGCTTGTTGGCTTTGATGCACAGCAAGTGACAGCAGGTTGGCTTCAAGAGGAGGGAGTTTGTGGTTTCTTCCTGTGGTAGTAGGTTTTGACCCATTGATGTTTGCAGCTCAAGACAGTGTGACTTTGTATCTGGAAAGTTACAGAAAGGTCCAAAGCTGTTCTTCACCTAGGTACTGTCAAAACAAATTTGGACTAGTTTAACAAAGAGTAGGAGGAATTTTTTATTTCCATAAGGAATTGTAGCATAGGAGATGAGAACTTCCAATCTGAGGGGTAGTTTTGCTGTGCTTCAGCTGTAGATCCATTGTAGTGGGTTGACCCTGGCTAGGCGCCAAGTGCCCACTCAGTCACTCTATCAGTCCCCTCTCCTCTGGGACAGGGGAGAATAAGCTGGAGCGCTGCCAGTAGGGTGAGATAAGGCAGTTGTATTACAATATGAAGGAAAGAGCAAAGCAAAGTCTGCGCGCGCGAGCGAAAAGGAAAAATAAAGGAACAATCTCTACTTCCCATGGGCAGCGATGTCCGGACACCTCCCAGGAAGCAGGGCCTCAGCACACGTAACGGTTGCTCCGGAGGACAGTCAATGAAAACACACGAGTGTCCCCCCTTCCTCCTCTCTCCCTTAGCTTTAATATCTGAGCTGACGTCACATGGTATGGAATATCCCTTTGGCTAATTTGGGTCAGCTGGCCTGGCTGTATCCCCTCCCAGGATCTTGGCCACCTCCATCCTCTTCGATGGGGGAAGGAACATCAGAGGGACAGTGCTGCCCAGCAGTAGCCAAAACACTGCCCTGTTATCAGCACCCATCCAGCTACCAATGCAAAGCACAGCACTGTCAGGGCTGTGAGCTGATCAGACCCAATACATCCATATAACAAATAAGGCCCAGAGCCCTGGAAAAGAACTGATCCCAAACCTTGAGATTGTATAACAAGTTTCTGTTAGTGAATGACATTCAGGATATCATTAAATGTAACTGCAGGCAGCTTTGTTACCTCACTCTCCCAGTGCAGCAGTTTTAGACTAGAGGGACATATTTTATGACACCTTCTCACCTCATGCTACTCCTACATGGAAGGAGCTGCTGTTTCCTTTCATCTCATCCCTTCATTCATTGCTCTATCTGGTTGTAGAAAGACTTTACGTTCAATGTGGTACACACATACGTGGCAGCACAGGGAAAGCATCTGAGGGTACAAAGAGATGCTGGAAACTGCAAAAGTCCCTGATATTCTCTCTACAGGGAGAGAGAAGGGGAGACAAGAGCTATGATGTAGGTACTTTTGCGGACAAGTGGAAGGAATGGAGGAAGACACATTGCCATCCAAATTACTTGATTCCAGCAATGGAAGGAAAAGGAGATATAAAACTGCGACCCATAAGAAATTCTTAAGAATACTTGTGTTTCCACTTTCAAAATCTACAAGTAATGTCTTTTTTTCCCCCCACTAATGTATAAATGTCCAATGTCCTGATACAGGTCCACGTCATGCTGCTGAAATTGGCATTACTTGGAAGGAGGTAAACATTTTGCACCATCAAACCAATGTGTTGCTAAAGGACTCCTTCCAAAGCATTGTAGAGACAAATGTCTCAGGTCTACAGACATTCAGGAGCAGACGTGCATACAGGAGAATTGCCAGCAAACACCTGTATTTGCTGCACATGCCTTCCTGTACTTGCTTCCTAAGCTTCTCTTTGGGCTTGTTGAGCAGAACTTTCGGAACCAAGTTCCCACGAGCTGCTGTATGGCTCCACTGTTTTTTCCTCCAAACTCTGGGTTTTATTGCTTGCTCTGGGCTTTTCTTATTTGTTGACTCAGTGAATGCTATTTGACCACTCTCTACACTCTGCATTTCTCTCTACCTATCACTCTGGAATTAAAGAGCAAAAGCCAATTTAGTTGAAGGTATAACCTGAGATCGCCTTGTCCAACACCATATGTGATTAGACAGAATAATAATTGCGCCTCCTGAAGTCCCTAAAGAATTACTGTATATTATCAAATAGTATGTTTGATTTCATCTACACGTGGATGGATATCAACTTAAAAACTGATCCCAGAACAGTTTAGAGGGGTTTTTTTTGTTGTTTGGTTTGTAACTTAAAAACTGATCCCAGAACAGTTTAGAGGGGTATTTTTTGTTGTTTGGTTTGCTTGATTTTTTTACCATATAAGGTTTAGGTTGTGTTTGAGCTCCTGTTTGATAAGACAAGGTATTCAGAGAGAAGTAGATCATGTGGGCTTTACTGATGTATAAAAACCATTTTCTTCCTTTTTGACTTGCAATATAATAATCTGAGGGGAAATTGTTAATGGTTCCAGGAGAATGATACTTCTGGGTTAGTAACAGGGATGTGAAATTTTTGCCTGACTTATGGTCAAGTGTCATGTTTCGTCCGCTAATGTCCTGCTCCGCTAACACATATTGGGAAATGCCACAAATATTTTATTAAAGGATCATATAATTCTACTCATCCTACCTTGATTTTTTTTGTTAATGTTGATGTGCATCTGCTTGTTCGTATTGTCTGTTTTTCTTAAGACAATCATCCTTTTCTCTCATAATGATTATAAGGGGAAACAATGAGTCTTTGCATCTGCACTGGTAAGTTTTCATGGTGATTTTATAAGTCTGCAACCATCTATTTCAGACTGTAGGGATTTCTTAATTCAACACAGGCTTAGGCTTATGTTTTATATTTCTTGTCAGAGACAGCATCAAGCACTGTTACAGGCATGTAGAACAATTGCAACTTAATTGTGGAATGAGATAAACATGTATAAAATCCAATCTCTATTGTTATTGATCTTCTATATATTCCAGTGAGATAATTTATGTTTACATACAGATGAGTAGGTCAATTGGAGAGCAGTTTAAGCCTTCTGAGGCATCAGATCTTGCTGGAGGAGCTGACAGACTACAGACATAAACCATTCTACAATTTAGGATGGTAATAAGAAAACCTTTGTTAATGGACCTACTGGATTTCTCTTTTATTGGCTATTGTCATCAGTCTGGAAGCATAAATAGAGATAGTGCATGATGCCAGACTTCATTTAAACAAGCTAATAGCGGTACTTAAAGTAGAGTGGGAAGACTTATTCACTCCCAGTTTGGTGTGTAACTTGAAATCCTTTTGTGAAATGCCTATTTTGTATATTGGGGTTTTTTTGTTAGTTTGTCTATTGAAGAGTGGTTGTGTTTCTAAAATGTAATGAGCACTCACAGCACTGCTTAAATAACATTCTGGCAGTGTTATATTTGGAGTGAAATATCGTAGGGCACAGTGCTCTGATGGATATGGATTTCACAGTTACAGGAACTCTGAAGGCAAAAGCTTTTATTTTTATTCTCCTCTTATACTTGGCAGCTTTTAGCGTTATGCCTATTAACTTTTATAGATGTCATACATTTTTATGTTAATGGTGCAGCTTTGACTATAGCGAGAAGCTCAACTTCTGCTCATCAAACTAGTGTACAAGCAAAATTATGACACTTCAAAATGGTTTAAAAGCTGCTTTTATTGTTTTATGTCAATTTATTGCTTGCATGTTTTTATGGTAAAAAGAGAGTATTTTTCCTGTATATCAGGACTCGCAGAACTTCATACCTATTTAGTAGGAAGATTTAGACTTAATTTCACTTTTGTAGGTGTTCTCACTCGCAATTTCAATATTGAGGCTTATGCCAGATTCCACAGAGAGGTAGCAGAAAAGCACCTGTGTTTCTATGGAGCTTCTTTTCATCACTGGGTAATGGGTACTCTGGCAGTTGTGTGCCTTTGCAAAGTCCCACACCCAAGGGGTATAAAGACTGGCTTTCTGTCACTCTCTACAGCTAGAGGCGAGTTTCTGATTTCATACAAAATCTTTTGTGATTCTTGCTAGGGAAGTACCATTTGTATTATTGAGTGATGTATCCCAGAAATAGTTGAGAGGCAAATTTGTATTAGAAATCTTCCAAAAGCATGGAGTAGCCAGTGAAGCATGCGGAAAAGAGTGGTTCTTGTAGTGCTCTTCTGATACAGAGAGGCTAGATCTTGTGCTTTGGTTTGAGCAAGTATGGGGGTTTTTGGATTTTATTTAATTTGTTTCCCCCCAGAGCGATAGACGGTACACACAAATTCTGTTTATGATTTCTTGACCTATGTGAAAAGATACTGTTTCCTTCCTTTTCTTCTTTTATTTGGTAAGTTCCATATCCAGCCTCATTGTTATGAAAACATCCTTAGTGAGAAACAGATTTTCCTCAGATTCAGGAAACTAGAGAGTGGCATGCAGTGCATTGCAAAATTTGGCTGTAAAATTATTGTTGTAGTATTTTCTTTCAGTTTAATGGTTTGTGAATACAAAATTACACACTCAGAGAGCCAGTGTTTGTTATGGACTATTTCCTGTTTTACTTTGCCCGTTTAACTTCAGACAGAGGTGAAACAGGGAGGAAGTAGTCCACCTCTCTTCTTTTATGACCTTGGCCAAGTTACAAAAATGTAGCTTCCATGAGATAGAGAAAGTAAAGTAGTGCCAGCAGAAATAGTTTCTTAGGTTTTGCAAACTCTTGGTAATTGCTGAATAAGCTCAGAAGCTTATTTTCCTCTTGAATTATACAGTGAACTAAGCTATCAATAGACTGTAGACAAATTGCCATTTTTCTTAGCATGTGTGTTTGAATCTGGACTAACTTGTAGTTAATCTTAGGAGAAAATTCACTATTATTTCACATGTTGGCTTCTCGTTTGATCACATAGTGTTCCTTTCTTGGAAGAATGGTGTAAGTTTGCTTTGTTGGGGTTTATTAAGTGTTTTCCTCCTCTTCCCACAAACCAGTGAAACAGTTGCTGCTGCTCCATGGTCCTTTTCATCAGTTTATCAAAATATTTTTTGATTTAAAAATAATAATTTACCATCATTTCATACGAACCTTTCATGCTGTTTTGAGAATATTTCATTTTACAAATTCTAGCCAAGTATATGACAAATAGCAGCATTGTCTGCATCCCAGCTAGAGATGGCCCTATTCCAAGATAAAAGATTGTGTTCATTTGAGCAGTATGCAAGTTTGGAAATTCAGATTTGTATGGCTGTGCTGTATAACCCAAATTCCAACCAAAAATCTTTTAGATGCCATATGTATGTCTGTGATTATGCACTGACCTGCATTACCTACATGCATCTCCACATAATAAAACAAGGGAACTTTAGAATTATTTATATGACATTGCTTGGACAGGCCAGATTAAAAATAAATCAATGACTCTCTGAAACCTTTCAAAGTTCAATTATTTGCAAAAGCTGGATGGAGAACATTACCAGATTAAAGGAACAGTATTTTTGGAACCAGTTGGCTCAATTTTTGAAGGACCATACACAGGTGATAATTGGGAGAAAATCATCCTCTGTTCAGCCAAGGTGGAAATACCAAAGATGAGAAGCACATTCAGTGAAAAAATATCTGCTATATCTGCCAAATAGGATTTAATTTTTATCTGAAGTCATTTCTATCTGTGACTTCCAAAAGGAAAACAATGATATTGTTATGAACACTGATGAGACATGAGAGACAGGATGAGCGCTCTGAGCCCAATGGCTAAGTCAAAATAATTCAGCAAATTCGGTTTACTTTTGGTAATACATTCAATAAACTTTTTGAGTGCAGTTAGGCAAAAGCAAAATCGAATTGATATATAAAATGACAGTAGGAATGAACATGTTTGGCAGAGATAGACACAACTCTGTACCATAGATATGAGAGGCCTGAGATACAAAGAGTCTCTCTCTTCTCAGAGTATATCTGTATTATATGGGGTAAATTAGTCAGTGAGTTAGTTTTGAACTAAGGCCATGTAATTTAGTCCTGGAATTACTGCAGTAATACTGCTCTCAATTAAAACTAATCTCTCCCTGTTGGGACGTAATGCAAAAAGTGACATTTTCAAGAATGAACTTCAAAATGTTAAAAATTTTTACATTATCTTTGCTTGTCATTATTTTTTTCTTGCCCATTTTCTTTAAGAAATATAATGATAAAGAATAAATATTATTTTATTATTTCAAACGGGAAAATCCTTAACAGTTTTCAGACACCATAAGAAAAGTAAAACCTGCATTGTGGTTCAGATACTTTTGTTGTAATGTAAAAAATATCTATTGTACTATAACAAATAGATATTTCCTCAGCTTAATAATAAAGTTTCAGTCCAGTAAGGCATTTAGGTTCCTAATTTCTGTTAATATCCTATGAGCATATTGGAACGAGAGTTTGAAATGAGAATTTGGCCTTTGAAAATCAATGGCATAGCTTCTTATGAGATAGGTTTGCATGAATTATACATTGTCTCTATTGAAAAGAATATTTTTAATGTGATATACTGACAGATCAAGAAGCTACAGTTTATGTACCATATAAAAAAGTGGAGAATTTCCATTTCTTTCCTCTTTTTTTGGTGGTGTCTATATCCCTTAGTTTTATTATAATTTCTATTAATTATGTTGCTTAGACTGGGAAACTAAGACAGGTATTATATAAAATAAGTCATTTAGAACAGCACAAATATTGTGTAGACTGTCAGATGTATTGCTAACTATCAAAGTGAAGGAGATTACTGAATGGAAAAAGCAAAGGTTCATTAAATCCAGTTAAATGGTGATTTTGCTTCCTTCTTTTTCTCACTCAAAAAAATAAGTTTCTTTACAAGGAAAAAATCCAGTCTGGTGTGAAAGCCAGCAAGGTAAAAGCACTGTCTCTGTCTGTTCTGTGTCTCGTAGATTCTCATTACCTGTCCTGTTTGCCAGTCTGCACATTGACTTTTGATTACTTTGCTATGCAACCAGCAAAGCAACAAAGACCTTTTGCTATCAAACAAATTAGTAAAGTGACTTGGTTATCTGTCTTATGTATTAGGATATCCTTTGAATATGTTTTCCACTAAAAAAGATGTAAGAAACAATTAGAGGCTGCTGTAACAGCTGTGGAATGATGACCAAAGAGACAGGGAGCGTCTAAGACTTGCTGTCTGTGGTCTATCCTGTGTACTCTCTGTGTTATCTTTGCCGATGGAGATCTGCACAGCTGCTGTCAAGGAAAGATGAGTTGGCAGAAGGACGAGGTCCTGTGGAGATACGATGGTCTTGGTTTGGCTTTGCTGAACAGCATAGAACAAAATAATTCTATGACTGGAACTTTAAAGGCAACCATGGCCAAAAAAGTAACTTTTGCCTGATTCACTGTCATTTATATTAGAAGTACACCCTGTATGTGCTAATAAGCTTAATGAAGTACCTGGTACCACGCATATGACTGCATTACTCAACTCTCTGCTTAGGTCTTGCTATACATGACATAGGAGGAGAAGGATAAGATGGCCTGTGTATAAGAAGGGTAGAAATTTCAGCTCATCAGGAGGAAGACCCAAAAGACCTCAGAGACAGCTGACAGGCTACTCTTCTCTCCCTCCTCCCAAAGAATGATGCCTTCTTTGTAAGCTTCTTCATAGATTATTATTATTACCTGGGTTAACACAGTATCATTGTCATTGTTAGAGTGCTATCACAGCTGGTGCATTTATCAACGGCAGTTCCAAAACTCTTTTTCTGTTGCTTCAATAAACTGCACTATTAGTCAGTCTGTGATCTCAAGGTTCTTACTAAATATGACTGGACCTATGAGGTTGGATTGATTAATCTCACTATTTGTGGATCTGTGATTACACGAGTTCTAATTGAATGCCACCAGACTTCTAGTGCTGAAATGAAAAAGTACCTCGTTTATTTATCCATGCTTATGGAAGCTCCTATTGAACATGACTGGACTTACAGAGCTGAAAAGCCCTCTGAACCCTGGGTACCAGGTGGAATGCAAGGGGTTTATTTTCTGTGAAATTTCTTAGCCTTAACACAAAACAGATATATATCCTATACATATATATGTGAATAAAACACGTTTATATCCCTGCCAAGCATGCAATGGATGGAAATCTTAGTTCCAGATTTTCAGATCAGAAGACAATGGGTACTGACCATTTTTTTTCCCATTTTTTAGTTCCCAGCTCCTGCCGGTTGATATATAACCAATCTCTTACTGAAGGGCAAATTTCTAGCTGCCTTTTGCTCTCTGCACCATGCATCAAAATACCTTAGTTTGTAGTGGATATGTTGTTTGTGTAATGACCATTCTGGTTCAAAGGTGCAAGACATGCATAAAACAGTAAAGGACAAAAAGGTACAGCTTGAAGGTAGAGAGGAACAAAGAAATTTTAGATTTGACTGCTGACAGAAAAGATCAATGTTAATTCAGGGTTCTTTAGACATTCTCATACTGAAGACTTTAAAGTCCTACAGTACTTTTGATTTTCCTGCAAAAGCAAACTTGACAATCACAATCATCTGTGTGGAAAGGACTTCAAGTCTTATTTTCCAATTAGTGAGATTGTTAATGGGGTAGGTGGTTGTATTTTTTTTTGTTTTGTTTATTCTCTAAAATTGATTCTAGATTCCACTAATTGAAAACACTTTCTAAATAATTGGAGATGTTTCTGTTTTACTGTAGTGTTTAATATTCTGTTTATCTCCACATACACAGACTTTCTAGCTTCTTTCACGCTGCCCAGCCCAACTGTTCTTCACAACATGAGTTGAAGCTCTGTTAGGTCTAGCACGAAAACCTATGTATTTGCTGTAGATTTGTAAATATTGTTTGTATTTGCTGCCTCTGGCATGAGGAGAAGGCAGTCAGCCACAAGCTGGTATTTTTGCATTTGTAGGTATTGAGAAGTTTACCCAGGTTTTTGGACAGAACTTGATGAGCTCTGGTCCCACTCAGTGTTTCTCTTAGTGCTTCGCCTAGATTGCAGTTTACGGAGTACAGGGTTTTGTCTCACTGCCCTGGCACCACAACATGCTTGATGTCCTGTCCCTCTGTATCTTGCATCCTTTGGGTGCCTGGAGTTGTTGCATTTGTTTTTCCCCTTCTTTCCACTACGTGGAAGTCTGTTACTCACTATAGAGAGAACATACTGATACTGAAAATTTTGAGGATGAAGATCAACAAAACTTCTGAGAACTACCTGGTACTGGTTAATATTGCTCACTGAGTTCTGTCCCATCACAGTTATTTGAATTTGTTATTTTAAAGCTAAGCGTTCCATTGTAGGCAGATCTCAGAGGTTCAGCTTCCTAGTTCCTACATGCCAGCATTAAAGACCTTTGACCAATATCTGATTAAAGAGACTTAAAATAGCTTCTTTGATCAGATGCATTCAGAATGAAGAGAGAAAAAGGTAACCTTTGGAAAACCTGCAGACCTGCACTTCAAGCAGAGGGTAGTGCTAGGATACTTGCAGATAAGCCCTGCAATTATGGTTCAAGATACGATGCTAAGTAAATTAAGCGAGCTACAAGGAGGAAGAAAAAAATACTCTCAGCTACCTTTCTGTAAGTTGTGCTAACATGAAGGAGATGTCAGTCACCAGATTTAGAGATTGACAGAAATATCCTATCTCATGTCTGTTAAACAGGATGTTTCAGAACTCATTTTGTGATGGAATCATCTTTCCCCTCCTCTGTTGCAATTCGTATAGTTAGCCAGCTCAGTATCAGGGAAGCAAACTGAAGTAGGAGGAATATTTCTACCAAAAAAAAGTGAATTATTCCCCCATTCTTTACAGTTTTGCGCAACTTGTGTGTGGACTATGATGTCCATGGAGTTGAGAAATGATCTTCTCTTTGGGCAAATGCTGATTGCATCTGTCAGCAATATGGAAGTGGTGACACAAGGAGAAATGATACAGAGCCAAAGTGCCTGTCCAGATGCCTATCCCAGCATCCAGGCAAGTGGGTGTAAATGATCTCCCAGCCCACTTTTGTGTGTCAGGTTAGCTTTTGCTCCTAGATAAATTAACCTCTTTCACTGTTTTTGCATTTTTTCCACACTTGCATTAACAGGTTGTTTAGGAAAGTGTTTCATCACATACGGGACCCATGTTGATTTGAGAACAAGAACCATGGACAAAGCTGGTAGGCCCCTATTTATAAAATAATTTGGCTACATCTGGGCTGCTATTGTGTTATCACTGGCAGGAAAGGGAGAGACTGTTGTTCATCCAATTTTAAAGCAGCAGTGAGAGTAACTAATGCTGGATAATCAATCTGAATGCCCTTTGATGTTCCAGCTCCCTTAAATATGCCGTTCCTGGGACTGTTGGCCCAACACAGCTAGTGATAATATTTTGCAGATGTGAGGAATCAAAATTATATTTCTATTTAGAAAAGAAGATATAATTTTATTCACTTTTTAGGTGGCCTCATGGAGAGCTCTCAGTCTAGTAGCTGAAATGGGGGATATAATACTGATATGTCGACATGAATTTCGTGAGTAATTCTACTGTCAAAATTGGCTCTGTGGTGACAGGAGTCTGTCAGGAAGACAGACAAGTCACTTTTTGGAATATAGTCTGAAAATTAAAAAATTTCAGAGCAATTGCATTCTAGATGTGATGTGCCTGAAAATGAAGATGGATTGTCTTCAGGAAAACTTGAAGCAAGCATCTCCTTTTTATTGCAATGTCTTTTATTTTTTTCTATGGTCAACTTGAGAGCAATAGCTAGCAGTCTGAAAACAGGATTGTTATCTTAGAAACTTTATTCTAGTGTACTTTGTAGCTCATGGCTTATTTCTGTGAACCACAATTCTTGGAACATTTTGGGTAACAGAATCAACAGGCGCATTTCATTCCAGTATCAGTAATTATTTCTAGTGACAGATTTCAAGTGGTTCAAAAGAGGATGGAAGTAGGAATTGAGATTACGGTGAAATAGGGGAGTAAATCTGTGCTCTGTCCCCTTCCCAGATCAAGGCCAGTCGATTAACACAGCAGTGCGGAAACCCTTTTGGACAAATGTCAGCAAATCAGGCTACAGGGCTTGTTCTGCCTGTAGTCTAAATGGGTAATAACTCCCAAGTGCCTTGAAGCCAGACAGCTTTTCAATCCCCAATCTGAATTACTGCTGCAGTTTTAACCTGGTTACGTGAATAAATCATTCTAAAAGAACACAAGTAAGAGGATATTGAACAGCCTAAGTATTTATGGCCTGTGGTTACACTGGTCCTGGACACAGGGCAAGAAAACCAATTTCCAGAGGTGGCCTACTTCATACATCACTAGTCAAGTATGCTAAAGTGCGGATGACTAGGAACACCTAACTATGCATGATTAGACCGAGGTGGCAGGACACATTTTTTCCTTGTATATTCCTTGGCTCGAAATTTAGAGGACACATCACTCTTCTGCTTAAAGGATCAGAGGTCAGGAAGTTTCAATCTCATCCTTCTCACATCACAACCTTAATTTCATTTTTCTGCCCCAAACACCATTTAGATCTATGATTAGATGCCGTGGTGAGAGGCACTAAAATATCTATCTCTTTGGCTTGTCATCTGTCTGTCTCTACAAACTAAATAGAAACTATGAACTAAAAGTGAGAAATAACTAAATAAGGCCAGGGCACTGCACATATCTCTTCTTTTTTTCTGATGGATGTCAAGCAGACCAGGGCTAAGGGGAGTGATTCACTAGGCTATCCAGATTGTGCATTATCTTGCAGAGATGTGATGGTGGCACAGACCAGGAAGTCTTTAAAACATGAAAAATGTTTAAAAAATTGCAAAGATAACATTACAACCCTAAGCCTTATGCCAGCAGCTGTGAAATTGAATCTGTGTTGCAATCTGATACATTAATGGCATCTTCCCAGGCCTTTTGCTGATGGAAGTTACATCATTGGCCTTAAGCAGATGAGTAACTCCTCATAGAACAAGTTTTGCCAAGGCTCAGCATGGCTTCTTTAATCATGGCGATTATTGACCTGTAGGTAAGAATTTTAACCTGTCTTGAACTGAGCACAATGCTTATACAGATTGAGTGTTTTGTCCTCTTATCTAAGGAGGACACTATTTGTCCGCAGTATCTAAAGAGGAATAAATGATAGCTTGATTATCAGCAATGTCACTTAGATCAGAATCTCTGAGTTCCACATTTCTAATATTCGAGCTTTGCGTCTTTGTCATAAAATCTCTCGGCTGATTTGTTAAAAAGTTTTATTTAATATTCTCTTCCAGAATGGATTGGAGCAGTGTGTTACATGCTTGTACAGTCATTAAAATTGTGAAGAAGGGATGTAAAACACCCTTAAACTTGGTGGCAGTTGCTTTGTGCAAGTCTAAATAAATGCAGAAACTGCCAGGTAACAAATAAGTAGGTCTTGCAGTCTTCATTCCTCAGGTGTATTTGAGGAGGTGGTCATTAACTGAGAAAGTGGTTTTCTGTTATCTCAGTCAGGCCTGGATGTACTGGGACTGAAATGATGATGTTTAATGTGCAAGAAAGGTTTCAACCTCCTCCTCCCCTCTGTCCATACCTGGACTTCTTTGTCTCCCCCTGAATGATCTCCATTGATCACTTACTCGCTTGGCAAGCCAATTGAGTTCACCAATTTAGCAGAAAACAGACCCAGGCAAAAAGAAACAAGTCTCCTGCTCAGTAGAAAGATAACTGGGAGTAGGAGGCCAGGAGACTGGGCTTTGCTAACACTTTTTTCATAAAAGGCACCTTGTGTCAGCTCTCTTGTGAAACTTTACGCTCAGAGCAGTTTCAGGAGTCACAGCTTCAGCACTCCCTCGTTAGGGTGCTCAGCAGAGGCCTTTCTGCCGGCAGGGAAGCTTAAGCTTATAGAATAGCCATTTAGATTAGCTCTTTCTTAGCTTTTAAAAAAATAATTTCATAAAATCTCCATATTATGCTGAGAGTTACTAAGCTCTGCATGTGACTGCAGTCCTATGAAATATTTCTCACACAGGGAATCATGCACATTTAGTCAGTATTGGTTTCCTGCTTCTTGGGAGTGAAAGTTAAGAGGTTTTCCTTACATGTGCATAGGGGATATCTACAGCACAGATGATTCTTAAAACTGCCTTGGACTTTCAGTCTTTTTACTCAAAAAAATTTATAGACTCAATATGTGTGAAGACTTTCTGTAACAGTAAGATTGTGCACAATGGCATGTGTTATAGAGCTGGTGCTTTATTTTCAATTATCTATGAAAGGTTTGGTGAAGACAGAAATTGTCATCATCCGTTTAGTAGAATCTTCCTTGTTCTCCTGTGCTTTGCAGTAATGGACACAGGCAAAACAGAACCAGCCTGTAATACAAGGGCTTCTTTATATGTTCAGTAAAACTTGCAGTTCCACATGCAACGAGAAAAAATAAAAAAAACCTATCTCTCAGGGTGCATAATCAAGACTAGAACAAAACAATTGTCCAAAATAACTGGGGAGATGCTCCCTAAATAGTCTGGTCCAGTCTGATGAAAAACTGCTGTTTAAGACTTTAAAAATGTGTTTTCTGTATGACTTTTAAGACTCACTTAAGGAAAATCTAATTTGAATGCGTTTTTGTGTGATTGTAAATTATTCATTTTAGCAAATTTGTATTCTCCTTTTCTCTGCATGACAGTCACCTTTCTTTTCCCTTTTTGCACACAGCAGAATTTTCCTTTTCTTATCCCTCATCTCTCTCGAGTTTTTATTACTGAAAATGTAGGAGGAGTGCTTTGCCACTGCCCTCTGAGACCTAGAGTTGTATAATGGAAAACAAGGTCATGCCACAAATGTATGAATTCCATTTCAATTTGTTAATATATGTACAAATAATAGGAATTATTTGAAATTAGATCAAGTTCTGTGAAAGATGGGTAGAACACAATTTTTCCCAAGCAGAAGATGAATCAAAATCCTAAAGTTCTTTTTGCACTTTATTCAGTAATCCCAGACTAAATAGTGATGGAGAAATACAGAGAGGTGGCCACTGGTACAACTGGATAAACATTTTTGTTTTCAGTATTCCCACATATGAAGCTAAGGAAGCAATTCAGATAGTTGTGGGCATAAATGAACTTTGCTGAACTTCTTCAGACAAATGCTGTATCTTCCTTATTCACCAGTTCTGGCATGTGACTTTGCTAGCATATTAGTAGGTTTCTGATGACAGTAATGGTGTGTGAAGAGTGCAACTTTAAATTGCTATACTTAATTATAGCTGTTTTTCCCTCTCTGCTCTCATGCAAAATTATTTCCTTTTTTATTTAATAGCCAGTGATCAAACGATTTAATGAAATGATCTGTGGGGAATTTCTGCCAAAAGCAGATTTGACACCTCTGATAATTCAAGAGGTCTTGGCTCATTTCTTAGGAGAAATGGCTTTAAAGAGTCTCTAGAGTTTCAATATTAAGTTCTGCCTATAATTTACCTGTTGGATACTGTTTTTAAGAATGCAATATCTTCAAAATTGCATTCTTTGTTATTTAAAGCGTAGTATTCAAATGTTCAAATGAAATTGTCTCTGGAGGTTCACAGTGGTCTAAAGCAATGTCTCATGATAGACTTTAGCTACCTTTAGATTGAGCTATAAAATGTAACATTGGCTACCAGGCTTCAGGAAATGCTGTCTTCACACATGAGATATAATTAAAATCTATGGACCCTTTTAGTGTCTGGATTAGCTGCCACTGCTCTAGGTAAATATATTTGAAAGAAAAAGGAGGAAAATATCTGTTTTCTAAATACCTCTTGGCTGTCTTCTCGGTAAATTGGATCTAGAAATTTGAGGTAGAAAAGTGCTTTTTCTCCTGCAAATGAACGTTTCATTTTCCTGAAGGGCACAAAGTGAAGGCTACTGTCTCCTACTCTGGAAATGTCGCACAGTGACAATAGAAGGGCAGTATATTTGTATTCTTTTAAATTCTACCTTCATAATGTTTTAAAATGTTAAATGCAGACAAAGATGGGAAAAGGTTTGGATTGGGAAGGAAAGGAACGTGGGATAGCAGATAGCAGGGGAATAAGAATTGCCTTTTGCGGGTTAGAATAAAGCAGCTGAAAGGAAAGAACAAAAAATGATCTGCTGATTTGTGCGGCCTGTTGCCATATTATGACAGAAATAAGTTATGCAGAAGGCAGAAGTTTATGGTGAAGTTGTAGCAGACAACAGCATCTTTCTAGTGCACATATGAGCTTGAGAAGTAGCAGAACCTCTCTGAGGGCAGAGATACTGGCAAAAGATGTGTAAGATGCTCTCTTTATCCTTTCCACTCCATTAGTGAAACAATGTAATGAAGTTTAAGTGAGGCAGTTTGTTATGATGGAAGCTGAGCCTTGCTGCTAACCCATTGCATAGAGGAGGTCATGCTCTGCAGTGTCAAAGAAAATCAGTGCTAATGGAATAACTTAATTAAAATTAATTTGGTATGGTTCTGTCTCTTAAATGTAAGATCGATGTAGGTTATTTTCAGCTGCTTCTTTGCTTAAGGTTAAACTCAGTTTACTTAGGATATCCCATGTTCTTTGTTTTCTTCTCTTATTCACATAAAAGTTGGAGTACAGTGAAATGATTCAAAAATTTGGACAACTCAGGGTTGGGAAAGACATAGCAGATCATCCTAGTCTGTTCTTCTGCTAGACCTCGTTAGCATCTATAAATTCCCTCATTCCTCAGCATCTACGTTAATTGATGTCACAATAAGAATTGCGTTTATGAGAGCAAAAAGAATTGCATGTGACAGCACATGCTGCGTGTTGCACATCATCTGAAAGGAAAATCTGGCCTTTTCTCATTCGGTGGCATTTTCAGCACTGTCTCAACTTTGATGTGGTAGCTGCAAGACTATGCCCTATAAAACTGTTGTTTCTATATCATTCCATGCAACTAGTAGATGTATGTCCATGGAAGATAAAAACAGGTATCCTACACATGTCTCCTACACATCATTAATTTAGGTGCTTGCCGGTGTTTTGTACTGCACTTGACTAAAGCCTACAGAATGTGCATTTTCTTATCTGGTACACTGTTTACTGTTTTTGCATGTACCAGAAGGTAACATTTAAAAGTGTAAATATTTGTGGAAGGAGAAGAAAACAGGAGAGTTAGCAAATACAACTTTCTGTATTCCTGTTGTTGAAAACAGAATATAATGTCAATTCATGTTTTCATTCTATTTTTGCTGTAATGCATTTCAGGGAAGATCAAATTACCTTTATTCATGTCACTGTCTCTACTGCTCTGGAGCAGTACCTGTACATACCACAGCCTGTATAATCAGCCACAAAATATCTAGTTTTATTGCATAGCTGACATTTTTTGAAGCAGAAAAGTGAAAAACAGTGACAAAATCATGGCATTCTGTAGGGCATCTCTTGCCTATTCTTATGCAAAGAGCTTGTGCCTTGAAGGAGTATAAATTAGATGGCAGAAAATTGTGTGGGTTGCAACTCAGGTTAAATGCCTCCAACTATTAAAAGCAGGCCACTGCAATCAAATGTGCATTGCCACAGAAAAAAGGAATTTAACATCTCCCCCCCATATGCAAAACATATGCTCAGTAGTTCTTCCCTCCACTATTTAACTGAACACTAGGAAAGCTGAACTTTCATGTATCTGCTTTCCTACTGTCCCCTTTCTTTCTGCTGATTTCTGGTATGATTATGGTTTCTGTGAGATTACAGGGGGTATTGAAAGAATTCTTAATTTTTGAGAGAGGTCAGTGATTAAAATACCTGCTTTTCTCTGTGCATGTGGCCACACTGGTAGGTGCTATAAACATGCTTATTTTTCACTGTGGTATTTCCCTTCTAAGATACAATACTTTTTTCCAGCATTTTGCAGAATGAGCAAGAACTAATAAATTTTTTTCTTAGGCAACTCTTGTAAGCTGCTGGAGATATCCCTTAGTTTTCTACTCAAAGACCAATGAATCATTAGCACCACAGGAGAGAATTGTAATGAATTCTGATTAATCTGTAATACACCACCACTCCAACATCCTTTGTTAATGGAATTTTTGATTAGATTAATATTTGAATTAGCAGAGTTTTCATCAGTTCCTTCTGTAAAAGCTGTACAAGCAAGTGACATTACCAGTTGGGGAGTATTTATTTGGCAGAAACTGTGGGGGAGCAATCTCATCTCGACATCTCACTCCAGAGCCTTCAGGAATCTGTCCATTCTTGTAATGGTTTTCCTCAGATTCTCTTACAAGTATATAAATATAGTGACCAGTCACTACTACTGAGATGTCTTCTCTGCTTAGTCTTTTCACAGACTGGTGCTTGCATTTTATTCCTTTGAAGGGAGGTATTTTCAACTGCTTAGCAGATTGACGGAAAGGGGATTAGCTGGGCAGTGGATCTCTGGACTGGGAACTCTGCAGCATAATTTCAAGCCTTCTGGAAGGCAGGGAAAGGTAAAAGGCCAAAGTTTCCTTCAAAAACTGCCATAGATCTGAGTGGAAAATGAATGCATGTGGCCAGCATCTAAATGATGCACTAATTAATCTTTCAGGGAAATTATAAAATAGATAACGTCTAACGTAGTTCTGCTTTTGTTTATACATATCCTCTCCTTTTATTGAAAAAACTTTCCATTATTTATCAGAGAAAAATCAACTGTACTTGCCAAAGAACTATTTGATATATTTTGTGTACTGGTATATTTACCAAATAGTAAAGAATATTTACCCAATATGAAGGGGATGATATTTCAGACCGAATTTGTTGAAGCTCAAATAAAGTTGTAGAGAACACTTCTCTATAAGCACAAATTTCATCCAAGTGCTTGATAAACTAGAACGTTTTTTTAATTATGCAAAATAAGCTGCTACTACTGCTGAAATTATGAGAGAGATCAAGCATTGCCTGCAGGGAAGATCCAGGGAGTTCTACTTAATAACAATAAGTCATCAAGGAGACTAGAACTGAGCAGAATAGGGGAAGTGTCCTAGAAATTAAAACTTGCTGTACACAAACCCCTTTTTAGAGAACCAGCTCTCCAGTGAGCATACATAATAAATTTTACAAGCGTGACTGCAATTTCTACGTGCAAGAGTTGTAAGGGGCTTCCTGGCAGAGTTGTGGTATCTATGGAAGACAGGGTGCAAGCAGTAGTGCAAGTTTTTATGTGGATGATAAAGCTTCTCAGTCTTCAGAAGAGAGCTCATGGGCTCGTATTTTGTTATAGAAAAGTCTTACAAATATTTGGCGTTCTCTAGGTGTGATGAGACTCTCATCTATATCTTCTATGTGGATTTGCCTAAACTCTCTTCTCTAGCAAGTGCTCCCAAAAGACAAAAATAGCTTTATATCCAAAATCCAGACTCATCTTGAGTATAAATTATAGCAATTAATATTTTGAAGAAGAAAAAAAACCTTAAAATAGGGTTCATGTAAATGGAAACTGATATCAAAAGTTGGCAAATTTTACTCTGCCTGACTTCTCTCCACTTGCAGTCTTTCCATGCCTTCACCGGTACAATCACAGCCTTTCCTTCAGGCTTAGTTTTCTCCCCAGTGATTCTGTGGCTAGAGTACAATGTTTGTGTTCCCCTCCAGAGAAAGGCTTTTATCCATCACCTCCAAGGCCTGCCTGCCTCACTTCTCTCAGCCATTTCGGCTGTCCAGATCTGTGTCCTTTCCATAAGCTTCCCTTCCCAGTCCTCCTTCTTCCTTCCCTCTCTTCAGTCCTCTTGCATCTCAGCCCCAAGGAAATCCTTGCTGTCTCCAGAAGCCTCATCATGATGCAATGTGCAGAAACAGTACAAAGCAATAACAAATTTCCCCCAATGTGCATCCCCAATGTGCTGTGTTACAACATACCTTACACAATGCACACGAGTGTTACACAATAAAAGACAAATTAAAGTAAACCAGATGGTGGTCATTACAGCAAGACATTGCAGGTTTGCAGAAAAGCATAAATACATCAGGAAATCAGCAGAAATCTAGTAGTGTTGGACACGCTACGAAGCCTGAATAATATTCAGAGGATAAAAAGGTACATAGCTTTTATTCATTAACAGACGTTTCATGGTTATATAAAAGTCGATGGCAAAGCTTTCCCCCATTCCATTAGAACTGGACTTGGCCTTAGTTACTTTTACTTAAAACATTCCAAGGAATAAAAAGAATAATCAGAGTTGCAGTGAAAAGGATCGTTCAGTGGATGCAAAAGAGAAAATATCAGTAAAGTGGAAATGTATTTAGCATTGTGATGTATGGTCTTCTGAATCTCAGGTTTGAGGTACTATGCATGGTTTTGGCTATTTATTACAGTCACTTGTTATATTAAAAAGTAGAAAAGCAAGGCTATATATTAGCAATGATTGAGTCATTGCAGGTAAGAAAAATACATTTTATGAAAACAAATACAAAAATAAAACTCAGTTGAGGGATAAAAGACAGAGATAACTACTGTATTTTTTTCTCTTTTTTTCCTCTACATACATTATTATACACTATGTGCATAATGTGAACTGCGTGAATAAAATAATGTGAACTATGCCTTGTTCTATTCTACTTGCAGGAAAGACCAAGAATCGTGATTCATGGTTGCTGGGTGAGGCAGTAGAGGCTTGAGCTGGGTATACAATGAATTTTCTTTCCTCATAGTTCTTAAACTGCAGAGCAGTTTGTTGTATAATGCTCAGGTACTCGTTCATATGTGACTAGCAAAGAATGATTTTTAAAGAAGATGCCTTCCCTCTGTTTTCTTGATCGAAAATGGAAAGAAAAGTATTTTCACTTCCTTCTGCTGTGTTTTGCTTACCTTCGTCTTCATATCAGAGCTATTGTTTTGTATGGCTGTAGTTTTTCTTGGCAGTTTTATGTGTACTGTGAGGTTTCAGAGCTGACATTTGAGGGTTCAAACATGTTCAGATGTAATTTAGTAATGCTAAAAGAAGCAAAGACAGTTTAGAGAAATTATTAAATACGACAACACCACTGTCCCAAAGGGCTATTTGCTGGCAGTTATAGTAGTGGCAGGTCGTTAGGCAGAGAATAGATGAGTGCTTTGGTTTGTCCTCTCACCTTCCTGCTACAGCTATTTCCTTATGCTTTGCAGGCCTGGGTGAGCTTCCGTGTAGTTGACTGATCTGGTTTTGATTGCTCTTATGCTTGCATATGTAATTGGGGAAAAATAATTTTAAAAAAGCGCCATTTTTTAATATATGCTTAATTTCAATATTTTTCGTCATCTCATTTTCTCTGCAAGGAATTTCCAAGACAGCAAAGCTCACTATTCGATGGAAATACAAACAACTGCTCTCTACTTACCATGTCTTGTGCAAAAATATGTAAACGTACTTCATAGTTACATGAAGGAAGAAGGATCAGAAATTCATCTCTAAGTTGGCATCAAGCTGAAAAAATTAGGGATCAATTTGAAAATCCACATGGATGTACTTTGGAGTTGAAAGTGAGGTTTTAGGACATAGAGATGTACTAATTATGACCTGAGCAGACCAATGTTATTCCAAAGGCATCAATATACAAAACAGATCGTCGGTCTTGCATAGACAGTTCTGTTTTAAATTTTTCTTACTTTTTCCCTCATAAAACACAGTTGTGGAAGTGGAATGTTAGTGATACTGTAGATAGCTCTGCTCAGTTAATTAGTGCTGTTCTCGTATGGTGCCTGGCTTTAAGAAAAGCATAGTTCGTGTAAGTAATTTTCCTTCATGTATTGTGATGTTGGTCTTTTATAAGTTTACATGCTTTTAACTTTTAACTTCAGGTTTATTTTGATCTTTTAATCTTCTTCACTAGCATGGGAAGGGCAGTTAATCTTCACACCACTTTGTTAAAACAACAGAGTAATGAAGCTCCGTACATGGATAGCACTGGCCATCAGATCCAATAAGGAAAGCACAGAGAAGAACTAATTGCTGGGCTAGAAACATAATTGATTCATTCCTCTGGACTTTTAATTAGAAATATATCAATTTTAGATATTCAGTTTACCTCACAGAAATGAATCATCTCTCTCAAGTTGACTTTCATATGTTTTTTTCTCTTCTAATGGGTCATATCTTAGTTATGTTCTGTAATGCAGTCTAGTTTTCCATACATTTTTTTCACACCATACTCTATATGCAAGGCTGTTGTCCACATTTTATGTATTTTTATTTGTTTGTTCCCAAAACCATATATGAAACTTTTTCAAGTAGAAATAGACTTTAAGCCTTTGGTTGTATGGACATAACTTTCCTCTCACTGCCCCAGTGCTGGTTACCACTGTTCCCAAATGCTCAACCAACAGGACGGAACATTTCCTGTTTATTCGCAGTTCAGAAAACTCCTATTTCCAGACCTTTCCCTCGTCACCAGTTTGCTCAGGAAAGAAATTGTATTTTGCTGTTTATTGTTTGCAGTGCAGAGATATGCAACCATTTTACAAAAGCTGAAGACCGAAACTGTTGCGATTATGTAAATAGCTTCTGGATTTTGCCATTTAGCTGAGATGGGACACTTGGTGCTTGTCCAAGTGTCACATCCAAACAATCACAGACCTATGGCCTTGCCTGACATGCAGAGACTGTGTGTTTTCTTTGGTGTTGTCTTCAGGTTCTGTATTGGGTATAGGTGTGTGTTGTAGGTTTGCTTTGTCTTTCTCTCTCACCATTCTGTTCTAGTTTTAATTAGCAATAAATTAAATTAATCTTCTCCAAGTAAGGCCTTTTCTACCTTTGATGGTAACTGCCAAGTGACCTCCCCTGTCTATCTCAAGCTTTTCCATCACACTTTCTCCTCATCCTGTTGAGTAGGGGGTGTGAAAGAGTGCATGAGTGGACACTGGCAACCAGCCAAGGTGAAATCCACCACAGGGTGGTAAAGTTAGTTATTTTTCTCTTTGGGAGGTTTATTTTGTGAGTACAGCAGTAAGAGGTGTGGGGAAAGTACACAGTGATCCTGAAGGAATGCTGCTTCACCATCCAGCTGATCTCTGGGAACAGATGTCTTGCAGACCTCCTTGACAGGTGCTAAGGTCTGAATTTGCTTTGTGGTAGAAGGGGAGTCAGTGAACTTTCATTTTCTAATGAAGTACTATGGAAACTCCAAGTGGTTTCTCTGAATATCAGCTGTGAAAAGTGTAACTACAGCTATGAAGTAACAAAATCTTCAGTAAAAAACCTCTAGTTTTTACTGCTTTTAATCTGTAGTCTCTTAAGAAGCAGCTGTAGTTTGGAGTTTAAGAACATCTGGATACGGATGAATCTGTTTATTAATATAGGGAATTCGTCTATTCACCTGTTCTTGAATTCCTCCAAGACTTTTCTTATGTTCCAAACCAACTGGAACAGCATAGTGCTAGAGAGAGATTAATATCAGTTGATTTGTCAGTCATTCTTTTCTTCTAAAAGTAAAGAGGAAAGTGGGAGAGAGGAAAAACAGTTCTCTGACAACTTTATAGCTGCAGGTTTGTGCTTATTCTATTTAGATGTATTAGCAGTAAACAATTAGTAAACACAGAAGCATTTGCTGTCCAGCTCTACTGATACGTCTCAGAGCAAGAAAAATAGAGTTAGTGAATGCCCCTCCAGGATTCTGATGCAAACCTTCCACCTTAAAAACTAATTTTGTCCTTTTATTTCCTTTCCCTGCTCACTCCAACCCCCAGTTGTAATGGTCTGGGTTAAATCTTGTCTTCCAGACTGGAAGTGCATTTGAAATTTTAAATGTCTGTAGTTATGTATGGTAGGTGCCTTTGAATTTATTTCTGGCTTACTTGAGTGCTTGCCTCAAATTAGAATAATACCTCTTTTCCTTTATTTCATTGTGTTAAATTCTTCTTTCTTTTAGAAACTGAGTTGTTCATGAAGGTATGTTTTTCAAATACCTTTCTACATTTTACTTTCTAATTACGTGACAAACACGGAGTTATTAATGCTGTAATAAACTATCTGACTGAGTTTGCTGGAGGGTATTCCATTTTTGCTTAACTTCCAACATTTATCAAACCCTAAACTGCTAAAAATTAAATTGAGCCCTTAGAGATAACACTTCCTTACCAGTGTTGTGTAGAATCTGACACCAAGATCCAGAGGTTATATTGCGTATTACTTGATTGGCATAAGTAAAAATCAAACTAAAAATTACATCACATTTCTTAAACGTGAGATTTTCTTTGCTTGTAGGCATTGCTTTAGTTTCTCATTACAAATTAAAATTACAGCAAGATGCATCAGTATTCTGTACAAATGATGCGTAATATTGTCAACTGTCAGGTCTAACAGATATCAAAGACAATTCTTGGCCCAGGTTGCCTTGACAACACATGTTGGTTTTGGCCTTCTTTGTCAATTCAAATTCTTAACTTCATAGAATTTAATTAAGCTATCTTTTTCTTTTCTTTTTTTTTTTTTTTCTGAAAAGAAACCATTCAGGGGATGCCACTGAATTTGAAATACATTCAAATAAAACTATTAAGATGCGGATGCTATAACAATTTTTTTTCTATTACTTGCTGCAAATTGAATTTATCTTACCTTCTTGTCATCTACTCTGCTTTGAGGTTTCAGCGCGCAGGACTGTAAACTCATCAAGACCCATTCACTTTAGTTGTTTTTCCCCCTGTACCCACTAATGGTTTCTTCAGATTCAGTCCTAGAGTTTGTAAGAAGTCATCATTTCCATCTAACCAGGGAAGTTTCTTCAAGAATTTATTCCTTACCTAAAGATCTGTGCTTTTTGGAAAGCATCAAGCTTAACGTTAATGTTTCTAATGCTGCAGAGACGATGTCAACCCATGATAAGATGCTTCAGTGGTTCATTGCCTCCAGTGTTAAAAATAACCTTATTTTCAGACTGTATTAATCTTACTTCAGGTTTTGGCCATTCATTTGTGATTCTTCCATTATCAAAATTTTCTGCTTCATATATTTCTTAAAGACGGTAATCAAGTCACTCCTTCATGTTCCTTTAGATCAGCAAAACGGATTGATGCTCCTTTTTATGTCATGCTTTCCTGGTTTTTTAGGCTCACATTTGACGTTACATTTTGAATCTTCAACAATTTTTCTGAAGTATGAAGAGCCAGGCAGGACACACCGGTCCAAAGGCACTTTGATTCAGTGGCAGATAAAAGATGCTTGGACCCTCCTAAGCCTACTCAGTATTTGCTTATCTATACACATCCAAGTCCTTTTTTTGACCTACACCATTGCAGAGGGTTGCTCAGGTTCCTTCTAAGTGGGTGCTATGACCTGTAAATCCCCATCTTCAGACACTGGAGAGAGTTGCCACTCAGTAAATCTAATCTTTGCTTCACTCCTAGGAGCATAAGTGTAACAGTCTACATAGAAATGCAAGAAAAATGAGGGGAAAAAAAAGGCAGATGGTTGAGTTCAAAGCTGTCATTACAAAATATAATTACATCCTAATTTTGCAGTAGGAGAAGAAAAATTGAACTTTTGTATTTGTTTTGACTCTTATCTATACAGATTATTTTCCTCTAATTTACTTTAGATTCTGGGTTTACTGTCACTCAAAGTCACTCTTTATTTATTCGTCTGCTGCTCAGTAAAAGGGTAGCAAAAGTGACGAATCATCAATCAAGCTGGAGTATAAGTGATCTTTTAATAGGGTTTTGTTTTCAAAATAGATAGCTGTTGAATGACAAAGCAAATGACTTTTCTAAGGAACAACTTTGTTGCTGTTTATTTCTAGCAATTTCCATTCCAAGGGAAATTCAGACTTTCCCCTCTGATGCAACCCAGCCCACTTGCTACTTATTGTAGCACAGAATCGTATTTGTTACTGCAATCCTGCCTCTAAATAACTTATTTTGATAAATACCTGATAGACCGTGTCCCAGTTTCTGGAGAACATTTTAATATTTAATTTTGCCATTTTCATGGAGATACATTTGAGGTGAACATTTTTATGGAGAAGGCATTTCTTCAATTTTATTCGAAGAGCAAATGGGAAAGTATCATTGTGGTGGCATATTTAATTATTGCCATTTAGAATGGGAATACATATTCGGTTTTGGCTTCAAGAACCTGATATAAAATAGTGGTAAAAAGTACAATTTTTTGCCTGTGTTCATCTGTGTTTGAAGAAATACACTAGCTGCATAATTCACATAATTTCAGGAGGTCGTAGACTTTCTGTAACCGTTCTGATCTGGAAGGAACAAGGGTTCAGGTTATTGGGATTTTTTGTTAGTTTATTTAGTTTTGGTGTTTTTTGCTTGGTTGTGTTGAGCAGGGTTGTTTTTTCCTTTATTTTGGGGAAAGGGAGGCAGGGAGCTTTTTTCTCTTTTTTTTCTTTTATGTTGGTAGCCAATATATGCGTTCATAATAGTACCAAATGTCCCCAGTCAGAAATGAGCTGTCACGATCTATGCTGTGTTTAACTGCCTTTGCCTATGATTCAGCCATCTGCCTTTTTTTTCAGTATTTTTAAAAGAAAAATGCAGTAGTTGGGACTAAAAACCAGGAGGAGAAGAGAGAAATTACTACGTTGAGCATAACAAAATAAGACCATGATTTACGATCACTTTACAGTTTCAAAATATTGCTTATCGGTGTCAATAAATAAATTATATCGGTTTTCTGCAAGTGCCACTCAGTTTGGCCATAATTTCTTAACTAATAGGTGTTATGAATCATAGACAAGATTTAATCCTGAAAAGAGATTTATTGGAGAAAGAGGCAGAGTGCATAGACAAGCAAGGCACACAAATAACAAACCAACTGAACAAACCAACAATAACTTGTGTATTACGAAACTGCCTTAGAAAGTTGGTTTAGTTTTTTTCCCCCTCTCAGACTGCATCCTTTACTCACTATGCCAGATTAATGTGGACAACAAGGATGAGACATCTGCCACTGTAAACTCTCTCTCAGCATAGGGAAAGCTGCCCTTGGCACAGCAGACCACAGAGATTCTGCAGGACAGGGGACAGCTTGTTGCTTTCATGTGCAAAGAACTATTTATACTCAAGCCTTCCTGTTTTAGTCCTAAACTTCTTCCTTGAAATTTTAAAAAGCAAATAGCAGTTAAAAAATGCACGCATCTTTGAAAAGCCTTATGCTTATACTTTACAAACGTAAGCTTGATAATTTGTCTTCTTCCTGACATATGTATGAATTATATGCATAGCTTGGAAAGTATTGTGACGGTTTTGAAGCCATGTTTAAGATACACTTGCGAAGCACAGTCGTGCCTGAACTTTGAAAGATTTGGAGCAATTTTTGGTTTGCAAGGAAGAATCATATAAAACCTCTGCCAGTGAAATGGGAAACCAGTTCAGTTAGCCCAGTGTAGATTTAAGAGTGAGTTTAAGCTTTGAAACTTACTGGTGATGCACTCTTCTGAACTGGGATTCTGGGGAAGTCTCAAAATTATTATAGGTGTTACTTGGTTTTATACCACAGAAACATCTGGGCCTCAAATTAGCTCAAAAGTCCTGGGATAGAGCTGTGAAAAGATTCCTGTAAGATTCAGTCAGTCTGTTTTGAATATCATGATATCTCAAGAGGTTTTAGGCTAAAAGAATTGGTAGTAAAGTTTTTTCTCTCTTTCTGCTCCTGTCCCTTTCTCCAAAGGTACTATTTGACTTTGCAGTCAAGGACTCTTCAAGTCTTGGAGCTCAGTCTCTGTGTGAGAAATTTTTGTTACTGGTGTCAAAGAGTGATGACACCCAGGTGGCAAAGGGCTACAGAAAACTTTCCAGGGTTAGTCCATTGTCCTGGTCCTCCTCTGCCTTCTGGCAGGTGTTGCACTTTTTTTGAGAGTGCATTAGCCACTGATTTTAAAATAATGGGGAAAAGCAGAAAGGGAAAAAGCAGTGGACCCATGCTTTCCCCTTAAATTTAGGTTGAGCATTGTTGGATTATTTTTTGGTTTTAATACTGTTTTTATAGCTGTGAACATTTTTATTTGGTATTCAAATACTGAGAAAGCTTTCTGTATGTCAAAAAGAGTAGCCTTCAGTCCGTGTAAAAGGGTAAAGATCTGCACCTTTATGCAAAATTAGGATTGTGCCAAAAATAGGATGAATATCCTCTGGGAGACAGCAAAACACTGATAGCACCATCAAGGAAAAATCCTAGGAGTAGTCAAGAGTTAGAGCCTTTTCATCAGCAGTGAGTATTTCTGAACATGGTTTTGCGTATGCCTTTTTGGTGTGTGTAGCTCGAGTAATAAATATTCACGTTTATGCCACTTCTCAAAACATCATATGAGAACTTTCAGCCAAGAAAATTCATAAACAGAAGCAAAGAGGGAGTCTCAAACTGCCAGAATATAAAAAAGGAACAGAATACATTTCAGTGTGCGTTTGTAAAGAAATGCGGTGAGTGTTATGTGAGAAAGTAAAACACCATGACACTGCACTCCCTATTCACACATGCTAAAGGCAAACTGTGCCTGGCCATGCAGTTCTTCACCTGAGGGCTCCTAGCTTTGCCATCAACCTCCACAACTGTTCCAGAGTCAACTTGCAGGCATGTAACGGCTCGGGAAATCCTCAGGGCCCCAAGTACAGGCTGATGAAAAACAATACTGTACAGTGACAGTGCTGCCCCCGCCTCTTCACAATGTTTTTTCCTCCTTCTGTATAAGGCACCAGCTTCCTTTTAGGGTAGGCTTAGTCGAGAGACTCATACTTTTTTTCCCATTTTTTATATGGTTATTAACTGCATAAACCAAGTCAATGGAAACGTGAATCGTCAAGTTACCTACAACTTAGGTGAACATAACAGGCATTGCTATCGCAGTGAAACAAGGCTTTGGTTTTGATATCCCCACTAAATGCCGGCAAAGAAAAATCACAAGTTGTTCTGTTGCACTGTTTTAATATAAGACCTATTTCAGTAATTATTTTGTGCTTATTTTTGTGCTGTAGAACATCCTGTAAAGGCAAAAACTCCTTTCATTTTTTCTGAGAACTCAATCTCTCTCCTAGTATTAAGAAAATAACCTTGCTCAGCAACTTTTTGGAATATCAGTAGTGTGTACTTTGTCTTGATTGGGAAATGCACCAGATTGCCATGCAAAATGTGTTTAACAGTCTCCTCCCATACATAGGTTGTGCAGGCTGCGTGTCCTGATGGTATTTGATTTTACCACAATTTATTTTAGCAGGGGAGCAATAGCTTGCCAAACTCTTGAATTTATATGAAGCAGAATTTTGAATAATAAGTTACGCAAACAGAGATAGATCTTTGATATCATTCATGGGTCCTCTAGGAAACAACAGTAACTGTCCTGTCAGGATGCTTGATTACTTCTTTAAATTGTTCTGAATATTCTATGCTTCCAGTGCGGTATAATTTAGAAAGTTGCCATTTAAATCCACATATCTTACTGTGATATTAAGTGTATTTAAACCCCATAAAATGCCTTCTAATTTATTTTTCATTTAGTCTATTTAATAAAATAGCAATAATGTTCTTTCAAGTGAAGGTTATGGAAGGAAAATTGCTCCTACTTTTAAAATATACTTCTCAATTTGCTGTACCGTTTATTGCACGGCAGAAGTCATTTACCCTCTGGAACATTCACTTAGAATAAAATTATTGCCTAATTTCTTTAAAAAACACTGGAGATTGGTCATGTTCTTCATAACTTTAAATGCAATTTTGTACATTGTTAATGCTTCATGGTTATGCCTAGCAGTAAATCCAAAATTTAATTTATCCTTGGTATTGTTTTCAATTTGCTTTCTGAAACTTTTGTCTTCTTCCGAAGTGTTTGGAGACGTAATAAAGAATGGCAAAAACTGTTATAATGATGATGCTTAAGTTATCTTACAGTGTTTTATGTTCCACTGCTGTTGCTCTCAGGTTTGTTCTTATTACAGAGGAAACCATTTTTAATATAGCCTATATTGGTTTTGAAGATGTATGAGGATGGCAAACTTGGTTCACCAGTGCTGCTGGGAGGTCATTAATTTCTGATGTTCCCACATATTTTGAAGATATCTAGGAAGAAACATTACAATAACTTTAAACCTCTTGAATCTGGTCAAAGTCCAAGTATAATTTCTGTGTTGGGAACCTTCTGTTCTCTTTTCTTCTTGCACCTCTGTGTGCAAGCCTTTCCTTCAGTCAGTTGCTGTATTCAGAGCATGAAAGTCCAAGGCTGAGCATTGGACTGGTATCTATGACATCTTGGTATTTAATTTCCATATGTCATTGATTTTCATATAAAATATTCTCCTTTGAAAGGCAACAACATGTGTTTCCAAAACTACCAGCTCTGAATATACCTCTGGGAACTCTACATCTGGCGGTGCTGCAACTTTGATGATATTGCTGTGGTTAAATGATATTTTTTCATTATATAATTGCCCTCCACTTACACCTGTGCAGTCCTGCTATTTTCAGTCAGTATGAGTATTTGTAACTGCTTGGAAATGCTGATTTGGCACACAAGAGCAGACCTAAAATCAGTTTCCCTTTGTTGTCCTGCAAACTATGTCCTTGGTTTATGCATTCTTGTGGAACAGTTTTGTTGCTGTCTAATTGAGTGTTACACTTTCCACAGCATTTTATAGACAAACCCCCAAACCATACAGCCCCTCCCCACACTCCGGAAGGAGATACTTCCAAAATCAGTTCAGTTTAGGGATGCAACGGAATATAAAAATTACGCTTTTTTGACTTCTAGCTTGGGTTTAAGATTTTAGTCTCAGGCCTCTTGCCATTGTCTTTGGTCAATTCTTTTCTTGAATTGCTGAGATTAATGCCTTAGGCTCTCAGTTTTTTCAGATATATCTGCTTAGTCCCAAAGACTTGGATCTTGGTCCAGGAAGGTTGAGTGGTATGGAGCTCAAGTGACTTCTGCACTCTCAGCTGCTTTGGGACTCTTAAAGATTCCATTGCAACCAAGAAGTGCCTACCTTCTTTTTCAAAATAAAGAATTAATCAATTTTTCACACTTTCCAATCTGAAGCAAGGTTTATTCTTCCAGAAGTATTAAATGCCAGAGATAATAGGAATTTCTATTTATTTACTTATGTGAATTGAAAGTACTAAGTGAGTTTCAGCTAGGAAAGTTATTGATCTTCCTTATAGATGTCCTGTTATTGGTTTATCTTGCATCTAAATTCTCTGTTGTTCATTGAGTGGCTCCTAAATATCTTTTTTCAGTACAATATCCTGCCAGGCATTAGAGCAAACAAAATGTGGAAGACACAAATAACCGGTCTAATACTGGAAAACACAGTAGCCTTGACAAATTAATTGAATTGAAATAAAAATGTGTAAATATTCACACGTGCTGCCTGGCATTAAGAGGATGTGAATTTCCTTCTTCTGTAGATAGCCAGGTGTGTTGGTGGAGGTTGTGTGTGAGGGAGGGTGATCCCACGGTCAAATGTAACCACAAAGCTTTTTAGTCAGCCTGGCTAAATGAATAAATTACATTACTTTTGTTATGAAAGGTCTTTTTTAAGTTAAGAAGGGACAAACATCTCATGAGAAATGGAAAAATACTGGGCCATGCATGAAATGAAAAGGAAGAAACAATAACTGGTAGCAAAAATATACACATGGGGGAAATAAAAGTCTAGGCTCTCATGTGATTCTTTAGGTTGACCATAAACCTCTCTCTGTGTAAGGAATATTTGAAATGCAGAGCCTTTCTTCCTATTCATATTCTAATGAAATATTTTACTAAAGTCTTTTTCAGAACCCACTTGTGATTTTCAAATTGTTTCCAAAGAATTGAGCACATTGTGAAAGTCACTGCTCTAGCCCCACTCTATGAAAGTTACCTTTGAAAATGTCTTTCAATAATGATGAAAAAAGGAGGATCCTTTCTCTTTGTGTGGGAAGATAACAGAAGTGTCGTACCAAATGTATATCTAATTGCCTCTGATGGTAAGACAAATGCTTATATTCAAGTCTTTAGAATGCCTTCTTGCACTTAGGTACAGAAAGAAACACCCACAAATCTGTTTTCAGAACAACGGTGTGGCTTCTGCTGTAGTTAGCTAAGAACACACTGGTTTAAATATTTCTTCCAGTTTCAAAAATAACATTATTGCACTTTGGCAACACCGCTTAGTCTGTTGTTCCTAAATTATTTATGAACTTTCCAAAATACCTTTCATTTTGTTTGTGGTGCCACTACAAGCTCCACAAATGGGCTCAGATTTAATTTAATGAGAATTTCCTGTATGTACAGTACAGCGTGGGCGTGTGTTTAGAGATGCACAACATTGTGTGGGGTTTAAAGCATGATGATTTGTTCTTTTTGTGTTTGAAAACGAATGTTTAATTCCCAAGCTCCTAACTTTTTTTACTAGGCATTAGGAGCACTTTTGGTATATATCGCATGAACATTCGATTGAAGATGGCTTGTGAAAAAAGGTTTCTTTTAAACTCACATAAAGGGGAATTAGGCATTATCTGGACTCAGAACTGTAGATAGACAGATAAGAGTAGAATGGCACTTGCTCACTTCCCCTTGTGAATGTATTAATCCCACCTGTCTATCATTTTTCCGTCTTATCCCTCTCCCTTTCCAGTCCATTGTTACATACAGCGTAATCTTCACATGTTTCCCGAAAGGAGAGTTTGATTAAGCTAACCTTTGCTTTACTGAACCAAAAGGCATTACAGGAAGTGTATCCTCTTCTTTGCTCTTTTCCCTTTTTATTGTTTGTTTTGCTTAGTGTTTTGTATAGCTGAAGCCCAAAGCGTAAGAAAAACTTTCACTGTGGAGATGCCATTTGTTTAATTTATTCAGCCGCTAAATCTGTTATCTAGCTGCCTCAGGTCTCCTGGTTTTTAGGAGGTATTTATGACTGTTTGTTTGACAAATTATGTTTGTGGTGTTCTCCTCTCAAGTTTGCTTGGATTCAAAGAATTAATGCCATCTTTTCCTGAGGATGGGAGTGGGGCTGTGCTTTTGGAGGCAGTGATAACAATCCCTGAGAGTAACTTCCTATCACACAGAAGTAGTCGGTGCTCTTGAGTCTCTTATCACAAAAGCATGATAATGATCCTGTACCCTGTTTTCTTCAGCTTGAGAAAGAGCTTGGGGATATTGCGGTGTTTGGAAAACATGAAGGAAGTGTATCTAAGTTAAAGCAGATGTGGGTAGGAACTGCTTTGCACACCTCTGGTCCCTGTAAAATGGATTGCAAGAGGAAGCTTGCCCTCCTTTGTCAGTAATAGTCCCACTTGTGGCTGAAGTATTGGTAGGCTTTATAACAGCTTCCTTTGAAAGGTATTTTTGTAAGAAACAATTAACACCTTGATAGCAGTGTTGGTTGTTTCTTCGTATCCTTTTTAACAATGGTGTTATTCTGCAGGAAATGTTTAATTTTCACCTGCTATTGGTTGTCATTTCAAAGGGGTTAAGGCAGGACTCTTCATCTCCTCTCTGTTAGTGCTGGGTACAGCATTCCTCGTAGCTGTGGGGAGTATTATCTCCTTACTGTTTTTTGGCCTATAACCTTGATCTCATCTCAGTTTTGATTACCTTTTATATCCCAGCATCTGCTTCCTTCTTACATGATTTTGTTTTTACATAAGAGCTCTAACATGCAGCTTTTGTTAGCCATGTGCAAATCTGAAAGTCACCACATCCCAATATTCTATTTTCTGTTCTTGGCAGATGACATAGCTGCTAATCTCCATCTACTCACATCTACTGCCCAAATATTTTTCGTAACCTGTGGCTTGTAACATTTTACCTGCTCTCCACTAGCCTCCCTTTCTCTATCACATCAGAATCAAGTGCTCATTTTTTCTGTCAGTGATGCAGGAGGCCTTTCCCAGCCTATGCGTTGTTTGTGTGCTATCACGACGTTGTGTCCTGCTTGAGACAGGCAGTGGCACGAGGATTTTGTCACTCACGTGTTGGCATGCTACAATTTTGTTCTATGCTTCCTTGTATTAACTTGGGGAGCACTTGCATTGACACACAAAACCATTCACCACCTCGTTTATTAGGTAGATCCTTAACACCTTGTTTCTCTAGGAGAAGCCTGACAGCAGCCAGGTACCTGGTGTGCCTGCCATCCCGACTACCTGGCTTCTCTCCACTCCTTGTCTTGTGCCTTGCATTTGGACTGAAAGGTCTTTAGGGCAGACACCGGCCCTTTTGTTTGCAGTCTGATAGGGACACAGGAAAGGCTCTAAGCTTCTACAAGACGATAAAATAAAGCTAAAAATGCAGGAATTATGTATATTGGAAGTGACGAATTTAGAAATTGCTAGTTATATAATGACTACTTTACTAGAAGAGCTTAGCCAACAAAGTTTGTTGCTGAAGAGGAATGGATAATTTTCTTCTTTGTCTTTTCCCCTTCTCACATAGTACCGTTGCTTTGGAATTTTTTTTTTTTTTACATCTACTAAGTTTGTGTTTCATTTACATTATTGAACTATACATCTACAAGCTGAACCTTTTTGTAGAAAAGGAAAGAGAGTAATTAAAAATAAAACCCAACATGTTGCATACATTTTTTATAATTTGAGATAGAAGTGAATTCTGAAAGTAAAGGGAATAAAAAACTCTAAAGCTTAGAAATTGCTATAAAGGAATCTTCACATGATTGTCTTGAACTAGAGCAATTAGTATCAAACTTAGATTTCTACCAAATATAAATTAAGAAAGCTATGTATCTGTTGAAAATTTGTTTGACTATACAAAAAAAATATTTTCGTAAAGTTTACTGTTCAGACTAATTTGAAAAAATATTTTGCTTGTGCTAATATCCACTCAGAATAGAAGAAAACAGGCTGTAATTCAGGCAAATTAAATTTGTCTTCCAAATGTAAATATCAACCCAATGGAGCCTCTACAGCTTTTTACTTTCCAACCTTTCTAAGTGAGATGTCTCCTTGGCATCCTGGAGCCTGACGAGCCAGGGAGCGATGATAGAGTTCTCTACCTCAGAGGGTAGAGCTTCACCTATGAGTGACTTTTTTACCTTCCTGAGACTTTCTCTTTTGCACTGCTAGTTTTTTTCTTACCCTTCCAGTTTTTCAAGTTCCAATAATTTGCTGCACCATTGCTGCTTTCCTCTCTTCTTGGAAACAGAACTACAGTGACAGTCACAGCTTATGAAATACAATGTCATTTTTGAGGCCTTTGCAGCTGTTTTTTGATTCATGTTTTGGAGTTGATTTTGGTTTCTTGTGGTTGTTTTGGGGGAGTTTTTTCTTGCTTTTGGCTTGGCTTGTGTTTTAGTTATTTAGCTTTTGTTATTTTTAAGTGCTCTTTCTGCTCTTCTCCACTGGAAGTGTGACTTGCTCTATAACATAAAGGAACTGGCCTGTTGAAGACATGATCCTGCTTGCATCAATGGCTCATACTTGATGTGTCAGAGGTAAACAGGGCAGGAAAACATACAACTTGTCTTGCTGAAGGTCTGAAGCTATTTCTAGAGGAAGAATTCCTTTGTGACCTCCGTGGTGAAATCCTAACACCCAAGAGTGTGACATTGCATTAAAAAAAAAATTTTACTCACCTTTCTTGCTTTAAATGGAAAAAAAAAGTTGTTATTTTTATACATGTTGTCAGTTACAAACTGATAATATAAAATTTCCTGCAGAAAACTAATTGAAAGGGAAGTAAATCTTATCTTGATTTACTCATAAAGCAAATCATAGTATTATATCTTGGTGATTTATCTTTATATTTCCTATACCAGTAACATAGACATCTTCACGTTACTAAAATGATTGTGCTACTGTGCTTGCAGTATTATTTTTGGTAGTATGAGGTAGTTGCATTTCTATTTCAGGCCTAGTATCAGCAGTAGATAATATGAAAATCTAGCTGTAGTAAACAGGTGTGGCTTTGTAATTGCACCCATGTATAGCACTTGAGCTTCCCTTCCACACACAAAGAAAAGAGCATTCCAGTATATAATATTTCTGTTTGAACTATTGTTGGAAAAAAAGTGGGAAAACTAGTTACTCTGTGTTTTCTAAATTATTAAGCATTTTCATCCCCATTCGTTCCTTCCATAACAGAGATAATGATAGTAGTATAAAAGATTAATTAAATAGGACTTGTTTGTGCTATTTGCTGGCATCTGTTCTTTAAAGCAGCCTGTCCATAGCTGTGCTCCAGGCGATGGGTGAGGAACTGCTGCATATTGACAGCCAAACTCGGTTCCCCTTGTGCAGTGCAGGGGACCTGCTGTTTTCTCTTTTTTCCCCCTAACACTGTGGCTGAGCAGCAGGATGGACTTCCCTTGAGAGCTGTGCTTGTGAGACCTAGTGCTGCCACATCACCCACATCACCTTTTGCATCTTCCTTCCATCTTCCTGAAATACTTCTTTAGGTTCACATTTTGCAACAGTAAAAGTGAAACCTCAATAGGGCGAAAAAGGTTCATTGCCTCTGCAAAATAACATACGGTTTCATAATGCTTTTTCTTGTGCTTTTGGAGAGCTGGCAAGGGATGGAGAAAGCTGCATGATTTTCAAAAATTGCAATGCAATGCAAAGCTTGACCCAAATTTTCCAGGCAGTGGAAGGTTTGAGCAAAATCATGTTGAAGGAGAGACAGTGTGGATTTGAAAGAACAGTATTGATGGAAAGAGCAAGGAGTTTTCGCTTTCGGTAGAGAAAAGTCTGTGGACTTCATGGCTTAAAAGAGAACTGTTAAGCTGACAACTCCTCAATTTCCACCACATCCCCTGCTAATCACTGCTTTCTCTGCTCTGTTCTTATCCAGACACAACCTAAAACTCAGTTTGAAAGAGAACCCTAAATAAATTCTCCTCTGTTTATTTCCCTCCACCCCACTCCTGTTGTTTTCCTATGCCATTAGATTAACAGCCAAACAAACAAAGAAACAAAACAAAGCAGAGAGGGATTAGAGGAATGAGTCATGAAATTGGAAATTTATAAATTAAATGAAGCCCTGGTAATGAATAGTACAAGTGCAGTTGTGTACGAGTAAGGACAAAATTTTCCTTTTAAATAACAATCAAAATTCTAAGGGTTTAATTTTATTTTTCCTCCTGGATTTTACAGTGACTAGGAATTTATTTGTAGGACCAGTTCTGCTCATATTCACCCTAGTTTTTCTTCTTCTGAGAGGCTCTTGCCATCAGTTTTTGCTGTAGCTAGCAGAAACCAGCTGTCAAAATGAGCTAGCACATGTAACAATCTTTCCGCAGTGTACTAGCATCTAATTTGGAGATTTTCTAAATAAATATTAAAAAATGAATAAGATATACTTGTCCTACTGTAGAAACGTTGATGGCAATTATGAGAAACCAAATACCATGGAGTTAACAGGTAGAAGTGGAATTAGATTCCTTATGGAAGGGATTCGTTAATTTATTTTCAAGTCTAAGCAATGTCAGTTTCCATTTGGTTGGAAATAATGCTTGCAGTTCAAAGATCACCTCTGAGCTCTGGTTATAATATGTTAATGACATAAAATCATCCACATCTAAATCATTTTAGAGATTGCATTTTCTGATCTGCAGTATGCTCTGCTAGTGTCAAGTACTAAAAACATAAATCAACTGCAGCTTTTCATCCTGCATGCATTTGTGCACAGCACATCCACTCCTTTGATAGACAGCAGCTAATGGATCAGAGAAGACCTCAGAAGACTTTTAAATATCAACATAAATCTGATCTGGTTTGCTTTCATAGTTTGCCATTATTTTAAACGAAATAAAATTAGGTTGTGTCATGAACACCATATTCAAAGTAAATATCAATACGTACACTCGGTTTGTGACATTTTGATTTGGGGAAAAGGTTTTCTTTAGCTACTGCATGTCAAATCCTAGGGATATGTACATGGGTTTGGTGTATCACACCAAGCAGCTGCTTATGCTCTCTAGGAAGAGGTGTAAAACAGAAGCACTGGAGGATTGTAAAGAGTACCTATTAATGAAGTCGTACTGGGTGAATGTTTTATAGGCTGAAATCTGGATATAGCTGTCAGTTGTGTGTTTGACACCTTTTCCAAACAGAGAGCGGGAAGATGCATCTTCTATTTGTTATGTATCCAGGCTGGTCTTACACACATCTCACCTTCATCAGTTAGCAGTCTGTTCTGAACAACCAGGCCAGATCCAACAGCTTCAGGAAGAATGTGATTATTCATTGCTTTTTAAAGTTAGGACCTGATTGTATTTCAAGGCTGGAGCTGATGGCAGCTATCAGCCCCAGCCTGAACCCCCTGTCTGTGTTCATATAAGCAGCAGACATGCTAGGAGGATTATGAGATTAATGTTTCTACCATGTGCTCTCTAATTCTTTAGTATTTATTTAAAACGTGCTAAGCAGTGTTTATTTTATGGTTGAACAGTCCTAGCAGTGCACTGGAAGTTGCTTCTTTTGTTGGCTATTTAACCCCAACCACTGTGGGAAGTAGAGAGTGTCATACCTGTTGGAAAAGTACAACAGCAAACATGAGACCAGTACCAAACCTTTTTTATTACTGTTGTTGTTATCAGTAAGCTCTGCAAAGTCAGTGTCAGAGGCCTTGATTAACGCAGGGCAAGAGATAAACTCTCGTGAGGTGGGAAATTCAGAATAGTGCATTCTCTGGCTATTGCTTATTCCACTACAGCACGCCGCTTGCCTGTCGTGTTTTTACATTACCCATTTTCCACTGATTGATTTTTAAAGTGACAGAACATATTCCTTTCGTATCATAAGGAGCTTAAATGTGTGCACAGAGATTATGCACTGAAAGGAAGATTCTCCCACAAAAACAGCTGAATGCTGTACATGTGGGGTTTTTCCTTTGATTAGAAATCAGTTCTTGAGGAGTTGGTTATATGCACTGTAGAATTCCAAGATAGATCCTTTCTCTGCACAGGGGTGCTAGCATGTATCAGACAGGAAGACAAATAGGGTTTTCTAAGATAAGGTGAGCATTTATCAGCAGAAGTGATACTTGTGAATTCTTTTCCCTCAGTTGTTGAAAGTCTAGGTGGTATAAATTTTAATGAAGAATGGGTTGCAAAGTGGGGAAGAAATAAACAAGTCTGTACTTATTATATGGGAATGTGCAATTTCCACACGATCGATGAAAAAATAGAGGAAAAAAACTTGTTAAAAAAAATTCTAAAAGAAGTTACCTGTCTCATCCCATTGGCACAACAGCTATACCCCTGGCCTTCTTTGTACTAGATTTGTTGTGGTTTTCAAAACCTTAAATACAAAAACTTTAGTTGGCAGCATTTATGTGTTCTTTTGTCTTCATGTATTACTTTTTATTAGCCACCATGCTGGTACCAGTAAGACCTAATTCTCAACTTCTAACCAAGCTGCTGCCCGTCAGGAGCACGCTCTCTGCTTGCTTATACACTTCTCAAACCTTTGGCATTCTCCAGCAAGATGTGATTTCTCTGGTCTCCGGGCTGGATCTGCTTTACTGTTTTTGTGATTTGTGCAGTGGACTTGCTTTGTGTTCATTTGAGATTAGAGAAATGTTCCAGATTTATTAGTTTTCTGTTTAGGTTATTTAAGTGAGTTGATAGTTGTCTGTGTCAATCTGAAGTGCGAATCTTCTTTTTGTCATACAATCAGTCCAGAAAGTATCTAGTTCTGGCAGTTCAAATTCCCTATGACATTTGAAATAAGTTAGGAGAAAAATAAATGTTGCTACTAAGAACAGGAAGGTTTGCCAAAACAAAGCTTTCTCTTGTAATTCTCCTGCAATTTTTACTAGTGTTAAGACTCTGCATCAGAAGTAAAGGCCCAAAAGTATGGATACAGAAAGCCAGGGTGTGTGTTCCCACCATGCCTGATTCAAACCCTCATTTTGAATGTGTCACATTCCTGATTTGTCTTCTTTGAAATCCTCTCATTTGTAAGTGTGCCACGTTGCACTAGTAATTAACTTCTCATTAGGTCTGGTGTTAAGCCTTGCTGTCCTGTGCGGTAGGTGATATTATTTAACGTTTTATTATTTGGGATAATGCCAGGCAGAGGGAAAAAAATCCATCCCTGCAGCAACACAGCATCTAGGCCACTGTCCTCTGCTGAAGATGTAACTTCAAGTGCAGCCTAAATTGGCTGTTCAGGACCTTGACGTGGGACCTCCCAGGTGAGCATGGGATGATTGGCAGTTTTGCTTAGTGGGATGGCTTCTCTCTTTACTTTATTCAAGAAAGAAATCTTCATGCATGCATGGGAACTTCCATAGCCCTTCATGCTGAGCAGTGGAGATTCTCACAGAACAGGAGTATTGGGACTTGGCTTGTTCTCCCAAACTGTTAGGCCTTATTTAACAGCAAAGAGGATTTACACTGCTTGTGTCTCCATACAAATAATAATAGTCTCAAAGACCAAGGTTTTTGGTCCATCACATAATCCTAAGGAACAAAAAGCCTATATGATATATTAGATATGTAACTTCTTTTATAGATCTACATAATGGGGGTCTAAAGAAACAATTCATAACACCTCTGGAGTGGAATAGGGAATAAAACCCTGTGTAGCCTTCTTGAACCTGTCACAGTGCTTAGTAGAAGGGACATAATTTCCTTTATGACTTTGTCGGAAAATTCATCTGCATAGCGAAGTGAGGGATTATTTATAAAAATCTTTAATTATGTGAACAGTTCTTTGTAGCTCTCCTTTATCTCTCTAGTTCTATTATTAGTAGAAACTGCAAAATGTCATTCTCTACTTTTAAAGGAAATAGTCTTGAAATATTATGTGCAATTTCTTGGAAGAAAGCTAGAAGCCCTTCCTTTTGTAGAGATCAGATGTGCTCAAGGGTGTGTGCTCCATTTCAGCCCTGATCACATACACATATACACACTTGCACTGTCTATGCCTTCTTATTCATACTATCTAAAAAGCCCCAGACAACAGCCATCACTTGGATCTAGCTAAATATCACCAGTATCTCTGCGAGTACTGGTGGCCATAGACAGAGGTCCTGAATGATACATCGCTTACCTTGGGCCAAACTGATACTAAACATATGGGCAATAGTACTTGCAGTCATTGAAATAATCTCAGCAATTTTTGAAATTTATTTTTCATTGTGTAGGCTGGGCTTTCTCCCTCACCTAAGTTGCACAGGAGAACTTGTCACCCACGAAAGTGTCACTGAGGTGAAATGTAAAAAGGCAACTGCTGATTTATATTCTATGGGATGCCAGAAAGCTGCCTGTCTCTCATTAAGCAATTTTGTAATTTAACCTTTGTATATGAAACAAAAGATCTTTGAAAGTTTCTGAAATGAGAAATGTTCTTTCCTTCTTCTGTGCCTCACTGAACTACAAGTATGCAGTCAAAACTGATTAGGGGAACTGAAGAGAATTAAGTAAATATGTCTCAGTATAAATTCGCAGAGAAAACAAACCAAAGGGGCAAATAAGTAATGAAAAAAAAGTAGAAGTGAGTGTGGCTTTTTTAATGTCATTGCAATGTTCATACATGCCAAATTTTCTCCAGTATCCCACTTTTCATATTTTAAATTGCTGTGTGGTGCTTTATTTTATTTTTATGTTCCACATTAAAAATCTTGAACATTCATAAAAGGGTCATACTCTCTTCCCATACTGAGAATGAAGATTCTTCAAGTGACCTAGTATCAAATGCTCATGCTGCTGTGAAAGCCTGAAATTTAGTGTGGTTTGATTTGGTTTTCCCAAGGACACATTGGATCAGTGGAATCAAAGGACAAGTTTTTCACGTTTCACTCTTGCAAGAAGGAGTAAATAAGTCACAGCCTAAATCCTCCCATTCATAAAAAGCTAATAGGAATCAAGCAAGTTTGAATATCAGTTAGTTAAAATGTAAAAAGGAGGGGAATTATGAAATGCAAATAACCTAATGAAGTGAAAATAGGAGCATATGTCCTCGGAATTAACAGAACCAAAAATTTTGAGAATTATTGTTTATGTACCATGTTAAACCTTTAAATCATATGCATTTGAGTTGCTTGGCTTTGCTCAAAGATATACTAATCCTAGTAAAAAATAATTTTCATGTTATTATTATATTTTTATGCACTTCTGCATCATTAGAAACCCTTTGTAGCCTAGAAGGAAAATAAACATGTTTAGTATTTGAATAACCAATTAAATGAAAGAGGATAAGCAGAATTTGCCTGAGCAACCTAGACTGAAAGACTCCTTTACGTTTACAGTATAATTTTAAGTCTTTGGGGTGGTGGAGCTTCTGTACTTAAAGTATTATGCAACATTTTATAATATACATGATTTATAGTAAAGAAAAGCTTTAATGTTTAGTGGGAAAATTCCCATATTAGTTGTTCTTGCTGTTTTCTAAAGTTGCAGTAATTCTGTATATTGTGGCACACCTAAAAATTAAGCAGATCTTAAGGTCGTAATGTGCTGAATAGAGAAATTTTAGAAGATCATGGCAGAAAAACAAAGGATGTACGTGATGGTTTGATGGAGTCCTACCAACCGATTCTTTTTCTCTTGGCCTTTCTCCTTTCCCACCCTGACCTGTGCTTTGCTCCTGTGTTTTGCGCGGTTCTTGCAGCGACACCTCTTTACCTGTGCCCATCGTAGCACAGCTCTGCTCAGAGAGGCACCAGCTGCCCCAGGCCACGTGAATGTGGCAAGCACAGCCCTTACCCTAGCCTGGAATACCCGCTCTCTCTGAACAGAGAATTTCCTCAGGCCCAGGCGCTGCTGACCGCGGTCTCACTGCTTCGGGCAGCTGGGAGTGCACACGGGGCAGGCGTGTGCCCGTCTGAGCAAGACTGGTTCTCTGTGTGACTGTGCCACACGGCCGGCTCACTCCGAATTTTCTCCCTTCTCTTTAGTTTTATACTGAGTGACTCTGGGTTCACTGACACAGAGTCTGCCTGCACATCATGAACTCTTGCTCGAATCGTTTGCAAGTTGCGTCAAGCTCGTGTGTAGTTTTTGGGATCTTTGTATTTGAAGACCTTTGCAATTCCTAACTCTTGTAATCTGTTGGTTTTTTTTAAACTTACTCAACTGCACTGTTGAAAAATTAGCTTATTTCTTAAGAAATACTTTTAAGTGTTGCTAGAAGAAATACTTTTAAGTGTACAAATTTTCATTTTACCAGAACAGTTTCACAGTATTGTGAGATATTTTAGGTCTAGTCTGAAAAATATTGCTAAAAATTTCCAAGTACAAGTGGGGTCAGTGGTTAATTTCTTCTGCAGTATGTGTCTGGTACTTCACTTGTGCCTAGTTTCAGGCATCTAACAAATTAACATTGAGACATTCATACATTCCCTCGGTTATGGTCTGCTTGCAGAGAAGCCCCGTAAGTCTTTTTTAGCACGATGTTTTAAACCACCATAATAAACATTTAATCTTTCAATCAGCCCTAAGAGCTATTGTGTGCATGCTCATCCGCATCTTTCTGTTGGAAAGATTGCTTCAGTTTTCAAATGCCAAGTAAGCATATCATTGTGGTGATTTGCAACTGTGTCATGGTGTAAATGTTAAAGATGGAACACAGTATTAAACTCTTTTTACATAGTAACAGATAATTTGCCTAGGTGATCTACAATGGGTATTTCATCAATAAAATTTTGAAATAAAATAGCAACTATGTGCAACACTGTGTTAAGTAGTAATTATATAATATGTTACAAATCTATAATCATATACTGGAGAGGTTGTGGGAGCTGCAGGTTTTGAGGAATTCTGCGGAGTGACAGTGGGGAAGTTTAAGTAGTCAATGTTCATCTTGCTATGTAGTTATCCTGGTAGGGAATCAAACTGTTACAGTGAGGCAGTGAAGATTTACTGACTGATAACCTGATGACATTGTTAAGGCAACACTGAATTTGTGAAGTCCCAGATCACTTCTTGTGACTGCCTGCACTTTTCCTGTGGGTTTTATGAAAAGAAGACAGAGGGCTATCTTTTATTCCAAATATTCTATTTTGCCTTTTCTTTCTGAGAGATGGTTTAGGATAGGATTTAAAATAAAAAAACAAAGCAAAACACGATCTTCTGACTTCATAGTAGAGGCCAAAACCAATGGCTTCGGTTTCTAGTACTGGGGGAACGGTGTGGCTGGCAAGGTATCTGTAGCAGGTGATTAATCCTTTTGAACATCTGGCCATTTATTCAGATGATTGTTTTGAAATTTATAAGTGTTAGATCATTAACACTGAGATTAGTAATATGATCTCTGCCACTCTAGCATGAGATGTATCCCAAATGTTAATGAATGCATCTATGTAGCATGGTAGTAAAAAAAATTATCTCCAGTTTGCAGACACAGAATAAATATTGAATATTACTACCTTCCCAAATCTGCCAAAGACATTAGAGAAATTATCTGTGATTCGCCTAAAATTAAAGAAATAGAAAATATTTGACAAGCTTGGGAATTGTACCCACAGCATTTGGGTTTTGAGGAAGACCTTACCTCTGTCTTCTTCAATTAATCTTGATAATTATGAAAGCATCATGTCATCCCACAGAATACTCAATGCTTTTCATCTAGAGGTATCAGAGGGTATTTAACATTGCTAATGTGAATTCTAATTCATGTAAATTGCTTCAGGAGTGTGGCACATTTCTACCCAAACACTTTTTATTTCACCGAGCACTTGGCATTTAGTTAGTCTTCGGAGGATGATGCATACTAAAACATGCCTGGCATAATATGAAAACAGCAGTATTTTGTGGAAGTGATACAGGAATAATACATAGATAATAGTACTCTGCCGACAGTGATACATAGCAGCCACTTGCTTTTCTTCTGGTGAAGTCAATACAAACTAAACACTTTCATTTTATACTGCTGAAAGCTCAAAAACTCCATGATTATTTTAGTCCCTTTTTTCTTGTTTTCTCTATACTTTTATCTGGTAAGTGGTATGTTAACCTCATTCAGAGGCTTCCCCAGTCCCTATCCAAAAGATGAAGCAAGGATGTAATCAGCCCTAGCCTCATTAAAATCTTTCTAATGTAATCTGTTGTTCTCAAAAAGCTTAGCCTCAGATCTACCAAATGTATTTTAATTATGTTTTAGATGGATTGCGTCTGGAGCTATGCAGTTGCTGAAGCAAATTAATCCATTACATCAGCCAGTTCAAATTCTTTGTATGATAATATTTACAAAAGACTTGCAGACTAGCTAAAGAGACTCAATACAGCTTTTTCAACAGCAATTTCTTATATATCATATTTTTGTCTCCAACTTATGCATGGATTCTATTAAAAAAAAAAGACAAAAGACAATGTATGCTTCAGTGTGACGCATATTTTTTGCTCACAAAAAAGAGATTAGGAATGATACTTAGCACAGGTGCAATCAGCAGTGAAGCTATAATAGTTTATCTAATTCTATCTAAAATCCTCATCACTCATACTAGAATCGTTACAATTAGGAATTTATTATTGAAAGTATGCAATAAACAGTAGATACATTTGATGATGTTAAATAGAAAAATAAATTTTCAATTAAAGTGTGCTATCCTGAAAACATTACTTTCCCATGGCAAATGATCCCATTTTGTTTAATAAACAAACACGAAGCAACCTGGGAAGTCAGTGTGTTGACCAATTCATTAATCATTTTTTAAATCTTGCTAAATACAGTTTATTGTCTTCAAAGTACCACTAATTACTTCAATTAGCTTTGAAGTGTATCTTTTCTTTCTCTGACTGTGCCTGCAATTTTGAACCCAAGAGGGCTTTCTAGTCTTTAGACGCGTTTGTTTCATTTCAAGATAAAATTCAACTCCAAGCCTCTTTTAACTGCCTGTATCCTTAAAGGAAATGTGGAGCCTGGTCACAACTTTTCTTTCTCCCTCCATGTGGTGTCTTTGGCTGAATGGGAAACCTGGTGGACCTGTTGAAGTTTGGTCAATAAACAAATATGGTTGGGGGTTTTGTCCTGGGGGTATTTGTGAGGAATGATGGTAAGCACATAGTTAGAGATTTTAAAAGAAAAATAATTTATGATTAGGCTGACATTGAAGAGAGTTTAACGTTCTACACACTCTGTACTTGAAAGTCAATCCTATTATTCTGGCAGCTATGTATGGGTTTGGGAGCTCATCTACAGGGTATCTTTTTTTCTGGAAATGAGAATATGAGGTTCCCAAGAAGGATGAAATACTGATCTTTATCTCATTGTCTCCTCTCAATTATCATCCTCCACTCTTGTAATAGGAGGGTCTTCTAAGAAAATGCAGGGAAAGTTGTCTTGGAAAAGGGAGGGGGAAGAGGATAAGAGGGAGAGTCACATCTAGGGAAATGATGAATGGAGGAAACATTTCACATTTTTATCATCTTTGTTAATATCTTTTTAAAGTCTCTGTCTTTTTATTTCGTCTTGTCAATTTATGGGAGGAGGATGTTTTCTGACAGCAGAGATGCGGTAGAAATCCCAGAATGAAGTGCCAGGACTGCTCAAGATGCTGTTAAGGTGCATCTCAGAGGAGCAGCCACCTCACTCTGTGTGTGCTCAAAGATGACAGATCCTTTTCTCCTTATTAGTTAGTCAGGGAGGTCTGAGGGAAGAGCGTTTTCCCCAAGTGGTGCTCAGTTAGGAGCCCTGGTTCCCCGGGGCACTGCAAATGGGGTTGAAAGCTCAGCAGTTTGGCATTTAAATCACTTTGGCCTGTGCTCAGTGTGGCTTAGCACACTGGCACTGCACAGGCAGAAAGCTCAGCTGCAGAAACAGCCTCATGCTGCTTTGCTTTTGGTTTTCCAGTGTTAAAGTGCCCCCCAGGAGATCCTCTGTGTGGGCTAAACATTTGTTTTCCATGGATTTCGTATTCCTGGGGCTTGCATAGTTAGACCTTTTGTGTGTTAGCTCGGACCCTGCTCTTGGAGCCTGTGCTTGTGAGCGCTCGCAGTAATACCATGTGAGGTGAAAGGTTTCTTGAAAACTGGCATCCTCAGCTGGTGACTTTTTATACTTGGCAAACATAGGTCTCAAATAATTCTACATTGTTTGCTCCTTCCTTCCTTGTTCATTTGCTTCCTGGTGGAAAAAAAAAAAAAAAGGTTTTTTTTTTTATTTAGAGTTATTTTTTTTTTTTAATAAAAAAAAAAAAAAACCAAAAAACAAACCATCATTCCTCTTATTTACAGGATAAATAACTCCTGATCATTTTTCACTGATATTCTTTTTTTCTTGTTTGTAAAATACTTAGGAGTCTAGAAAGCGGATTGTTTTCCTGTTAACATGTAGGTAAGGTTTTTAAAGAGGGCTTAAGTTTACTATAGAGACAGAAGTAGAAGAATCTCACAGCCCCATCCCCAAACGTCTGCCCATGCCTGAAGTTATCTACAGTGTGGGCATTTCAGCTCTAGTTACAACAATTTTTGTTATGTTCAAAGCTTTGCTGTCCTGTCATACTTAATGACAAATATTACAGCTGTGGCTTGAAAAAGAAAGTTCATGAGCTACATCAGCTCCTCTGCAAGATAACTTTTCTGCTCCCAAACACTTGTATGGTCATACTGCTCTTATCCTTACTGTTGCTTCGCTATGAAGTGAGAAAAAGAGCCAATATATAAATTATACCAGTTAATAAAATTGTATTCACTCTTACAAATGTTGCTCAAATTTCATCCTTAAGGTTAATGTTTAAGTTGTATTCATTTATTGAATTGATTCTTTCCAACCTGCTCAGCTTTGCTTTGACATTCACATTTGAAAACTAAATCCCATTTTAAACTACAAAGTCTTACAAGACTTGGCATTAAAGACAAATGTTATTTTGTATCAGTTATGTTGTATCAACCTTTAGATTGCTAAATTACGGAGAAGTTTAAAGTCTGTCATGAAAACACAAAATCAATGGTATTTAAATTGCTGGTTCTTTCTTAGGTGCAGCTTTCTTGACATACAAATTTAGAAGCTTTTTCTATGTCACGTGTGAGTTTCCTAGGCCTTATATATCTTTGCTCTGATATAAAGGGAACACACTTTTCTGATGAGCATTAGCATTGTCCTCAGTGCAATTCTATTGCATTGCAAGACAGCAATTTGTTGCAATAAATCCAAATTTATTGGAAGTTAGTGAAATTGTTTGAGCACAAATTTCCCTTAGCATTTTGAACATTCTTTCAGTCATTCTTTTCTCTGAAAAATGCTGGAGAAGGTTCACAGGGGACCATGTACAGTGCTTGTCTGTATATTATCAAGCTTTGTTTTTGTTTTATTCAAAATGTTTTACCTGCAGGCTGCTGAATATTTTTATTGACCAGTTTTCTCAGCTTATGTTTCTACCTCAGTGGTAGAAAGAGTGATCTTCTCAAAGTTGAGAATATAAAACCTAGTAGTTAAATATTTTTGAAGGGAGGATCCCTCCCCCCCATTCAATATAGGCACCAAATAAAGGTTTACTTATCTGCTATGGAAACATTTTTCCAGTGTGGTCTTCAAACTGAATTGGTATCTGCAAATTCAATAGGTAATTTAAACGATATATCAAATCTTGAAAAACCTTTTTATTTCCTAAACAGAAATATGTCCTATTTTCATGAATATGTTTGAGAAAGTGAACACTTCTACTTCCACCTCAAGGAAAAGGTGACACACCTTCTCAGAATCAGGCCTGAATAGCAAGTGCCTTTCTAATGCTGCCAGTACTGAAAATAGTCAAGTCACTGATTTAATTCTCGGATTGTTATTACAATTCACTTGTTCTTGTTTTGATTGCAGATGGAGAAGAGTAAATATTTTGCCTTTAAGCCTAAACCAACTTACAGAACACCTCCTTCCTCTTGACTTCAGACACAAGTGCAGTGCATGTGGTCTCTGTTAACTTCAATCAATAGAGCTTCTGATGCCCTCTGGCTTAAGTCTCTGACTTATAGGGAAATTTGTTCCACCAATATATTCAGGAACTACGTAAAACTAAAGTGATATTGAATGAGAAACATTAATACTTTATTGGCACAGTGAAAGAGGAAACTGTGTTATGATGCTTTTCTTTTTTGTTTTGCTTTAATAAATGGATTGTGTATTCTTTGGAGCTGATAGTTTCCTAAACAAAGTGTATCGTATTTTCTTTTTTCCCTTGCATTTTTTCAAAGCTTCTGCCTGCTTTTCTAAAGGAAAATTGAGAATGGTTTGTCAAAGCCTGGAATGCAAAGGGGAGAAAAAAAAAAGAGGATGGTAGGCTGATAGGCATTCAACGCCATAGGACTTGTTCAAAAAGGAGACCGTACAGAATTGCTGTTTTAAAAGTAATGACACAGAAGTGTGATACATGTTAAAAAATGAAATAGACCTGCAGAGAAGCTAATATACAGTCTAAATTTGTATCCAAGATGCTAAAATAATTCTACAGTTAAATCTTTTGACATAATTGCTGTGTATAATTTATGCAACTTTCCCTTAAAATAGTGCATTCAGTCATTTTTTTATGTTTACCATTTTGGAATAGCCACAGAAGTCTGTTTTATTCTTAACTGAGGTCATAAAGTTCACTATCTAAAGTAAAACTATTCCTAGCAACTTTTGCAGCTAAACAGTTCCAACTTTCTCAACTATGAATGATCCTCACGGTAATAAATTATGTTCATTGAAAAGACTATTTGGTGACCTTGTTCAGAGCGCCCCTAACTGAGTGTAGGGGTTTGAGTTCTTCTTTTGTTTTGTAGGGTTTTTTTCTCTTTCTTGAGGCATTTTCCCCATAGGTGTGGCTGATGGCCCATCATGACTGGATACTTCACAGACAAAGGGGGTTATCCGCTCAGGGGAGAGGGCCGGTGGCCTCTCTCTCTCGTTACCTGGGAGTGCCCAGGGTGGGGGGGGGGAGAAATACCGCGAGACGGGAGACAGGAGACGGCGGGGCGGGAGAACAACCCTCTCTCCTGGGGCTCGGACACGCTCTCACTCTCTCGCTCGACTGGAGAAGAGGAAGGAGGCGGCCGAGGCTGTTTGGAGAGGAGTTTTTCGGCTGTCGTCGGGGACCAGCCTGGTCCTGCTTCTTTTGCCGCGGGTGAACTCCTGCTCGTAAGAGCAGCCCTTCAGACTGAGACCTTATTAACACCCACCTCGCTAAGGGAAGGACTTTTCTTACCATCTCCGTGGGTGCCCCGACCCCCTCCTCTGCCTGCCTCCCTGGGCGCCTGGCCCCCACCGCTTCTTTCGGGGCTGGTCCCAGCCTTCGCTGCTCTGCAGCCCCGCACCTCCTGCCTGCTGAGACCTCCCGGGGCTTTTCCCACTGCGGCTCCAGACCGTCATACATCTCCTCCACCATCCCAGGACTTCTGCCCATCTCTGCCGTCCCAGCTTGTTGCCGACGGCCTCTTACTGTTTTTTTGTGGATTTGTTTTGTTGTTAATACCAAAATTGTTGTTGTTTTTGCCTCATTAGATATACTAGTAAAGAACTGCTATTCCTATTCTCATATCTTTGCCTGAGAGCCCCTTAATTTCAAAATTATAATAATTCGGAGGGAAGGGGGTTTACATTTCTCATTCCAAGGAGGGCTCCTGCCTTTCTTGGTAAACACCTGTCCAAACCGAGACACTGAGGATAAACTGATTTCAGATATGGAAAATTGTTCTGTGGAATTCCTATAGAGTGAAAAATGTTCTTAGGTTCTTCAAAATCTCTTATACAAACAAACAAAATGAATATAATGTAAAAATTGCTTCCCAGTTGCTCTGATGTGTGACCAGATTCTCATCTGTGCAGATACGTTTTCGTCTGTCAAAGTTTAATGTAAGATAATTTACTAAAATACTGTGAGTGAAAATATTTGGTTTTGGTAGCTGTTAGCACCAAAAACTGTATTGGCTGATATATGCATGCATGTGTTCTCTCCCTTTTGATCTTTCTTGATGTTGAACAGCTAGCATTGGTATTTGCAGTATTTCTGTTTAATTTTTTTTATTAAGTTTACAAAGCTAGATGTAAGCACTGAAGAGTCTCAATGGAATTAAATATTAAAGCACCCTGAAGCTACTTTTAGTGCTGCAAAATGAGAAAATGGAGATAAGAAAAAAAACATGCTCAGCATGTAAATTTACGTTTCCAAGTAATAGGATTTGGCCAGGAACCACTATGGTTTTTTGTTTTGTTTTTTTTCACCTCTCCTCGCTTGTAGTATTTAAAGCAGTAAGAACGTGCCAAGGACTATTAGATTTTTAAAGTGGTGCTATACTATAGGAAACAGGAAAATGTTTAAGTCAGCAGACTATCATTGATGATTGTGTGCTAAATTTCTGGAGATTTCTTGAGTGGGGTTCAGGATGTTGACACCAGCTGGTCAAACTGCATTTGTCATTTGTTTGGAGCGGACTACATCTGCTCTGTTGTCACTGCTCTCCTCCAGTTACATCCATGCAGCCAGATTCACTGGGAATTCTGGCTTGCTTTTCCTGCATAATCTGGACCAGGCATGCATGATCTTCCTGTCCCCGGTCTCCTACTGAGTCCATGGTTTTGTTGTTGGACTTCGAACACATTTGATCACAAGCCCAGTTACCACCAATAACAAATCTGTGTAACCCTGAGGAAGCATTTCTTCTCCAGGTGTCATGCTCTTGACTTCCCCCACGCAGCCTGAAAGAATTTTATTCCTTCTGATTCCATGATAATATCAAAGAGTTTCATTACTGTCCTTTCTGCATCTCTGCTTTCTGTCAAAGTTTCAGCATCCTGGAATCATGGGGAAGCTCTGGACCAGTTTTGTCCAACCTCTGCCATACTTTTTATATTAAGAACCATTATAAACTACTTTCTTCTAGCTATTTCTTCTGTTTGTGGTTCACATTCTTGCTGGCATTTGGATGACACATTTAAAAATAAAAATTAATTTTAATTTTTAGACGCTGTAACTCACCATGAACAGTGCTTTGATTACGCAAGCAGGCAGCGAGTGTAATATTGAGAATTCTATGTCAATATTCAGTACCAGAGCTGCAGGCTGAATTTTCTGTTGGTTATACACAATTGTGAAATAAATTTTGAGAAGAAAATAGGTAAAAATAAGTAACAGAAGGGATGGAAATTGAGCGTTGTGCGGAACTCCTAATTCAGTTTCTATCCATGAATTAATTTTCAAAGCAACTGGATAAATTCTCGTCTTATTCTTTAATCATTTCAGACATTAATTTCTGAGAATCATATCTGAGGTAATATCTTTCAGTATAGAGTTTTGTCTGTAGACTTCTAGATCCTACTTGTAGCTCTTTATTGCTTGTGCATTAGTCATTGCCCTTTTTAATATTCTTAGAGATTGAAATAAGTAAAATCAAAGACAAATATCCTGGATACAGCAACAAAGAACACTGTTATAAATCTTAATAACTTTTCTTTTACATTTGTCTTCAAAATCAACAAGTCATTCAGACAGAAATAGGACCAAATGATGCTGGTTTCTGCTGAGACTGAGTTAATTTTAGCAGTAAAATGAATTTTTGTATCCTTGAGAAGACAGCTTTGTGGTTCTTCTTGATATGCATCATTTCCACTAAACAGAATGAGAGTCAAAATCCTCAATTTTTCTGTCTTGTTCCAGTGAGAGTAAGAATTGGATGCTTAACTTGTGAGGTGACGAATACACCTTCAGAACAATACCCGTTCTAAAGGCAGAAGTGTCTGGAGTTCTCTCATAAACTACCCAAGCGAAACTGCTTGCCTTCCATACCTTTTTCCTTCTTAATGTTTTTTTAAAAAGATGTCTGCAAATATTTGGTTGGAATCTTATCTAGGGTGTAGTGAGCAGCAGAAAATCAAGAGGCAATTCTGATTTCAGGCATATTCAGTGCACGTGAACTTCTCTCGGCATGAGTTTCAGACTTCACTGGCTGAGTGTTAATTCGATTCAGTCTCTTGTAAGGGCTTTCAGGAAAGTAATTTTGTCTTTAACTTCTAGTAGTAACAAAAGGCATATTCTAAGACAGCAGCTTTTATGGCAATACAATGTAATGATACACTCATGAAAGAGCTGATTTGCATTTGTGCTTGGCATTGGAAAGTGCAATGCGTGTTATGCATTCATTTTAACATTGATAAATGAAAAAGGGACTGAACTAAAACCTCACCTTCCTAATTAATTATCTCATGTGATCATAAAACTGTTTTGGTGTTACTGCCTTTTTAGTAAGATGTCCTTAAAAAGAGCATAACTGTTCTGTATTTCTGAATATAACTTTAACCCTTAAAATAATGACCTAACTTAAAATATGTATTGATCCTGTTTTATGCTTTTCTAGTTCTACTTTGTGGCAGTAGACACTAAAGCACCATAAGGAAATCAGTGTCTTCCTAAGCAGCCAAGAAACAGAGATTTTGCCTAGAAACTCTCAGAACAAGGTGCTCTCACGTAGGTAGCATGTGGACCTGCAAACCTGACCCGACATCTCCTTACCCACAGAGCTATTAATGTTAAGCAGAAATTAATGTGGGCCAATCCTTCAGTGCTAACCACACATTGTGATTTGATGCCTTCTGACATCCAGAGTCACTTTAGAGCCTAGGTAACCTGGATATGGGAAGACATTAAAAATGTACGCTCCTTTTCTCTCGTTGTCACTTTCCTGTGATGTTTAACTTTAGGATCCTCAATATTTTGTTGCTGACTGCATTTTTCCTATCCCTGCTATTAAAACCTTTGTAGCTGGTGAGTTGGCCTGATGCCCACCCAGTCATTCTCTCATTCCCCTTTCTTGATGGAACTGTAGGAGAAAATAAGATGGAAGAACTTACAGGTTGATATAAAAACAAGGAGGCTTCTTACCAGGTAATGTGACAGAAAAACAGACTCACTTTTGCAAAAGAATTGTTTTAAAGGCCCAAAGAAAGGCTCTGTAGGTTTTTTTCTCATTTGCTATTTCAATTTGAATACTCAAAATGTTCCACTAGCCTAAAACAATTTCTGACATAACTTGGAATAGCATATTCTACTAAAAATCTCTGCTCTTTTCTTGCCTTTTTTTTTAATCATCTATTGCTAGTATTACATTTGATGAGTGTTTCAAGAAGTAATAATTTGAAAGTTAGAGATATCCAGAGCTCTGGATAGAAATTGAGATTATCGTGGGAGTTCAATTTCAAAGAGATAATTAGGTAATCCTTATCTCATGTATCTTTAGTCTAACATTTTCTGTAAGTCAGTGTGTGAATAAAGTAAATGGTCATTTTGGCTTCAGTAGAAAGATATGAATGTATACAATTTTTCGTGATCATAGGATTAGGTTGTCAGGCTCTCATGGTGGGAAGGTGTCATATTCCTCCTTTGAATTCCTTGCACAGGCTTTGGTTCAGGATTTTCACCTTTACCCTCTCTGTCCTAAGTGGTCAAGCTTATCTTCTTCCTATGCATCGAATGCATTTTACACTGTCAGCTGTAGACACTCTGTCAGTGGCTTTGGTTTGCTTTCTGCCCAGTTTACCCATTGATTCGCTTTCCACGTTGAAATGGATTTTATCATCTCGTGGGCTGCCTAAGCTTGCTTGGCTTGAAATCCCTCCTTCAAGCTTGTTATTTTTGACTGGTCCTGTAGCTTGGTCCTTCTACCCCACAAGTACCCTCTAGCTTCTTAAACCATTGAAGTTTCAGCATTAATGTTTAATAGCTGTGACCTCAGGGTTGGTTAAATCCAGTTGACTTAACCTTTCTGAATATGGGAGCAGATTTTCAGCTTGTGTTAAAAAAAAAAATCTAACCAGGACCTGATTTTTCTTTTCTGTAACTCTATTGCCACAAATGGCAAATCAGTTCAATTAAAAAGAAAACCTAGGTGTATTAAGAGACGCATACTGATATTTTTCACTTAGTATGGCATTATGGATATGCACTTCATTTTGAAAATGAAGCACAGAAAGGAAACCCAGCCTCTTTATTTTCCTGTAGAAGTAGTAGATAGCCTGGAAGTTTGTATACAGCACTTTCGTTGTCCTGTCTCCACAGCCAGTGCAACCTCTCTTTCTCCCCAGGAATACACAAGCAAACAAAAGAAAAACCCAACCCTGATCAAACAGATTACTAAATGTGAAAAGTCAGTGTTGAATTATTCTGTATTCCAGGTAATTGCTTCGAGATGTCACATCACTTCTGTGAGAGTTGTCAGTTTGATAGTATTTTGAGAATTTGGTTCTCTCATGCCTATTGACTTTCTTTCAGCTGCACCACTTGAAAGACCAGAAGTCTTCTGCTAATATGATAAAAAAAAATTTTATTTCACATTTTTTTATTCTTTTTTAACAGTGTGCCCATGCCATATAAGACACATGTAGCCTTAGGACTGACAGTATGTAAAACAAAAATCTATACTGAGGTAATATACATACATGCCATGTGTTGACATGATTTGAATCTGTAATTTTTTCCAGTGCAAAAAATATGTGAAGTTTGCTTTATTTGTTGGACTTTGAGAAGGATAAGAAACTATTTCCAGAGACTTTTAGACATAAACAAGGTTAAAAAGGTTACTAAATTATTTTATCATTGCTTGGGAGAGATCTCCAAAAGGAAAGACAAAGCTTCCTGTTGAAATACTTTCAAATAACAGCATTCAAATTGTTTTAAAATACATACTGTCATTTTCTAAGCACTTAGTTGTGTATGAAAACCCATTTTGGATACCATCTACACTTGGCTTTTTCCTAAAGAAAAAAAAAGGAAAACTTTTGCTATAAATCTCCATGTAATGTTAAAGCCCCACTTGGCTCACACTGATTACTATAAATTAAATATAATGGCAATCAGCCTCAGCATTTAGCACATGGTATGGAAATCTGTGATTTCCATTGATTGCAGGGAAATTATACATATGCCATTTACTCAATATGCGAATAGAGCAAAAGTACTTTTTACCACTGGCGTTGGTGTATTTTGCAATTAGGGTGTATCTTTAATCCCAGGTGGGTACAGGGCAGTTCACACCTCATGAATCTGGTATAGCAGCAGTAACTGAACGCACGCTTAATTTCAAGCTCAGAAATAGTTTCAGTAATTACGACTGAAAGATTGCCCTGGATTTAGTGGTGTTGTAGCAGCTGTATGCAGCCAGGGCTTGATATCTTGTGTGTACCCGTCATCTCACGGACACCCAGCTGCTGTCAGTGCTTCTCTTCCTTTGTAAACTGATCAAGGTTAAACACTCTCCTTAAAAACTTCTGTCTCAGAATGGGGATGTTTCAGCAATAATTGTCTTTGATTTTTCATCAGTTGTATTTCTTCTCATTAAGCTGAAGAATTGGGTTCATGGCTGTCTTCACCAAGATCTAACTCAACAGTTAATAAAAGAAACACATTTACATTTACAAAGTATGTCTTTTGTTAAATGAATATCAAAGAGTGAGGGGAAAATGTGTCTTTTGAGCTTTTCTAAAATAATGAAATGTGTGGACTTTGGGTTGGTACAGTATTGTTCATTCCTAGAGGAATAACATTCCTTTACAGGAAGTCAAGTAATAGTGCCATATTGATGCTCTCAGAAGTGTAATTTTTAAGAAATGTTTTAGTTTAGTTGCAAATCTGTCACTTTAATTCATGTGTTATTTAATTGCTGATATAAAAGCTTCTCCACTAACCCATGTTTTCCATTTCTTTCAAAATACGTTTTCCCCTTACAGGTAATAATAACTGTTAACTCAGCAGGTCGACCACTCTAAGGTCTAAAACAAGTGCATCTTTAAATAACGCTAACAAAATGTGAATCTTTAATAAGGCAACAGAGTGAATGGAGCTGAGCATTAGCTGTAGGAAAATGTAAAGGAATGTCACAATAATCAGTGGCTGCCATCACTTAAAAAACCCTCTAGACAGCTGAAGGATTAGGGAAGCAAGTACAAAGTAGGGGGAAGTTTAAAAATGAGATACTAAAACCACAAAAGAGCTCTCGTCAAGAATAAACTTTACAAAATGTGATAATAACAAATATGCATAGTGCCTTACAACCCCCCAGATCCAAACAGCCTTGCAAACTAATGGCAACTCTGCTAAAAAGACATCTGTATGTGAAAAGTGGCAGCTAGGATACAGTTAGGTAGAAGAAACAAAATTTTATGTGCAAACCTGAAAACTGAGCAAAATATCTGAGCCATTTCCCATATGTGAACTCCACACAGTCCAAACAGCCTGAGTTTAGAGTTAAATATACAGCTGAAGGATTTTTCTACTCAAATATTAGTTCATCGTAACAGCATAAAGTGATTAAATATATCCTGTCTGTTTTGCACTGTGGAGACATGTAAGCTTGAAATCAAACTGTAAAAATGAAGTATTGAAATTTAATTGAAAATTTCTCTTCCTTGATTTAGTGTTAATTCATTTGACTTTGATAGAAACTTAATTTCCAGTTTTGAATGTTAATGACATATAATAAAAAGTTAAATACAGGCATGTACCTTGTAGGAAGAAAAATCAGGGAGAAAAGTCATTTAGCTAATTAAAACACTGTGGAAATTTGGAGCAGGTTTAATCTTCATTTTATGCATTTCTTATAATACTCTTCTTAGTGACATTATGTTATGAAAGGACTCTTAGAAATCTGTTGAAAGAAGAAGGATGGAGTCACTTCTTGGCTTTTTACTCTTTGCACCTGTCTGATATATTAAAAAAATCAACAGGACGTAGATTATGCTCTTCTGCAAAGGACTGCTTGTTTTTTTTAACACTTGTATTGGTGGATCATTCTGCTTAAAATTAGGATTGGAAACTGAATTTGGAAATTCAGATAGTGGACAGATCTATTGAAGAGCATTGCAAACTTACTAGGATTAAGATGGTTGGCATCTGAAGGATGCTTTGGTTCTCATATTCATATGCATCATTAGACTTTAATTAAAACAAGGGTTAGGGCTGGTTTGAGAAAACTGCTGCTGAGGACCTCTGGTTATTAGCTTTCTTAGACTTTCAGAGCTAAAATAATTTTTGATCCCAGGTGAAACAGTACTGATGAAACAGTTGTTTCAATGTGTGCTTTTGTAAAATTAAGATGCCTTCAGCTATGAGGAAAACTAGAATTGGGCTGCAGTTAGGAGTAAGATTCCATAAATCAGGGTATAAGACCTCCATTTCTTTTTGTGCTGTGCCAGTGCCCCAGTTTTTGAACAAGTGCTGGTGTGAGGGGGAGCAAGAGCTAACTGCTTCCACTATGTAAGAAAAGCAGGAGACATTGCTCTGTTTCAAGTTTCCAGTTAATGTAAGGGGTTTGCAATGTGAGGACTCAGTGATACGGTCAAGTACATAATAAGGGAAGACCTACAGCAGGAAGACTGTCTGCTGCTGCTTGTATTGACTGGTTAAAGCTGGAATTCAGGTTAGATTTTGGGAACAGAGGTCTGAAAAACTCAGTTTATTACAGGTTTTTGAAGTCTCTCAGGGAATAACACAAATTGCAAAAAACCCACAGCTCTTAGTTTTGGTGGGTTTTGGTTCACTGCCATTTTGTTAAGCTCAAATCAGGGCTTGACACTGCATGCATATATAATTAGCAAAGGTGATGGAAACAAACGTGGAAGTCTAAGCTGAGAATTTGTTCTTCTAGGCCAAATACTTGGAGGAAAACTCCAATGTACAAATTTGTTATTTGCAGAGCCTTAGTAGTAAATGTGGCAGGACTTTTTTTTTTCCACTGGAAAATGAAATATGTCAGTATAGTTGCCAAACCTTTGATCACTCTTCACTGTGATAATTTCTGGGCTCATGGAGCTCCTACACAGATGGTAAAATAGGCTGATGTAGTATGTCTGAAATGACAACATTTCTCATGCTAGACAGAAGCACGGCGTGCCTCTGTGAGGGATATCTGCCTTGCTATCACTAGCTTTGGTTAACAGGGATTGCTTTGGATTTCTTTTTTCTTTCTTTGGGAGCCGGTGTGCACCTAGGAAGGCAAAACATAGCCCAGCAGTAGATGAAGGGGGATGATTTAAACAGAGACGTTGTAAGATACAAGCATGGCATCTGCCTTTCTTGGCAAGAGAACTGAGAACCTGGAATGAGAATGTTTGGGAACTATGGGGATTCATTTCAGAACAAGGTCAGAAACATAAAAGCAAATTACATGGGCTGGTCTGAACATTATTTTTCATTAAAAATCAGTGCTCAGGCTTACTGTTAGATGCATTATTATGACCATATGTTAGGACTAAAGCAAAACAAAATGCATTTAGAAGATGCCATTGATCTTTAATGAGTGTGCTGTCTGTGATTTAATGAAGCATACGGCTTGTCCAGTTCATGAAGTGGAAGGGATTTTCATTAGGGACATGTTGGCATGGCAAATGCTTGGTACGTTTTAGCCTTCATGTTGTCATTTTTACAGTATGGTTTGCTGCAGCACTGAAGACAAGTTGACCTTCATAATGCAGCAAAAGGATAACTGGAAGTTGAAAAGAATTTCCAGTGAATTGACTCACTATGGCAGTATTATTGATTTGGATAAAAATTTTAAACTAATTTTTTTTTTTCCCCACGAGAACGAGTTGTCACTATTCATCTTTTGTGTAGCAAAATAGTATAATCTCTCCTTGGTACAAGGTTTTTTAAAAATAACTTCTTCTAAAATGAGGAGTGCCAAAATGCACATGCAGTCTGGAAGTTGGTATTTCAGGTTTATCAAGTTTCTGGAGGTTTATAAGGTTTTTTGGATAACATAATGCCATTGATTTCAGGAAATTCAGTTTCCAGAATTTCTGGGGCCATCACAAAGCTCACTGAGATAAAGGAATATTTATACATAAATGCTGCGGAATCTGACCCTTTGTCTTTGTTTATCACGTGAAATTTTTTAAGTCTCCAAGCTTAGAATATTACTTGTGCACGATGTTTGCCCTTGATACCTCTAAATCTTTGACTTCCAAAAGCGCTGGCCTGTGCTGAAGAGATGCATCAATTTTCTGATATCTTACATCTTTTCACATTACAGTCAGTGCACTGAGTAAATGGACCTTACCTGTCTTTCTAAATTTTTGCTTTGTCTTATGTGTTTACTCTATAAGCAAGGGAACCAACACTAAAAGTGCCGTAGAGAGCTAAAATTGCATTCAAGTGCATAAGTGTTAAGCTTTTTTTGTTTTACTGGGCCCAGAAATGCCTGAGACATCTCAGATCTTTGCCAGTATGATGTTTTTAACAGCTTAACTCTATATACGTACACATATACACATACATTTCTGGTTTTCACTGCATAATTTAACTACTTCTTGAATATTAAATTTTGAGACTTGTACCGTGTGTTTAATTTAATTGTCCTATTAATTGTACACCTCAGTACACAGTCTTATTTGTCAGACAACCGCCAAGTTTTTCTTAAGTGAATGCCCAAAGCCTGAAAATTATGAACAGAGATGACGAAAAAAAAAGCAGAACTCATTTTAAACATACAACTGTCATTGATTTTTGGTGTTATATATTGCAGCAGGCAGTCCCTTTCCAAAGAGCTGTTGTATTAAGAATTCATTCCTTTACGTTGGTAGATATGAAAAATGAATTGAAGGTACTGTACAATATATTTTCAGTTAGCATAAAATATAAGCACTGAAATGACAACCAAGCCCAAGTTCTGTTTTCAAAACCATGAAGTCTTTTAATAAGTGTATAAGACAAACTTGAAAATGGAATTTAAAACCCTAAACCATTAAAAGCTGTTCTTAGCCTTACAATACATTCAAGCACAGGGACTATTCACGTTGGTCAAGTTAGGCATATGCATAATTCTTTTGCAGAATCAAGGCCTAAATTTGTCACTTTAAATAGCACTGGCCTATTTTACATGCACAGATTAAAATGACTCTCCATTTGAACCTCTTCACAGCAGGAGCTCTTAGCAGTTCCTCGTGGGTCAGGTACATAAGTGGCCTCATAGTAGTCCCCTCTGAAAAGTAGGAAAATTGAAGAAAATAGAACTGATGAGTGCACAGAAAAAGAACTGGAAAAGGGAGTTTAAATTTAAATATCATGACTGTGTTCATAAACACTTCTAGATTTTAAAACATGATTTTTGTTTTTTTAAAAAAGAAAGGCAATAATTTAAAAATTATAAGTTTGCCTTTCAGTTGCAGGTGATCTCTATCTCCCGTTGGCATTTGCATCTCTTCTCACTCTATTAAAAAGAAATCCACAGTCAAATCGTAATGTGCTCTTGTAAATTGTAGACACAGATATTGTGTACAATAATAATGTGAGTCCTTTTAGTGTTTTTATTTTTGAAAGAAAGGTAACTTTATTTTGTGTCCTATTTGTCTTGTTGCTTTAAACACTTGCATATGTTAATATTCTGTTTGCTCAGCTGTCACCTTTATATCCAAGTTGTGTTATCTCCTGTAAAAATAGCATCATATCCAACAGCTTAGGTGCCTAACGGCTGATATACGTGGATATTGCTTTAACTATTAATCACTGAACATGCTCACAAAGATTACTTGTAGCCCAAGTAACCATTGTCAATATTCAAGTATAATGTGTTTGGAGGAGGTCAAGACTGTAACATTCTGTTGGAGAGGAAAACTCTGTTGGATTCAAGTGGTGGACCTTGGCACAACCCCCTGTAAGGAGGCCAAGTGTTCTCCACTACCTTCTTGTACTTTCATCAGAACTTGTGGGGGTACGATGGTGAGGCGAGCTCAGTTTTATGGCACAGTTTTAGAGCACTCAGCTTCAGAAGCTTTGAAGTAAGTAGATCTGTTAGTGTGCCTTTTCAAGTGCTTCTTGGTGGTTCCAGCTTCAAAACAGCTTGAGGTTACTGCAAAACTCTTAGAAACACCTGCACAGAGGAAGCTTCCCTTTGCATATTGAATGCAGCGAGGCTGGTTCATTCCATTACCTTTTGTCCAGAGTGATCCGGACAAGATCCAGGGAGACCCATCTTGATGTGGGGTGGTCACTGTTTTCCTTTTCTGCAGAGTCTGGCAGAGTTTGAGGAGAGTGCAGGAAAACATTTCCTCTGGTAGTGGAGAGGCTCTGTATACATCGCCTGTGTTGCTACTTAATGAGTAACTCATAATCCAACTCAATGATCTCAGAGATCTTTGCCAACCTAATTGATTCCGTGTTTCCATGATTTGCATCAGTTATTGATGTGTTACACAGTCATGTTACTGTGAATTCTCTAAGCTGATGAAAGCTGGAGAGAGGAACACCAGGATTTCCTTGGGTCCTCATCCTGTACTTGTGTGTGTAGATGTCTCTCTCTTGGTGGATTTTTTTTTTTGTGGTGATGGGCTATTTTCAGCCATATTCCATTTATAGCTATCATCTTTATATAAACCAGTGCTGATTCTTAGTTTTGGCCTGGATGTTGCCCTGCTGCTGTAAGCTACTAAAACGAATAATGATGACATTTCAAAACTTACCATTACTTTTCATACGTTTTGAGATTGAGAAAGAGCTTGAGAGCCACCTACTAATGTTATGGCTGTAAGATTTTTATATCACTAAAATTATCTCACTGTTCAGAATTAAAAATATCTGACTTCACATAATAATTTGTGAATGTATTGAAACAATTGTCAGGCAGACTGTAGATATATTAAAATGCTCAGTGGTTCTGTGTAATTTGGGTGATGATCCTGGTTATCAGTAAACACTGAAAGTAAATTAAAGTTGCAGCTACAATTCTGTACAGCTGTTCATCATTGCTCTGTTCCACCCCCAAGCCTCAGGCTCATTCTCAGACCAGGAATCTGAACACTGTCCATGTTTTGTAGCATGATGAATAACTGAACCTCATTTCATCCACTATAGAACGCCTGCAGTTCTTTTTCTTAGTACATATTTAACCTTTGAAACACTTGAAGCTTTGAAAATAAAACTCACACAAGACCGTAGTTCGGACTGACTTATCTGAACAGACTATGATGAATAGATAATATTGTGTTTTCTCACTGTAGTGCTATTACTGTGCTTAGGTTTTACACAAATAATAGTAAGTCCTGCTCCAAGGAGTTCATGATCTTATTTATTAGCTGTACTAAATTTTATTAATAGAGCAGCAGGTGGTGCATTTGGAAATTAAGAACTAACTTGAGATATACAGCTATAACTGCCTTAGCCAAACTTTATAGAGGCAGTCATGCAAAGAAAGTGAACTTATAAATAATATAATTAATTACTCCACACAACTCTTACCTTGAAGCTCTTTTTTCTCTTAACTGTTTTTTTAAAGTCATCCCATTGCTTAAAGGACCATGATGTAAACTAGTATACCTTTCTGCAGAATAATTTCAGCAATTTAAATTTGAATAATGCCATTGTGAATTATTGGACATTTAACAACTTTCTCCACCTGTATTGTATCTGAACCTGGATAGTGCAATTTAAAAGCATGTCTTGACTTTATCAGTTTTATCCACACAGTGTAAACTATTTTGATTGTCTTGCAGCAGGGAGAGAAAAGCTTGATAGTGTTTGACAATTTCCATTCCTTAGAGGAAAAATCACATAAACTAAATAAAATAAATTATCGGGCAAAGGTTGTCTGTCTTTGGATCATGCACAAAGTCTTGCTATCTCCAGAAAAGAACAAACTGACAATTTTACAGTAAACACAGTAGAAGCTTTGCCAATAAAGCTTATCTCTATAAAATGATGGAGACATTAGGTTCCTGTCTCATCACAACAAGAGTTACCAGAAAGTAACTCTTTTAGTCTGACATACCATTCTGAGACTGAATTAGCATGATTTTTTTTAGATTGCATTGTGATTGTTTTGCCAAGAGGTAAGACTAACACTTTTTGTTTGATTTTGGATACAAGATATTTGTTTCCTGTATGTTCCAAATTAATGTCACAAATCAATAGACTCCACCTGAATTTTACTTACACAATCAAAAGGATCCAAACTCTATATATTTCTTTTGAAGAGATGCCTGCAAAATTTCTTTTTTTGGCATTTGTCTCTCCTTGTTTAGGAAGCAAAGCATGAATTATACACTTTTTGTGATGCTGTTTATCTGTTGTTTATTCCTTAGAATTTCTCTTTTTGTTGTTCCCCCCCACTCTGCAATATCTGCTGATCTTATGTTTTTCGTTGTCAGCACTATTCTTTGACAGTGCCATTTTTAAATAGTCTTATGCTCAGGAAATGTGTAATCATCCTTAAGGTTCTGTAAAAGATGTAATTGTAGAAAATATGGAATTACCATTTTCTGCAAAAGTTAAATTTAGTGATAAAAACCTCTGCTGTTGGTTGGGTTGATGGAGCACGTGTATGTCCAAGAAATCATGTGCTCCATCCCCTCAGGGAAGCATTGGAAAAGACAACTCTTTCATATACACTCAAGATTATTGTCCCTTCTTTCCCGTGAACTGCTGCCAGCCAAATTGCTCTTCGAAGCTAAGGAATGGCAGTGACTGAAGCTATTGCATGCTTCTCACCCATTAAATAACAGCAAACTTGGTACGTTTTGCATTAGAATTATATTAAAGCATATACTAGACAGCAGCTCACAGCAGTACAACAAAGCCCCCTAATCAACCAAAATGCCAGTGTAAGACACAGAAGCAATTTTGTCCTTGGAACCAAAAGGCCAACCCCAATAAATGTATTTAATATCTGTGACCCTTGAAGCAGGTATCGAGATTTATTGGCATTGTATGGGTGAAGAGCATGAGGCAGGGAGGAGCCTAAGTGATTTACCTCCCTGCAGGCAGCACCTTGGTCACACAAATCCTGGGAAGTTGTGCTTGCTGCTTTCCCATGGAGTAAACAGCACCTCTGACTTTGAAGGAGCCTGGTCTTGCCAAAAATTCTGATGCTTGAGGAGAATGAGAATGGGAAAATGGGATCCATGTTTACTACAGCACATGGCTTACTGAAGTTTAAAAGAAACATGATAGAAATCAAATAAGAAAAACTAGTCAAGCAAATGTTCTTTCCAAGCATACGTTGTTAGTATTGTGGGTTTGCAAGGTCACTGCTAAAGTAACATAATAAAACAGAAAGTGACCTCTGTCAGCTTTTATCGAAAGTTAACCTTAAGAAACTTATGCACTTTGATGTCCTTAAGAGATTATAATCTAGTCAGAAATAAACAGGCTCTTTTCTGATTTTCAGTAGCCAGAGGACCATATGTGATTGTTCAATCAGAATGTGGGAAGTTCCTCTGAGACCTAAGACAAACAAGCAAAACAAAACTTGTGTATTGTTGGTGGCATCCCATGAAAGGGGGAACCATGAAACTTTAGTTACAGGTTTTTCATATAGAAGTCATGCATAGTGTACAATAGATGTCTCTAAAGCCAGTGAAAGCATGAAGAGACATTGCTGGAAAAGATTAAATTATATGCTGCAAGGAATGTAACTTCTCAATAGGAAGCAAAATCTGGAGTAAATAATGATAATCTACTTGCCTGCATTAAAGGATGCATTTTAATCTTCAAAGATTAGTTTATAACCTACAGTCTGGTTCTCAATGACCTTTTCAGCCTAATTTTCCTATCTCCCCTGTGCATTTTGAGCTGCTTTTTAATTTCTTTCTTGGTATTGCTAAATTGATAGAGAACACTGTTGTTTAGTGTTTTCGTTTTAAACAAGGTATTTCTAAATGCCTACAAGGGCTGAAACATGTCATACCCTGGAAGTAAAAACCTATTAAGGACTACACGCTTCTCATTTTGCTCATTCTCTATCCTTTTATATGGGGAATTACACAGCCCCTTCAAAAGAAGCCTATTCTCAGCACCAGATCAAATTAAAAATGTCAACACAGTTTGGATGCTTTTAATTTCTATTTTTGATCTGCCCAGCCTAGCATTGTAAGTTCATGGCTATAGGCTGACAGATCCATGGTTCCAAATTCCAGCATTTCTGGATGGATTTTTCTTTTTTTTTTTTTCCACTGTTCTTTTCTGTGGAGTGAAACTCTTCCTCATAAAGTAGGCCAGTAAAAGACGTTTCCTGTTATTCAGCAGTGTAAGGAGAACTTCAGTGGCCCACTGAGCTTTTCTGCTTAGTAGTGTTGAAGCCTGTGTGCTGTAAACCAGATGTTGATACTTTGTTCAGACTCATCTTTACCTTAGAATAACAACATCTTTACCTTACAACAGCTGGGAGGGACTGTATCCATTCACCAATTCAAATAAAGGTTTTTATGTTAAATTTAGCATGCAATACATTTCTCTAGGCCCTTCAAAAATAAATGGAAAGGTAGATACTTTCCAACGGTAATTCATCCTGTTTTAAATTATGTCAACTCAAGACCTTCACAGCTTCCTCTTTCCTTCCATTGACCCAAAAGAGGCATCTGTGTGAGAGGCTTAGATTTAAACAACTAACTCTTAGGAATCTAACTAAATTGTTTAAATCTATTTAAAACGTATTCATCAAAGTGTTCTTTGGTTCCCCTTCCTCCTTCTTAATGGCTACCTTTGACATGAAACTCCTCTCCAGAATGCCAGGGCCTGGCTGGAGCAGAGACTGTATCGCACCTGCCACCTCAGCCCTTTTGAGGAGAAAAATGGTACACAAGGATAATTTTTCTGTGGTTTAATTATTGCCTGACTTTGGAGTCTATAGCCTTAAACTTCATTCTGTATCCTTCTCCTCTAAAAAAGTAGATAACTTCTACGTGTGCAAAACCAACAATGTTTTTGACACTTGATAACATACGGAAGGGATTTTTTTAATCTCAAATTTTATCCTTCTGAGACTTTTGAATCTTTAAAAAATGATCAGAAATCCCATGGGGAAAAAAGCTTTCTGAAAACTCCTTAAAATCACAAATGGAGCAGAAAAAAAACAAGTTCTTCAATCATGTTTATAATTTTCCCTCTTCAAAATTTAATTCACTTGGGAAAAGCAGACAAGGAGAAAAAAAGCAGCCTCTAAAGGTAAATTTCTTAAATTTCAGAAAAATAGTTAGTTTGCAGCTTATGTTGGTCCTCACTTTAACTGAACGAGTCTCTCCATGTCACATATGAAATCACACCAAATTTTACATTTTCAACATTTGCTACATTAAAACAATAGAATGAATGGATTTTTTACTCTCATTCTTTGGATATTATACTAGTGCTACAAGCTAGTTAGCTAGCTAGTTCTCTTTCTAATACCATTGTGTCTGGTTTATCAGCTCAATTTCTGGATGTTTGCACTGTTTAATTTGAGGTCAGCTCACCATTCTACATAATGTTACAGACTACACAGTAGGTTTATATTTAAAACTCTGTCAGGTTATGGCCTTGGTGAAATGAATTACTGTGATTTTTGTCTTCTGGTTGTTTATTTTACCTCCATAGATATCAGAAAGTAAACAAGGATACTGCATTTGTATTTGGACGGTGTTACTGTACAGTAATGCATTACTCTGCAGACCACAAAGTTCAGCTAAGAGAGAGGTTATCGTTTATCTAAAGAACATATTTCCATTCATACGTATATCTACAGTACTCATAAAATCTAGCTGTAATGGGATATCAAAATTACTTTACTTTTATACTTCCTTTCCTGATCTTCCCAGTTAATCTCACATACCTGCATTGTTTTTACAAGTACTTAGAAATTGGTTTAGAATGTAATACAGTTATCACATTTTGTTTTTAAGCAAGTGTGTTTATGGGATATATTTGTTAGAAACAAAGATAAGATGGCATACAGTCATACTATGTATTTCAGAGTATTTTGCAAATTATGTTACACAGATCTGAGTCCAGCTGTGCATCCTGCAGCGTCCTCATTCCGCTATGTCCACAAGCCCTCTGTTCTTGCCCCTGTTGCTGTTGCACACAGGTTGCTTTTCACAGGAAACCTTAAGGGTATTGCCTAAGTGTCAGTTGGCATGGATGCCATCCCAGGGGACCACGAATCTGTGGCATATTGTATAAGAATGTAAAAGCAGCCCAAGAGACTATGTAGGTGTCATCACCATCAGGAGTGGAGGACATTCTCCTGTTGTTTCTGAATTGGGTGGTTATGGTAATACTAGAACGTGCTTTCAGTATTGATTAGTCCAGATATTTTCAGAATAACAATATATCTGATAAGAAAGAGTCATAGTTGCTTTTCAGACTCAGTGCTCACTGGTTATCACTTAGTGGCTTATGCTGTTTTAGACAATTTATAAACAATAAGCTTATTAATTTAAGGATTTCAACAGTGTTATCAATGTATGTATTTTATGCTGCAAGTTTGGCAGATGTTTTACTAACAAAAGTATGACAAGGCTAAGAAGGATGAGACTGCCATTCCTGCTCTGCTCCATGTACTGCTGTAAGCACAAAAAGAATGTGGATTTTTTTGAGTTTTGTTCTTTTTAAGAGGAAAGATTTGACATAAAGCAATGTTTAACAAAAATGAGTATTTGGTTCAGTAATTTAGCTTATACTAATTAAGCCTCAGTTCTACCCATCCAAAATAATATTCTATTGCTGGTTTTTTTACCTAGTACTATTTTATTATAGCAAAATAATTCCTTACTCTGAGAGTGGTACTGATAGCATCTCAGAGCTGAAGCTTCTTACACTCATGTATGTTTATGATGTTACTTTTTCAAGACAGCTCTAGTCTAATGCTGGGTGGATTTCCCTGTGGGACAGGATTTATAGACATATAAATAAAATGCAGCTTGCACTAGAAAAACTGTATTCCATTTGGCAGGCAGATTTGTCTTTCCCATAACGTCAGGCCTTCCTTGATGAAGAATTTGTTAGGAAGATTTATTTTTCTCTTGGAACAGATCAGATTTATGCTCACAAATGTATGGCCATACAGCCTATGGACTAACATATACCTTTAGGCATGGTGCAGAATGCTGATAGAGAAGTTTTGCCATCAGGTTATCTCACTTTCCCAGGTTCAGCATTTTTGTAAACTTGTCCAGTGACAAAAGACTCTTAGGCTGCAGTGAAGTTCACTGATGTCTCTAGCAAGTAGCTCAAATCAGACTTATTCATAGAGTTTCTCCAAGAGTAATTCTTTGCCTGGATTCTTAAGGAGCTTTAGGGTCCATCAAGAAATATGGGATCCTATTCAGAAAAGCATTCAACCATCAGCAATCTAAATATAGTGACATGGGGAAAAAGCTTAGGTAAATACTACCAGGAGGTCTGAGACTGAATGTTTTTTTGCATTAACGGATTACCACAAGGTTTTATGCATTCAGCTTGCCTTCATTTTAATAGTGTCATGAAGTTTTTACTGTTTCTACATCACTGCTTGAAGGTCAATAAAAAGATCAGATAAAAGATGACTTTTACTTACCTTTATCTTCAGACAGATTATGCAAATCTGACATTAAGATGTCTTGTCATATAATATCCAAATATTCAACTCTATTTCTTAATATTCTTTGTATTGGAAGCTTTCTAGTTTCTCAGTTTTGAAATATCTTTTCTATGGTGGTCAGTCCAACAGCATGCTGAAAAAAATTTTTGAGGCAAAATATTCTTCCTTTAGCAGCAGCAGTGAAAAAGCTCTGTTGAAAGGACTGTGTTAGGAAATCACATTCTAGAAAAATATTTAGCTGCAAGCTATGTATTATATGTCAGATTTTAGAAAAAGAAATGTTTCAGAAGACAAAGAGCAAAGTGTTGTAATTGAAAACCACTGAAATGAAAAATATACATGTGTACATTACAGACTGAGCAGCAAGGAAAGGAGAAATTCGCAGCTCTTTCACTCTTGCAAACGTACTAGAATGAAATAAATCGATCCTATTAGAGACAGAAAAGCATTAAATTAACACCACTGGGACCAGAATTTTCCTTGTGTGTTGTTTCCCTGGACCTGTACTTTCCTCTCTGCCCTTTCATCCCACCAAGGTTTCACTCTGTCCCCTGGTAGGTCCATTAAGGGATGTGACACATGCAAGGGAAAAACAGTATGTTCATAGATTATTTGTGCTCTTTGCAGCTGGTTCTTAGCAGGCACTTTCAGTGGCAAAGCACAGGAACCCTGCTTTGGCTATTGCTGACACGAGGTTAAAGTGTTGTGTGCTCTTCAGTTGGCTAATACCCAATTAATGTCTCTCAAGCAGATGGAATTTGACATGAATTGCACGGTTCTGAAAGACTTTGCTGCCTTTCTTTACAGCAAGTTGAAATTAAAATCCACTTAGATTTGTAAGTCAGTTTATTTTTAAAATCCTCTAATATAACTAATTGTCTTTGACTTCCACTTTTCCAGATGCCCCTGCTGCCCCTGGATGCAGTCCAAGGATGCCTGTCACTTACTCAGGCAGTTTGTACTGCATTTAAATCCTTTCTTTTGGAAAAGGGACTTCTCCTAAGCTAGGAGAAAAATTCTTGTCTTAGTGAAACCAGTGTAAATACTGAGAGAGAGATTCTGTACAGGTATTTTTTTGGATTTCATAGTTTATTCTATATCATAAAAAAGCTGTTAGCCTGTGCCTGTAGTGTTACTCAGTTGTTTTCCTCATTTAGAGCAGATGTAGCACCTAAAGCTATACTTTTAACTCCTTTTAAGAATCACACAGATTACTAAGTTTATTTTTTTTTTTTTAGACTCATAAAAGCCTCTATACCAAACTTGGTGTGCCTCCTATATACAAAGTTATAGAATGAAAAGCTACAAATGTCCTGCAGCTACCAGGAGGATACTTAGCCTGTCCGTTATCTGCTGATGCTATCTGTCTTTCCAATGACACTGCACATATGAAATTTACATGTAATTGTCTTAGAATGTCAATGCCAGTTTGACAAAATGCACTGTAACTGTTATAAGTAAGTCAGTCTAGGTTCATTCTTATTTTTGGATCCCTGAAGGGGACTGAATGTTGAATAGGACCATAATTCTGTGTGCTCCATCTTGGTTGCACCGACTGAAATTTTGTTGCAGCACACGAGGAGGCAGGTGGAAACATCTGCTCTGTAGCGTATTACCTGTGTAGCGTGCGTGCAGTTCACGCTCGGCGCAAATGCAGCGTATCCTCTGAAGACAATACAAAAATATGCTCAGAAGTCTTGGTGCAAGCATCCAAGACAAGGATGTGACATTAAATATTTCTAGTCTCTAGATGAGCAAGCAGCTTGTATCGATGGAGAGAAGGCAGAGTACTAGAAAACACACGTGAACTTGGGTATCTAATTGCAGTACATATAATTTTACTAAAAATGAGCTGTAGGGAGCTGTAATACAGCGAGCAGTCAGAGTGAGACGTGCTAGACACTACACCGAAACTTACACATAAAGATGTTGGAATGATATTTAGCTGGAATGTTTTTGTCCCTTCATAACTCAAGGATTGTGTAGTTATTCAACTTCTGAGAGCTGAAAAACATAATTATCACCGTATTTTTCAGAGCTTCTTAAAGTTTCCATCTGGAAAAAATTCTTGGAAACAGTCTTTTTCATTCAGGCTGTGTCTTGAAAACTGGTAAGTGAATGGAAATTTGGGGAAAGAGCTATAATATCTCAAAATTAAGTTGTTTTACTGATTTAATTTGAATAGCTCAAAAATAATAGTCAAAAAATGATGCATTTTGAAAGCCTAATCAAAGGTAGCTAGTTAGGGACCTTCTACATCCTCCATCATTATCAGGACTTCAGTAAAAATACCTGCTTAGTGTTCAGGAACCATAAAAACAGTCGGCAGCATTAAGAAAGGAATACAGAAAAATGCTGAAAATAATATAAAGCTGTTACATATATGACTGGTGCTATATTTTTTGCAACAGGATGCTCACTTTTTCTGTCCCATGTCATACAAACCTGTGTAGGGTAAGCCTGTAAGGGCCACAAATTATAGGTGGTAGCAATCTCTCTTATTTTTCTCTTAGTAAACATCACAGCTTATTAAAAGACATTTTTAAGGCTTTCTGCCCTTGACTGCGAACTCTGGGAGACTGAATGCATTAATATTTAGCACCAAAATCCTAACTTTTAAGAAGCAAGCCTTGCAAGGAAATATCAATTGTATCCCAGAAAACATGGACCTTAGTAAATTAACAGTCAGTAATGAACATGAGCTACATAAACTCTCTTTAACTTGGTCTTTTACTTCAGGTACCATCTCACTTTCAAGTTAACTGAAAACTTAAGATGCGAATTTAGACAGACCTCTTTTTTTGTCCCTGTTTCCCATAATTTTAATAGTATTAATGCTAATTTTTTATCTGTGCTCTTGTCTATCCTTACTTCTCTTAAGGAATTTTAAACATCGCAATAAAGATTAAGCAACTTCAGATTGTGCATTGTTCTAGTTAAATATATTAATTAGTCTTGTTAGAGGCCATAGCAGTGACATTTTTATTGGAGTAAGAAGTACTGTTTCCTTCTTCCAGAGCAACAAATACCCTTTTCAAAAGTTTTAGAGCTTTAAACCTGCAGTATGTCAGCCATTGGTTTGCAATTCAGGAAATCATAAACACTATGACAGTGCTATATCTTCTGTAAGTCTACCCTCGGGGCAAATTACCGTGACTTCCACACAGCTACCTTAGGAATTAATTCGATCCATAATATTCAGAGCATCAAAAAGATTTAATATCTCTTTGCTCTCTACTAGATTTGGGAAATGTCCTGTGTTGTGAGATCCCACATTCCATTTAGTTTTACCAGTACCTGAGGGAACTGGCTTTTTAATTATATTTCTGGCTAAGAGGACGCGGACAGGATGGAACTAGATGAATGATATTTCCTGAAAAATCAATGGGTTAATTAGACAGAAAAAGCAAAGCTCCATTTTGCTTTTGCTTGAAAGGCAAACATAACTGCCCTTACGAGATATGACTCTTGCTTATACACATGGCTCCTTCCTTCAGCTATGAATGACATTAATCAAGATGCTATGAGACATGGCAGCAGAACACAAAGGTCAGTGAAAGAAGACATACCAGTTCTGATTTTTGACATCATCCATGGTTCTACTGCGAATTCTTTGTGTTTCCTGAATGAGTCAAAATTGTTTTCTAATTTTGCGGAATAATGTCAGAATATTCAGATAGGTAAATAATTAGTTTTTTTTCCATAGTGTAGAAAGCTTTAGGGTTTTTTTTTTTTCCTCATTTTAAGACCATTTTTAAAAAGTATGGATTATTCAGTTTTTGTCAGCTAAGTTCATTTTAGAAAAGATGTCTGATTGTTGTCCTTCTTTGGATAAAGTCTCTCATTCCTCTGAGTTTCTTCTGAGCAAATGTCAATACTGATTATGTACAGAGATCCCTTTTAATAAGATCTAGTTCATGTGATTTATGAGGCCGACGTCCCTGAGTATTGAATGTATTTTTATTGGGAATTTCATGGTAAAGCTCATAATGATTTTTCTAACTCTTCACTAGTTTGCGTAGATTTATTAGCTCCTCACCTTCCTGTTTGAAAATTTGCCACTCATTTAATCCAAAGGTGCATGCTAAGTTGCTGAAGCTGAAGTTTTTAAGGATTTTTTTTTTTTTTGGTAGCTAAATTAATAAAAAAACAAACTAAAATAGAATATGGATAAATTCCCAGATGAAATGGTTGGGTCAACCATGTTTGAAGCTGTTTGGCATCTTATTTTCACTTCTAATTGTTGCTGTAATGGTAGGTTCTCAGATTTTTAGAGTGTTACATGCCAGCTGAGCTGTTATTGGGGTCATTGTGACTACGCTGGTGGGACTAAGTGTGAAATAGGAAGCAGAAGCTTCCTTACTGAAACTTATCTTCCTCTTGTACCCCACCCCTGCAAGGCATGACTGGCCCTCTTGCAACTCTCCTTCTTTCAGAGCAGTATCTTTAATATATCTTGTGCACCCTCCATAGTTTGTCAATCAGTTACTGAATTGGGACCCCCTAACTCAGAATTAGTTCTGGCAGTCTTGGGTTTTTAGTCTAGAATTCCATAGCCACCTTCTCCCTGCCTGTTATGTTACAACACATTACAAGAATTCTGGTGCTCAACAGAGTGTGTAGGAGGGAAGGAAGCAGTGAATTTGCAAAAAAAAAAAAAGGAAAGTCTGAGGCATCAGCAGCCCAAATCAACACATCAGCTGTGGGGTTTTTTTTCTCTTTTGGGAGCTATGAACAGATTCTCTCTTGTCTAGGTTTCAGTTTTTCCATATTTAAGCTCGTTACTGTAATCTTTTCCAGCAGGCAGAGGAATGTTGTTAAGTTTAATTGAATTTAGAGAACAGCTTTGTAATCCCCCTATGACATTCACTAAAGGAACATCTTGTATCGTTATTTATTTTCCAAGTGTTTTTACCTGGTTAATGTGGAAGAAGGTAAACAAATAACATGTACAGAAAGGGAAAAATAGTCAGGAAATGGGGAAAATTACACAGAGAATAGTGAGAAAGAAGTTAATGAAGTTTAAAAAAAGTAAATTCAGAGAATGGCTTACAAAAAAAAGTAAGTATAATGAGCATAAAAATCTGCATCTGAATGTTCTTTTATGCAGTATATGCATTTTGGTAATAATTCAATATATTCCTTTTACATATATTCTGCTATACTAGAAGTACTGCTAAATTTTGAGCACAACTGCATTATATGTATGTTATTTTTAAGTGCCTTATCTGAGGCTTTTTAATAGCAAATGGAAGAATTTATCTTTGTTTTTCTCAGCGTTTACTTTCCTAATTCTTTTACTATTCCTTTTTTGGAATCACTTTCTTCATCATTCCTTTCAGAAAACCAGTAACATTTTTGTCATCCCATGTATTTTGTGTTGAAAACTTGCACAATTCATTCCTCAGTTTCTTTGAGCGAAGATCACTTCCATGTAATTTTATTCCTTCTTTTTCGTTGTTTGGGTAAGATTTGTATGATATCGTATAGTTCATAAATTGTCATTTTCAACTTCTTAAGAGCACAGCTGTTGAGATGATTTGCACTGTTTTTTATATAAATCCGTCAGAAATGTCTCCTCAGACACTTCTACCATCTCTGTTGACTTGAGGCTATGATTTTAACAATGAGCGGTTTGAAAAGTCAGAAATTGGCCACATACTTGTTTCTAATCCCATAGAAGGTTAGTCAGACTTCTGTACCTGAATGCTTTTTCAGACTGCATTAATGAGTGTGCAGAGGTGTGAAGATCCACAGCATGTGGTTATCTCAAGTGTTATTGCTGTTTGCTTTCAAGCCAGTGGATGGAATAAGTTTTGAGGTTTTGCCCATGGGCATCAACTTGTTTGACTTTATACTTATGAAGGAAAATGTTCTGCTGCTTTGTAGCTGTTTATTTTCTGATGATCTCACGTTTTCTACTCTTGACAGGTCTAAAGTACTTTACTCCTAAATTCTAGTTTGGGCTTGTAGGCAGGAGAGTTTATCATAAATGTGCTGAAAGTGTATGGTTTTGAGTGAACATCGAGACTGAAGCTGTGCAGTGCTTGAGATTTGTTGGTCATCCAGGATGTACTAGTCCAGCCCTTGTGTGGCTGAGAGTGGACTGGATCAGTAGGGGTACTGCAGACCTCAGCACATGTTCAAAGAGTTCTTTCTAGTCATTCAACTGTTTTACATATTGCTCAACAAGACACATGAACATAGCAGACTGGAAAGGGCATTGGGGAGGGGTGACAGCTGTAGAGAAAGCAAAAACTTAGCAGTGAAATGGGGGTAGAGTGTCAATACTAAGGAGTTCTTTCCCCAAGAGCTAGCTCTGAGTGAAGAAACTTGAGAGGATTAAGATTTTTGATTAAATACTAATTGAAATACTGTGTTGTCGAAGGGAAAAAAAGTTGACAAGAGAAAGCAGAGAGAGTCCAAGAAAGCAGAAATTACATAAGTGAACCATGAAGCTGCATTTGCAAAGAGGACAGGGCATGCAGTATTAGCAGCTACTCTGAAATCTTGACTCTGACCCTTTTAACAAGCGTCAGGGGATGTTTAAAGAGTGTCGGAGGTTTGAAGGTCACACAATCATGACAGGCATGTCAAAATAGTTGAGAAATGGTGTATAACGTGATAAAAACTTTTCCATAGTGGCTTTTTTCTCTGGTCAGGGGGAGAGAACAACTACGGCATGAAATACAGTTAGCAAGTTCCATACTAATGGAACTAGGATGTGTATATAAATACATATAAAGACATACCATACCAGTGATTGGCAAGTTCTCTGTGCTTTTGGCACTCATGTGAAGAAAGGCCCTACTTTATTAGATGTGCAGTGAGACATATGGTTGCCATGGAAACTGCTACTCTATGTGTTGTATGTGCTTATTATTAATGTTACACTTGTGTTGAGATTTTAACACAGGCTTTTCGTTCTAATTGGGCTGGTTGTGTGTACTCCTTCCCTGTCAAAAAACAGCTCAGAACAAATGAGTGTTTTCATTATTAGATGTTTATCAGATCCAGAAACATGAAGAAAATTGCTTTCTATCAAGGCAAGGTGAGAGAGGAGAGCCACCCAGCCTTTCTCTAGCATTAATTTTACAAGAAAGGAAGGGCAGTTTGCAATGAACACATCAAGATAGTGCTTATTTACTTTGGTAAACCTTACTGGATACTCAATAGGTTAAATTTAAATATAGTGCATCTGTAGGCTGTCATGAGAAAACATGGAACTATGATTTTGTTAGAGAGCTTAGATAGCATTTATTTTTTTGAGCTTATTTTCAGAAGCTTTTGGACAGACCTTAAACAGAAAAATCCATTTCAAGTAAATGGATTATAATGTTGAATTTTCAGGGAAACCCTAGAGACTTAAGAGGAGAATGATCAAGAGACTGGCAATTTTTGTATTAGTGGGATGATAATGACAATTACGAATGAGTTATTCTAAAGGGACAGTAATCTTTTGTAGAAACTGTTCTGGTAAGTGTCCAAAATGTAGTTTATTTGGCTTACTGGGAGCAATCTGAAATGTAATCGTTGTGGGAATGTACTCCTTAAATTGATACAGTCAAGTTTTGATAAAACTTTTGTTTATCAATAATTAAAAACTTCCTTTTGCTTTGTCAAAGGAGCATCTTCCTAACTATTCTATGTGTTTGTGTATTTTAAACTAATTTAGCTATATGCAAGTGCTTCATTCTTGTTAGCTGGCATGGAGGTTCTGGATGAGGAATATAATATAATAACTTTGGATAGAGACAGACACATAAATTTGCCTGAATTTAAAAGTAACTGAAAATTTTGAAATTAATTGTGGATTTTTAGCAGTGTTTCTCAATAATTAAGGATGGACAATTTTGGGACCTTCTGTAGTAGGTTTTTGTGACACTTTGCTTGTGTGGTACTTTCTTTTGGGTTTCTTTTCTTTACTGGAGATTTATGCTCAAAGAAATAAATTCCTATTAGCAGAAATGGAGGCAATTAATTACTCAGAATACAATATTTTCCAGCAGGGAGTAGTTTAGCTATAGATCCAAAGTTTCCGCAGTAACCTGTTTCCGTAGCACAGACCCTCTTAACTAAGAACGAAGTGATACAAGTAATGAGCTCTTATCAAGTCTGTTAAAAGAGCTGAGATGAAGCAGAGGCACTCAAGCTTCTTGGAAAGCAGACTTTTGAAAGTTTCTTTGGCAATACAGGGCAGTAACAAGTTCCCGCTGTGCTTGGAAGTAGCCTGTTAGGCAGCTGTGGCTGAATGCCTTCTAATAATTTCCAAAATGGGAGATAAGGTGTCATTTCATTCCTGATAACTGGAGAGCAAGAGAACTGGTTCTCTTGAAGTTCATTAGGGTACGTTTTGATACTATTTAGCTTGCTTTTTCCTCTGCTCAGTGGCTTCCAAGATTTCCTTTAGGAGATCTGGTAGGCATTACTATGAGAAACGTTTTGTGCCTTTTCAAAACCAAGTCCCATAGAGGCAGAATACTACTTGCATGAGTCCTGGGTTGTAGTGACTGAAGAGGGGAGAGGTAAAGCTGTAAGAGGATGTGGTGATTCATTTTTCGAAATAAAGCTGACGTTTTTTTCCATACATGTTTAAGCTGCTAGCTCAGGCTTTAAAAGCCTAGGAAACCTGTTGCCAGTGGAACAGGGCTGGGCAGTTTTTAAAGTATAAAGGATATATGGATCACTAACTGAAATGACACATGTAAGATAGGAAACTCACAAAATGAGATCATAATTATTTTCTGTGAGAGGTTATCTTATTTAGAAAAATAAGTCTCTCTAATCTGAACCTCAAACACACGAGATGTCAATAGAATTGCACACCTGGCTGAGCTCAGTGCACTGTGCCATTCCAAGGCTTAGTAAATTTTCTTTAAGAAATATTGGTGTGATATTATGAAGTGATAAAAAAATCAATGAGGCAATGATTTCCCAGTCAGATGGAGTGCTTTGTTGTTAAATGATTTCTTTCACCTGGGGCTGCAAGGGCTAAAAAAAGTTGGAAGGGATTGCTGAGTGACTTGACAGAGATTTACTTGCTATGTTATTCCAGTGAAGGCTAAAATGAATCTTCAAGTGATGTTTGTGACTATAGGAGGGTACTTGCAATTATTCACTCTGCCTCTCATGGAAGCCATCATTGATTAAATTCCAAAGCCTATTGACTGTGTTGATGGGGCTGAACTTCCTCTCATCATGATATTCTGCATTTATAGGGTGCACTTAAAGTAGTTTGGTTGGGTTTTTTTCAAACAATCAGTAGAAATAGGAAATGTGTTCACGATTGAGAGCTTCTGCCTGAATTGTTGGCATTTTGTTTCTGGCAAGATAAATTACGAGATGCAGGTCTAAGAACTAAAGTAAGAGTTGGGTCTGTTCCCAGAGCTTCTAGTGAGATGGTTAAAATGGAGCTGAAAAACAGACAAGAATTCCTTGGTTTTCCATGTCATTTGTATGATTTGCTGCCAACTGTGACACTCATAAAATTATGAACCTGTCATTAAAATGCCTGTACTAAAAATTTCAGAAATGGAACATTGTGAGTACAATTGGCTTTTACAAAATGAGGGAAAATTACCACTATTAAGGACTTTGCCATATAAATAATAGTAAGCATGTAAAAATGAAACATGTTGATATTATCGCAGAAACAAAGGAAAAGATGTTTAAGTCTGAGTGACTGTAAAATTAAAAAGGAAAATTATTTTGTTTTCAGTTATGTTACCCATAGAAAATAGAAAAAAACAATCTTTAAAATCCTGCTGCCCAGCAAGTAACTGCTGTGAATGTCTAGTATGTCAACAATTTAAACTCAGTAGAAAAATGCCTTTGAGAAGGAAGTGGTGATTTTGGGCTGCCATAGGCAGTAGCTGGTTGCATATTGGCTGTTGCTGAGTCTGTCTCAGAGTCCTGTAAGTCTTCCCCAGAGATGAGGTAGGAGTATGGGTGATACATTCACAAATTTGAATTATCTTCATTGTTCTGTCTCTGTGTTCTCAATGTTCATTGATGTTTCCAGCTGTGTGAGCCTCAGGAATGTGTAGAAGTGGAGTGATCACTGTTGAGATAGGCCTGTTAACAGGAAAAAAAATTTCCTGTCTTCTGCTACTCTCTCCAAATAGGAAATGGTGACTTTAGGAAAAGTTAGAGGTTAATGGCGGAAAAATCCCAACAGAAGTTTTAAAAGGTTATATTTGAAAAACAGCCAACCCCCAAGCTGTGTGATAATAGCTTTTGCTTTCTTTCCCAATGCTTGTGAATTACTGCATTGGATAAAAGACAGGAACACTTTTTTTTTTATGAGTCAACCTGGGTTTTGTCCTGTAAAAGTGATGAGGTACAACATGCAAACTTATTGCTTTAACCCAGGCATGGGCTTAAATTTGTAATGAGATACCAGAGTTTTCAATAACACAGGTGAATTAGTTTCTTTCACTTGGATCATGTGCTAATGACATGTTGGGTTAAGAATTACAGCAGTTTGTCAAAAGCCATTATAGTAGTTATTACTTCATTTTTAGGGAAATTTCAGCTCCTTTGTTATGTAAGTGTGGTATCTATGTGGTATTATAGTCTCAAACTTGAAAGTTATCAACTGCATCTCTAAAATGCATAATTGTGAAGTCTTGTCTTGCAGTTGTTTTCATCTGCTTGCAATTCAGAAATCATTATTATCCTTTTCAGCAACTGAAGTCTTGCTATTAAAGAGCTTTTTTTGATTAAAGAACAGCTAAACAAGTACTACTTGTCAACGGTACTTTAGTGCTGCTGACCATCATGCAAATGAAATTACCTAACTAAGCCAAGTTTTAAATCACTTTATTTTCTGTCTTACTGTAAGATGCAAAGCCTGACTTGCCCTTCTCAAAATATATGGGATAATAGCAAGGGGAGGTTGACTGGTCGGTTTTGCCGCTTGGGAGGTTTTAGGTGATAACTTACCAACGTTAAACTTCGGTGTTTCTGAATTTCCAGAGCAACAAAAAATGAGACCGTATTTCCTCCTTTGTTTTCATAAACCATATGGACGTGCGATCCGGATAGCCCCTAGTCTCTGAGAAGCTATGACCCCACAATTAATTGGAAGCGTACTTCGATGTGTGATTTGGACATCTTTGCTATAGAATGATGGCCAGCAAGGCTTCACGTTTCCATCCTTCTGTAGCAAGGATAATAAATTGGAGTTATGAAAAACCTCTCTAGACTATTTTAAAAATTGAAATACTAATTGTAGGTTTGCAAGTAGAGCTGTGATATATAATTTTAATTCACTCATGCAGTGGTCACAAAGAGAATCAGTACAAAATTACAGGCATTTTGGGAAATAATTACATATATTTTTAAAATGTTTTTTCTGAAAGGGCTGCTAATAGAATAAAAAATGAAATCTCTCATGTTATTGAACAAGTAATATGACAGAGGCTAAAACAAATAAATTGCTGCTGAGATTTAGGAAAACTCATGAGCATGTGTTGAACGTAACAGCAATCTCATCAGTTATGTATTAAAGAGCACAGACAGGGTAGCTTTCCAAAAGGTATGTTGTTATTCTGAATCTCTGAAGTGTTTCAGTTGTTTTTGTCAATGTAACTTTTTCAGAGGCCAATTAGTCTTACAGAAGAAAAATATCTCTCCTTGCTTTTAAGCTCTGAATTTCAAGTTGAAAATAAAGGGAAGATAATAATTTCTGTCTGGAAAGCCAAATTTCTGACTCTTGCTATATTTACATCCTTTCTTAACTGATTATTGATTCTGAAAGAATTCTGAGATGTATCTTGATGTTTTAGACTTTGTAATTTCTTACGACTGCCAGAAGTAAGTTTGTACTTGGATTTCAGATTGGCTGCCATTGAAGTAATTACACATCTCAAGCTGTGTATCTTACAGTGGGTAAACTCATTTAACTTTGAATCAGAGAACCTGTGTGTGCAGTTAAGAAACATGATGAAAAAGGTTATTCCTGCTTTCTGAAAACATTCCAAGAAGCTGATGAAAAGACAGGATAAGCTAGTTCAAGAACATGTAATTTATGTTTTCAGATGCTACGCATTTATTTTTTAGCTTTGGATTTGATTTCTGCACTTCAGTCTTCACATCATTCAGATTTTAATTGTGGAAAATAAAGACCTGTGGTGGTACTGCATGAAATACTCCACAGAATCACAGTATTCTGAGTTGGGAGGGACTCACAAGGATCCTTGAGTCCAGCTCTTAAGAGAATGGCCCATCCAGGGATCAAACCCACAATCATGGCGTTGTCAATACCATGTTCTAACCAACTGAACAATAATGCCCCAAATGTAAGGATGTATTAAAGCACAGAATCATAATGGCTTTTTCTGAGTAAGTGAAACCAAAGTATCCTGTCTACGTATTAAGAAATGGGATTTATCACACAGCATGTGGGATACCCCAAGAGCTTTGGTATGCAATGGCAAGTGGGTTTACAGGGCAAAAGGGCAGTGGAATGCTAAGGATTAAAGTAAAGATTAAATCACAATAGAAGAGAAATATGATTTCTAACAAATCCAAACAGATGCTCCAATGATCTAACCAATTTTCAACAAAGGATAGGGTCATAAGGAAGGGCAAAAAATGCTCTTCTAAAATCCTTATATTTAACTCTTTCACTAACATCTGGGTTTAGTAAGTACTAGAAAATATGTCTAAGATGACTTTTTCAGTGATAAGCAATCAGAGTAAGGTGACAAATGACATTGTAAGCTCTGGTATTGTACTGAGATTGCTGAAGGGCAAAAGTCTTCCAATACTGGTGAGGAGAGTATCAGTCCTTTGTGGCACATTGTTTTAGCAAGGAAGTTTCATAACTTAATAAATGCTGAAACTTGAACCTCAAGTACATATGCAGTATATATGAGCCTAGACAGTGTTCAGATATTTTAACTGTTGAGTGGGTTTTTTGTTTGTTTTGTAGTGTGTTGCATTGGTTGATTTGTTTTTGGTTGGTTCATTTGTTGGGTTTTTTTCTCCAATGCAATGCTTGAGGTATTTTTATTTCTGACTTGGGCTGGATGCAGACACTTGTGTCAGAATGACAGTTTTACTCCTGTGGTATTGATTTCTCTATACACTGTAACCCTCTCTGCCTGTGTCTGCCCTGGAACTTCTTTCTGAACTACCCCATTCAGCTGTGAGTCTTCCAGGGATCCAAGGTCTTGCTCAAACACAGTCCAGCTTCATAACTTGGGGTCAGATGTCTGAGAAAATTGTTAAGTTATAAGAAAAAGCTGTGAGACAACCTGAAAGAAGAATAATAAGAAAAACGGGCAAAATTACAGGCAGAGACAGACTTGTAGAGATGAAGATTGGTAATACCTCACAGAATCGAGAGGAGAAGAATCAATGTGCAAAAGTATTAAGAACATAAACTAAAGAACCAGGAAAGGCTGGTTGGAGGTCAGCAGACGTAGCTGTGAGCCAGTCGGGTCCTTGGTGCCGGCAGAGATGGTGGAGGGGCAGCAGCTTGGTCACACAGGGTATCTGCTCCAGGGAGCTGATACCCGTCTCCTCTGAGCTTGTGTCTGCCTGGCTGGCAAAAATCCTTTGATTCTCTTGTCAGGGTAGTGAATAGCCCAGCGAGACTTAAACTTGTTGCTTAGCTTGTGTCTGTGCGCCCATAAATAAATAACGGCTTTATAGTTTTAAGCTGCGTGTGTACTGCTGGTGCAGTCTCTTTGCACGTGCCCAAATAAACTGACAAAGAAGAGGATTGGCAACACTCATCCACCCACCCGCCCAAAAAGGCCATTCCGACAAGGGCTCTTAAATAGAGGAAAAAAAAGGAGGAAAAAGAGGCAGAAAAAACCCCAATAAAAAAAAGCTTTAAACCCTCCTCCCCTCCAAACTGAATGAAGCCAAAAATCCAAACCACTTTTTCAGCACAGCATATCATGTGCTTCCTTTTCTTTCCTTTCTTGGGGATGTACAGGTTGGACAACCTAAAAGGGAAAAAAGTGATTCAGGACTATTGAAATCTGGTTGCATTCTCACTTCTTGTTCACCTGCTTATCAACTGATGTTAAGGATACAGTTCCAAAGACAAAGCATACTGTTACTGATTATTCTCAAAGAATTTAATTTTTTCTGTTATTTCTTTTGCTCTTGTTTCATGAGCAGTTGTAGATGGTATAAAGTTATTTGGCACTTCCCCAATAACTCAAGGTTGCATAAAGTTTCTGGGAGATGCAATTTCTTATTTCAAATTGTATTTCTTGTAAAATTTCTCATCTTAAAATTATTTAAGTTTTAACATCTGTTAATCCAACCTGGTTTTTATCCTGACCTTCAATATGAAAGCTTAAATTCAGGGTTTCCACAGATGCTCAGGGGAAGAATCGTTTTTCTGTTTGGTTTATTTCCTTGTCTCTCATTTAATTTTGTTTTGCCTTTTGATTTCAGGGTTTTTTTTTCTGAAAAGTCACCTTAGCTATAAAGATACTTATAAAATATGTATCATTAGAAATCACATTTTCTACTTTGAATTGTATAGCCTAGTCTGTGTTCAATCCTCCCTTATTATGTTTTTGGATAATAGATTCTTTCATGTCCTTCTTCACCCAGCCCCTTTTCCTTTCTTTCTCTCTGCCTCTAGTGCACTGTCCTCATTGAAATTAAACCTTATGCAGTAATAACCCTTTTCAAGAAATCACTGCTGAAATGCGTATGACATTTTAAAAAATTAAATTTATTTGAGAAGAATAATCCAGTCAAAAGAGGGAGATAATGACATCTTTTTAAAGACCAACATCAATTTATATGGAGGGCAATATTTTATTTACAGTATAATATATTAAAATACTCTATGAACAACACAAAGTGAATGCTCTGGGACTGATTTTTATTTTAAAAGGCTGAAATTAGTTTACCAGATTAATTTTATTGGTATGAAGAATGATATTATTTGAAATGAGCAGGTAGTTGGGCTTCTTCTAAAGTTCTAACAGAAATATTTTGTTTGGTCTATAAATTTAAAATTTTCTTGAAAGTATCATTCCTTGGTGCGGCTCAGAAAAAGAAAAAATCGGGTAGAAACTAGGCAATTAGACATGATCTTTGTAGAACTGGAAACAAAAGCAGAGAAGAATGAAGAAAATAGGGAAATATCACTGGGCATTCAGGAAAAATACAAAGGCTTCAAGAGCAGAAGTTTTGTGTTTTGTTTTTGAAAAAGATTTAACAACATTTTCAGATTTGTCTAACAGATTTGAAACTGAATCGTGGTGAAACTGTAACAGTGTTTGACAAAAGATAATGTGAAAGCCTTATCAGACTAGGATTGAAAAGTCCAAAGTGAGGAAAGAAAAACATAGGATAAAGATTTGAAATAGATGTGTTTATAAAACCAGTGGGTGATCGTGAGAGCTGCAGATGGAGAGAAGGGTACTGAACAAATCTGGTAAATGCTGTAGGGCAGTGGTGCTCCTTCTTTTGACTCCTATGTCAAAACCTCTTGGACTTTGATAATTTTAGGCTAGTGCTGTGTTCACTGCCTGTGTAGGACATTTCTAAAGCAGAATTTCTGCTTGTGTTGGCAGAATTAACTCAGTGACTGAATGCAGATCTATTGTACTCGGACTATTAAAATGCAAGTTGTTGAAGGGGTTGCAGATTATTATAAAAAGCTAGAAAGGACAATGAGCAGAGAGAAATGCCACATGCAAAAATGAAAGGCTTTTCCTTGATTTGAGTTAAAAGCGGTGGTCGTAATCCAGTGAGGAGAGGAATATATTTAGAGTGAAGAAAAGAAGTAAGCAAACTGATAGATCTAAGAATAAACAGCAACAAAAAAGAACCAAAAAAAGATCCTGCTGGGATCTTGGACTTTTAAGTAACCCTGCCTTGGTTTACACTTATGACAGAAGCCAGGCTTCATTTATGCACAGTGCAGAAATTTTAAAGGTGGGGTTTTCAGCAAAAGGCTTGAAGAATTATTGTTTAAGACCTATTTTTCAGTAAGAAATTATTGATCCTGTTTCACTTTTGTGGGTTATTTTTAATGAAGCACTTCTGCCAGAAGTAATATATATGTCTCTAAGCTTTCTACTTCTTTTTTTCAGAACATGAGCGTTTAGAAGCAGTTGGGCAGACTCTGGGCCATATATTTTCTTCTTGCTTGCTTGCATCTTTCACATAACATTCATCTGAGAACCTTCAGAGTCCTGAGCACAGTATGCGTATAGGAATAGGAAAATGCTTAGATAATTGAGCCCTCATGCTAGAACTGATAAGCAACTTAAAATAAAATTACTCCAATAACTTAGTATAAAGATTTGTGGCTGTTTGTTTGCAGCAGCATCATCAGTCTGTGAAGTATAACAATGCACAGCTTAAAATGGTCTCAGATGGATCTGATAGTTTGATAGACAAATTGGAGCAACAGAAACCTTTGTGCTGCTATGATTTAGGAGGACTAAGAAAAAAGGACCTGAGACAATCATGGTTTTTATTATTCTGCTTTTGACTTCTGTTGGTCTCTACATTTTTATTCAATTGAGTAAGTGTCAGCTAAGGATTCTGTCAATGGGCTTACAGCAGTGATTCATACAGTCTCCCTCACTAAAAGAAATTAATTCATTTTAAAAGATGAAGTCGTTAAGGTGATTTTTGCAGTAGTTGATGTGTGTCTGTTGGTATGTGTATGTGTATATAGCTGGTTACAGACTTGGTAGAGTGATAGAGGACCTCCTAGGTAATTAACTTGCTGCAAATTCCTTTAAGAGTATGCAAGCAGATGAAGGGAGATTCCCTCAAACATTTCTAAGAGGGTTTTTACAAGGCAAAGTTAAGTGCATGCAAGAGGTCAAGATTCTCAATGTTAATTTAAGGAAAACATAGAGGGAGACTTCCTGATTGAAAAGACCATGGATTAGCTTAGACAGAGAGGGATGACACAGATGTTAAGGCTGTAGCTTTATTTTTACAATGTGATTGACATACCTGTACTTGAGAATAGGCTGCATTTAGTACATGGATATAAGGTGACACCCAAGATGGTGAAGATATTAAAAATATCCTTTGGGGCAGGCGGGTGAGGGTGTGTAGTGTGGGTGGGAAACATGATGGGGGAACAAGGAGATGCAGGCAGCTGAGTTTGAAGTGGCATTCTCCTCCTTTCCAAGGTCACGATTTGCCAATTTGGGTTCCTTAATGTATTTTCTTAGTCATGGGTTGAGAGCCATCAGGTTGTTTCTGGGTCTGCTAATTGCAGGAGCTAATAAGTAAAGCTCACCTGCAAGGCCTTTTGATAGTTTGCTAACATTGTGACGTAGCAGAGGAGCACCTGCTTGGGGAAGCTGCTTTTCTTTTCATGGTGCTGTGGAGGAGTGTGTGCTTAGCTCTTGTCCATCAGGAAAGAACAGTCTTGCTGGTCTCTGCTGTATTACAGGAACATGTGCTTGGACACAGATGTCTCTGCTTCTGTTAAGGCTGAACAAAGGCGCTGCTTTTTTCTTTTTGGCAATTTGTTAGCTCAGGTGAGTTCAGAATTACGTATTCTTGTGCACCTAGCATGCGATCATCTTTCTGATTCGGGCTCTGGTGAGTCATCTTCCTGCCTGGTCAACTCTTTCACTAATGGGAAATCTTTTAACAGCAAAAGTTTCCAGGCAGAATCTGGGCAGGGCCCTGAGACTCTTATTTTTATATGTTGCTATTTGAGACCAGACACATAATTGCTGAGAGCATCATGGAAAGTACCATAGCCTCTGAGCGATCATTAACAGCAGAGTTTGGACTGAATTCAGCACTTCCCAGCTGGCCATAGTCAAGAAACGGAATTACTAGAGTAACTTACTTAAGCAAAAATATCAATTTGTCTTTGCTTTTTGTGTATATGTAAAATAGTTGCATGAATACGGTTGGAGCCAGAAATGCAAGTTTTAACTACACTGTAGCTGAGCCTGTGTTTCATGTTAAAAGATTAAAAAGGCTTCAGTAAGGAGCCCTGTGCTCATGACCAACAATAGATACTTACTGGAACGTTTAACTGCATCGCCTGTGACAGTATTTGAATTATTTGAGTTTCTAGTAAAGAGTAATGTAATTTGACACTGGTAGGTCTGTAGAAATTTAAAATACATAAATACATATGCATGAAAACCTGTTCAAGTGATTTTTCTATTCACTGCAATGTGCTTTGGGTGATCAATCATTAATAATAGTAACAGTAACAACAGAAGAGGTTATGCCCTTCTTGAATTTCTTGGATTGCAATAGCACCTACGGGATTTTACCACACACCTCTGAAATGGGTATCAGAATTGCTGTTGACTTTGGAGCCTGTGCTGTTAGTATTTACACCATGCATGCTGCTTCTGGGCATCAGACAGTATCCGTGTTGGGCTCGGAAGGATCCTCTGTGGCATTCTTTGGGTTTGGACAACGTCCCATCTTTGAAGCTGTTGGTTAATCCCAACGGCTGGAGGTCACAAAAATGGGAAAGGTTTATTCAGGCAAATACAAGATGGGTTTGACCTCTAGGCTCATGCCCCTGAAACTGCATTTGAACAGAACCTGTGTGAGTGTGTGGTGAGCTTGACAGCTGGGCCAGATGTGAAAGACCACCACGTGGTCCAACTCTACAGCTATGGCTTCTATTCAGAGTGCCTTCTCGTAGGTCGGTAAACCTTTGGCAGGCACCATCTGTGCTTAGTTATACACAGCTGAGATTTCGTATTCTCTGGTACATGCTCCTTCACCCTTGATCTTTTAAAGATACGAAGGCTTTGTGTGACTCAGAATACAGTGCTGCAGAGCCCAGACTGTATTTCAATATGTGCTATAGCCCCTACTATAGAGATTTGTAAAAGTGTTAGATGAAAAGTCAGGCAAAATAAAGTGGAAGGGAAAGGAATCAGTGATAATGAACATGGGAGGAAGAAAATTATATAAACTATGCATTGTATAAAGCTAATTGAGGTTAAGTACTTGCAGCTGTATTCATACATGCGCCCTCTTTCTTGTATGAGAAGATACTCAATTTTCAATATATTATATCTGCCATGCATTTTCACATATGTTTTTTGTACAGTAGAATAATACGATATATTAAGGTGTTTGCAAAAGATGGGATGAAATAATAGGTGCTTAATTGTCAGCCTCAGATTTTGATGTAATCTCCCGATTTGCATACATGGAAATTTTGAAACTTGTCCACTTTCCTAGGTAACAAAAGCAGCATTGCAACTGGGCCTTTTGTCTATTTTTTTCGTCTCCTTTGTTGTAAGATGAAATTTGACCATTTTCACCTTTGTAAGTTGAAACAGTATGTTGTACAGGTGTTTTCCTTCCCATCAGGATTTGATCAAAATCCTTGAAACTGATGCCCTTACCAAAGAGTCGGCTAAACTGTCTGGTCACTGTTGTGTTTGCACACAGCTGCTTGAAATGTGGGTGTGTAATACAGGTTCTTTCCCTCAACAGCAGACGTTAGGATGTCATAGGAATAACTGAGATACGAGGGGACAACTGATGTGACTGGAGGACCACAACGGGTGGCTATAAGCTGTTTTGCAAAGATAGGCAGGGAAAAAGAGGAGGAGTTTTTGCTGTGCTCTTTGTTAAAGGAGAATCTTGAATGTATGGAAGTGAACTATGATAATTCCAGCCCTTTGGAATGCCTCTGGGTCAAGATCAGAGGGACTAGATCCTTTGGGAATCTTACAGTATGCATCTGCCTCTGACTTCCAAACCAAGACAATAAAATCAACAAAGTGATATTTGGGTCACTTAAGCAAGCTTTGGATCAGCACAGCCTGGTTCTTTGGGGTGACTTAACCCACCCAGGCATTTGTTGGAAGAACAGTGCAGCAGCTCACACATCATCCATCAAGTTTCTGGAATGCATAGAGGGCTGTTTTCTCACACAAATATTAAATGTGCCAACCAGGAATGAGGCACTGCTGGAGTTTTTATGCACAAACCAAGAAAAACTGCTTTGTAATATCTCAGTTAATGATATCCTTGGCCGCAGTGATCACAATATTGTAGAGTTTGGGATCCTGCTGAGCCTACTGAAGGCTAGTGTTAAGGAAAAGGTTTTAGATTTTTAGAAGAGGAAACTCAGCTTGCTCAGAGCTCAGCTGGGAGGGATTCCATGGGAAGCTTCCATGGAGGATAAAGGAGCTAGTGAGTGCTGGGAGTTCTTCAATAATACTCTCCTGGAAGCACAAAAACATTTCATCCCTTTTAAACGCAGGGAATTAGGTGGAGCAGGACACTCCCTTGGCTTCACTGTGACCTTCTGAGTGTGCTCAAAACCAAGGGAAGTGTACCAGAGATGGAAAAGCAGACAATATCCCTTGAGAACTGCAAAGGCTCTCCCAGGGCATGCAGAGATGCAGTTAGAAAACCAAAAGCTCAGTTCAAATTGAAATTGGCCGGAGATGTCAAAAACCACAACAAAGGGTACTTCAGGTATGTAAGCACCAAGCAGAAAGAGGAGGGAAATACTGGCCTGGGGTTAAACAGCAGAGGGGAATTAGTCACCAGTGAGATTGAGAAGGCAAAGGCACTTTCGCCAGCTCTGTCTTTACCAGCACTGTTGGGCCCCAGGCCTTGGGAACAAAACCCCAGACTGATACAAACACAGACCCACTGTCAGGGAAGGAAGAGTTTGTATGTGATCTCTGACAAGGGCTTGGCCCCCAATGACCAGTGAGCCCTGAAACTGTCCCCCTGAATTAAGGGTGTTAAGAGAGCTGTCTGACGGCATTGGGAGGCTGTTCTCCATAATCTCTGAGTGCTTGTGAATATTGGGAGATGTCCCAGAAGACTGGAAGAAGGCTAATATCACCCCCATCTGCAGGAAGGGATTAAAGAAGGATTCAGGAAATTTTAGGCACATCAGTCTTACCTCAGTCCCTGGGAAAATTTTGGAACACATCCTCCTGGGGGCCATCACAAGTCAGATGAAGCATGGGATTGGGAAGAGCCAGCTTGGATTTACCAAGGGCAAATCATGCTTGAAGACCTGATCACCCTTTATGACAAAGTAACTTGCTTGTTTGATGTGGGGCGAGTGGTGGACATGGTCTACCTGGATTTCTCCAAGGCTTTTGATATGGCTCCCCTAAGCCCTCTCCTGGAGAAGCTGATGTGTTAAGGATCTGGACGAGTGGTCCCTGTGGCGAGTGGGGAACTGACTGACAGGCAGCACTGAGAGGGTGGTAGTGAATAGCTCTTCAAACTGGCAACCTGTCACAAGTGGGGTCCCACAGGGACTGATATTGGGCCCAATACTGCTTAATATCTTCCTAAGTGAGCCATAAGATGGGTTCAAGTGCACCCTGGCAGAATTTGCTGATGGTGGAAGGCTGAGTGGAAAAGTGGACACTTCAGAAGGGAGAGCCACCCTGCAGGAAGACCTGGATAGGCTGAAAGAGTGGGCTAACAAGAACCTTATGAAGTTTGACAAGTACATGTGGTCTTGTACGTGGGAAAACATAATCTGGGAAAACAGGAATCTACCCTGCTGAGGAGCAGCTCTGTGGAAAGGGACCTGGTGGTCCTGGAGGATGATGAGCTCATTATGAATGGGCAGTGTGCTGCTGTGGCAAAGAAAGCCACCAGCGTGCTCGGCGGCATCAACAAGGGCATCACCAGCTGATAAAGAAATCGTTATAGTCCCACTCCACTCAGCTTGTCGTGCCTTGAATACTGTGTTCAGTTTTGGTCCCTGCTACGCAAAAAAGTTGTGGACAGGCTGGAGAGGGTCCAGATCATCCAGAGATAATCAAAGGACTAGGAAGCTTGCCATAGGATGAAAGCCTGAAGGAGCTTGATTAGTTCAGCCTTGAGAACAGAAGATTTAGGGGAGATGCAAGGGGACCACTATGTTCCAGTATTTCAACGATGGTTACTAAGAAGATGGAGACCCTTCTTACAAGGAGTCAGATGGAAAAGATGAGGTGTAACGCGTACAATTTACTCCTACGGAGATTACAATTGGACACAAGAGGAAAATTTTTCACAGTTAGAGCAATCAGCCATTGGAATAATATCCCCAGAGAAGTGGGAGATTCCCCAACATTGGACACGTTTGATATTCAGCTGGACAGGGTGCTGGCCCATTCTATGATTCTATGTAGCATGTCTTTACTGCAACTATGAAGAGACATGTGAAACGTTTCCCCTTTTTTTTCTTTTTCCATTTTTATTTTTATAAGTGGGTGGCTATCATTAAGTTGTTCTAACATGGCTTCAAGCCTCTATTAAGAAATACAGTTTCACTTCAGGATTTGGTTTATGAGGAACACTACAAGGAGTAATGGTTTGGAAACCTAAGCCTGGAAAGAGCCTGAGGCTGTGAATAGCTCCTACTGCAGTGCACAAGCTGCTGCAAAGGGGGAATGGCACTGAGGCTGTATTAGTTTAATTTGAAAATGGGCTGAGGAGGAGTCGTAATATTGAGTATGATTGAGCAAATCAGTGTACAAAAGAAAAAAAAAATCCTACAACTAAAGACAACAACAGCAAAAAAAACCCCTCAAACCATAATGCCTTAGATTGTCTGTTTAGTTTCAGTGTGTGACACTAATGAAGATACAATTCTGTGTCAGGACTGTACAGATAGGTATGACTGAGCTTGATAGGAGAGTAGCAAATCTATCACAGGAGAGCTCTCATTTTGACATCAGTACATTTTAATGAAAACCAAACATCTGGACCTAGGATGGCCAAGTCCTAGGAGGTGATCTTAGCCTTTATCTTGCCTCTGGGAGAGCAGTTCTCTTTTCCCTGGGTGGTTGTCCTTATTCTGAAAATTTGCACTGCTCAGTCTTTCTCCCTATCACTTCTTAGAAAAAGCTCCTCTCTGCTTTTTCTTGTGTGTCTTGTCTTTCCTTGACATTGCTTAGATCCTGAAGTATTTCTGAAGATCCGGTTTCTGTTCAACTGAGAACTTTTGAAGTAAGCATATGTATATTTAGAATTTCGTGATGATTCTTTGAAGAACTGTTCTCATGCTCTTTGAAAAGCTCTAATGAGCTCCCTTAGTTTGATTAAGAAACATAAAACAGCTCTGTGTTATTGTAAAGACTCCAGGTATGTTTCATAATACATCTTATGGAAATGTCTGATGCTGCAAGAGAAGAAAAAGAGAAAGTCTGGGTTTGCTTCTGGGTTTTGTTTGTTAGTGAACTGGCAGACAAAGAACAAACTAAGAACAAAAACTGGAGCTACATTCCACCATTTTCTTTGATAAAGTTTAAAGATCTGCACTAACCAGATGCACTGCATATATTAGTCTTGGTATAGGAAATAATTCTTGATTTAACATGAGAATGACTCAGCACTTTATTAAAAATGGGATCTATCACTCAATTAATGCAATGAATTAAATGAAACAGCTTCCAGAAATTACCTCAGGGAGGGGGAATCTTATTTCTGATGTTTTTTCTCAGACAAAAGTGAAAGGCTTGGAAGTGATCACAGAGACGTGGACAAAATCAAGAAGACCTAGCTGTCTTTCATCAAGAGTTCCTAGGTATATGTCTTAGGAAATCTTTGCTGTCTTGTCCTTACCTTCCCATTCCACTGTGCATTAGGTCTCAGGAGAGAGTAAAAGTACTTCACACATGCCAATGGCAGCAAGGGCAACATGCCAGAATTGGGTACTGTGGAGTAAATCAAAAAGCACTCTATTAATATTACTGTTTTTTTCTTGAAAACTAACTGAAGTGATGCACTTATCAGATAGTGCCTTTAGGAACTTGGCATCATTTAGTGAAGTGCCTGGCTTGGTGTTTACATATGACTGGATGTACTTTGGAAGTGAACAAAGAACTGGATGAGAATATAAAACTGAGCTGCTGTTTAGTTCCTCTCTAGGCAATTCAGTTGCAAAATGCTGTACCCAACACATTTTTAGTAAGAATATTTGTGCTTTCAGTAAGGCTCTGGTTCTTCAGTTTTCAACAACTTCTTCTCCATCTCCATCTGACAACTGTACTAGCAGAAAATATTTACTGTAATTACAGAAATACTTCTGACATTGATCATGAAAATATTAATCAATGTATTCAAAGTCACATGGAGATCTTGCTAAATATCAACTCTGGATTAAAGTACCTTATCTGAAACTTTCCATAGTCTGAGAATTTGTTAAAAGCAATTTATTTTTCATATATTCATTCCTTTCACATTTTTTTCTTTTGGAAATAGAAGTGTGGTAGCTTTCCATGCTTTGTGGTGCGTTTGGACAAGTTAGGGTTCTTTTCTTTACTCTTCTCTCTAGCTGCGGAAGGATAACTACAGCCAGGCACATTAGGGGCACTAGTTAGCCTGTGGTTGTGCTAAGGGTAGGTATTCCGAGTTTTTTTACCTCACTGCAGAGATATTTTCCAATTCCAGTAAGAATCCTTGGAAGAAAAGAGGAGTCATGAGGAGGTAATGTGATACACAGTAATGTCCCTATTATATACACCTATTTATATACAAAGATGTCCTATGTGGAAAAGCCCCAAAAGTATTACCTACATTATATATTCATGTGTTTTTTAACCTGAGGAGTAATACATGAAAACATTTGTGTTATCAGTAAATTGTCCGGTTCTGTTTTGGTGTTTTCTACTTGAATATTGTTTGTAAGGTTGTTGAACAAGTTTTGTTGCTCTGGAGAAACTATTCAGGGAAAACATAAGGTTATGTTGATGCCGTCTCTTCAAAACTGAACTTCTGCCTTCAGAGGAAATATATTGAGAGAACTAAAAGCTATTTCAGAATTTAAGAAAATATATATTTCTAAATATCTCTTCCTCCAAGTGGATTTGGAGGCATTTGCCTTCATTACTTTCAATACTAAACTTGTAGGAGATTTCCTCCCCTCACTTTTCTCCCAGGAGTGCTCAGCATCTCCAGATCAGAAGTGATGGGCGATTAGTATATTTATATATTGAATCAGGTGAGTTATCTGATAATCAAGGCTCTGACCCTTTGCAGTTTTTCCTCCGCCGAAAAAACGTCCACGAGGATTTTGAGATCAGCCTTGTAGTGCCTCTATAAGATCTGTAACTCTGCGTGGTTACTTCTTGGAATGCTTGTGTGCATTCTCAAACCTATTTGTGAGCAACAGTGATTGCTTTAGGGCAAGGAAAATGTTCTGTGCTCTGTGTGGGAAAGAAATCAAATGTGTTAGTGTGTTCCCAGTTAAGCATGCATTTGCCAGTTCTAGCTGGTGACTCAGGTGTGTAACATCTGCAGAATTGCTGTTCACTCAATATCTCTGTCCAATAATTAGTTATGTGCCTGCAAAAATGTCTAGCTCCTAGCTTTGTGCAGTAAGTTTCCCATGATCATTCCCAAACCACATACCAAAGTGGAGTTGCTCTTTCTCCTGAGGATAGGGTCTTGGTGGTCTTTTATTGAGGTTTTTTTCTTCCTTTTTTTTCTTAGCTGTATCACATTTTTAAGGTAATTTTCTAGTAAACAAAACCAAAAATTGGTTAGTGGTTTTGAGCCAATAGAGTGTTCATGACAATAAAAATATGTATCACTCATTTAGGAACAGAGATGTGTAGGATTGTCAGTTTTATTTTTTGTCTTAAAATTCTTCAGTTGAGTAAAGGTGGAGGGAAAGATGCCAAAACAAAAATCCATTAAAGGGCAAACAAGATAGGGTTGCAATAAAACAAATAAACCTGCTTAACTTAAATAATTAACCAAATGCCATAGGGAGTAACTGCTAGTGAACTGTACAATTTATTCAGTTATAAACACTGAAGGGGTTTGTCTTTAGTGTTTTGTTCATCTAGAGTGGCAGAAAAAGAACGTCAAAATTCAGAAACCTGGAGCACTATCTGTGAGGTCACGTTTGCAAGTAGCTAACTTGGAAGCAAAAACAAAGGTACATGCAAGTAAATTGTGTGTTTTGTAATGAGGGAGTTACTGGGGGAAAGATCTGAATAGTTAGGCATCAGCTAACACCTGAGGGGTGTTGCAAACCTAGATACATCACAGATTCAAAACATATTATTAATTTACATATGTTTTATCAATGCAATTGTTACTGAGTACTTTCATAAGAATGGTGCTGAGGCAGTTCTGAAGAAGAGCAAGGAGAAAGAAAAGTGATAGAGAGTGAAGATGAAGGATAAGAGGAGGTCTGAGGGGAGAGGAGCATCCAATCAAAGTAGGAGCAAAGCATGGGGACCTGATAGAAAGGGAAAACTGGCCCTGTAGGATTCATTATGGAACAGAGGTAGTGGTGTGGAGAAACATAGGATGACATTGACGGAGAGGAGGGAAACTGGAAGCCACTGAGGTGAATTTGGGATGTTAGTTTTATATTTATTTAGGTTGGAAAAGACCTTTTAGATCCCTGACCCCAAATACTAACCCAGCTCTGCCAAGCCCCCCACTAAACTGTGTCCCCAAGTGCCACATCTACCCGTCTTCCAAATACCTCCAGGGATGCTAACTCCACCGCTTCCCTGGGCAGCCTGTTCCAGTGCTTGATAACCCTTTCAAGTGAAGAAATTTTTTCCTAATATCCAAGCTGAGCCTCCTCTGGGGAAACTTGAGGTCGTTTCTTGTCATCCTATCACTTGTTACCTGGAAGAAGAGATCAGCCCCACCTTACTCCAGCTTCTGTTCAGGTAGTTGAAGAAAGCAACAAGGGCTCCCCTCAGCCTCCTTAGACATAACTATTTAGAATGTGTTTCAGCTCTCTCTTGGAGGATATTTTGATCTCTGTTTTAGTGTTGTTATTATTATTGAAACTTCTGACGTGTGATGGGGGAAGGGAAGAGAGGTGGCAGGAAAAATCAGGGCATTTAGATCCAGAGCATGCTGGCACGCTGACCTCAGGGTACAGCACAGCAGGACACTGTGTAAAGGGGAAAACTGCCTTTTTGCTTCCACAAAGAGAATGTTCAGGGGAAGGAGGAGGGAGGTATTATCTTCACAGTGAGGTCAAAACCTGCTCTGTTGGTATGGTGTCTGGATAAGGCTCTAAGCAGGCTCAATCACAGTGGGGGGAGGCATATCAGCGTTTTCCTCATATTATGGTCAGAGCAGATTGCCCTGAATTATTCCACCCTGATGATGTACATCTCCAGGCTTGCGGCATTCCTGCTGCTGTCTCCTTTGTATGCAAACCTCGGCTAGCAGCTCTCCAATGCGGGTAAGTCTTTATCTGTCAAATGTGGTCATACCCCAGGGGCTCAGTCTTTCTGTTGCATGCTAGCACCCAAAAAATAGAAATTCTCTGTTTGTAGTGTCTGATGGTCTGCTTGGAAAAATTCAGGTGGGCAGAACCTTGGAGTGATCCCAGGGTGATAGGCTCACCATAATTTCAGGTATATGGAGCTCCTTTCCTGACTGTTTCCAGCGAATTGCAATACAGGATTTTGAATGCAATTCCTGGCTGTTAGAAGCTGTGGCCAGCTTGACACCGAACCACAGGCCAGCTTTTTCTCCTGGCACTGACACTACTGAAGTTTGCAGCACGGCCACAGGGGCCAGGCTTCGTGAAACTGCACGTTATCCCTCTCCATATGGAATTACCGTGTTACAGACTTCCAGCAAGGTGGGCTCACAGGTCTTTGATTAATTCTGGTATTCTTGGACAAACAAGTAATGAAATATGGAAAAGGGAAAGGAATAATCGTTAACCATGGAGTGATAGTTTGAGAAATGTGCCACCTGTGGGACTGGCCATCTCTTTTCAACCACAAGCCTTTAAATTGTGAACCAGTGTTTAAGTTGGTATTTTGGATCCTGAAGCATTCACGGACATTTTGAAGGAGCTTCTCTGAGATGTAAGACGTCTACCTGTCTGTATTAGATGAGTGTATTGAAGACCAAGCCCTGTCCATCACATGTGCTGTATTAGTTCAGTTGCCCTTGACCCTCTAAACAAAAAGTGCCATGATCAGATTTCTTGATTAGTGTCCAGGTACAAAAATTAACAAAATATTGTATAGGAAATGACTTGTGACTGCTTTTCTCAGTTAAACTGCCAGTGTATTAACTTCCCTGCCTCGCCCTTCTAGAATAGATGAGAAAAGTCCTAATCAAAGCTTTTGTCAGGCTAGCATCAATAAACTAGATTTTCTTCTTCCCCACTAAGAACAGCAGCATTGTTCTCCTTTCTGCAGAGTCATTAAACAGAATGGAATTTTCAACCTTCTCTTGACTATGAAAAAGAGAGGTAGGGGAAACCCAGATGCTCTGCAGTAGCTGGACACCAATTATATTTCTCTAAGTAATCAGCAGAGAACTAATTTATCCTTCTTAAATGGAGGCCCCATATGCGCATTGATTTTAGCCATACTGTAAAATCTGCTGTTTTTCATGCTCTGTGTTGGGAAGTAGACTGGAGTGAATAAATGTGTTTGGCAATATTAAACCTTTTGTTGTAGGAGCAGGAAAGCATTTGTGATTGCTGAAGCTGTCAGGGTTTACTGCAACAAACTGGAACATTGAGACAGAATGATCTGTGACCTAACGATTGTATAGATCTCTTATCAACAAATACAGATGCTCTTTGCAGGTTTGGGGTCAGCATATTTAGATACTGCTGTATTAGGATGTTCTTGAGTCACATAGAGGCATTATTTCCTTCCTTGTTGTTAAATCTTCTGCCAGTCAGTGATGGCTTGAAATTATATATGAAAGCTGAAGGACACGGCTTAGATAAGTACATATCCTGGAAATACCACACATTCGTTCAATTTTTTTCCGTAATGTGAAAAAAAGTCTTTACTGCGTGGATTGCTGTACTTGTAAGAAAACATACTGTATCTTTGCTTCATAAAAGGATGCATGTTATTCAGAGATACTGGGTGTAGTTTCAGAAAGTAAGTACTCTAGAAAAGTAAGGATGTATGGATTTTGAAGAAAAGAGACATTTTCAGGAAATACTTCAAGATGAAGGAAAACATGTAGTGGTCTTATGGCTCTAAGTGCTATGGTGAATTGCCTCTCATCAAAGGTATTAACATTTAGGACTACAGAATGCTGAATAATAGAAAAATTTAAAATACTTTTTTGTGAGACTGAAGATTTTTGGGAGGGTAAAAATGTCTTAATGTTTACTTTCTCATGATAGTATCTGCTATAACAAACTTAACTGTTACTTTCCTATATTTTCGGAAGCATGAAGAGAATTTTGCAGTACATTTCAATCAATTATGTTTCTATTCCAAATGTCAATAATGTCTGCGCATCCATAATTTATGCTAATTCAGGTGTCTGAGGACAAAGCTGGTCTTTGTAGTTATAAACATCATGGAATTTATTAACTGACATGACTGTCATAAAGCACTATTTGTCTGGAATTTATTAAACCATTAACAAATGTTTAATACCTCAGAGGGGACTGTCAAAGGTGAATGCTATTATCTAACCATGTCTAGACTACTTGTCAGGATAGCAGAGGAATTGGCAAGTCTGCTATTTTAAGCAGGATTAAAATAAATGACTTGAACTAGAAACTGAAGTTTGTATTATCTAAAAATACCACGTAATAAGCATATGCTTTATCTTTGAATGTGATCTCTTTTTATCATACTTGGAATTTGTTGGAGTTGTGAGTGTTTGGTATTCACTCTAACTTGGAAGATGCTATGAGAGCGATAGTGTATTACCACTGTGAAGTGCTGACTATTTCAGCTATTAGGATATATTTATTGGTAGTTCCTTGAATGTGTTCTTGGTGTCCTTTTCTAAAAGAGTATGGTCAAGTCACAAAGTTTGCTGAACTCATAATTAGTGTCTCCTTTGATCCAGGTGACCTTTGGAGCATGTCATAAGCACTTCATATTTTCCTGTAATTTCACTCTTCTTTCTTGAAGTGCTCTGGGATCTTAAATGTGTCTTTGCTGGAGACGACCTTGGACTCTTATTCTTTGCTTTGAAAAAATATTTATGCATCAGGGCATTATGTAAATCCAACAGATATTTACTAAGTAACTAAGTTAGTTACTAAGGTAGCTGATCTCAGTGAGGATTTGCTGTAAACATCTGTTGTTTATATGAAAATGATATTTTTTCATTAAATTGACAAAATAATTAAATATTAAAAATGACAGATGATTTCTTACACTGAAGTAAATCAGAGTGTTCAAAATTCAACTACGAAATGAGAAAGAATTTGTGGAAATAAGACTTTGAGCAAACAGCAGTATTACTTCTATTAATTTACATGTCAGGTTTACTACTTTGAACATGGGGAAAAGTTGAATATCTGTCTATACCTAGCAAGACATCACGTTCACTGAAATTCTGTGCTAATTAGCACACAGTCTACAATAGATTATGGGTTCATTGAATATTTTTTCTACCAGAAAATGTGTTTTTGTCATGGTTCAATCCAACTGAATTCCACTCTTTTACAGGACTTCAGGGAACTCAGGATGGGGTTGTTAGATTCGTGTTAAGTTTAGACCTGTGTTTTGTCTATAGATCTGTATACTGGATTTCCAGTGATGTTTTTGTGTCCGCTGATAATGGCAGAAATCTCTACATCATGCTACCACTTCAAGTGGATTAGGATGTGGTTACCTAGGAGGCATGGCTTTTGCACAGCCATTTTTCTACAGCTGTTAACAGCAAACTCAAGCAAGATTGCATCTGGGAAATAGGAATGTGTCAGCTCTCTGCAGCTTCTGCCTTCCCACTTGGTTTGCAATACCAGCATTTTCCAGCACCTGCCTTCTAAATGATACCTGTGTATTTAACTCTCATATTTCTTGTGGCATCCAGATTTATGAAAGGCATCTGGAGTGATTGAGCTAGTCTCTAATTAAAACAAGATCACTGCAAACTGCTAAGACAATCCTGCTGCCCATTTCTGCCTTCAGCTTTGAAGAATGTAGTGCGTGTTTTTTTATTGATATTTCTAAGAGTGTGTCTGTCACTGTTCTGAGCATCCAAGGAGTGAGGTCTAAAACTCTGGAGGAAAAGACAGTTATTAAAATGTCAATAAGAAGTTAAGATCTACCAAGCTTTGGTAGTATTTACCAAGTCCTGCTTAGCATTCTTGAATACTTTGAGGAACATGTAAATGCTGTATTATTCTAGTGCACTGTCCCACTAAACTAGCAATGAATAAGTTCCCATGCGTTTGCCTGGCTCTGTTCAATTCTACTGAATTCAGATACTGCGCTCAGATAAGAGGTGCTCTTAGGAGCTGCAAAACAGATTTTGACTGCTTGTTTCCAAGCCTGACAGCTGTATGATTGACTCTGTTGTCCTCTCTGGCCCCTGGTCCAGCCCTGTTACTCCGGGCTGTGGCAGCTGTGGAGCTGTCCAAAAGGGCTGGCGAAGGGTTAGGTGGCTGCTGGGTCATTATGCAGATGTGACTGTCAGGAATTTAGATCCCTGTTTGATGTCTGGCAACTTACAGCAAAACAACGGTCAGGTTTTTTTTCCACAGTCTATCTGAAGACCACACTCTTTTAATGGTTTCAAAACACTGCCGATAGGTGTTTTCTTGGAACACAGAAACAAGCTCTCATACCCTGGTGGTACTGTTACTTACACTTTATATCTGTGGGCGAGTGACATATGAGGCACTATACTTCAGAACTATTGGGTGTTAGTTAAAGACAGAAAAAAGGCTTTCTTTTTCCTCCAGGTAAAAGCATTACATTTATTTTCTTATTCTTGGGACAAATTGATCCAAGCCAGCAAGATGGTATTTCATGTTATTAACAGAACTGGGTCTGCACCAAACCTCATAGCATAGTAGTCCATAACCAGATGGGACTTTGCTTGTCTCTTTCCTTGGCACTTTTATAGCAGTGTTTGCAACCCCATACCAGCTGTCACCAGGGCTTGCGCATCAAGATTTGATTCCTTTCTGCTCTGGTACCAGTGGGTGTCAAATGCTTGCTCTCTGCTGGACTCTGCAGTTCATGCTCTTCTCCAATTAAGATCTGGAGTCTTCCGTGGTAGGAGAAGAGGTTCTTGAGAGAGAACTCCTGCAAAATAGCAGTGCAATGCAGCTCAGGCTGAAGCCTCTCAGTGGTATAGTCCCTGCCATCTGGGATTTTAAATCCAGAAATATGAGGGGATGAATTGAGGTGTTCCTTAATGGAATATTTGAGAAGCCTCGGGCAAAATTAGAGTCACATAACAGACCCAAGATCAGGATAGCTTTGGTGGTGTGGTGTTTTGTAATGGCTGCTCTGTCTTGTGCTGGCAGCCAGCTCTAGTAGCTACCCCTCATGCCTCAGTGCCAGTTTACTTTGGAAGCAGGTGATGGTAAATACTGAGTATTACCTGTTGTCGGGTGCTTCCTTGTGTTGAGTTTCTTACTAATAACTTAAGCCAGCTATTGATACCCCTTCAATGAGTTACACCTCACTTAGAGCGAGGCTCACTGCTGTGTATTTACTCTGCAAGTTACAGGGTGATGGATGAACTATTCAATCTGACACAACACCAGTTAATTTACTTCCCAGTAGCAGTGTATCTGTATTGGCTCCAGAACCTGCTGCAGCTTGAAATGTTGCTGAGTGTAGGAGTAGAGGGATCAAAAATCCTGCTGTGCATGGCAGAGCCACTGCAGGAGGGAGCCCGCAGGAGAAGTTGCTCTGTGTTTACTGAGACGTATGAACGTTCACAGAAGTGGTGAATGTGTTGCTCCTCATCAAAAAGTTTCTGGTTAAAAGTAAAACAATAAAATTTGGCATACTGTCAGAACCTGATTTCATGATGGCAATATTATAATAATGTTGACTTTTAATTAAATGAAGTTGACATATTTTAAGTCTGCAGATTAACCATCTGTTGCAGCATTAATGAATATCCTTCATGGCATCAGATCAGGACCCATGTTTTGTTATGTTTTGCCTTTTTTTTTTTTTTTAATTTCCCCAGATACCTCTCTGCAACATATATTTGTTGATTAAAGCATGGAATATTGGCCAGAATCAATTTGGATTAGGCATTTACCCACTGCTGGGAAATGAACTTTGTGCCTAGGATTAGTATTTCTGCACTTCTTCTAGGTTAAAATGTTTCCAAGCAAGAATTTTTGTTAATTGTCTTTCATTCTTCTCTGTGCCAAATGCATTCCTTTGAACTACACTTCTAATTCATGGCTTGTGTAGAAACCCTGTTAACATACTCATCTCTTGCACAGATAATCAAACTTGCAAATTTTTCTGGGTTTCTTTATGAAGGTGCAATGTTTCAGATGACTGTGTGAACTTAAGTAAAACATCTTCATGTGTATATTTTGTAGATTGCATTTCTATCTTCAGTACCAGACGTATTATGCATAAAATTAATATTGTTTTGTAAAAATATCTTCTACAAGCAGGAGCTAAAAAATGTGCTTAGTTCCATAATGACAAGGTAGCTCTAAAGATGACGTTATGCCATAATTTGCAGCTGCATCTTTCTTTGCTGTAGATGTTTATACTGCTTATTACTGATTAGAATTTTCTGTTTACAAAATGAATTAATTTTACTGTAACTTAATCTTGATGAGCATTATTTGTCCTCTATCGCCCTTCTGTAGGGAGTTGTTCGGCTACTCGACGTGCTTCCTCACTTATTTTCAGAATGTAATTTCTTCTGTAGATTTTTACTCTTTTCATTATGTATCAAGAGCCTTTCGTGAACACCAATTAAGATGTCTTTCTTTCTTTCTTTCTTTGAATGCTGGAGATGTAACATTCAAGTTTGTTTCTCTTGAGAGGGAGGTTAAAATAATGGCAACGGCCAAACTGTGTTTTGTTGAACATTTCGCTCTTACTTGTGACTGCAGCAATGGAGGGACAAGTCTTCTGTGAGCAGCAGGTAAAGCACAAGTGACTTCTTAGGTCAGACTCCTAATGCTGCTCCCGTGAGGAAAGCAGGCTATGTCGAGCACAAATGAAACAAACAAGTCTGGTACTTGATTTTGCAGTGTATTTTTTCCAGCCCTGTGTTATGGATCTTGTGTTATCCTCAGAACAAATGGTTTGGCCAATTAGATTTAAGTTGTTTGGTCTTGGTTTTTATCTTCCTCCTAACTTAAGGCAGTATGGTAGCTGTCAGAAGCATGTGGATAGCCTGATACACATAATTAATTCTTTTGTTCACAAAGGGTCTGCAGGTGCTTTTGGGATCTCAGTAGTGTAAGGAAAAGAGCCTTGAGACTGTTTGAGTTTGTTGCTTAAAGAATGGAAGTATAAAAGTATAAATCTTATCTCTCTTCTGATATTAGAGAAGTAGTGGGAAAAGTGATATTAAGTTTAAGTTCCTTCTAATGCGGGAACCTTGACTGTCTCAACATCAAATGAATCCTTTTAAGTTGGTCATGCTATTCAGATCCTGTCCATGATGAGTTTTGTCAGCATTGTGGTCTTTGGATGCTTCATTGGAATTTCCTGAAAGTAAACAAACATGTTCATCTCTTCTGCTGTCACGCAGAGGAAAGTTGTGTTAGGTGTGCTGCTTAATCTAGAGGAAAGACAAGGTGTGCAGATTGTGCCAGACACCACCTTAGACCACACGTGGACTAGATGGGAACTACACATAGCGTCCTCCATTACAAATTCCTCAGCTAAGTTTGTTCAGCAGCCACTGAGATCTGCTGAGAGCTGTCCATTCCTGTCTGTCCCCACAGGAACCCGTTAGAGGCAAACAAGGCATATGCTCAGGTTCTATAGCTGTTACTTCTGCTAGCATGTGGGTATCTCCGAGCAAGGCTTGTGGTTGCACCCTCCCTAGGCTTTGCCTGAAATCACTGTCTCCTGATTACAGCATTTCCTGCAGCAGCCCACCACAAATTCCTCGCTGGTTTGTGGAATGGTCACATATATATCTGTGATGCCCTGGTGCAGCCATTGGCGTGGCATTCTTTGCCATGAAAACTTCATGGAGTAGTCCAGGCCTTCCCTTACTGTGTGAAGAAGCTGGGGGGTGAACAGCTTTGACAGATGCCCTGTTCTAGCACAGACACCTCCTCCACACTCTGACTCTTACGACAAGGGACAGAGGTAGATCTCTGTGCTTGAACTCCCCTGGAACTGGCCCTGATGTTCTGATCATTTAAAATCCTTAAAAGTCAAATGCTGTCTGAGTCAAGATAGATATCTGGCAAAATAATGAGGAAGAAAAGACAACCATGTCTAGGGCTTTTAAAGTCAGCAGTGCCATTTAATGTTAATTTTCCATTTTTAAAAGCAGTCTTTGAAAATATCTTCTGTATATCTGCAGGGATATGGCATGGTATCTTCAATTAATTTGATTAATTGGAAAATTTAATAATGTTCTACTGCAAACAGGACTCACTAGTTAGCTGCTGGTTTTACTCTAACATTTGAAGGAAAAAAAGCCCTCTTGAGTGTAGAAAAAAACTATTAGAGGTTTGGGTTTTTTTAAGAAGGAGAAAAAAGCTTTGCACTTTTGTTAGGATAAACATTGTTAGGGTTTGACATACACATTTTTCATGCCTAATAACTGATTGATATCATTCATCAGTATAATTTGAATCACTGTTATCTTGAAGGGAATTGCCTGATTAAAAATATTTATCTCTCAAGAAGATGAAAGAATGCCAACGTATAAAAGATTAGCAAGTCAAATTATCTAAATTCAATGCAAAACCACAAAGTAAAAGGTTTTCTTTTCCTCTTGCAGCAGCAGAGTGTAAGGAGCTAGCCTCCCCCTCACTGTATTTTCTCTACGTTGGAAGGAAGGAGCTTAAGCTGCTTGGTGAGCACTTCAAGCTCTTAAGATCTTCCCAGTAAACAAGCTGTCAATACTGATCAGTCCAAATGCCAGTTCAGCTGTGAAAGGGCCTGTGCTTCAGTGACTGTTAACAACTTGAGATAGAAATTAAATTCATATTCTTCTTAAAGGTTTTTTTCTCATTGTTGCCCCCTGCTCAGACACATTATGGCAGTTCCTCTGGAAGCAGAGACTTCACCCTGTGTCTGTCTGTCACTCTCTCAAATTCCCTCCCTTCAGCTCTTGAATACCAGTTCATTTAAATGGGCTGCCAGCTGTATCAGAGAGCTGGCCTGTAGCTGCTGTCTCTTTGGATACAGTTTAACCCAGGCTGGTGCTGCGTGGTTTGACAACCTGAAGCTGTGGGAAAGATCTGTGAAAATTAATTGGGCTTCCACTAAGAAGGCAAGGTCAGGTTTCAGAGCGCTGGTCCTTTGGTGCTGGGCTCGGCAGCCTGCTAAAGGTCGAGGCTGTGGCAGCAGCAGCACAAGTGAGCGCTGCTCTGTCCCAGCCGCACTGGCTCTGTGCCGTGTTGCAGGTGCCAAGGTGAGGGTAGACTAAAGCAACCTGTGGAGGCAAAACAATGGAGGTTGCCAAGGAAACCTGGGTTCTCGACTCTGAGAGAACACAGAATATGAAATATCGACATAAATATTGTTATGCTTCATTTCCTGAGGATGCAAACTCAAAATAAATAAAAAATGTTGTCAGGCTTTATTGTTTTTGTCTGCTCTGGAAATTCTGCTAATTCTAGCGTGATGAAATCTTGTCAACAGAGCTTATATTCAAGTGTTGTGTACTTTTTATGTTGCAAACATGGGAGCCTAGAGAGCAGAACACGTGGTTTATGGTTAAAACCATAGAATCTTTTAGGTTGGAAAAGACCTTTAAGATCGTAGAGTCCAGCCCAGCACTACCAATTCCAGCACTGAACCATGCCCACAAGCACCACATTTATATGTCTTTTAACTATCTCCAGGATTAGTGGAGATATTTTAAATATCTCCACCACTTCCCTGGGCAGGCTGTTCCAATGCTTGATAACCCTTTCGGTGAAGAAATTTTTTCTTAGCATCCAATCTAAACTTACCCTGGGGCAAGCTGAAGCCGCTTCTTGTCTTGTTACGTGGGAGAAGAGACAGACACCTACATAATTACAGCCTCCTCTCAGGCAGCTGTAAGGAGTGACAAGGTTCCCCCTGAGCCTCCTTTTCTCCAGGCCAACCTCCCTCAGCTGCTCCTCTTCAGACTTGTGCTCCAGGCCCTTCACCAGCTCCGTTGCCCTTCTCTGGACACGCTCCAGCATGTCAGTGTCAACTTGTTGTGAGGGGCCCCAAAACTGAACACAGCACTTGAGGTTTATCAACGCTGCTGTTCAGAAGTGTGTCAGGACTCCAAAATGGCAATATTAAGACTCCACATACAGCACTTTTTTTGTTACCTTCTTTCTAGCTTCTGTTGATTAGTGCTGAGTTAGTAATTTATGATTTGGTGGGAAGAACGTATTGGAAGGTGGTATTTTGTAGTGAAAATTCACTGGCTGGAAGAAATGTTTTGGTGAATAAACATAATGAAAGTTTATCCAAAAAGGTTGTATTAAAATATGTCTAAGTAGTGTCTAACACTAAGAAGGCGTGCTGGTTTGGCATCATCTTGCTTTTAAAGTATACAACAATACAGCATCCTTGTGGACCTAGAGTAATTTGTTCTTGTGTGCCACTTTATCTCTTGGAGTGTCAGGTTTTGTTTTGCTTTAACAAAAAACTTCAAGGTTGAACTGTAGACTTCTAATCTTCTGGTCAGAAAGCCAAACATGTTAGGGGGAAATAATACGAAGTGCTGCAGAATCTGGTGTAGGTAGCTAGGTGCAAACTCTGCTTGTACGCTTGTATTCTCTGCTTGTTCGGGCTTGTTTTGAGTAGAAGCTCCCTTTTCTAGTGACTGGAGCAAGAGAAAAAGAGTGGTAGGAGCGTGTTAGCATGGAGTGAAACCCCAGGAAACAATCCCTGTCCTGAGAAAGTTTCATCTTTGAAAGAACTGTGACTTAAGTAAGGACTGTAGTACGTGCAAAGACAATTATAATTTGACTGCGTGCATGTCCGGCCTCAATTTCTTGTATGCCCCATTTATCTTTTAAGATGGAAGCTCATCATAAAAGGAAATAATATCATGGGAAGTTGTTGCTGTAAGATTTTGACAGCCAGAAGAGATTTAGATAAATCCTTCATGTAGTCAGGCAGGAATACTTAAAGATGATACAGAACTACATTTCTAAATGTGGATACCTATGAGGAAAGTTCAGAGTCTTATTTTAAAATGTGGGATTGGAATAAAATTTTAAATTCTAGGTAAACGAAGACAAGCTAGCAGTAGAGGAGGTACAGCTGTAGCAACACTCTGCTAGAGCAAAGCTAATTTATGTGGGTGTACTGAGGTAGTTTTGCCCTGTTCTCATCGGTGAACCATAGATATGCATGAAGTGGATCAAAGTCTGTTGTCACTAACAAGAGCATTAAGATAAAACTAAATATATTTATAGTTTAAAAAAACTCTCCAGTACTAAAATGTGATAAATATAGGAGACCAAGCACTGTATCATGGAAACTTGTGGTACAAGCTACTAGGGTTGGTAGGTGAGCGCACAGCACTTTCATTTCTCTCACTCTAAGGAGCAGATATAATTTGAAATGCTGCAGATGGAATTGTGAAATTAGGGATCTGTTGCCACTTTCACTGTAAGAATATGTAAATCTGGGGAAGACTTTTTGCCAGTTTAACTATGATTCCCTTTTCCTCCAGAGATAATCGTCTTACATCACTGATACTAGGTACAGTACTTGATTTTTTTCTTTTAATTTTATTACTCACTTTGGATATGAAATGAATCAAAGTTCAGGTCTTGACCTTTAATTTTAAAAAGGCTCTAAAATAGCTTTCTTTTACATGGCTTTTGGTCTCTATGTGTGTAGAGAATTAGACACATATCAAATGCAAACTCATAATCCCATTGTTTGCCTCTTACTGAAGTTCTCCAGAATGAAACACATCTGTCTGCTTGATGGGGGTTTTTCAGCATTGCCTCTGGCAAATATGGACCTCCATGGTCAGAATGGCAATCTGTCGTATTCCCTCTCAGTATGTGACTTCAGCTGAGCACAAGCAGTTCAAAAGGTAGAAGGGCATAATGAGAAATACTTCAAGCCACAGAAATGGAAGTGATTTGAATTGAGGTTTGAATATGCATAAACTGTATTTTAATAGCATTACCCAGTGTTTCTTAGCCATGTGGGCTTCCCTTCCACAGTGTATCCAAGCCACGAGGATTTCCTTTTCCACATGGCATACCATATGCCAAAACTTCCTTTGAATTCTTACTCAGAGCTCCAAAAGCAGTCACCATTCCTGACAGTGGCAGCTCTTGGTTAGCAGCTGAGCTTAACTGGAGCTGAGTTTGATTGATTTTCTTGTATTAAGTATGTCAGAATCATGCTTTGGTTAATATAACTAAGATTTATGAAATTTTGTTTTAGTTTGCTATAATTTACAATTTATCATTCCAGATGCATCCTTCTAATGCAAAACATAAATGAAAACTGGCAGTTCTTCATACAGTACATCTTCGGAAACTGTCACTTGGTGAAAACCAATATCAGTGGAAATTTAGGTTGTTGAGTTTTTCATAGAAGTTTCTTGATACCATTTAAAATGGCCTGCAAATGTAACTATTTCAACATAAAAAACATAAAAATAGCCATGATTCTCTTTCTAGGGGAAGTTTTTTACATAAGAGTGCAAAAAATACCTTAGATGAGGGAACTGGTTTTGGTATTTCTTGCTGCTGATGGCTCACTGACAAACACTTAACCAGCTCTTGCAAATCTGTGTTCATTATCCATTGCTATTTGCCCACTGTCTTCTGGGCTCTAAGCCCCTTAACTTTAGCCTGTTGCAGGTAAAGGCAAGGGAGCACAACACTCTCTTTATTTTCTTCAACCTGAGAGCTGCAGTTTTAAAAAAGCATTAATCTGAAACATCCTGAACACGAATCACAGAATGGGAACCAGTGTTTTCTTCAAAAAGTTATCGTGGCCCAGATCTTGTGTCTTCTTCCACACTGCTTTGCACTGTTCCTGCAGATTGGAGCAGCTGGGCAGCTGGCACAGCTTTCTGCCCAGAGAGTGGTGTGCTGAAGGGAAGAAAATCCCTTGGTGGCATCATGCCAGGAGAGCTGTCTTATTTCACTCCTCTTTGCAGCCTGCAATATGAAATATGTGTCAGATGACACCTTGGGGAGCAGGGAGAGGGGATAAAAAAATGTCTAGAGTAAATCCTCAAGTCCAGCAGGGCTTTGTTTACTTTGCTGCATTTGAGCACAATTTAGAGCAGCCTTGAGGTGGCTCATATTTGTGATTTGATTATGAAATGAAAAGGGGAAGGTCAAGGTATAGCCACTAGTGCATCAACAGGATAAGGATAAGCCCTACTGTGAAACATTCATCTTGAATTTATTGATTGTTACTGTAGAAAGACAGCATCCACAAACTGTAAAGACAAAAAAACCCCTTAGAATTCAGTCACAAAGTTTAAAAAATAAAATTCCATACCTGTTCCTCAGCACAAATTGGGGTTGTGGCTAATTTCAGAAATAATTCATAAAGAAGATCAGGTGAGAACAGGAAACCAGTGTAACTTTTACTATCAGAAAGCCTGATTTATGAAGTGTACAACAACAATGGACAGAAATTGCCCATAATCTCATAGGAGCCCTGTTGCTGCACTCTTTGGTATATTTTCATTTTCAGAGCAGAAGGATATTGAGGAGTATTGAAAAGCTGGATTTCAAAACAGCTTCAGGAAGAAAGGGTCAAGAGAGCAGCCAGCAGATCTGTTTAAATTTAGTTGCCAAGGCAACTGTTACAAACTTATGAAATTTGACAGAAATCTTTCTATAATGTATATGGATTCATGTAAGCACAAATTGTGTTAGAAAATATGAATGTTAGGATTGCAAAAACCCAAATATTACAAAAATAGCTGGTAGCAAAATTAAAATTGCCTTCTATTTGCAATCCATTGCATTTTTCCACGGAGATGTATGGTAAGTTAGTTTTACCTGTGAAGTCACACATTATTTTCTCAGATGTCTTCCTCATAGAGAGGAAATTGTTGGTTGTTCAGTGCATGTATTTGTACTTTTAATCCTCCCCAATGTATAGCTGAACGTTGTATTTAGTGCACTTCATTGCAACTTCTCAGTAAATACTCTGCATCACCATCATCAGTGTTGTGGGAATTTTGTATTAGAGGGCTATGGTCTTGAGGTGCTGCATAAACTTTAATGAATTTATCATAACCATACCCAAAGGAAAGTTGCTGCTTTATCTCTTTTTCACAAATACACGATTGACTCTTCGGGAGATTATGACCGAAACTGTCAAGCAAACATTTGTTTGAAGAGGCGTGATCTGAATTTTCCGAGGCATCAAGTTTCTATGGTAATGTTTCCATTCAGAAAGCTTCTTCAGTCAAATACTGTTTGAGTGCTTAGTACTTCTCCGAATCTGGCCACAGGTGTTGCCCACTGAGCCTGCAGGAAATGAGAGAGACACAATTAGTAGCCATCTGTGAAATGTTTGCCCAGCATCACAGTGAAGCTTGATGGCAGAGATGGTGTTGGAATCCAATTCTCCGGAGTAATATTCAATTGTCTTCCCTATCAATCCCTCATTTCTCTTCCATGTCCAGCTCCAGCTCCATTTATTAACTCCTTGCAGCACTGGCACAAATGAGGCATGGACAGCAACCTTCACTGCTCAGCCCTGATTCATTTCTGTCATATGGCCCCACACTACACACTGAATGAAGCACTCATCCCACAGGAGGGGAATAAAACGTACCTTTATGAAATTAAGAACTGATAGCATAGAGAGAACAGAATACAGACTTTTTGCCTAGGATTTGAGTACTTGGCGTTTCCTTCTTAATATTCTTTCAGTGCATGTTTTTAATTGTGAAATATTTCATTGTATATATGGCAGGTTGTTAATACTTATGATGACTTCAAGTGCAATATGAGATTTGTTGCCAGGGCTGGGGTTTGTCTAGATGAGTTGTTTTATTAGATAGCAGATGGTTTGGAAATTGTTTGCTGTGACAGGCCTGAGTAGAAATGGAATTCTCTGTTCCCAGATCAAAAGCAGCAAGCTAGGGAAAAAGGAGAGCAAAAGTCCCACATTTCCAACTGGAACTGAAAAATGTGTATATATGTGTCTATTATTGAAGGAAATGAGGTTTACTGCACTGATCATGGATCCTTAAACAACTCTGATCAATCACAGAATGGATTTCCTTAGTACGCTCTTAGTGCCGATATTGGCAAAGTGACCTTCTCTGACCTTCTTTGAAGTTTTTTGACCTTTTCTGACCTCCTCCACCCTTCTGTTCTTTTCTCTTCTTTTACTTCTGCCCATCTCAACTCTTCTTCTCTGTCTTTATTTTCTGTCTTTCTTCTCTTCCTTTCCTTTTTCACCCTTCTTTGTCCATTTTTTTCCCTTTGCTCTTCTCTGCTGCTCTCTCCTCTGCTCTGCCTTTTTTTTTTTTTTTCATTCTTTGACATTTTTTGCCCTTCATTGTCCCCTTTCCACTCCTTTTGGTCCCTTGGTTGCTGCCTGCCCATCTCTACACACAGATCTCAGCCTTTTTCTACCTTTCTCTGTCATTCTTCACCTCCTTCAACTCCTCTATCCTGCTCTCCCTCATGTTACAAAACCATAACTATAGGCCAGACACCAACTCCCTTTCCCTTCTCTTCTGCCCATCCTCTCTGCTCTTCTCTGCCTTTCTCTGCTCTTCTCTGCCTTTCTCTGCCTCTCTCCACACCTTTCTTCCCCTTTTCACCTGCCTGTGGCATCAGGATATCTGAAATTATCACTGTTTAATTTTAGTTCTATTCTCCAAGAATGAGTAAATGCTTTTTTTTCTTTATGCTTGAAGCTAACTCTTGATAGCTGCACATCACATTAAGCAATGTCTTCTTAAAACACCTGATAGCATCTTTTGGCATTTAAAAGAGGAGTTAAAGGTGAAAATTATACCATCAAATTCCATCTGCAACAGAGATCAAAGGAAGGAGCAGAAAATTCAGCCTAAAGACATAATTGTGATCAATAATAGTAAATACCTTACAGGAAAATCCTCCATACTGTAAACTTTATACTTGGGTTGTAAATATTTGATCCTAAAAGCACGGTTTTATCTCACATTTTTCATAGTCTATATCCTGTGTTTAACTGGAAAAAATGGGGGAGGAAAACCCTAGAGGTAAGAGATTTCATATGCACTGAAGTACAAATTGCTCTTCCATGTAATACGAATTGTCTATTGAGCTGAAGTGATTTACCTTTTTGTCTCATAATTCCTGAGGGCAATCGCCATCTCAAGTGGTAGACAAGTAGAGTAATAGCATAAAGCTCTCTTGGGAAAAAAGTAGTATTGATTCACTCTTGTTTGCAATTAATATAATGATGGAGTTTTTATCTTATGTTCAAAAGTCTGTAGCTAATTAATTGAATCCTGTGTACAAACTTGGACATTGAGTTGCTGGTGACCTAGAGAGACCCAGGAGCTAGTGCTGGAGAGTAAAAACAGCTAAAGAACTGCAGCTTGTTTGCTAAATCTTTAATACTGCTTCAAACCTTAGAAACCATGTCTAACCAGCAAAATGACCTGAAGTTCTGATGTTATCGAACCTGAATTAATCTAAGTCAATTAAAGCACTTCTGGGTAGTGTGCTATACAGAATAACTGTATTTACTGCTGCTAATCTGTGTAATGCTTCTATGGGATTTCATGAACTCAACAAGGTTTAGCTGTGACTTCTGGTATCAACATAGGCACTTCTGGAAATAATGTGAGGTGTTCTCTTCCTGTTTATTTTATACTGTAATAAGGCTTCAAAGTACTGTGCTATTTGTGCTGTTGTGTTTATGGTGAAAGGTCAAGCTAAAGAACTGAGCAGACCATTTTAAACCCTGTGGCACATTTCCAAGAAAGCATAAATTAAATTTAATGTCTTTGACAAATTCCAGTGTGTGAATTTCCTGAAATTTTGATATGACTTGTGCAGCACACCTGTGTTCAGATATGTCTTTTAAACTTAATTTTGAATGAAGCTAAGAATCTTTATGAGGTCATAAAACTATTTTGACAACTCTCAAGAAAAACTGACCTGAATTAATGTTTTACTTTGGAACCAAATAAAAGTAATTTCTTATATGTTTTGAGAGGTCAGGATATTTTTTGAGCTTAGATTAATTAAAACAACTAAATCAGTCTCAATAAATGCATGCAGTGCTTGAGTAGGTCAGTTTCTTCTGTAGTCTCCATTACATACCATTTTGCATGAACGCTACTATTTGGTTACAGAGAGAACTTTCATCATTTATCCCAGAAATGACTAATTCATTTTGTTAGACAGCAGGTCACTAGAAAACTGTTTGAAGTTCAATGCTTATGGTGCAGAAGAAATAAGAGTTACACATTTGCCAGCTGTAGATGAACAGTGTATTGGAAGTTTTCTTTATTTTCTATGAAAGATATATAAGATAACTGAAATTTTTAGGGGCACATAGGAGCATGAAAAATGCCTGTTTTCCACCTTTACTACGTTGTCATCTTAGAACACTTATTGGCTAAGTCTTTGGATACTGAAGAACTATTTTAAAAAATAACATGTGTAGCTGATGAACTCTGACATTATTTGACATTAGAGCTCATAATCGCCGTCTTGGGAAAATGCCCAAGGAAAATCCCTTTCATTCTTTCTGCTGTGCAGTTATTGTGTTATGAAATGCTATAAAAGCAGCTATGTATTTGTGTCATTCATTACCATCCACCAGCCTTGAAAGCTCACCTCCTATAACTTCAGGTGTCCTTGGGTATGGCTGTACTGCATTGATGGGCTTCCCTAGGGATTCCGTTTCCCTGATTAGTGCCAGTGGGGTGCCCCATCTGGCACGTGTGGGTGAAACCCCAGGAGCACCCACCCTCCAGGGTGTTTGCAGGCAGTTTGGATGGCTCGCACCTCCCAGGGACCCACTTGGACTGACCCGATTCTGCCAACACATCTCTCTAAAGGACATATGGCGTGGCCTACACCATCCATCTCTCACTGCTGGGATGATCCCATGCAAGGCATGCTGCTTTGGAGGGGGGCTCTGCTCAAAGCTCAGGGGGATTATGCCTTCCTTTCAATACAGACTGTACACGTGCAAAGCAGTTTTAACAGAGCTATCCACACGTGGAAGGTCAAGGCGGTCTGTTCTGAAGTAATAGTTCATGGAAGTAATCCTCTTGCAGAAAAGATCCAGAAGCGCTTTGACAAAGAGGCTGCAGTCTGAAATAGGGAATAAGCGCATATTTGGGAGAAGAGAGGAGGAAAGGAAGCACACCAGATTTAAGGAGTGGAGGTATGCCTTGTAACAAAGTGGTAAACTTTGTCCATCTGCAGAATTCCAAACTTCCCTTTACCAGGTCCTTAGACAGCCTTAGAAAAGTCATGTGGACAGTGGAAATCCTTTTTCTCAGGAGAGTGTGCCTTATTCTGTCCGTGGACCACCAGCTGGCAAAGTATCTTCACCAGCTCTTCCAGAGAGGCATAAAGGAGCTGAAAGGAATTCACAGTGAGCTACGGGAGTTCAAATTTTTTTCCACCTTGAACATCAAGGGAAGGCCCATGCCAATAGTCTTTTCTAGGGAACCCACTCCTTTAAGGAGTAGGAGCAGCATGTCAATGAATCAATTTCTGGATCACCCTATTTTATGAATGAGTTGAATCTAGGTGAGGCATCCTGAAAGAGGACTAAAGGATGGAGTTAAGAGGCAGTGACTATTCAAGGGTTATTCCCTGCCCCAAATCTCACATAAGTGATTGTGTCTTTCAGATCAGCACATGGTTTAAAAAAGATTTTAAAAAAATATTGGTGACCTGCTTAAGGAGTGACAGCCATTTAAAACCTTTCTTCTTTAAAAAAAATTGCATATTGAGAACAAGGATTTATGCTGACCTTGTTATCTTTTTTCACTGTAGTGCAGGATGAGACTGCAGAAAAAATAATGTCTCCTTATTATGTGCTCCTTGCTTGTTGTGATTAATTTGGAAATAGGAGGTGGAGAGCTATATTCCAGATTGGAAAGGTATCAGAGAATATCTCAGACCTTCTAGGGTACAAAGCAGGCAGTAACAAAGGTACAGCAAGATTTTCATGCCCTTCTGGAGCAGCAGCTGGAGGTTGAGATCTTTCAGCATCCGGGACATAAGACCATGAGTATCTAGCTACCAGTAGTCAGGACTGGGAGATCAGTCATCATCGCCTCTTCCACCACAACTTACTGCTCCCAGACTGTCTTCCACACTAGGAATTGCTGAATCTGAGTTCAGCTGTGTGATCATGGCTTGCCGTGATGCCATACATATCTGAGCAGGGATGAATAATCACATAACAAACATGTTCCAAGTGCATGGCTCATATTTTGGACCGGAATGTGTAGTGACTCATAACTTGGATGTCAGGATTGAAAGAGAAAAGGAGGGGAGCCGAGTAACTTAATTTTTGTTTGGCATCGTTAGATGGTCTTTCAGACCATCTTTCCTCTTACTGAGGACTGCTTTATTTTTCAACTTCTTTTAAGGGTCAAGCCAGACATTGTTTGTTCCTTTACTGAGTTCTCTGTCCTTCCATGGAAATAGCCTCTAGTATAGAAGTGAACCTGAAAAGATCTTGAGGGATCTCTTTCTCTGACTAAGTTGTCTCTTTTAGAATAGTACCAATTTGTACTGGCCACAATAAGAAAAATAATAATTTCGTTTGCGTAATTTGACTGTGCTCTAGGTAAAATATCCCAGTGTCACTGCAAAGGGACTAACCTTTTCCTAAATGTTCTCTTTTGTGTTTCTTTTTTTTCATTTGTTCTCTCAATGGGTAGGTAAATCCGTGAAGTGCTGCTGACTGTAGAACTTCTTTCAAGGTCAAGTAGTGCCTTTGCAATGCCAGTGCTGCTTACTTGCACTTGAAAAGATTTTTTTTGTCCTTGACAAGGAAGTGTTTCTACGGTTTATAACATGTTTTCTGGCTTTACTGCCCTGTGTGAAAGTGTGGTGGCCCACAATGGGACTTTGCCACATCAGGAGCTTCCAGCATAGACTTGGCATGGCAGTCGGGACTATAAAAGACCTAAGTTTAGGAGCTGCCAGCAGGATTTGTCTTGCCACATGCTAAAGCAGAAGCTGCAAAACACCACAGGCTTCAAATACCCCCAAGTTTCCAAGTGCTTTTGGCCCAGCAGCTGAACAGCTGGTATTTTATGTTTGTGTGTTTTTCCCCAGAATTCTGCATGTCTCTGCTTTGGGGAGCACATAGATAACCCTGTACACAGCCCCTGTGGTGAGTACGTGGGCAGGCTTCCAGCTGTGCTCCTGCTGTCCCATTCCTCCTCCAGCACGTTTGCTGTGGGCTGGGCTACCAGTGTGATGAGTGGGAGAGGTCTGGGGAAGGTGTTTGCACCTCCTGGGAAGTCCAACAAAGAGAGCCTTGTGTTAGAAAAGAGTATTCGCTGTGACACAGGCGCACATGGGCCAAGGCACTGCAAGGTGTGCTATGCTTTTAGGAGAGATTATTTTTGTCTGTGTGTTTAGAAGGATACAAGGGGGAGAGGTAAAAGCAGGCTTCTTTCCCTTTGTAGGCTGGTTAAAAGGTAGCTCGGAAGAGAAGTGCTCTTCATGTGTTATATTTGTGATGTATGAGAAGGAAGGGCCCTTCAATAGCTCAGACAAGGAAGTCCAGCAAGGGCTGAAGGGGTTTCTCAGTAGCTGATGCACCCCTTAAGCACCCGGCAGTAAAGAGGCTGCTGAGTCATGTTTCCATGGGTATTCTGGCCATCAGGAGAGGCCTGACAATAATGTGACATTAGGAATGTGTGCCCTTTTGTACCTACATGCATCCTGGTGTGTCTGGGGAGGAATGCATGAGGTTCTGAGGCATGATCGTGTTATGTAAATAACTTTCCTATCTGATACTGTGGTGCATGAATCGTCCTGTTAGCTGGGGAGGGTCTGGGGATCAAAATGGAGTGAAAGTGGCCCTAGTCCACAGACCATATTATCTTTACATGTATAATAGGAATCTGTTCCCAGCTGCTCTTTACCACACACCATAAAGGTCTTTTGGTGAAGCTATTATGTTTTTGTAGTCTTGTATTGCATACCTGCATGGGCTGGTTTTGCAAATCTACTCCTTTACCAGAAAGGAAAAATGCAAGTGAATATGACATGAACATAACATCTATTTACCTAGATTGGAGATACTACGTTCCAGCAGTTTGTAAGTGTGAATCATTGAAAACTTGCATAGGTGAGGTACAGAATATTTCCAGGATGTTTCAATTGGGAGAACGTGTACAATCTAGCCCATTGTCACTATAATATCTTCACTATACAGTCAAAGTTGATGTAGTGAGTTTGTCAAGATTTGTTCAACCTCCTATGTCAATAGACTTCTTGAAGATTGAATTCTAAATGGGAAAATAATACAGATTTATTTAGAAAGGATAACTTTACACAGAATTCACCAGCCTCGATTTTTAGGTTGCAGAATCATTAGGCATATAGCCATCTCTTTTTCCATTGCTTGCTTTTTAGCCTAGACAAGGAACAAAAACCAAAATGAAACCCTCAAGCACTGACATGTGTTGCAGATTGCCTCTGTCTTCTTATGTAGGGTGCTTTGGGATTGCAGAAGGGTCAGAAAAAGATGTCTGAACAACTGACCTCTTCTGTTGCCAACAGAGTCATCACAAATTCTTCTACTGGCTTTACAGTTTTTTCATTGATCCTAAAAGAAGTGATGTTTTAAATGCATGTATGAGTGGACGTGTTAAATGTGGATGTCTTAGTGGCCCTGCTTTGTAGCAGTGGTCTGAAAGAAAATATACGCACTCCCATGATTGAGTGATAGAAAGAAAGGTAAAAGCTGTTCAGCAAAGACCGATGTGTTAGAGAGGAAATTTTATAAATTCTCTTTTCTTTGTCAGACCTATGCATGGTGGCCAAATGTGGCGATCTTCTTGTGGTACCTCTTCTGTGATATGTTTCTTTTTAAAGTCTAATCAAGAAAAAGTCTTTCTTCATCCTGAGTAACTTGTAGTTACTTTTAATTAACAATTCATTAGATTATTTATAACATAAATTTGTGTGCTTATATTTTATGTCAGTTTATGTATTTATATTTTATAGATGTGCTGTACTTTCCACCAGCTATGTTAGCTAAGAAAGTATAAAATGAAGCAAAGGCCTCTAGGATTTATTAAGAGATGGAAGTATTTGTTTATCAGGCCTTTAAAAATATATAACTTTACTTTTTATTATATTATTATACAAGCAGTGTGAGCTATAGTGTATGAAGAAAGGCATGTAGAAGCTCTCAGGAAGATTTACTTGAGCATTATTAGTGAACCAGTGAGTGATCTAGAGTTTTGTCATCTTAAGGGTTTTTCCTATTACTGTAAAACTGGTTTATGTGGGGTGTCAGAAAAGAGTGGACTACCAAGTGCTAGTGCTTTTTTAATAGCTTGTGTTGTACAATGGGAAATTGTTGGACTGATAATTTGTACCCTCAGACTTGTGATGGTGTGATAATGTTTTATTTTCAATTTTTTAGTCTTAGCCAATTTCTCCCATGAAATAGGTAGTTAGGACTACTACTGACATTTAGTAGCATATAAGGTTATCTTACGATTGGCTAATAGAAGTTAAGCTGTCAAATGTTATGTTTATTACATCTATATTATTAATTCTGAAGTCTTTATCAAATTATTTTTCATTGGGGAAATATAATGTAGACTCTATGAGCAGAGTTGTTTTTCATATAACGAGTCGTAGGACATAGATGTTGTGTATTGGAACACAGGTTTGTGTTTCCAGCTCGAGCGGAGACCTGAGTCAATAAGTCTGTACCAGAAAAATAAGTGCTAAAGTGAACACTCCAGCACAGATCAAGAAGCACTAAAGCCACATTAAGTAAGTTGGCAGCTAGGAAATATAAATTGTGCCCAGTCACACTAAGATTGTACCTCAGCAACTTATGAATCTATGTGGGCTCAAAGACTTGCCATGCAATTGTGTTGCTTCATGCTGCTGGTCTGTATGTCCCTGGTTTATAAGATCATTGTTTGTTTTCTGCTCTTCTCTGTGAGAATGCTTCTGTCAATTCTTTAAATGCTAAGCAAAGGTATCTTTGTACGCTGCGTCAGATGGACTGGAAACTTTTCTACATATCCCCTAGCATGCTCTTTTCTTTCTCTGTCTTACACATTTGAGGTTGATGTTCCTTACATAAGTTCCTTATACTTATTATGATTTCTTTTTACCCTTGATATCCCTTTCTACTTGCATCTGATTTTGTGCCTCAGATTTCTGGTTTGTACATCAGCCTGACAATATTGTTTTATGCTTTAAAATTTGTAGTCTAGTTTCTGGTTTCTGATCTGCTTCTTTCTCATGCTTAATGTTAGTAGAAAACTCAATGCTATAACAGCATAGCTAAGGTGGCATCCGTTGCTCTGCCCCTGACTGATTTCTCCTTTATGCCTCAGGCTCTTGAGAAGATCAGTGTTTTGATCCCATGCTTAGTTAAAAGCTGTCCCTGCAAGCTGAATCCGTTACCCACACGGTGGTGTGTAAACCTGGCACCGTGATCTGGCTCACTTACAGCTGAGACCCGTTTCTCTGCATCTGACTCTCCAGCATCTCCAGCACCAGCTGGCAGCAGCAGCAGCAACATTGCCCGGGGGGCAGTGGGGTGGCAGGAGGGTTCTGGCCATCCCCATGGGAATGGGATATGGGCACACGCAATGCTGCTGTGGGGAGGGATGAGAGTCTCCAGAAGGTCTCGAGTGTGGAGCCCATATGAGTTATGAGATGAGCCCACAGCCGGTGTCCCCAGCAGAGTGCATCTCGTTTCCTTCTTCTTGGAGCTGAACACCATCAGTTTGAGCAAAAACAGAAGTAGTATTCATTCAGAAATGTGAAATCCGTGATAAATTATCTGTTGGTACCTTTTGTTTTGTGGATTTGGTTTTTGTTTGTTTTAGTTTTTTGGTTTTTTTAAATTTTTACACTACGATGGATATTCAAAAAATAATGCTCTTTTGAGAGATAATTGTGGTGTCCAGAATGCAAATTTTAGTGGATCTTCGTTTTTTTCTATTGTGCTCAGCTCACTGTGTCTCGATGTACTACAGCAGCTTCCTGTACCCAAGGTGGTGGAAGCTCTTAACAAGCTCATGACTTACTATGCTAAAAACAAATGAATAAACAGAAATCGTAATTATTATGTTAGTTCCTTTCTTATACAGAAGTTCAAAAACAATCACTTTCTGATACAAGCTGTGATCTATTCTATTTTTGGTGTTGATTCTCTCTCTAGTAATTCACCATTTCTTCTTTGATAGACTGTATGTAATATTTGGATAAAATAACTAGGAGGGAAAAGTTTAAAATAATGAACAGGTATTTTCTTTGTTATTCCGCAGTGAATTCTAGTAGTAATCATTATTTCTCATACTTGTTTTTAGAGGAATTTAGAAGAATTGATAGAAACTTCTTGCTATTTATTCAGCGTAGTGGGTTGGCTGCTTTGGTCTATCTAATAGGGAAAAAAACCCCACCAAACAAAAGTGTCAGCATCATTGATTGAGTAATGCAGTAATGGAAGTCACGGGTCCTGAGCTGGTTTGGGTTTTTTGTTTGTTTTCTACTTGGCCATTGCTGCAATATCAAAATAAAATATTAGTTAGTACACATATTTTTGTAAAGGGGTAAAATTACTTTCTAATTTTATTAAAATGTTGCAGCAGTGTGCTTTAAATTTTAGAATCTGACAGATTAACACCATTAGATTAATACCTGGTTACAGTAATTGGATATTGGTAACAGCGTTGTTAGCAGAGAGATCCTATTAACTTGTTTACGGAGCTGCCTTACATGGCTAATCCAATTTGGAGCTTAGCATTAATTATAGCAACGCAGAGATGAATGGATATTGGGTGCAGCACCTTCCTGCAGGGAAGGCAGTTCTGGTGGGATAGTACTGGCCAAGTTGCACGGATAGCTGAAAACATCTGAGATTGATAAGAGTATCCCCAGAGAAAGCTGATCTTGGGTGATCATTGTACCTGGAGATCAGGATTGTCTGTACTTCTGGAAAGCAGCAGACTTCACAGAGTTGCCCTTTTTTTTTTTTTTTTTTGCTACAAGGTGAAAGAAAGGGGTGGTTATAATTTACACTTGTGAGAATGCAATGCAGTGGTTTCTTTGCACAACTTCATTCCGCGTTTGCATATAGCATGCCCTGGGTGTTTAGTTATCTATACGGGCAGAAATGTGTGCTGGCTCACAGCAGTGGCTTGCCATTGGCTTGTGTGAATATAATAGTCCAGCTGCATTTGAGGACAGGAGGAAAGAGAGAAGCATCTTAGTCTATCGTATGTGATACTTGCATACAGAATTCGGTTGACCTTCTGCTAAAATTGCTAAGCTGGTTGACATAAGTGAAATCAGTACTTGTATTTTTTCAGGACAAAAATATAGTCCTTTTTCTAGCTTAGTCATTTTTTGTCAGAGCTGCTTTCTAGATGACAATTTACAGCAAACTGATTATGCATTGAAATATTTTGGTCACATATTATGTGAGGTAAAATTTCAAAGTATTGCAATATTGTTTTTCCTGTAATTTTAGATGATCAGAAATGTGGTGGTAATTAAAACTGTTTTTCTATGTTCTCTGTGGTTTTCAGTGAGGAAAAGAATCTATGCTAAATGCTAAATGTATAGATTTCTGTAGCAGAATTTACCAGCTCGTGGAATGGTCTAGCTCCTCATGTGCAGTGCGCTTACATCATATACATGAAGTCAATAGTCAAGTGCTGGTGTTACAACCTTTCTGTTTTCTCCCTTTTTTATTGTCTAGTCCCCAGATTTGGCATTTCACTCGACTCTTCCACGAAGATATGTTTCTGTCAAAACCAAGTGCTCCATTTCTTCTCCTGTACTTTTCCTGCAGCATTCCCTTATACTTAGTATTTCAGAGCTGACAGAATTGGGTATTCATAGAAAACATACACAGGATTCACCAGGCAAGGAATTAAAATTTCACAAGGTGAAATTATAACACTTTTGAAGTCAGTGACAAAATTCACTTCAACTATAGCAGGACCTAGATTTTATCCTCAATTTTTAGGCCCAAATAAGCACTTCAGTCATGAGATTGCCCACTTTGGATTTCACAATGAAGAAAAACCTGACAAACACAGAAATAATGGCTGTTCCAGAAAAAAAAGAGTATGCAGTTAGATAACATTGAATTAAAAACTGTGTTGTATATTCCTACCTGCTTGTCAAGGTCATAGCACGCTTTCAGCTTCTAGGCTGGTACTGATATATTACAGACCTATATTACAGAGGTATGCAACCTACTTTATGCTGCAAAATGTGAAAGGGCAACAACGACGTCATCGTGTCCTCTATATGTAGTGCTAATGTGGAATTACCAGATTATTGGAATTAAAACCAGTTTCTGTCCTTCTATAATCAGACAAACAAGTTTAATGATTTTATGTAAATATTGAGTGAAGCAGAAATGCAGGTTGTCATCAAAGTGACTTGGAGAACGCGCTTTCCTTTTTTTTTTTCCCCTTCTTCTTGCAAAACTATTAAGCAAATGGAACAGACTATCAAGTATGCATGCACATTTCAACCCATCCATGCCAAGCTCTCAAAGAGTGGAAGCGCAGGCACAGTTTAATTTAATTTATTCAAGAAATCCCCAGACTAAAACAATAAATAGATAAATATACAACCCTAATTAGACTGTTCTTCTCTCCATTAGCATGTGTTTATAAAACTGGGAAGACACCCCCTGCCACTGTATATAATGATCGGTTTGTATTCAGGACTCACAATGATGTTTCAGCTGATTAATCTCTTCAAGTGTCCTTTTTGGAGGGCTGAAATATTTGTCAGAAGTCTTCAAAGTCTGAGTGACTCTGATTTGCAATCGCCACAAAACTTTAGTTTATTAAATTGAACCTGCCAGTATTACTTAGTTCATGCTCTCCTATTTTCCCTTTTAGACTTTTCTGTGAACTGGAGAAATAATGTTGTTTAAAATGAGATTGTGACATACGATGTAGTGGTGTGGGTGAGCTGATCTCTACTCAGGACAGAGGCAGCAAATAGCAATGTTTCCCTGCAGGCTTCCCCTCAGGTATCTGGGGAAGTTTGATGCCAAACTTCCTGTGAAGTCCTAACCACAACTCAGAGATTCTCAGGTCTTCTACTGGTATGCATCACACCCTCCTAGGTCTCAGAGTCAGTATTTCTCCTTCCTTCCCATTATATCCCAACTGCAAATTTTGTGAAATTTCTGGAATCAATCCTTCTTCATTTTAAATATCATGAGAAATGCATCTGTCTGAACAGAACAGTCTTTGGAACACTTCATTCTAAGGTGGGTTGATGAAGACATATCATCATTCTTTCAGAGGCAGTGTCTGGTCTTATGACCAATGACAGTAATTCAGATTTTCACAGGAAATCTTGACAAAACTGAGTAGCCAGTTCAGATATTTTGGCATGCTCCTTTTGTCTGAGAAAAGATGCTTGTCCTGTGTGTAGGTGAAATGAAGCACAGAGAAGAAGTAATTTCTCAGGAAGTCAGTGGTGTAGAAATTTCATAATAATTATGGGAATTTGTACTAGTACTAGATTCCTGAGTTTCCTTGTAATTCAGTTGAATTCCAGCTGGACTTAACAACCAAGTTGTAGATGCATTTCTGTGCTGGACCTGCTATAAGGAAAATTAGAGTTTCGACCATAAACTTGTCAATTGGGGCTGTTCAGTGCTGTGAATAAACTTAATGGTTTTCCAAAGGAAGGCTTACAGCCTTCTAAAACACAAAATATGATCTCATTGTCCTTTAGCTTGAAAAGGCAGAAGAACAAATCTATTTTAGGGATCTAAAAAATCTCTCAAAAACCCATACACCCCCACCCCCAAACACTCAAAATAAATCAAGACTCTCTTTCATAAGAGGAAGAGCCTTGTATCTTCAAAAATACATCTCCACTGTTTAAATGGAACAATTATTTCAAACCAGGACTTGTTGCAAAAATCCTGGATGCTTTTGAGGCCTTCATTCTCCCTGATTTTAGGGAGGCATATAGCTTTCCATTTGGCTAAACTAGAGGTTGGCAGACTTTCTGCCCCTCTCCTCTTTAGTCTGGGTCTAATGATGGAGTTTCTGTTGTGCCGATGGGCTTCTCTACAGTAGTGGTCAGTCTCAAATTATGTTAAAGGAGTTGCATGGTCTTTGGCTACAGTCTCTCTTTAGTTTTGGTGATAATCACATAGATAAAAATATAAGAGCAAATGTTACTATCACATTGGATTAAGATTTATACCTAATGGACATAATATGCTAACGTTACAGGACACATTGTGAGTGTGTTCAGTAATTATGGTCGGCAGAAGAAATATGGCAAAAGGGCTGTTCAATTTTCGATTTGAAAAATTCAGCCAACATTTCTTTAACAAATATTAAGGAAGATGTCTGGTGTTGGGGTTTCTGCTTTAGGTTTATATCTTGGTTTCAGCTCCTAGGAGAGGGAATGGGTGCAGTCCCTTGACGATCAGGCACATTCATTCTCTCAGGATTCAGGTATTTTTCAAGGGGTTTTACCCTAGAGGAGTGGTTAATAGGCTCTTCCTGTATGGCAGAAGTCACAGTAAAATCTGTGCTGTTTCAGAAAGCTTCCTATAAAAGACTCTCCTCAACTAGAAATGCTTTTCTATAAAAGACTCTCCTCAACTAGACATGCTTTTCTATATGCTAGGAAGAGATATGAAAAGATGCAAATAATTATTTAAAAGGAGCCAGTAAAAGAGAGCAGCTATACCATTCTTATTTGTATTTTTTCATTGTTTTTTTAACTGTTTGAAGCTTTTTGTATTTTCTGTCCTTTTGTTCAAATATCTGTAGTTTTTTGGGAAACAGATAGCCTTTTTATTTTGCTAGCACACGCTGGTTTAGCATTGCTGTGGTCTTCTTCCAGAACTGTGGATTCTGGGATAATAGTGGCAACAAATAATAATGATGCTGAGAGTTGGTCCAGATGTTTATCCTGAGGTTAAAATCATATCAACAGTGCAGTCAGACATGATTTGTTTTGTCTTCTTCGTCCTAAAGCAATGACATATTATGACAAGTCAGGATGGCGAACAAAGGATGTTCTTAGCTACTCTCTTAACCCATTCAGCAGCCTTCTCATCCCTATAGCTTCATCTTAAAAGCTGGGATCATGCTTTATTTCATAAAGCGTCTCATGAATCTGAAATGAAAGCCTTTTCTAGGGAGTCTTCATATCTGAATTCATGAGATGTAGCAGATTTGGGTTTGGTTTTTTCCCTCCCTTGAGGTATTGGAGGCATGCATTAGAAAGCTTGTTGCAGAGTTCTGTAGCTCATTTCATATACAAATTTTTGGAGTTTAGATGAAGAAAAAAAAAATCCTCCCAAACTACCGTTGCCTATTTACAGAACACAACTGATTTGAAATGTTTGTCTAGAGACAAACATGGCTGGCAGCTAGATGAGGTTTAATTACTTTTCCTGCAATTCACTGACTGTTTATATTTTGCAAGGAAAATGCCATTCCTCCTTGCACAAACCACCAGGAGAGCAGAACGCAGTCGTAATGTTGCTTTGCTTCTCCACCCCGCCGCTGCCCCTGGGAAGTGGGTGCTACACAGAAAATCATCTTCTTCCTTGCACCAAGATCCTACTCCTCAAAGGTGCTGATGCCCTCCTGGATGGTGGTGAGTGGTAACAACCTCCACGTGACAACAGTTCGCTGAGGATTGCTGGCACAATGCAGTTCTTGAGGCACTTGATGTCATCTCCTGCAGGAGAGGTCTGAGATGCATGAGGGATGAAATCCTTTCTCACTAATTTTAGCAGTGGCATATTTTTTCTTGTGTTTCTCATTTGTAGGCTGTAGGTTATGAGAGTGAAAACAAGTGAAGTGTTTAAAGGAGCACCTAGCTGTCAGAACAGTATCTTCCCTACCAAAATATCCTTGGTTTACTCTCATATGTAAATGACAGGTTTAGCAGGCCTCTCACCTACTAAAAAAAGCAGTTTCAAAACTGAAGTGAATAAAAATGGTACTCTATTGAAATATTTGTACAGCTTTTTCTGCTTTTGCCGGTTATATCTTGTTGTTAAATACTTAGAGTGGTCTGAAATGTATTTAAGCAGAAAAGAAACAACCACCCCTGCCGTGTTCTGAGAAATACAGGTACGGTAATTTGGTGCACAGGAAGTGTATTTCACACTATGCATCTTGAAGTAGGGACCATTTAAAAACTGCAAACCCACATATATCATGTTTTGTTTTTTTTCTGAGGTAAACTTAGTCTTGCATTAGTAAAGTAGGTCCTGTAGCAGGAAACACTTAAATGCGTGTTTTTTTCTTTTCATTAGAGGGAATAAAAAAAGAAAGGGAAAAGATTGGTAAATCATTAATGCTGTATGATAATGGCCACAGAAGTTTCCAGAATTATTTCTGTGTAGAGTGAAATAATTTAGATTTTACAAAATCATAGTTCCCAATCAAGGCTTAAAGAAAAGCACAAATCCCTAACCTCTAGGAAGTTATCAATACTATTATATGCTTCCAATGAAACTGTAGAGCTTTAGCACTGGTATAGACTCAGCAATAAATACTTTTTTTTCCCTTTGCTTTGGATCTCAAAGGACAGTCTGGTTTACAAGTGACAAATGAGAGGGAGACATGTTAGATGGGTCATAGCTGAATTCATCTGTCATTAAGACAACAATGAAAATAAGAAATTCTTACAAGTCTTGTGGAAGAGGCAGAATCCATGGGACTGGGGTCTTTGTATACATGTTACTTCCTTTTCACTTGTTGAATCTTCTTTGCTGTTTGGTATTCTCTGTGTTAGCTTGAAGATAAACATCTTTTAGGTCTCAACTAAAGTATCTGCCTCTGTGAAAAAAAGCAGTTTTTCAAAGAACAAACTCTAGTTCCCATGTGCTGTTATTTCAACTACTGTCAACCATTGCTTGAAGTGTTGCATCCAGCAGCTGGCTGGTGATCATTAGTTTGGGATTTAAGGTCCTGTACATTCAACTTTAAAAAGAATTGATGGGCAACTGGTCTGACTTTCCTTAAGAAATCTTGCCCCGGATTCTCTTTTTGGGTTAACATGTCTCCAGTGCAAAGAGGGGAAAAGATATCAGAATAGAGAACAGAACAGACAAAGGGTTTCAGGTAGTGTTCCACACCTTGCTTTTATGGGTTGTGGAGCCTTTGCACTGGTGTGTAGAGAGCTCAGATTGGCTGTGCTCCCTTGAGAAATGTGGGATTGCTGCAGCAGCAATGGGTCTTGCCTGGAGGCTGACCTGTGTCCCTCAAACAGCCACGTGCCTCTGCCTTACAAAACCCTGAATCCCACTGGGATCATGAAGCTTGTGTAGCGCAGGATTGTTTTATGAGCTCGGTATCCCATGCAGGAATGCTTTCCCCATGGCGGAGTTCTATTTGCTTCTAATTCCTAGGCAGGAGCAGATACAGGGATGGTGATGGATGCAGAGCAATACACTGTGTTAGAAAGTGCAGTGCTCCAAATCAGTGGAAAACAAGCTCTGGTACTATAAGTGCTAGAACTGAGGTTTTTTGTTTCATCTGCCTAGACTCATGGAGTAAACAAGGGTCATTACAGCCTGAGTAAATATCCAGCACTATTGTTGTTTCTTGATAAACAGTGATGTTATTTTGGATGCATGGAAATCATTTCCCACGTATATTCTCTCTGAGGTTTTGGCGTTTTAAAATTTCTCAGTCAGTTGTAAGCATCTCATTTGATCCAGTCTTGGAAATCTATACTTCTTGCACTTTCTCCCAAAAGACAATTGATGTGATAAAGGGGTGGTCCCTTTGGCTTATCTCCAGTTCCTTTTGGCTATCCATGTATTTGCTGTTGTCAGAAGAAATGGAAAGTATCCAGCAGAACGTGCACGTGTGATTTCCAGATTAGCTCTAGCCCTCACCATAACATCTGTAACCTTGGAGCTGCAGGCAGTATGTCACCAATTCCCCTCTTTTCACAGCTGGCCATATGCAACAGGTATGTTTGCAAGCAGGCTCTTCTCTCAGCTGGCTGGGTTCCCTGATGTACAAAGCAGGGCAGGAAACAACGAGAGGTCACCAAAGCGCACAACAGGGTCACTTGAGTTGGACATCCATGGCCAGCCCTAAGAAGGGAGTTGTGGGGGAAGCACAGGTGGGTTTTGGTCTGTGGTAGGAGGCTCTTTAATCAGTGGCTCTCTTACATCCTTGGTCAGCATGCGCGGGGTCTGAAAGCCGGATCCTTTCTCTGAAGGTGGTGTCTGAAAGTTGGATCCCTTGGGTTAGTTCAGAGTGCAAACTGGAGTGAAGGTGGAAGAAATGTTTTCATATACAGTGTTTGTTTACAAAACTGTTTTCAATTAAAAAAAACCCCAACAATAAGATAAAATCTCTTCTTAAGTTTATTTTTTTATATTGGAAAAAGTCACATTTATTAGCAGTTCTGGCAACTGAAATATAGTATCATTCAGTTTCAAATGAGGAAGAATATTTATTTTTTCCTTTTCTTGCCTTTTTTCCTCACTACAGCAATAGATGAAAAAAAACCTCCACACTGACCTAGAATCACACACATAAAATGGTTTTAAGTATTTTTCACTTACGCCATCAAAACAAATAAATATATTTGTTCATCTCTAGCTTGTTCCATGTTTCAAAATGAGTCCTTGGGTACCTTTGTATAAGCTCTGACTTTTGTGCTTCAGTGTTCCCACTGAGAAGAAATAGAACACTTTATTGTTTATCACATGGGATGGTTTGGAGTCAGTTGTGCTGGAAGAATATTTTAAAGACAAATGAACAGTTCAGCTGGGAAAAGACTGCTAAAAGGAAGACCTTGAGAACATGCTGACTTATCTTCTCCATTTTGCTCCTTGTGCACTTCCCTTTATGTCATGGGGTTGTTTCTTTCAATGTTAAGAACAAATATAAATTTTAATTTAATTTTTTAAAAAATATAGATATGTTTTAAAATTGCTCTGCAAAGCACAGTGGTGAATGTTGAAGAGCAGTGGTGAATGAGAAGAGGAGCTAAGAGGCTTGTGGCATTTGTCTCTCCTCCTTAGTCTTTCTTTGTAATCTGTGGCAAATAGCTTAATCTCAACACTTTAAGCTTCTGAATGTTAAAATGGGAATAATATTCTCACACTTCATGGGAGGTAACAAATGGAATTTTTTTATATGTCCAGATTGTTTTGAAATTTGTATAAATTAGGTGTTATAAAAATGCAAAGTATTCTTGCTTGACAGAAATTTAAATATGAAAGTAGCATTAAAATTTAGCTCTCTAACTTTTTCCTTTATAAAGAGCAGCATTCCCTGAAGAGATGTTATTCATCCTTCCTATTCATGCTTTGCACTGGAGCACTTCCAGTTCTGTAAAACATTTCTCATGAGAATGATATTGGTGAAACTGTTACCTGGCTTGAGTTGGCTGGCATATGGTTAGGAATTTAGGTGCTGCTTCACTTAGAGATAGCATAAATGCAGTGACACTTCCTGTAATATTTCATGTATTTTCCCCTTTATAGTGCATCTCAAAGGTCAGGACACCAATTTGGCAGAGAGTATCTAACTGATGTACAGAAAAACAGGTTAAGGCTTCTTATGTTTAGTTTTACTTTTATTCTTTCAGCTTAGAGAAATAGTATGTAGGGAAATAGATGACCTTATAAAATTTTGTTGAGTAAATTCATGATTATATATTCACTTATAATGTGATCTTGGGACATGCAGGGGTTATTCTGGTGTAATGCAGAGTTTGAAATCAAGTTTTACTCATTGTCTGTGATCCTTAGGACTGATACAGCCTTGCTTCAGAATAGCGTTTTTACTTCATTTTATCACTTTTTTAGGAGACGCGAATAGCATGCCTTCCAGTTAGGGCAGGCATGCTGTGAAAGTGCATGACTACAGCCCAGTAAATAAAGCCCTGTTCCCAGAAAGAGGCCACCTGGTTTCTTCTTGCTTCTGCCCCCCACAGAGGTGGGGTGAATGGCATGGACCCTGGCTTCTTCCTTTTCTTCATGTATCAAGTCCCCTTTTTCCTTCTTTCTGTCCCCTTGAATGTTGCAGTGTTTCCAAGGCTCTTGTTCCACATCAAGATAAAATGCACTGTGGAAGCGGTTTAGACTTTTTATTGAGCAACAGTGAATAAACAGATGGTTTGAACTACTTCTGTTAGGGAAAACTTTGTCTCTAGTCTTTCACCTGCTACCAGTAGGTTGTTATTGCAAAGCTGCATCCTTGTTTTTGTCCTACTCTGTTTGTGCTGCTCGACTTTGCACTTAATTGGCTTTTGGGCACTTGTGTCAGGTGTGTGCTGAGCTACTCATGGGAAGTGCAGTGGCACATAATTTATGAATCCTAACTGGCCTTATGCAGTAACCACCATTCTGTTCAGGATAGCCAGTGTGGAAATGCCCGCCATCCTGTGCAATAACAAAATGCCTTGTAATGCAGTATGATTTTCATACTTGTTTAGGGCACTTTTAGCTGCTTTGGCATATAAGCACCTGGGCAGAAGTTTTCTTGTAATACCTGTGTGTGAGACTTCCCGAGACAACTAAAATCTGAGTGGATCTTCTGTACATAGATCTTTAGTCATTCTGTATGAGGGAACAGTATGTCTGCATGCTCGCACACACTGTGGGTGCACTCTGAGAAAGCAGTATCACAGGCACCCATGCAGCATTAGGTCTGTGGTCCTAAAGCCAGCTGCTGAATCTCAAAGGTAGTTAGCATGAAGAACTTGGCCCTCACAGGGTCTACCACCCCCACACAGAGTGGCACATGAAAAAAAGTTGAGGCAACAAAGCGAATTTTGATTGAAGGTTGTGGATTGATGGAGGCTCGTTTATAGCTCATCAAGAGTTTTGTGTGATCTGTGCTAGTCTTTGATTATGAGTTAAGCACTGAATATGATACAGACAAAAATGCCTTTATCCTAACTTAGCCAGGTGTGCCTCATACAAAACTGCTGCATTTTAAACCATATGGTAATTCACATTAATCTTTAAACACATAATTATAAAAATGCTGGAAATTAAACATTTAAAAAAATAATTGGAAAATATCACAGTAAAACAGATCTTAAAACTCAAGATGAACTTCCTATCACTTACAGGCTATGATAAAAAGGAAATACTGTGTGCTGTTTGAGATCAACTGTTCCATTACAAATGCTAAAGCCTACTTCATACCATGTGATAAAACATCTCAAACTTCAAACTTGTTAGCAGTATACCTGCTTCAAGCAAAAACAGTTTTATCTGCTGAAAAAATGTGGCAGATATTGTGAAGCAGGGATAGATTTCTATGCCATCTTACTTTGGGCAACTTGTCAGTCTGGGAGCTCTGTTTTCCAAGTAATAAAATCCTTTCCTAACCAGTATTTCTGATAGTCTTTTAGCACCTTAGGGCCTTTAAATCTTGCTAGCTCACCTCAACTGAAGCAAACATGACTGTTTCACAGCTGGATGTGTAAGCATCCGGTCCATCCTCAAGTACTTGGGAAAAAAAATGTTGTGGGACATTGCTTTTTGAGCAGAACACCTGCCTTCACTTGAGTTGTGCATTTGAAGACAAGGCAATGGCAAGCTTTCTTTTTTCAAAATCTCAGTCTATCGAAAGAAATGTAAGAGTTTCACTGTGGGAAGGAGATTTCCTGCTGCTATCCTCTAGAAATGCACTTTCTGACTTCTGTAGCTTCAATGAGAAACAGCTACAAGAATGCTGGCAACTGAGTGAGTGGTAAATATACTTGCTCCTGTACCTGAACAGGAGTCTGAAGAAAGTTTCAGTAATATCTTAAATATGCTGTAGCTCACACTTCTCCACTGTTTGCCCTTCTAATATTTTTTATAGGCATTCTAAAAATCCTATTTTCATTAAATGTCTTTATCACAACTAGTGTTAATTTTGGCTCTAAATCACTTGCCACTGCAAAACCTTCATCTCCAAAATTATCAGCAAAGACTCTACAGTAAAAGTAGAGAACTTAACACAGAGTTTTTCCTTTTATTTTGTAAAAGCATGTATGTTGTTGTGCGCATATGACATCAAGTGAGAGTTTTAACTTGATTCTATGCAAATTTAATTATCAGTCCTTTCTGATGTGATAGATTAATTTTGGTATAGTTCGAGTTGTTTGTATAGCCTTCATTCCCAGTACAAAGTATTCTTGTCTACATGGGCAGGCAGTATGGGCTGTAATGGGATTAATATGGACTTTCCATTGTAAAATAATTGTTAATTCTCTGTATGGGTGCACAAAGCAGAAAGAAACTCAGCTGGGTTAAGCCAACATGCTCGTGTATCAAACCCTGTGGTCTTCACCTGCCTGACTCTTTCCAGTGTCCATTTACATAATTAAGTCAAAGCAAAATCTGACTTTCACTCACAATCAATTTGAACATTAATTGTACATGAATGCAATCTTCTAATTATTCCTTTTGTGACTGGAGAGATTAGCTCGTAAGGCGTACATGAAGACTGATTAGAAAATTAAACAAAGTGAGGCATGTGCTGGTGGAGGGAAATTGTAAAATAGGTATTTCTCTTGCCAAGCTTCACTCTTCTTTGGTTCATGAGGTTAATGACTATATGCTAGATATTTGCTTCGGGTTACTAAAATTACAGGCAAAAGTCTTGAGTGAAAGCAGGGTCAGAAAAGGAATCCTCTTCAAGCAAAAATGCTCTTTTATTTCAATCAATGCCAGAGGAGACATCTTTGCTTGGTGGTTGGAATATATTATCCTTTTCAAAAGGCCAGTTGAAAGAGATTCAATAGGTAAGCTAATTTTAAATCAAAAGCTGTGTGATAATACATTAATCTCTCCTTGTCTGACACTATCCACCCAAGAGACAGTAAAATACACAGGCTTGGGCTGACCCAATATAAGGAATGTGATCTAACTGCACAAGTTGAAAGGAGGGAGAACACCAGTATGTGCCCGAGGGCAAGAACATCAGGGAGAGCTGTGAAGAAATTGAAGTTTTGAGCCTGTGTTGAGTCCCATAAAGCAATAATGTATTTCAAACAAGGATGCAGTTAAAAGGAGCACCATGAGTATGCATGCCTTCATATTTCTAAAATCAGCTTTCCTCAGACAGTGCTCTCCTGACTGATTGAAATTAATTGCTGTATGTCTACTTTTTTTACTCTGACCCTTGGTAAGGGAAATGTGTACCGTAAGAGATGGTCATGGTATTCCCCATTGTACCATTGGGAATTGGTCATGAAGGCAAATTGCTTGTTGTTTCTCACTTTTCAGGCAGGTCTTACTGACACAAAGTTTCAAGGTTTATGGACCGCAGCACACTCAGTTTGCCTTCTCTGGACACAGCCTGCACAGTGTGTGTCTCAAACACAACCTGTGCTTTGTTTCTGGCAGGTGAATAAAACCCTGTGTAAAAGCATCTTGTCTCTCAAAACTGATCAACTCAGTTGGTCTAAAAGTAAAGAAGTGAAATGGTACGGTGATGTGTCTCGCTGGCTTCACTTGAATCCACACGTCACAGAAGTGTCTTAGTGTAAAAAGGGATGTGGAAGGTAAAAGGGATGTGAAATATGCATTATTTTCAAACATATAGTATTCCCTTCTTGTTTCCTGACAATAAACTAGATTTTGTCTCCTGAATTTTAGCTGAATTTTAGATTACCCATATGAGGAAAGCACTTGTATTCTTCTGATGTTGCCTTTCTAGCATCCAGATGGAGAGGTGGGAAGAGCAGCTGTGAAGAGGAGGTTAATGCACTGCTGTTGCTCTGAAGGGAGGATCAAGGACATGTTTAGGAAGTGGAAGGCAAATGAATTATGGAATTCTACATCTGCTTCGTTTTGTTAAGCTACAATTTGTATCTGGCATTGGACACATTGTTTCTCATTCCTTGTCAGTTATTCCTAAGGTAGGAATGAATATGTAGGGACTTCTTCCCTGGAGGTGTGTCAGGTAAATAGGAAATCTCTTTTGAGACATTTCTTTCTAAATTATTTTGAAAATGGCAGCTGTCTTGTTTTCTACCTGGTTTTGATGACTATCACTGCAGCTCAAGCTCAGCCACATTTGAAAAGCAGCATAGTAATCCCAACTTCAATGTGGGCATTGCAAAACACATAGTGTGTTTGTGACTCGGTAGTGTTATGTCTCAAATCTTGGACACAACTTTTTTTCTAAGGCCCTGACTTGCCTTTCTATGAAAGATGAAACAATGAAGCTATTCCAGAAATGAATCACCTATGAAACAGTTTCCAGAAAACAACATCTAAGAGAAATTGCTAGCACAAGCAGTGCTTAATGCAATCAACTGGATTGTTTTAACTCTTGAAAACATATTATCTCTTATTAATGCCTTTACCATATTGGATGTTGTTTCCGCATCTATTTACATAGTATAAAAATAAGGAACCCTTTATTCCAAAAAGCAGTCATTAGACTTGTTGTCGTCTTAGTCTGAGCAATAATTAGTAGTCACAATCAAATGTTTAATTAAGGCATATACCCAGCTACTTAATGTCATCTGGCAAGAACTAGGATGAAATCCTGTCCAAGGTGCAATATTCTTCTAAAGATATATAGCATGTAAAATGCAGTGCTGTTATATAGCATTAATCAAAATGTCACCAGTTCCTGAAATGGGGTTCTGTCAGGGAACATATATTGGTGCTCGGGCTGATAATGGCCTCGCTAATTTATGACAGACTAGCACGTCTGTAATAATAAAAAATCTTCTCCTTCTGCTCTTTTGATATTTTCCCATTGATGCATGTCATTTTTTGAACAGGATAAAACAGCTCTGTCATAACATATAATATCTCTGTTCTGTAAATGCAGAGTATGATATTATATAGAAGGAAAATGTTATACTGTGCTGTGTAGGCAAGATAATATAAATAGCTTTGTATTGTGTTTATTCTTGGGTAACGGAATCATTTATCCAGTCAACTCTTCCCCTCTTTTGTTTTGAAAGAGGCTTTTTGGAGAAATTTACATAACGTGTAGTTCATTTAAAATTGAGTTTCTGACTTCAGGAGTGCACAAGGTTTAGTTTCAGGTCAGTAAACTGATCTATTGCTAAAATCACCATTTTGCAAATCACAAATAACAGATTACAGTAATGGCTTCTTGGCAGTGAATCTCTCTTGAAAGAATTTTTTCTTTGAATCCTTAAACTACCTTGTTCTCAGTTTAGAATCGCCCACTTTGTGAGTGGGGCCTTTTTATCAGTGAAACAATTGCAAGAAACCCTTTGAGTTGTCTGTTTCTGAAACTATGATTCATTATGCGTAAGCAGAAGGTATTTAATGGAGTTTTTTTCCTAGTAGGCTCTACTTCTTGTAATATGAGTGTTAGATTTCTTCGTAGATTTTAAGAAACAGAACATATTAATTTTGCAAAGCCAATAACTAGGTATTGCACAATATATGGAAATTCACATTTATATATTCACACTGTGTATATTTGCAGCATGCAAGTAGAAAAATTTCCGTCCTTGTTGAACACTGCAAGATGGTTAGAAGAGGTTAAGATATAAACTATTGATGTATTTCATCTATTTTAAAGAGAAAGCAAAGGGAAATCCCTGAGAATTCTTGCCCAAAAAACTAGTGTTGCTTTTGAAGGCTGTTTCAGCACTAGGGAGAGTGCAGTGGAGTACACTGCTATTGCTTCCTGTGAAAATGTAGACCAGCTCAGAAATTTCAATCTGCTCAAACACTTTGCTCTCTGCTCTTGGGTTCAAAAAGTCCCTGAAGTACACCAGCCAGTTCTTGCCAGCTTCTGGTCTCATTTTAGGAGATCAAAAATACTTTTCTTAATACTGAAAAATGATACCAAAAAGTATTTTTACATTGAATACTCTTGAATGCAGATGTGTTGTGCCTCACTACTTATATATAATGTTAATACTTGTGAAGATAAGGCACAGTGAACTGAAAAGTTTCACAGGAGGTGAAAAATTCAAGGACCCATAACTATTTTGAATAAATAACTGTCTGAAATACAGGGCAATTTTTCTGTCTGCTTACCTCTCTGTTATGTTTCCTACCAGTGCGGTATTATGAAGTTGTTTGAAAGTCATCAGAAATTTTAGGATGTCATCTAATAAACTAATCTAAAGAGGTCAGGGTTTCTGCAAGTTTTCCCTCTGTTCAGAGCTCTTTAAAGTAATCCTGAATGCTCTGGGAAATTGTCCCTTTGAAATAACGGGTACCAATATTTCTTGTGTACTGTGTTGGACATTAGACCCATATCTTGAATCATTGCATTGAACCACTGGCAGCTATCCTTTTTTTAATCCAATGTGCCTTCATTTCTAACTCCAAAATTGGAAAGGGTCTCGTCATAGTGGTCCAATAAATATCATGCCCTGCAGGAAGCTTAGGCTATCTATGACAGAAAGTCAGTAGAGTATCATGGTCACCTAGCCTGTAATGTCCATTAGTTTATTTGCATTTATAATGCATATTTGAATTCAAGAGTAATTGGTAAACTCTTCAAATTCTAGTGGTACTGCATTGCTTGCTCCTGTGTAATGGAAGTTCTCTTCTGAGCTCGAAAAAATCTTCAGTGAAAAAAGGTCCAATGAAACTGATGTATTCCTGATGGAGAAGGGGGTGGAGGTGTTCTTTTATTGAGCCTTTTCTGGTATAAAATGACATAGACAAATATTAAACTTCTCTTGCTGCAATTATAGGTTCTGGTAGATTACCTATGCTAGAGTAAAGGTGGTATTCCTGCAATGCTTCTTGCACCTTTTTTTATTCCAAAAGTAGCATTTACTATAGTCTTATGTGTTTTAGTGATTGCTTTGGTTTATATATATATATATATTATTTATTTATTTATATATGTTTTTTAATATATATAATCATATTTTTTCATCCTTATGTGTATAATCATCTTTTTTTCATCTTTATACATAAGGGACAGACACCCACAATTATGCATTGTCTTTATGGTTTGTTGCCTACAGTCAGCAAGATATACTGTTCTTATGAGTCCCTGAAGGCATTGGCATGAGGAAAAAAAATATTTTCTGCAGCTACTGCAGAAAGTGGTTCATGCCATCATTTCTAGTAATACACAGAAACACGCATATATTTATGTGTAATCATAATTTGAGTGAAATTCCAGCATAAGGGTACAAGAAATATAATGCTGGAAACATTATTCACGTCCAGCAGACAAAAACTCTCCTGAAACTGGGTTGTTCAATAGACTACTGAGTGGTCTCACTGTCCAAACTAAAACTCACTTATCTCCCGTTATGAGTATAAGAACTATCCTCATCAGCATTTTTGGTACATAACAAATTTCAATATGAAATCTTAATGATCTTCTGTAGGAGTACTATGACCAAAAAATGCCTGTGCATTTGTGGAATATTCTTCTTCTTTAACACAAAAATTCTCATATAATAATGCTATATAAATGGAAGGCTGTTACTACTCATGAAAGAAAATAGTTTAGAAGGCTTGAGTATAAAAAGCAGCAGAATAATTTTAAGTTTGTTTTAATTACAAAGTAGAAAGCATAGTGAAAGGAATTTGGTGTAAATGCTGTAGATTTCAAAGACAATATTATCTTCCAGTAAGCTGTTTCTAAAATTTGTGTAATAATTCCATCAAGCTTTTACTGACGAAAAAATGGGCATTGAGTAATGCCATTATTGAGAAGCTCCTGGAAAGTAAGCATGGAACTGGCTTCACTCAGAGCAGTGGAGAAAAGGCTTGGAGGGCTTTAGTGAAACTGGGGGTTTGAATATGTTACTGCTGGGCAAGGAGCCCTGACACACTGACCAGTGCTTGATTTTAGTGCCGAAGAACTTGACTGCTGTTCTGGCTTTGCTTTATTTAGACTTGCCAGGTAATCAGTTGTTGGATGGTGGTGCATGTGGGCAGTTCAGGGAAAAGGGATCAGGATGATCTCTCAAGTGAGTATTCAAACACAAAATTGCACTCCTTCCTCTACTTTGTAAATCTTGATTTATTTTCACCGTGCCACACTCTCTAGCTCTTTATTCAGTGTACTGCATGGATCACTTTTTCCTTGGTAGGTACACAGTTAACCTTACCTCTAGCAAAATAGCAAGAATGAACCAAGAGCTTTCCTTTTCTCACTGAATTCCCAACACTTGGCTGTTGCTCATGCAAGAGGAGTAAGGAAAGCATCACTGCTGCCTCTCTCACTCTCTGTATTTCATTATGAAACCATAAGAATGAACATGACATAGTCTTGGGCAAAGAGGGAATAGGTGGGTGCCTTTCCAGGAGACTTCTGTGCCTGATGGACTGTGTCATTTGAGAGTGCCTCACATGATGGAAGCTGCAGCAGGACAAGAGTTAACACCATTTTTGATGTTTTTCTGTTTTGGTGTCATTTTGGCAGTTACGTGATCAATATGAAGACTTCAGACCATTTCTTGCTCAGTTTGTAGTGCCAGTGGAATCATGAAATCCTCCCATTACCTTGAATGCTGTTTGTGATGCAGTCTTTGAAAATTTAGATAAAAGATGTGCACGTCTTTTATGGGTTTTGTTCCCTCATTCCCAAAGGAAGCAATGCTTAGCCCTGCAGTTGGTTTTGCTTTCTCTTTGCTGTATCCTGCAGCTACTGATGAACGTTCAGCTTGTTGCTGGTTGAAAGAATGTGAAAGAAATTGCCTTAACGCAAAATGCATTGATTCACAGTGCAAGAATAAAATGCACAATAACAAAGCAGTGAAACTTTTTTTCTCTCTTCAAGTAAGGATTATGTACAGAGAGGAGGACTCAGATGTGTGATTAGAAAAAGGAATTAATGGTAAACACAAGTTATACTAAGCTCTTCAGAAAGGAATACACAGAGGTTTCACACCATGAATGGATTGCGGTGTTTCGTCTCTGGGTGAACAGGTGCCTAAAGACAAATGAAGAGATCAAATCCATGGTCACTTTAAAAGGAATGGAAGATGAATGGCTGACTTGCAGTCCTTTTGCTTTAGAATATTCAAACCCGTTTTTTTAAAGAACAGTGTCAGTGGGAGAAACCAGGAGTGCCTTAGTCAAGCCTATGAAATAACCAGATGATTACAGTGGGAGCTACAGCTTCAACTCCATTCAATCAAAAGGGAAGAACCAGAGTTTCTTGTTCTGTGCAAGCCCATGAGCTGTTGGCAGTGGGAAATAGCACTGACCAATGTCATCTGTGACAGATTTGATACCAAACCTCAAACATTAAAATGTGAATATGTCTTCAGTTAGCAGCTAATTTGAGAAGTGAAGTTTTTTCAACAAATAACCTGAGTGACAAAAAGCACTCACGTTTGTCTAAGTTCCACAGTCTGCAGTGAAGGAGAGTACACACGCTTAGCTAATGCATTGTCCCGTCTTGTCCAGGGTATGAAGCTAGGTACTGATCAAACTAATCCTCTGTGGTGTTATCCCTTGAGGAAGAAGCCTGTGAGAGATCTGCATATTTCAGTATTCTTTAAATTTGATTTTGAGGACTTCATCGGGACTTATATACAGAGAGATGCAGCTCAGTCCTCTTTTTTTAAAGAACCAGATCTCCTCTGTCCACCCAATTTGAACTGCTTTGACATGACTTGTGTGCAGTGGATAAGTTACTTGCATCTTGAGACCTCAGAAACTTATGTGGGACAACAAAGTTCTGAAAGTGTCTCTTTTTTTAACTGACATTTTGAAGGCAATATATTTTCTCTCTTCCTAGCTCTCACCTAAGTAATAGTGATGCAATTATAGTTATTCTCTAAAATATTTTTTTCTGTAAGTGAAAAGAAGTGTTGTTAAACCTTGGAAGAATAGAAAATTAGTCACTTCATCCTCAACTGTAAGTGCCTTGTGCTGGATTGTTGTGAGCCTTGTTTTGTTCTTAGTAGATCACTCCAAGACAATGGAGTATCTTCATGCCAACAAAGATCGGCTGGTGTTGTCTTTTCTGCTTAAGACATATGAAGTTTGACAGGACCTCTATATGTAGATCAATAGTGGACTATTAAGAAGATTAAAATATGGTCTAGAAGTGACAGCAAGAGGTTGAGAATTGAAAATCTCTTTTCTACTCCAGGCTCTGCCTGTGGCTGGAAAATTTACTTACTGTCTCATTGCCTTATTTCCATTACATTTAAAATGACTTTATTAGTGCTGTTGCAACAAGACTGTTAAGGTTATTTCTATGCCTGTGCAGTGCATAGAGAAAGAGTTTGCTGTTTAATACTCAGCGTTAGAGCAGCCCAGGCAGTACAGCTTCTTGCCTGCAGTTAGACAAGGTACCACATCCAAAACCAGGGGCTGGCGTTTTCTGTGGAGAAATCGCTGGCCTGCTCAGGGCAGGGTAGTGTATTTCCCTATGGCAGTGCATTGAAAGGAAACTGTTGGATAGGATGTATAGGATGTTAATAAGGATACAAACACCTTCCTCTCTCTTCCAGATCAATGTATATATATATGGCGTTTCATTTCCAGAGAAAGGCACTTGTATTTTTAGTGGGTGCAAGTAGATGTTAGGTCTAGTGGAGCTCAGGGGATTTACAAACACAGAATATTTATTTGGCCACATATTTTCTTCTGCCTAATCCTAATTAAATGTAAGACAGTGGTTTGATTCTTTTTCCTCACTGAATGCTGACTGATGCTGCAGAACCTATCTCTGATTTTATTGCTACTGGCCTTTTCTGCCAGCAATTCTTTTCCAGATAAATGCAGAGAATTTTTATTGACAGCTTATTTTAACAGATCTTATGATGAAGGATGTTTCTGTTGCAGAGGTAGAGAGCAGCTGTGAGATGGGCTTTACTGGCAATGATCAAATTTATCTAAGTTGTCTGTCTTGCTGTGATTTGCCAAGTACTATAAAATGTAGTTGTGAAACGGGCAGGGAAAAAACCCCAACAAACGCATTTCTGAGGTAAAAGACACTTTATGTCATGATGTCATGTATTAAAGCAAGCCAAAACAGCAGACTCACCCTGGCAGTATCAGTTGTCTTCTAGGTCAAGCTGTATGTGGTGACGTTCCTCTCAAAAACGGCAGATGGATTGCTGTATTGAGCTCAGGTGTAGATTTTGGAAAAGGATTGCAGTCTTAAAACCAAAGAGAGCTTTCAGAGCCCTTGTCATATCGAGGTAGTGGTGGGTTCTCATGTGTACTGTATCTTCCTGCCCAGAAAACCTCCCAGCACAAGTTTGGGCCAGTTGCCCCGTGTCACACAGAGCCCAAACGTTGCGGGACGGACTCAGACTCAGCAGGTCTGTCCGACAGTACGAGCTGTGCTCTGATTTCCTGCCCTTTGCCTTCCCCTCAGCTGTGTGGTGGGAAAGGGAGCCGTTATTTAGAGCCCCCTCGGGAAGAATCGGAATTAGATTATTTTGGAAGCTCCAGCCTTTGTGAGTTACGTGCGTTTTGAAGGGGTTGTGGTGTTACAGGCAAAAATAAACAGAAGAAAAAAGTGGAAGAGTACCAACAATTTGACACACAGGTGTGAATGTAAAATTTTATATAAATTTTATCTCAAGGTATGATTGTTATATCATGCCTATTTGATTTCTTAGGAAGGGTTAAATTCCATATGGGTGGATGCTGCCAATGTCTATGAACTGTGCATATTGCCTAATGAGTCAATTCTCAGTGAGTTGAAAACCTGTAATTTAATATTTCCAAAGGAACCAACTCAAGGCCTATTGGCATCATGAAAAAACATGACCTTATGTGGGCTTCACTGCAATCTCTAAAGAGTTAAATTTGGTCGTTGCTTTCTAGCTGGGGAACGTTGCTCTATTGAGGGGAAAATCTTAGATTAATGTTGTTTAAATTAAAGATGTTTGCAATAGCAGTAGGATGGACTACTTGAAAAAACTTATTTCTAGTATTTACTGATTTTTCTATACTTTTAAAGTTAGAGCTCCTTTACTTGTTATTTTACCTAATATTGTTTTATTCATCTCCCTTTTGCATAGGAAGGAATCAGGAAGGAAAATAGGCTTTAAAGAAATGTCAAAAATTTTCAGATACATATCTTTTCAGATTTTACCTTAATTACATCCTAATTGCTCATTTTAGATGTTAGTTCAAAATGTATTTATTTTACTCTTAATAGTTTTAGTCTTTAGTGACTGTGGTTATGAATAAATATTTATCAAATAAAGTAATGCTTCTCTTATTTTCTAAAAATGCAGCATGAACATCTTAAAAATCGCTTCCGCTTTTTTTTAAACATTGTTGACCCAAAACCTATTCCCTTCCTACAGCACTATCAGATGTCCCAATGTAAAGTGGAAAGTGAGAATATTATCAAGCTTTAAAAAAAGTTGTCCGCAAAACCCAGTTAGCAGCCAGAACTGTAATTTCTTTTAGATTACATTTTCAGCTCTTGTTTTCTGGAATGCTTTAACTCAATACACAGGATCTGGAAGTTAACAACAGTGATTAACGTTTGTGCTGGTTTTATTCTCCCAGTTTTAGTGGCTTTTGGAAAGAAACAAGATGCTGAATTATTTCTGTTAGAAATGGGAATAAAATTATTTTAAAGTCTTTAGGTTCTCATTCATTTCCAGTGACTTCTGTTCACGTTATTTTCTTGGGTTTGGCTTTGAGATTTTTTGGAGCTTGTTTGTGTTTTTTCCTACAAAGTGTAAAACTAGCAAAATGTAGAGTAGGTCGAGTTTCAGCCCTTTCTTAAATCTCTCAGTAATGCATCTTTCATTGTTTTAGTCATTTTGGGTGTTTTCTTGTCATCCATAACTAGCTATGATTTTCTTTATTTTTTAAATTTATAGAGACTGTTCATGTGGAGATGGTACACTCCATCATGTTTAAAGATGCTTTTCTACATTTTATTATTTTCTAGTTGTTTGGTAAGCTAAAGCAGATAACGGTGAATGTACTCAAATTATGAAATCATAGTAAGGGATTCTGATTTGTAACATGTAAGAAATAATATACTAAGGGCAGAGAGTGGTATTAAGAGCCACTGCTTTATTTGCTGCTTGAAAATTCTGAAGCTATTTCCTCTGGGGAGGCAGAAATTCTTCATAAGTTTATAGGTGGGACCTGACTTAGTGTCCTTGAAAGATTTGTAAACTGGGGAAAGAAGTAATTGTCCTTTTTAAATATTTGGCGAGATGACCCTGGAATTTGCGAGGTTTGTGAAGAAGTTGCTTAAGCATTGCTGTATGACTGATTAATCCTCCAATTAATAACATTCATACTGAAATGGCTTCTTATATTAGTAATGGCACCAAATGACCTTGACATATTTATGCATAAAACAACTTACTATATATAGCAGTGATATTAAGCAGTTTTTGCCATTTGCAATTAAATAGCTTAGAGGCTTGTACCCTTACTGACTATTTAAGCATCAAAGATATTCCAAAGCATATTTTTCCACTTTCAGCAGTTACCCTTGAATTTACATATAAAGACAGCTTGTAACACAGAGGAGGCTTTAATTAAAATATTCCTAGAATTCTCTGAGTTAGACTTAAATAAAGGTTTACGACTGCGGGGAAAAGACATTTCTAGTTTGTGTTGGGTCTTGAAAAATCAAGTATGATATATTGATTTCTGTAATTGTCACTGAAGAAAAAAATGTTATCTGAAAGCTTTCTGTATGTACAGAAAATGCATAGAAAGGTCTTTTTTCAGTGTACGGAAATAACTTTTTAGGCACCCATACTTCATGGGAAAAAACTGCAATAAAAGTAGATGTCCTTTAAAGTGTATTTTGAAATTTGGTAAGAGTACAGACAAATTTTAAAACCTAATGCTGCAAAGCATTCATTATAAGAACAGTTTCGTTGGCCTGTTTCTTTTGATGCTGATGTTTGTACCCTATATGACAAAATGCATAATGTAGGTATTAGCAGCAGAATCTGGAACTAAGCAAGTGGAAAACATTGAGAGAAGAAAAAAACCTTACAAAGTAGCACTTAGTGGAGGGATAAATTGACAGTACTTTTATTCTTTAGTACTTGAATTTTGTTAGAAAGAAAAGTGCAGCTAGAGTGTAGCTAAGTATATCATAAATGGTAACATGTCAATGTGAAAGCTTTTCTTTTTCCTCTGGAGTGGGGATTTAAGTCACTCACAATATTCCTTCCACTCGCTTGACTATGAAATACTGCAATTCCTCAAAATCAGATCCACAGTTCAGCCTGACTCCTGGAAAGAGGACCACACTGCTTATTCAATTAGTCTTCAATTCAGCTCGGTTATCCACATGGTTACAGGTTCTGTTTAGTTGCCCTCAGAGGATTCTGCTCATGAGCTCAGCTTGCTTGTTGGGATGACAGAGCTCTGCCATTCTGACCGATGAAACCACAGCATTTTTTAACTCTCTGAAGTGTTGATTTAGTCTTGTTCTGAATGAAACTTTAATGGAGATGAAGGAGGGAGAAATGAAGATTTCTTCCTGATGCTGACCATCTTATGGAGAACTCTGAGATTCTGATCAATGTCAAACTTCCTATTCCAGCATCCATCCCTGCAGTATCTGAAACGAGTTACTTACAGTCATCCTTCATTCAGACCATTTATTGTGCTCTGTGTTGCATCAAAGATGTTCAGATTTACTTTCATAATTCTATGATTTTTTCTTAAATACTACAAAGCACACGTTCTTCTTTTAAGTGAACTCTCAGGGAGTGAACAGATTTTTTTTCAGGTTAGGGGATTAGGAATTTACCAGAAGTAGATTTTTTTTTGTTTGGTTGGTTGTTAACTTATGGGAGCTTAAGACTGTTCAGATAAGCTGCAATTCCAGCTTTTACATGTCAACTTTTTAATTATTCTTCTCTTAAGTAAATTTTTTCTTAATCTCCTTTTTCTTTCCATATTCTTTATACATCCTTTCATGGTGGTAGAAGCCTTACCATTTTTTCCTCTGCACAGTCTGTTTTTTCACCTTAACATTTCATTGTATCTTAATGCATAGTTTGGACTGGCTTCATAAAAGTGAAAAATAATGCATGGATCATTAATAGTCTTTCCCTCTCTCACAATTTTGGAAATGGGTTTTGGATTTCTTGTTTGTTTTTCTTTTTCTTTATTATTTTTTAAATTAAATGATATGCCCATTCATGGTAAACTTAGAAGGGTATGTGGACAGAATGGAAGAGGCAAATAATGCTGCTGAAAAAATACGCAAGAATAAAGGCAAATGATAGATAATCCTTTAAAAATAATTGACTGACTGGTAAAAACAAACAAATCTTTCCTTCTCTGTGAAGTCTCAAAATACAAGATAGTAGAATAGGTGTATGGTATTCGTAAATATACACCCAACTGGGAAAGGTAAAAAGATGCAAGTTGGGGTCTTGTGTGTCTATCAAAAGCACAATTCTCTTCTTCCATTTCCCATCTGAAATTGTAAAGAAAAATATGTGCTTGCTTATCAAAATGCTCAGACAATTAAATAACATTTGTGCATAATTTTCACTATACAAAAACCTATTTTAGGCTCAAATATTGCTACTTTGTTATCTTGTTATTCTTACTGTTTCTCATACTTTAGTACCTCTGAGAATATAAGAATATAAAAATACAGCTCCTGTCACACACTGGAATTTCAGCCTGTGTATCTGCTCACAGCATTGTGAGAGACGAGAACACATTATTTTCAGTACAGGTTGGCATTGTCACAGGAAGAAGCATCGTTAATATTCACTTAGATAAATAGTTGTAATCTTAAGTTATTTTGCTAGCATTCAAATGGCTGTTTATTGTATCATTGTAATGTTTAACCACAGCAAATATTCTGCTGTGCCGAGAGGTTTCCCGTGTTACCAGAGGAGGACGATATACATCGCACACCTGCTCGGTGGCTGCCAGGCTCGGGAGGGTTTGCAGTCACACACTCACACAGAGCTTGTGCTAGCCATGCACAAGCAGAGGGACTACAACGAAAAAATGTGGTTATTGCTTTGGTAGCTTTTCTGATTCTTCTTTTCTGAATTCTTCAGAAAGTCTAGTATCTTCTGGGACTAAGCCCTAGGTTTGGCATAAATCTTAAGCATGTGGTGAGAAGATGGGAACAATTCAATTGATTGATGTACTGGGTGAATAGCCAAATATGCCTGTGCCAGTTCCCCACCTTCCGTGATGGCCTGTTTTGAATTATATTCAGGCTTCTTTCACCCAGCTTGTCAGGAGCTGTGGGCCAATGTAACAAGGAATTGCTACTTCTTCTCCCCAAGAAACTGCTTTGTCAAACCAGGAAAACACATTGCCTCTTTTGTCTTAGATTGCAACTGCTTGCCCACATAATTTTTGTTTTCACTTCTGTTTGGTCACTTACATGATCTTTGCTCATATAACAAGGAACACAGAGTGTCCGATCTTTAAATAAGTAGCTCACATCCTCCCCTCTCACACTGGGAGGAAAATTCTGGTACCAGGTACAGATGGGTTTCCTCTTAAATACCCACCCTTGTCCCTTGTTGATTCATGGAAATGGACGTGACTGTGTGCTGAGTTTTTGTCCCCTTCATTTCCCTAGGAACTGGTTCACAAAAGACTTTGAAGACCAGCAGAGTGACTCTGGCTCTGAGGAGTCGACTCTCTAGTACAGGATTGTGGTTCAAACAGAGGCAGATCAGTGGCATGATTTTTCTCCCAATTTGATTTTTTTCTTCTTGAGTGAATGTAGATGTTGCTTTGTTTTGTTTCTTTTTACCCTCAGAAATGACTTTTCCAATACATAACCATGCATCATCTCCCTCTAAAGCCTTGGAGGACAATTTAGGTCCCTGTAGGCTCTGTGATTTTAGCAGTTACTGAGAGCATATTGGTTAATAGGAAATAATTTCCCTTAGTATGACAAGCTGCTTTGCCATGCACTTGTAGGAAAGGCAAAGTCTGATAGGAAGTGCAACAAAATAGAGATAAAAAGGTGCAAACAGGTTAACTATAACATCATTTTTACCAAATATTGTCCACTAGTTATAAGGACACTTGTTTTACCATTGAGATGCATAAGAATGCAGTTTATATGCAGATGGATGGGTGGGACAACTGGGACTGCAGAGAACAGAGCTCCTCTTCTGTAAAACATCTTGTTTATTATTATGCAGATATTCTAATCTGAGGGCATCCAGAGGTTGCTTTTGCCGTGATGAAGTGAGGGAAAAAGAAAAGATTTCTCTATGCTGAGAGTTTGATTCTTCTGTTGCCTTTGGCCCTTGTTCTGAAAAATACAAAATGCTTGGCATATTTTTATTTGCCATTAAAACAGCATGTACCTCAGGTTAAGTACGCAATTAGGTCTCCTCTAATAAATTTGCCCTTTGTCAACACATCCTTTTACTCCCTGGAATCTAATATAAGCATGTATTTTCTGAAAAAGTGTAATAAGTGGCCTTTAACGGTTCAATAGATGAAATGCTGCTGCCTCCTCTGCTGTATTTAAAGCCATTAAATACAGTGTATTCAGAGAATTGCCAGCTATGTGGCTGTTTAGACCCTCAAAAGCACAACCTGTTACTAGAGATTCTGTGTTGTTCATGCACTTTCTGTGAGACAAATGTACAAAGGAGGTAATGGGCTGGATCTCCTGCTTTCAGGAAGGCCAGGAATTAGATTTCCTGCTGGGGTGAAAGACTGAGAAGTATATACTTATTTGCACAAGCAGCTCAGGCTCTCTCTGTTACAGTTTCTCTCCATCTACAACCTGTTTGTAACGCAGCTTTTACTGTAGTTTCCAGGTCTTGCAATGAAAATCCACCGTAATTTTACACCATTCCATCTCCAATACTTTTAAACTGTCGTCTGTGATTTTTACCTCCTGGATATTCCATGTCTAATTTGCTACTAGGGTTGTGTTTTGTGACTCAGGATCTGCTGTTTTGCTCCAATTTGCAGCTGAATGAGACACCATATAATGGCACCAGGATTTGCATTCAGTGTGTGCTCCGTGAAGTCCCTGACACCTGATACATGTTGTGGGCAAGACTTGGTGTTCCTGTGGTTTGCTGCATGCTAAAGACCAAGTACCACTATTTTACCTCTGATTTAATATTTTACCTCATGCCTGTATGCTTTAACCACAGCAGTAGCAGCTCATTATTAGGAGTGTCGCATGTGTCATTTGATAGTGACATGCTCCAAGGTACTGCATGTGAAATTGTCTCTCTGATTACACATTCCGAAGTTAATTTTCATGTATCTTTTCAGCTATTTCCTTGGAACACCTCTGGAAGAGTCTTACTAAAAATTAGTCAGAATTTCTTTGTGAAGTTTTGGCTTTTAGTTTGTTTTAGTAAGTACTAGACAAAGCAAAATGTGGATGGGTATTTCTGGAATCACTGGCAGTGATGTGAATTGGTCTTAAACAGAAGATACACATACATCTAAGTTCAGCTGCTTTTAACGCTGATATTAAGGGTCAATATCTGGGTTAGGCACTAGGTAGAACACTGCCATGAAATAAATTGCACAAGAGACAAGGGCACCTCAGTTGTTTCATGAAAAGAAGAAAGTCTTTGGGCAAAAGCATATAAGGTTAGTGCAGTCAATACCATTCTGAACACTAATTATAGCTAATTAGTCCCTTGAATATTTAGCTTTGCGGTAGTTAACAAAAAGGTCCTGTTGGTTTGCTAGGCAGGTAGAGAGTCTGAAGTGAAGTGGGCATGTCCTCATAGACTCTGTCTCTGAGAGCAGTGAAAAGGTCATGTTCTGATTACTAATCCAAACAGCAATCCTTGCAGGCAAAGGGTCTAGACTCTGACTTGGTTCTTTTGAAGAAATTCATCTTCTGAGCTGATGCCACATGACTGGAGATAGCAAAGCACTAGATCTTAAAGATAGATAAGACCATGCTGTGCTGTTGCATGAGGTTATGATTCCCTAGCTGCACTCGATTCATTATAGCCCGGAGAAAGGGAAAGCAGTGTGACAGAGCATGGCATCTTTCTAAACAACTACATCAGTAGAAACCCCCTGCAGAATTTTAAGTCATTCATCATCTTCCCACCCTCATCCCTCCTTGCTGTGCTGATAAAATACTTTGCATCCATTATTAAAACACATTTTTCTGTATTAGAATGGCCCTGCAGCCAAAGCTGTTCTCTGCTTTGTTATGTGAGGCCAGAAACTATACAAACTTCTAATTTAATGTGTTTTCTGACAGTCTGACGTTGTTAGACTGCTCTTGGCAACTAACTTTCTTTTTTCCATTGTTCTCATGAATCAAAAATGTGCAAGTTAAAACGAGGTGACATATTTGTGTTTGGTTTGCATAAAATTGAATGGAAGAGCTTAGCACAAACTTTGTTGAAAGGAAACGCAAGCCTGTAGTAATGGGTGCCCAAACCAAACCACCCAGTGTGGCGGGTGGTATTTTATCAGCACAGCAAGGAGGGATGAGGGTGGGAAGATGATGAATTCTAACGCATGTGAGGTCCAGACTTGGTAAAATGCCCTGACATGTTGATTCTGGTATACAACAGCACACTAAAGATGTACCTTAGCTCAGTTTCTCTTAAGACTGGGTGCTATTTAAAGTGAATACAATGCACAAGATTTATTTAGGTTTTGTGTGAATCCAAACAGAGTGGGCTGTAATGTGTGACCATCTGTCTAAAAGAGAAATAAAATTACATTAGCAGTGCCATTTGATTTTTAAGTCTTATTGGAGACTTCTGATGTGAAACAATGTGGTAGGTTAGTATCTAAAGGAATAAATTGAAAGGAAGGAATATGAACAAGGTCCTCAAGAACTAACTCCAAATTTTCTCATGTAAGAGATTTGTTTACATAGAGGGTTTAGGGTTTTCTTGTTTCTGAAACAACAAAGACAAGACCAAGGGGTAAATTTTTAATATTGCTGAATTCTTCCCTGGAATGATATTTGCTTGTGACAACGGGTGTTGTCATGCCTCGTTGAAGTGGTCATCTTAGAAGATTCACAGGCATTGCAGGAATGACTTTAGGTTCTCTGCTTTGGCAGGTCTTTTAGCTCTCAATATCTTCCTTTTGTCTGACCAGTTAAAGGATCATAACAACCTACCAGTATCACAGTCAGCCTGGACTTTCTGTAAACCTGCTGCTGGCAGAGCTGCTTGCCCCAGTATGATGGTTTTGCTTTGTTGGTGTAGGGTCACTCGAGCAGGCCTGGTTTTTGTTAAGTGTCAGGAAACCCTCTCACTGCTGGATGACCCGAGAATTAACGTGGTACAGTTAAGTTTGTGTATACCCATTTAGAATTGTTTCCTTTTATACTCAGAAGGAAGGCGTATGAGAGGTTTAGGAGTATGGATGCTTTTCAAAGGAGATTTTGGAAGGTGGGAGAGGGAAATTACTTTGTTGAAGTGTTGCAGGATAAATACCGGTGCCTTTTGGTTATGAGTATGAAAGGATTTAAAACAACTTGCTATTTCAGTCAAAGAAAAGAACCAATAAAAGACAACAAGCCTACCTACCAGTAAATGCTCAATGTTCTTTCAATAACAAATTTCCAAGTCTTTTGTTGCCACACTGTCACAAGGGTCTATCCTGCTGCCATAAGCGTGTAGGGGATTCATAGAGCTAATTCCCATAACACCAAGAGGAATTTTGCATGTAAATCTTTCACAAGGAGATTTCATATGTATCTGAATGAGCTGTTTCATTTTATCTTAGCAGCAATCTACAGACTTGAATTTTCCTTAGTATTGTGTGGCAGACCATGACAAAACACTTAATAGTGACACAATGGCTCCTTTACAGCTGTTATAGTCTATTGTGGTGTGTGGCGTAATTGGGGAATGTTTTAATCTGTTGATGCTCCACTCAGAGTAACGTGGATTATTGACATGCTACACTTGCTGCAAGCTAAAAGTTGAGCATCTCCAAATGTTCTGCAAGCTGCAACTCTATATTGCACATATGGTATAGAAAATTTAGTATAGCAGCTACCGATAGACAGTAGACAAAAATCTTGATGAGATTTGTCCAGTGGGTGCTCTTACACACCAATAACCTCTAAGTGTGATCCTGTAAAGTTGTGTTTCATCATGAAGGTCTGCCAAAGACATGCTTTCCTGAATCTGAGCGCTTGGCTAAAACAAATGTCAGTTTTACTTGGAGGCTGAAGATCCTTGAATGTGTTATGCTGTGGAAATATGCCTTTCCCCTTGGTGATAATTTCATCCCTTTCCAAACTAATGTCAGGCATCTCTGCTTTTGTGTATTGGAAGTCATCTTCAATGAATTATAGTTATCCTTACGTGTGAAGATAAGTAAAGATTCATTTAGCCTAATATGAACTCGGGGTAGTCCTTGAGATCTGCCATTCATTCAGGGAAACAGCAAATTCTACCACCTATACAATATGTTCTAGACATGGAACAAAATTTAACTAGTGGAAACCACTGATAATTCTAATTATCATTACGAGCTTTCAACTTTGTATATTTAAATATAAATTTAAATTACTTAACTTTATATAGAAAGAAAATAATTAAGAATGCTGTTGAGTGTCCCAGAGCCCCAAGTAACAATAGTAAAGGGAGCCTGATACTTCAGGAAGTTTGAGAATATGGGAGAAGGAGCCCTTGGACGCTGCTTTTCTCCTGGCCTGTGATGCACAAAATTGTTGATAAGTTGTTGGAGAAATCTTAAAGAATCGCTAGGACCTCTTACCCCCTGTTTGGCATTTTAGTGTGTCATAGCACTGGGAGAGGGTTTCAAAAGTCTCCAGGAAGGATGCAGACAGTCGAGTCTTAGAGAGTATTCCAAGAGGGTGGAATTAAAACATAAAAGCAAAAGTTGCGTGGCCATCTAGTTGGTGGCATAATTAACTTCCAGCATCAAATGACTTTGGTAAATGATTAAACAGCACAGTGAAGAGGCAAGTGTATCTTTCTGGTGTGTATTTTCAGATTTGAATAATTCAATAATGTTGACATGAAAAATAAAAAAAACACAGAGTTTGTATGTCTCACACAGGTTTGGAAACTCTGATGTGCAGCAGCTTTCCAAAGAAGCATGTTAGAAATTGAGACGCTTATTTCAGAGCTTAGGCTGCCAACTGAATCTGCAGTAGGCAGAGATTTCACAGGGACAGCTTGTTTTGCAAAGTATCCTACTCTGGGTTTTTTTTCCAGTGATGGAAATAACCAAGACTAGATTTCCCTCTGTGCTGCCCCCCACCACAGTCTACCCCCACCCCCATATTTGAGCTTCAGATGGAAAGAGAATGTGCAAAGGAGAACAGAATTATGTATTCTCTTGGGGTAACAGGACCTACATGCCTACTAAGAAAGAATATGCCCATGATACACATAAACAAATGCTGTTCTATGTGAGCCTGCAGCATCAGGGCTTTTTTCTAGCACTCAGAAATGAATTGTCACGAGCAATCAGAAGTGGCTTGTGTTCAGAGGCAACTGTGTGTAGTGAGACAGACATACTTTATGCTGAACACTCTGTATAGAACTATGAAATCAGTCAGGTAGGAAAATACCTTTAATTCTAGTCCAAATATATATATATATATATATATGTATATACTCAATACATAAAATAGAGTAAGAGAGAGACAGTCTCCAGCTCCATGGAGTTCAGTCTGGGCCTTTTCCAGCTCTGAGATCCTTGCTCTGTCACACTTATCCCACTCTCAGCACATCTTTGCTCAGAGTTTCCCTTCTCCCTGCCAGGGCTGTGCCCTTCTGAAAACACAATCTTTCCCTCTTCACTGAGCACACATGAGCCCAGGGGTTAGTAATATTCATCAGCCTTTCCTCTCCTCCAGGATCACAGCTAGCCTGAGTCAGCACAAATATTTGCTAAGTTAATTATACTTTTCTTTAATCTCAGAGTAATTTGAAGTAAGGTTTGGGTTAATCCTTGTAATATTTAAACATATGCATGGGTTCTTGCTTCTTTCTTCCTGTTCCTAGTTTAGCTATTGTGAAGTCATCTGGTAAAAAAATGATCGTTCATTCAATTATTTGCTTATTTTATTTGATCCTCTTACAGATTTAGGTATAGACTGTGCTATATTTTTGGAATGACTAAGTAGCTTTTTCTACCTGAGCCAATGTAGGTTGAATCCCATGGAGCTAGTCTGCAGCAGACAAATAGTTATTGGAAATTGTGCATAAATCTTTCACAGTTCCTGTTTCACTTTGGTGGCATCTTCACCGAACTGATCAATAACCGAGTCTGTAATTTCTCTACTGCTTCTTTACGAAGTTGCAATGTTGTCAAAATCACAACAGAGCACCATTTGTCAACTTATGCCACTCCCAGTGTAGCAGATTAGAAAACTGAGATCTCTGTCAAAATGATTTCCAGATCATCTCCCAAAGATTACCTCCTCAAATTTTTCTTGAAGTTTATGTTTTCCAACATTTTTATCTGGGTGATTGAAAGAGGAACATGTTTGTTCCTTGTCTCCTTGGAGACTTTGAAATTGAGATGCTGTATATTTTAACCCACAACATAAACAGAATTAAAGGAAAAATAATGTCTGTCCCTACTCTGCTCAAGGCTCATAAGCCTACTTAGTTCTATGATAGTCTGACAAATGTAAGATTTAGGGGATTTTTTTCCATCTTTTAAAGGTTTGGTTTTTTAAATTATTATTATTATAGAATTATTATCAAGTTTATTTACTGGGGGTAGGTTGATTCAGATATAAGCAGAAATTTAGGAATAACTAAATTTGTGAGAGAATGGTAGCGTTACCAGAAAAAGTCAGCTTCTTCTCTGTTAGATTTCCATCTCCACTGCACATTTCCCAACCTCACCCAACTTCTTTGTGGGGGGGGGGGGAAAAATCCTCTGGGTCCAAAGTTCTTCCTTGCTCCCAGCTGCTTTAGTTCACAGCCCAGTTAAAGCCTTAGCTGAATGGCTAACTTATATTTTCCATGCACAAGGCTTAACACTGAACAATTTTTTCCTCTCTTTAATCAATGTCCTAAATTGCTCCAACGTAAAAGTCAAAGGTAATTGTCCTGCAAGTCTTTCTGAGCAGATCAGATTAAAAAAAATCTTTATTATGTGATCAAAGTTCTGGATCAAGTCTTTTGTCTTTTTGTTTGGATCAAGGCTTTCGTCAAGGTTTAGTTATGTTTCAAATAAAGTATTTCATGCCTCTGTCATCAGGTGCACTGTCTTCCCTGCTCCCACCCCTTCTTCCTCTCCTTTGAGCTGAACTTCTTCCCTGGAGGGTTAATTAATTTGCTGACATTGTGCAAGACAGGACACCCTCCGTCAGCCAAACAGCAGTCTTTCTGGTGTTATGACAGTACTCCGATTTGTTTTCATATTCATGCAAAATTACATGATTGCTTCAATGTAACTGTAAAAAAACCCACTAATTTTGCTTGAATAGCGATTTCCAAAGGAGTTTATTAAATGGGTAATAAGTACCTACATTGTTTTTCCTAGTTGGGATTTATCTTTAAAATATCCTGTCTGCTTAAAATCCTTGCATTATCATTACTGTTAAGATTTTGTTGCTTTCTTTGTCCTAAGAAGATGTGCCAGTATTTTTGTAATGAAACTGAACACAAGACTTGACTCATAGCAAACAGGAGTTGTTCTCTCCTAAAGAAAGCTCAGACTTTGGCAACTTTACCCATTTCTTTCCTCTGCCACTTTGAACTTTAGTGAGGAGGAAAGATACATGCTCTTGAGCAAGAGTTTCTTCTCTCTTGTGATGTCTAATTTCTAAAATATTGCCAAGATTGAAAAGCACTGTTAAAAGATAATCTGAGTCAGTATTAGCATAATAACCATCTGTAAGGCTGTCAAGGAAGGCTTGGAATTTATGATTTAGTACTGAATATGTTAGATTATTTCTTAACAGAAACAGCAATAATATGGACAATATGCTGCGTAGTCCAACACTGATACATATGAATAATATATAAAATATTTTGTATATAAAAAAATATTTTTCTTGGCAAATAATGGGTACTTTGTTTCACTTTAGCAGTATATTCAGACCAATGAACATTTGTTTTCTCACTTACGAAAGTGCATCAAGAAATTCTAGGCATATGTAGTCATAACCAAAGGAGAAAGATTGATGGCCATACTGGAAACACTGTAATTTTAACTTCTCATTTTAGAAGTAGAAACACTTGATGTGGGCAATTCTCAAAGTGCTGAGAGGAATGTCATGTCTTAACATTTAGAAGAATTTGTTGATGATCTGTAACTCCAAGTTCTCTTTTGAAAATCCGTCTCTTCGTGCTGTACAAGTAGAAATACTCATGTGGGCATGTATAAGTGAAAAAGTGATTGATTCCAATCTGTATTTATTACAGTACATTACCTTTATGAAGACAATCAGAATACACTGTTCTGCAATATTCTCAGCTTGCAACATAGATTCATGTTGTATTTGAATAATCAGAGATTCGGGAATCAACTTCCATTGCAACCTTTGGCAGATCAGCTCACAAGGAGCTCTGGCAATGTGTGTGTGACACTGCATGAAACTATTTGAGGAACTTGCTTTTTAAAAATCTGTTATGCTTGCAAGATTCTTGTAAAATAGTTATTGGAAACTAAAGTTTCGTTTCTGGATTAAAGGTAAATATTCTTGGTTTTTGTTATATTATTGTATTAGCTATGATAACTTCATGTTAAAAATAGAGTGAAAGTTATTTTATTCCATAAACATTAATAACTAGTTGTTCTTTTTATTCTTTCAAGACCTATTATGCAGATTGAAAAAATAAGTTTGAATCAACTACTAGATGTGTCTGCTGTAAAATATGTGCAAGTCTGCTGAAATTAGCAGATTTACACCAATTAAGTATAATTATATAAATATTCATGCTGCTTTTAACAGTCATTTGCTACTTATAAAGGAAAGTAATATTGTCATGGAAAATATTTGTATCTAGTGTTTATCATCATTGTACACTTCTGTTATTAACAGGATTTCTAATGTGCCAGTAAGGAAGCCTGAGTTCTTAATTTGCTTTCCTCTAAATTTTCCTAAGTTCTTAGTTGAGAGTGGGTCTTGATTTGGAAAGGAAAATGATTAAAAATAATCTACAGACTTTGGTAACTTATTACTGCCTTCAGAGCCAAGTCAATCTTCAAGCTGCAGCTTGTGATTTAGAGGTATCTTCTTCTAATATGAGTATGGAAATAATCTAGGATAAAGCAGCATTAATAGATCAGTGTTTTTCTACAAAATACAATGTCGTTGTTTACCTAAGCATGTCTAGTTGTCTGCTTGAAATAGCTGAGATTGTGGTGAGAAACTGGGGATGCTGGAGTGAAGCTGAGCGAGGGGAAAAACGTGGAAGTGGGGGAAAGTGTTGGTGTTTGAGGTTTTTTTCTCATCATGCTAATCTAGTTTAACAGACAGTGCATTAAATTACTTTTCTTTATGTTCCTTGTGGTTTGGCTGTGATCGTAATTGGTAAGTCATCTTCCTGGCCTTTAAGCAACTCATGAGCTTTTTGACTGTTTTTCTTGCCCTGCTCTTTTGAGGAGGGGGAAGGAGACAGCGGCTGGGTGGGCAGCTGGCAGCTGTCTCAAGTCAGCCCACCATATGCGAAGAAAATGACAACCTAACATCAAATTTGAAATAGATGTAACTCCACAGGAAGCCAAACAAACAGGTCTTTCTAGAGAGGGCAATGACATTTGATCCCCATCAGTACAGCAGTCAGTGCTAAGCTACCCAAGTTTGTCTTATTTACTTGTTCATGTTCTGTCATTAAATTGAAGACTAAATTTTCTTTCAAATTGCAAAGTCCATTTAAACCACAGGCTATGTTAAGATAATACTTTTGGTAAATAATACAGCAGTTTAGGATTAGCTATTGTTACATTTTTCTACCTATTTTATCATTTTGGGTGAAATGGAAGATACTGGAAATACTGAGTTTTATCTCTAAGCAGTTACAAGTTTTGAGATATTATTGACCTGTAAATGCATATGACATGAGAATTCTCAGCCTAATTCTGTATGTGTCTGCTCCTTTTCTGGTATTGTATGATTGAACAAATGAAAATTACCATATTGAATACATGGTCAAGCACTTAGAATTTAGTAGTGAGAAATACTACTTCAGTACAGTGATTGAATTTAAGTTTTATGTATCAATGGATACAATATATGGACTTATGCTGTTCTTGAAAAAACTTGTTTAATTTTAGCTTTCAGATTTATGAAATGCTGAGACACAGATATGCTCCTTTTTTCTCATATTAGGGAGAATTAAATGGCTTGCTTACAATTTTTCTTTTAGTTGCCAAATTCTGAATAATGTCTGTTGTTTAGTTTTGGGTTGGTTTTTTTTTTTGTTTGGTTGGATGCTTTCATTTGTTTTTGTGATTACTTTGTTTAATCCTACATAGGCTTGAAACTTTTTTTTTCCCCCAGTCTATGTGGGTTTACAGGATTGATTTTCCCCAACTCCTTGTGGCCCTGGCATGCCAATGGACCAGATTCCTAAAGTGGAAATAAATTCACTTTTTCATGCTTTATAAAGGCAGCTGTGTTGTGCACAGTCCACTTAGTACTTTCATATATTTTGTTAGCCAGAGGAAATTTCTCCTACAAACAGTGTAGCTATCGATATTTGTCTTCCCCTGAACTTGATGTCACTTACTATGTTTTGGGCTCCAGTTGGAGTGTTTTAGACAGGGTAAGGATACTATTGGTTATTATCCATCTGCACGGATTCGTCTTTGTAAGAAAACGGAAATGATGCCAACAGTATGGGATCCCTAAAGAAGTTCATGATCTTTCTGGGTCATCTAGCAAGTAATGCTTGCTTAAAACTATCATGAGCAGGCAGTAAGTATATACAAAAACAAACTAAATCTTGGGTGCCCGAGCCCTCTTTCTCCTTTCTGAAGCTGATTAAATAATGTAAATGCCTGCATACATACATAATAAGCATCTGCGTGGTCAGACTGCCAGAAACAAACACATTTATCATCATTGCTGGGGACTTGTTGTGTCATGCAAACGTGTCATCTAAGTCTGATACAGCAGCAGCCGTGTGACAGATTTAACAAGATTAGATGACCTCCAAAAAAAAGCTTTGCAAAACATTGCAGATAATGCTATGCAAATTGACAAGCAGCATAGAAAAAAAGCTTAATATTACTCCTTCTCCTTTTAAAACATTTTTCTCTTTTGGAGGTCCAGCCAGGTTAATTTATAGAGTCTGAAAGTGTCTGTTACACACACTGTGGTCGTTTTTCAGAAAATGTTGGGGAAAAAAACCCAAACAGGCTAAATTAAGAAAAGTGATCAGCGTAGATTATGTTATCAGGTCTTCACTGAGCCTCAGAGGTCAGGGAATTTCAGTTTACAGTTGGACAAGCTCCAACAGAACCAACACTCAGTGTTAATGTGACCCTACTGGGTTAGTAAATGATTTAAAAGAACCAAAAATCCCCAACAAACCACTGAAAAGTAATTGCTCCAGCAGTGATACTCCTACGTTGAAGAATTTCTACTGGATAATGGCAGTGACATCTAACATAGAGGTCAGAGTTCCCACAGCCCTGTCTCATGATTGCTTTCTGACAGCACAACTTTTCTCACCAGAGGACTTCATCCTGTTGAGGTGTTCAAGGATTCATGGTCATCAGGTTGAACTTGGATCAAATATTAAAACTTTACAGAAAAGTCTAACCCTTTCCCTTGGTCCTACAGACAGGGAAGTGATTAATTTTGCATGTTTTTTGTAGTCTTGGCAGCTTCAAGTAATTAGTGGTATATGAGTTTCAACATTTTTAAGGGAACTACTTTTAATGATCCACTATGATTTTAAGAGGTGCCATACAACATCATGTAGAGCTTGTTTAGATGGACTGGACTTGTTTGGTGCTTGGTTATCTCAAGATCACTGTGAAATGGAAGTTACTGCATAATATGGAAAACTGAAGTTTGGAGGGTTTTTTTACAAAAAAGGGCACTTGGCATGGTTGAACTGAGCAGTAGAGGAGGGAAGGAGCTGGGGACTGTTGAGTTTTCCATTTGGCTAAGGATTCAGCTTTTGAATCCCATCTTCTGATCAACACTATTCACTTCTCCTGGAGAAGTAAATTTGAAGCAACTTTACTAGATTTCTTTCAAGTGAGTTTAAACTGGCAGATCCAACCTGAGGACTACAGGGGCATGATGTCCACAGGACCAACACAGCTCCAAGATAACCCCTGCCTAAAACATGGAAAGTGTGGAGACTGTCAGCTGTGTCATTCCTCAGGCTGGCACTTTGTGGGCTTTGCTGCTAAAGTGGGCTGTTTTCTGAGATATGTCAGGAGCTGGAAACTGTGCTGTGCTCTGGAAAAGGTGTGGCTAAGCCGCTCTTCTTAGCAAGGGCTTAATAGTGCAATTGCATTGACCACCTGTAAAGCTTTCAGGATCAGCCACAGACTGTTCTGTAAGCACGACAGGTCATGGCTTTCTAGTCCACGACTAAGCATGTAGGGCAGATGGACACGTACATTTCTAAATGTCTAAGACAAAGGATTTTACACCAGCCTGAGAGATAGTCAATAGCCAGCTCAGATGTAAATTAAATAATGGTTTGGGACAAAATTCTGCTATGAAGTTTTGAGAACTTCTTTTGAAGTCTCCTTGGGAAATGAGACACTGATGGCTTAGTCATTGAGGCAGATTTGGGAAGTGCTTGCATGAAAGTAGAACAAGCAGCAGAGATATTGATAAGTAAAAAGACATCTACCAGTGCATTGTATGCAGGACTCTCAATGCAGATTTGTGAATGGCAAATGAAATATCATGTAGGTGAATGAGTGGTTTAAATTATTAAACCCCGTTAATCTTTGTGTTATATTTGACAGAACTCTGAAATCTATTTTTGCAGGATTTTCATTAAAGATTAGCAGCCTAAGGTCAGAACTACTTTCTCAATTTCACTATAGTAATAAAAAGAGGTGGGAAAAAACTCCCTCAAACAAAATAGCCATGGTCCTTCTGGGAAAATGCAGAATTTCATCAAAGGTCTTCTAAAGAATTAGGGTGAGTTGACAATATGAGTATGGTTCTGACTGTAGAGCAAAGTGAGGACCTAATATTACACAAAAATGAGCTAGCTCTCTCAGATTAGTGAAGCTTGGTAAAGAACTTTTTAAAATTCAAATCTAAGCTCAGTTCCCAACTTGGATATTTTCCTGTTACTAATCACAGCCAAACTTTGGAATCACTAGCAAAGCATGATGAATAAGGGCTAAAGGAAGGTAGCAGAGCCCTAGAGAATAGTGGGATATCATTGTTCTAGGCAGACATCACCCAAATATGTTGCAGGAACATGTAGCCCAAGCAGATGATGGGAGAGGAGTGAGGGAAAGAATGGTGTTTCATGCCATCCAAAAAGACAGTATTAAAGTAAGATAGATGCTCCTCATCCTGTCACTCAACGGCTACAACCCTAAGCCATTTGGCTTTTTTGATTAGTTGCTGCCGGGTTTTATTTGTGTATTCTTGTTTTTACTGCAAGACCTGAATGGTAAAGGAGGGTAAATAGGTTCACTGTTGTACTGTTCGGTGTGCTCCATTATCATCCATTACATCGCTTGGAAATCTAGGGATAAGAACAGTCTACAAGCCACGGCAGAAGTTTCAACATTAATAATTACAGTTGGAAATCTAATAATTTATTTAGATAAGTCTTTTTTATATAATACCTTGAACTTCTGCCAACTAAACACATGTAATTCATTGATGAGGTGGCCTCAATCCTGCCTTCAAATTTACCTTTTTTTTCCTGTTGGCTCACCATGACTGTTTACAGAATTTTGGCTTCAGTCAGATTGATTATCTTGGTAAGGTAAAAAATTAGTCTTAGGGAACAAAGAAAAGCATTCCTGTTGTAGAAGCATTATAAGTGCTGAGAAATTGTTTTTCAAGGCAAGTGATGGATTATGGAATAATAGAACAAAAACTTGGAAGATGAGAACCATCACAAGACCAATCAGACTAAGAAAACCAAGAAAGCCTTTAAGAGTATTACTCTTATCTGTTCAAGGTGGAATATTGCTGTGCTGGTTTGTTACCCCTTTAGGAGACTATAATTTTAATTTTTCTTTGTTGGGTTGTTCTATTAGAGAAGAATGCTTCTTGTAAGTGGGTTCCAGGCCAGCACATTCCAGATATTTGTATTGTGCTTATGTGAAAGTAAGAAAAAGAAAACAAATCACATTAGAGAATGCAAGCCAATTAGTGCAAGAACCAATTTAAGAAAAAAGGAACAATCAACTCTCCTCTCAGTACAACACTGGTTAAATAGTTAAATGCAATGTGGTTTTATATACTTTGTTATAAAACATCACCTACTGGTCACTGCCAGAGGCAACCTGTTGCACTGCTTCATCCAAGAGGCGATCTTTTGGCCCAAATCTATTGCTCTGAGATCAGTAGAAAGCCAGGACTACCTACTCTTTCTGAGTTTTACATGTTCTGTAACAGAAGACTCATTCAAAAATGTGCATTTTATTCCTGTTAAGGAAACAGATAATTTAAGAATTGGTCTTTTTCTCACCTGTGCAAATGTAAGAAGAAAACACCATCTGATAAAATTCATTTAGGGCTAAAATTCAAGTAATCTTCTGATATCTGAAATTTCAGTGGTCTCAGAAAAATATTCTGTTCCTGAAACCTAGCAAAGCTTTGCAACTGTTTACTTCTTCCCGTCCCATTTTATTCCCTTGATTAGTTATCAATTTATAGGAATTTCAATGAAAAGACTACTCAAGGGAAATCAGTCTGAAAAGTCCATTTGAACACTTTAGAGTTCAAATACCCTCTCTACTGAGTAAACAAGAAGAGGAGTATATTAATATTAAAATGCACCGCCGGCACGCTGGCTGGGCTGAGATGGCAGCAGCTTGGTCCAGGCGTGTCCCACACAAAGGAAGGACGCCCCGGGGCACCTCGGTGCCTCGCTTGCCAGCCTCCCAGCCCGTGCGGTGGAGGGCACGGAGCCTGGCGTGCCTGGGGCTTTGGATAGCCCAGGCGCTGCCAGAAATAAGTGAGCAGAGGTGGCTCTCGGCTGGTGATCCAAGGGTTTATTGTAGAAGCACCCTCAAAAGGTCCAGAAGCCGAAGAGAGCAAGGCACGGAAATCAGGGCTTCATAAGGATGCAGGGAAGGGGGCGGGGTGACACCACAGGGACCCAGAGGAAGAGGAGAAGGGTGGGACAGGTCAGGACACCTTCCCTTAGGGGACACAAGAGGTGTCTGTCAACTGTAGACAGAACCACCCCTCAGGAATCCTAGGAAACCAAAGGTAGAAGCCATCTTCACAGAATGGGGGTTTCACTCCTTGGTACCAGCCCACCAAACCTCTGTTTCTGGGCCCTGTGGCCCCCCGGTTGGTTCCTTCACCACAACAGAGGAGTAATGAATATTAAACAAGTCTGTCCTCATTACACATAGCACCTGAGAGTGTGTAGCTGTAATCCACAAGACATTGGCTTTATAAATCTGTTGCTTCTAAGATGTGGGGGTCAGGTCCCCCAGCATGTCAAATATCATTGCTATATACTGCTTCTTCTAGATTTATTTTGATGTAAGATAAATATTATGATTTTTCTTTCACATATGTTAGCCATAATTTCAAACAAAAGATCCTCCTAAGTCTTAGTTCTTTTGAAAAGAAAGTTTACTCTTAAAACACAGTTCAGGTCCAGGTGTTAACTACAGTCTTTCAGTAGTTCGGCATCAATAGTTTATAGTAATATATTCTCCAGAATAAAATTAACCCAAATTATCTCAACTATCTGTTGCTTGGCCCAGCTGCATGTTCAGAATTCTGTAAATAAAAGCCAAGAACTTACCTGTGCACACAAGTACATTTTGCACACAAAACCTAGTTACTTCTTTAAAAATAAATATTTACATTCTTGTTAAATTATGTAGATACTTAGTTTATATATGTTTTAAAAGAAATCGTAAGCCATTAGACAAATTCAACGACAAAAAAATTCCTAAAGGACTATTAACTAGGGGATGCGAATTCTGATTTTAATGAACAGTAGTTGAAGGCTAAACAAATGTACTTAGCAGCCTGTTTATATTCTAATTATCCTGTGTCCTGGGCTTTGTCTGGATCGCATTCCTGAGTGGTGTATTAGAGTATGTTTGAAGTCAGGCAAGGACCATCCCATTTTGTACCAAAAAAAATCAATTTGAATGAGCTGTTTCAGAATGATATCATGCATCATCTAAAATACTAGACATTTGGATATCGTTCCTGGTCACCCTCGTATGCTCATGAAATAATAAGGTTCCATTTGTACCTTGAAGGAAAAAACATACTTCAGATTCAGTGGATAATTTAATGTAAATATTGATAAGTACCTCCTGTGATAACAGTGATTGTTTTTAAAAAATAAAACCCCCAAAGCTTCTGTAGTTCATTCTCTGACTTCACAGGTAACACTGGGATTTTAAGTTTTGAAGTGTGTTGCATGTATTGTATCAGACATCAAACTGTTGCTTCTTACTGTTTTTAGGAATTTAGTGTTCAGTAGTAAAAGGTGAACAAAGCTCTTGAGCTTAGTGACAGCATTTCAAAAGAAGAGTGCTGATAAATTAATTAAGAGCAGCATGGAGACATGAAGCATCAGCATAAATATTTGATAGCACTCCACAACTCTTCATAGTTACATTTCATTCATTGTAACTGGGAAGCAGATCATTATAGGATATAGCTTGCCTGGCATTGGTTGGTTTTGGGGTTTTTCCCCCTGTGAATCATGAGTAGTGTCACATAAAATTGCACAATGAATGCTTTCTACATTTTTATGGACTTTAGAGCTCGCTGTGATTTCCATAAATTCAAGCGCACGCTGGCAATTATTGTCAGAGTTGCTTTGAAAAGCAAGCCCTGCCTAACAGTATTCTCCACGTGCTGAAGACCATGCAAGAAAAGAATTATCTCCGACTCAAAGTTTGTTATATTTTTTAAGTCAGTCGTGTGCAAATACAGAGGGAAAAATAAAAGCAGAAAAAAATCCCCCAAACTTCCCCAGGCTTTTGTAGTTTGATGCATAAACTGATCTCTAGTGAAGTTTGAGGGCAGGTGTACCGTTCAGTTATTAGCATATGGCCAGCTAGACCCGTTGACTTTATTGTGCACATTAAATAATCATGTTCATGACTCAAACAGATGTGTTTGTAGTATAAAGTGTACAGAACTTGGAAAATATGGCCGGAAAAGAAAAGTCTGAAGTGCCAGTTTCCAAGACTGCAGTGAAAGGGATTGTACTAGTAACTCTTGAAAGCAGGCTGTTCTTGACATAAATTCATTGAAATGTCTTGCTGAGTTTGAAGTCAGAAAACAATTTTGCCTTTACTGGCTTCATTAAACATTATCTCTGACAATGGAATCATAAATATTTTCCTACTCTCTTTGTAACACAGACTCTCTCTCTTTGGTGTTAAGTCCTTACAATTTTGAGTAAGCAACTTACCTTAATGCTGATGGATATTTTTTTAGGAGGTATTTCTAGTTTGGAATCTGATTAGACTGGTTGTTAGAATTTTGACAAATTAAACCATGGTAGATACCTGGGACATGATGTTTTCATTGTGATCTAGTTTGCTTTTCCTGTGACTGTTTAAGTCCTCATCTTTGTTTCCTTGCATATTCAGCAGTGGGTTGCCTGTGCAAAACCCAGTCCCTCAGATGTTTGCACTCACCTGCTCCATGTCTCCATGCACAAGGGGAAAGAATAGGCGTGAGTCACATGTTTCTGGCCTGTTAGATCTAAAGCCATGTGTAGATTTTAAACATACAGGTCATACTGCAGTCCTAGCTTTAAAAGATCTCCTTTGCAGTGAACTTTGTCCCTCTTTCTACTTTTTTTTTTCCCACAGTCTTTCTTCATTTTCTCTTTCTTCTCTTTCCTTTCTTGCTCTCATGTCATTTTTATATAGCTGCATTTTCTAGTTGGACTTGTACAGATAAGTTGTCATTTGGCATCATCTTTTGACAAGTGCATCATTTATCAGTGACTGGAAGTTCCATTTGGTATAAAACTCTCCTCTTTGCCCAAACTTCACATGCTGCCAGGGAATCAAAGCAAATAGGTTGGCAGCTGATGATTGCATCAGGTGCTGCATCTTGTCCTCAATTTCCTCACAGCAAAGAATGCCTTTTGCTGCACCAGAACTTCAGCTGGCAGTATGCCGACAAAATCCCCAGCAAGCCTTTTCACTCTGTGGTAATCTTCCACCAGCTGGGACTGGAGAGCCTGAGGAATTGGGTTATTCACAGGATGATATTTCTAAGAATATGCTCTATACTGACTTATTATGATACAATTTCTAGCAGTGATACATTTTAAAATACCTGTGTAATAGCTCTGGGGTCTGGCTGTGCATCTCAGTGAGTAAAACTTCAATTCTCCTTCTCAGAGTTAGGTGATGAATCTTTCTGTTTGTTGAGAAAAATTCACATCTCTGTTTTAGTGAGAAACCGAGCACATTGAGCCTAATTCATGGCTTTCTCCCGGAGTACTCCATGAGCTTATTTTAAATAAAACACTCATAATTGTTAATAATAAGAGCTGGAAAAAATAACATGCCACATAAGCTGGAAATTGTGATTTATTCAAGCAGTGACATGCTGAATTCAAGTGAGTAATGCAGAAAAGATGGGGGAATGTCTCTTCTCCCTGATCTGTTCTGCTCACCTAACATTGGCGGTCCGTATATCCTTCTGTAGGCCAGAACAGACTATTATGGTAGTAATAAAGCATATTAATGTAATATAAAAAATGTAATATCAGAAATTTACTTGGCGTGGCCACTAGAGCTATGTCTCAGGTGTAACATGGACAGTGTATTAAAATCTGTTCACAACTGAGATGAGCAGACCAGACATGCAGCCAGGTTGTTCTCTAAGGAGATGGAGGTGAAACACTTTATCTTATTTTCACTGTTCTTCTAAAATGAAATCTTAGCTACCCTTAACGTCTGTGGCAAAAAAAGAGCCTTTGTGGTTTATCGTGGATATTGAAAACAATAGATGCTGTATAGGCAATGATATGTTGTGGCAAAATCTGAAAGTTGAAATTGGTTTTGAGAGAAAATTCAGCTTCTTTTTTTCCTGCCACCACTGAAAGTCAAATGGCAACTGACAGTATTTTTGTCTTGCTTTTAGTGTCTTAGTAATAACAGGGTCTTTAATGCCTCACTAATACAATATAGCCATACTATATCAGTATTCCATCTTCTTTAGCCAGTGCTTAGCTAGTGGGAGTGAAGAAAATAGTGCTGCAGCAATTTATAGGGTAAATACTGCTCTTCCTGTAACTGCAGTAAATCTAGTCCACATAATGTCTGATTTACTTATCTATGGAAGATCTCATAATCCAGTACAAAAATCTGATGCTTCCTTTAGGAGAATTAAGTTTCCCTGACTGATTTGACTGCTTAAATGCCTATTCAAATAAGTGAATTTGATACTTCTAAACCCAATATTATTATTGTTGGATTGCAATTTTTATTGGAAGAAGAACAAAATCAAGGATTTTCCTGTTAGTAAAAGCTGTGATTCTTGTTTGTTTCCCCCCCTTACCCTCCCCCAACTGCTGACAACCTCCTCTACACGACAGCTGACACAATCTGTGCATGCAATGCTGTATTTCTCAGGAATTTTCTATATCTTAGGCAGAGCTGTTGGGAGAGATATGTGTATCTCAGTGAAGATTTTGATTGATCATGACTAGCCCAATAGCCTTATTTCTAAGACTGGGTTATTTTTAAGTTGGTTGCAACTAATTACTCATGGTTCAATATATATGCAAATATGTATAACAATGAACGCATCTGGGAGGCTTGCAAAAAAACCCCCAAAGACCTCAAACTTCACCTTTCCTAAAAGAAAAAGCTAAAGTTGCATGACTGCCCATGCTAATTAATTTCTTCATTTTCAGAAGTCTCTGTCTTTATATATAGATAATTTTACAAGATGGAATAATGACTGGGTATTATAGCTCACTTGGTGAAGTTTTGATTTTGTCACTATCTCATTTACTCCATTTAATTATTTACCTTCTGGGTGAAAAGCCCCTCATATCATATAAGTTGTGATAACAGTGGGGATGTATTAATCAAATATTGAGTCTAATCCTAACCTGAAAATTCTGAAGGTTGGATGCATCCAATATTAGCCAGCAGGGTTCAAATTTACAAGTATCTTGCAAGTCAGTTTTTTGTGCAGCCTGTGGTACTACTGAGCATCAGATGCTTCTATATTTAATCCAGGTTTCACCTAAAGTAACAGCTTTGGCTTTAAACACCTTCACCCATCTGTTCAGAGTCGTTTTAGAGGGGTAGAGGTTTGGAGGGATTACTCCGATATGTTTCCATTCCTGTAGCTTTCTTTCATTTTTTCTGCAACTTTCTGTTGTGCTTTTTTTCATCTCAAGGCAAAGTCCAAGCTCAAAACCTGAGTCAAACACTTCAGCATGGCTTCAAAGGGAGCTTCAACAAACCCTACCCATCCCATGACAAATTTTTATATTTCTTTGCATAGTCTTAATATCCAAAATGGCTCTGCAGAAGGGGAAGGATCATTCCTTTGCCATGAGCTCTTGCCAGGAATTGATGTTTTCTCAGTAGATTTGTACCCTGTATATCTAGTGGGGACAAAGAATCATGGTAGCATAATTAAGCTGCAGAAATTAACATCAGGAAGATTTAAAATTTGAGCCCAAAGAGGCCTGAAAGTTAGAGAGGAAATTAACCAGGTTCAAACCTGGTTAATTAACCAGGTTCAAAAGGATAAAGTTCGTAGTACTTTACAAGCGACACTGCATTGTGTTTCTGCATCTGAACGTAGCTCCTATTATAAAGAAAATTTGTAATAATTAGACAGTTATGGGCTGGACTCATTAAAGGGATTAACTTGTCTTTAGGCATATGTGTTTATGTAGCTCTGAGCATGATATGTGTATATAAATCTATTCCCACACAGAAGACTTTGTTAGCTTTAACTTGAGATTGCTTGACAACATAGCCCACCAACACAACCTGTAAGGAGGGGGGAAAAGCAAAGCTGTTCTTTCCTGTATTCCTCACTCTATGTTATATTCATTAATTATGTCTAATTACTCTCCCCATGCCTTATGCAGAAACTATGCATCTCTTTTCATTCTATATGATAGGAAAACAGTTCAGACATTGATCCAGTTTCCTGAATATATGGTCATGATTTTTTTTCTGGTGATGGCTGAAGGTGTTATCAATGACATGATATGTTCTCCCACGCCTTATTTTTCATAGTTTGCAAACTTACAGGCTTTGTAACTTCGCCTACTTTTATGTGAGACAGGACTGCAGATGGAATATGTCAAAGGAAATCATCTTGAGCTGCAGTGTTTTGAAAATGTCAGTGTATCATGTTGGTCTTGTCTTGTTAATATGCCTATATTTACATCCAATTCCACTCTGCTTTTAATATGTTGTGAGAGTATATAATAATTATTTGTGATAATGGTGACATATGGATGGTGGGACAGCTGAGTTTAGTGGGTAGTGCCAATGCTTTACCAGGATAAGTGCTGCGGGCAGTTCTGAATGTGATAACACCTAAGGAATCATTCAGTCCAAATATAACTCCCCTTGAAGGGTTCTCCCTTCCTATTCTTTCCTTTCTACTTGCTTTGCAGAACGCGTCCTAACCTGTGATTGGCATTCTCAGAAGCTTCTCTTTGCCAGAACATGGCTGAAGGCATCAATTGAAGGATTGCTCCCTAGTGGCTTATCTAATAAAATGGGTTTTTTTCTGGAAATGTCACATATATATAAGGGCCAAAGATCATTTGGCATCTCTGCCAGGCCCCCTCCATCATGCTACGTTTACTGTCACAAGACATTTAGTTTCATAAAAGAGCAGCTGTGCCAAGTATTCCTAACAAAAATTGAGTACCAGTCAAAACTGCTTTGACTGGAAAACATGTTACAGGATCATAAGAAGCTAGCAAATGTGCCTCAGAAGTCAGCAAATGCTACTGCTCCCATTCTGTCTGGAGAATGGGTGGGCTTTCCCCCAGGTTACCCATGCTCTGATTCGTGTTACTCTTGTGCATTTGCTAGGAGTCATGTGTAGCGATTTCCTCTGCTCTCAGAAATCAGCAAAAGGATTTTGCTATGGCCAAAGACTCCTTTCCTAAAACACAGGAAGGCCGTGAGGCTGCTACATCTGTAACAGATTGTTTTTGTTAATGAATGGAACAATTTCATTTGAGGGTATTGGATTTGTATGAAATTACAGAATATGGCAATGTTGGCATCTTGATTTATCATTTTATTTAAACCACGCTGAGGGAATTCATTATACCAATCTAATCTAGTCAGCTTGTTTATATATTCTGTGACACACTGAAGTACAAGTTACCTGGGCTGGGATAGGTAGGTGTGTCATTTCTGGGTCCTTTTTCTTACCTTCCTGCTTATAAGCATACTATATGTCAAGATGGAAGATGAATAATGTGCTCTTTAGTCTGTCCATACATTAGCTCTACCTAATTTCTCTTGCTCTTTGCAGGTCTCAAATTCCTTTCACCCCTTGATTAGTAACCATGGTGCTTGTAATGTGCTGCAATTATAGATTGGAATGTACCAGCACAGAGTAATTTATGCAAAAGTAATTACTTAAATGACTCTTCATTATATTGCAATCAAATCCTAGATGCTCTGGTATAGATGTTACATATCCTATCTCAGCATGCTACTTAAAGTCTTTTGAGTCAAATTCTGAAACGATGTAAATCAGTGCAGTTCATCTATACAGCTCTAGTGCTTTGAAAAGGGCTGCACAGACTAGTACAGCTATAAAAGAAAAGAATTTGAACTTATAAACCAACACAGAAAGGTAGATTTGAGCAAGCCTAAAGCAGTCTGAGAACAATAGTCTCGACAGTCTAACAATGACAGCGATCTAGTTCTTTCTTCTCTCGAATTTCTTTGAGATAATTTTCTGCATTTTTACTTTAGCCACTGAGTTAGCCACAAAGTGGTGAGTGAAGCCTATTTCAATCTAAGCTGGACTGGGGTTTTTGTTGCTTGTGGGGAGAAGAGGAGTTGCTGGCTGAGTGAAGGCCTTAGCAGTGTGGTAGACCCAGCTTATCTTCCCATCCTGTTTAAGCTTTATAATAGCTAAGTTGCCTTTGACTATTCTCTTGGCAGTTTTAGGCAAATCTGGCAGCAGCGCATTTGGAGGTCTGCATTGTGAGATGTACAACTGAGGCCTCAGAATGTACTAATGAAATTAGCATGTCTGCATCATGTTGCAGGGTAGTGGTGAGCGTTTCTATAGATATAGCGGCTTTAATTCAGAGTATTATAATTGATTGAACTCTGAGTAATGTGGAAACTCACCCTCATTTCCTCTGTAATTCAGGGTGAAATCTAAAACCACCCAAAACTTCTGGCAAAGCACAGAAAGGTTATTATCCACCACGAAGTCTTTGCACAAGCACTGTTTCTGTATTTTAGGCAATGAAGCAATGTTTGTTTTGGTGTGAGTGAGTGCAAGGAAAATCTCCTTTGCTGATTCCAGTTTTCATTATATAGAGAGATTTGCATAGAGCACATTATTTCAATCAAATCTTATGTAAAATAATTCCAGGAAAGTCTAAAAAGTCTCTCAGCTGTGGTACTTAACGTGGTCAGCAGGAAATGCCAGTGAGACTCCATCCATCTTTCTGGTTCAACTACTTTGTCATTAGGTAAACAGCATGGCATCTGTGTTTCACAAAAGTATTTCTTCCAGCAAGACACTGTTTCCCACTTTGTTTGAAACAATTCAGTGCTAAATGTCTTTATTTCTTCATAATTCCACCTCCTGCCCTCCTTTCTATCTATTATGAGACAATGATCTCAATTTCTGCATGAAGAGATGATGCCACATATGAAACATTTTTCACAGACCCATGGCTAAGTTTGCTTGTATTAAAACTTGAACAAAATTTGGGCAGCAAGTTTAATGATGACCAAAGAGACAGTACAGCTGCACTATTGCTTCAGTTGGGATACTAATTCCAGACTTCAATATATCTTTGCAAAAGTAAAGGTTTATATGAAGGACAGATATTTGCTATTATTTTGCTATTTTAAGTAGCTTTAGACTATCTAGTCTGCGGAGATAATTATTGAGGCTTTGCTTCAGTTTGGATGCAGAGATCTGAAAGATAGGTTATCCAGAGCTGGCGAATATACTGATTATCACAAATTTTCAAAATCACGAATTTTAAATCCGCAAGAAGAAAGGAAAGGATCTTCATTATGTATGTGACTTTTGAAAAGTTTTTCTTCTTTTCACAATACATCGTGTTACAATTTCAGGCTTTACAGGTTTTTTTAGATGATGTCATTCCATTTTTCACTAGTTCTGGGCATGCATCGCTCATTTTACATTTGGAAGGACAGTGCATGTTTGAGGTGAAGATGTCCATTTCTCCTGCATATGTCTTTTCAGTTTGGAGAATGTGCCTAGCTAATAAGTAAATGTATGATTACCCCATGTGGGACTACATGGCCATTTTTAGCCTGCCGAGGGAGCAGAACCAGTGAACAAGCACAGGTTTTGGCAGTCTCTAGCCAGGAGTAGCTGGCAGGTTGGTGGATGCGGTTAAGGCCACACCTCTGCCTTTGCTGAAGTCTCTGTGCCATTTTGTAAATGAAAGCTCATATGGGATTGTCCTCCTGGGTGAAATCCTACCTGCCTGTAGTATATCGATCACTTAGGTTATGACACACTGAAAGGCATTAAAACCCCCACCCTACAACAGATATGTGTCCCCATACAACTGTATTTAATGAGAAATGGTGACTCAAGAAAGGAGAGCACAGCGATACAGTTGTTGTCCTCAGCCTTTTCTTCCCTAAATACACATCATCAAGACCAGATTGTCCCTTTCATTTTTCTCTTTTCTTTTAATTAGTTACCTATTTTGCTAGAAGAAAAAAATTCATTTTTGAAAACAAAAAAAAAGTGATGTGGAAAGATGGTATATTATTTATTTTGAAACCTGAAACTGAATTAGAAAAATCTAAAACATGAAAATTAGTGCTTTGAAATGTGTATGTGGGGTCAAATCTGTGGGTATTGATTAAGTTTGAGTATCCGAGTTTGAGTCCCAGCTGAGCCCAATGGCTGAGGAGAAGGATGGGGACAGTGGTGTGGTTCTGTTAAACCTGGTATAAAAATATAGCAGCTTCATGGTCTTCAAATTGGATATGGGCTCTCTGTTTTTCTGATGCTCCAACACTTCATTTTTCTGTGATGCTCCAGTCTAATAAATAGATCAGCTTTCCATAAATTATTACTTAAATTAGTGGAGGAATTTAGCATAGTCTTATTTCTATTCCTTTATGTCTCTTTCCAAATTCTCAGTGGGTATATGGATTGGTTTTTCTGAACTGCTGTGTCACCAATAGTCTTGTTTACTTTATGGGCATGATGAATGCATACAAGTCTGCAATAATAATAATAATCACAGTGATATAGTTGGCACAAGTAACTTCGTATTGCTAGTAAAATGCACAAGTAATAAGACCTGTCTGATGAAGAAAACCTGAGCTGAAGATTTGTTTGTGAAGTTTGCCATTTTGGTTTTTTTCTCTGGTTTACAATTGTTCTGTTTCTGGATGCTTGGATTTTAGTCTTGGCAAGGAATAAACCATTTCTTCCAGGGTAAGTATACAGTAGTATCTTGTACTGAAGGCTAAAGGAGTTTATTTTATTTACTTATGGAAAGTGTTGGCCATTAATTTACTCGAGATCACTCTTGACTAATGAAGAGAGAGATAGTGGACATTTTATTTAGTAAAGCCCAGGAATCTGTGTGGAGGATGAATTTGAACAAAAAACCAGCATGAGTTCCTCTGTGTCGTGCCAGTAGTTACTTTCAGAGGTCATCATATCGAATTTGAAAGAGCAATGAATATCAATTCTTCTTGAGAGGTGAAAAGGAGGGGGAAAGAAAATCTTTCATGTTATGAGCTGTCATTAGTTAGAAAAACTTTTGTGCTAAGAAATGCATATGTGAGTAATATGATTTGGGTGCTTTCAACATTGGTGAGAAAGTTTTTCTGTAATTAAAACTAACTCTTTTAATGATTGGATTTAATTAAGGAAAATTTTATCCAGTTTTGACAACTTGAAAAACAAAGTTCTCCCGAATTACCAATTTTGTGTTTCTTTATTTCAATTCATAAACTGGCAAATTGACTAAAGGAAATGTTTGCATTGATGTAATGAACTAATTAAATACTACCAGAAATTCCATATTAAATAAAATGTATTTGATAAACTTCCAAATTGTAACACTTAGGCAAAGATTTACATGAATCTATTGATTTTGACAGAGAAAGCACCTAAATTCCTTTTTTGGATCTGTTCCCAAAGTTCTTTGCTTTGAAAACTCTTCAGAATTAACATTTCTCTTTCTTTATTACTAATTAAATACTTGTGTGCAAGTGCTGAGGTCTTGAAAAAGTCTCCTGAGATCAAGTTTTGTTTTGTATTCCATAAGTACTAAATTAATCTTGAAGTGTTCAGATTTCAGGTATTATCACAGCAATATACACTTGTCCCAGAGGACCCCCAGTTGTTACGTCATAGTGATCAACTTTAGGTGTCTTTTGTAATCTTTGTTTCTACAGATACAGTGTCTGCTTAGCCTTTTACTATAGCAATGTGAAATCTGCAGAGACACCAAAAATGGGAAAATATTTGAATGTATTTATAAACACTGACACTAATAACACGATTCACCAAGTTATTCTCTATAGTCCTCAGCTTCACCAGGATTACTAAGATCCACCTTTTTTCCTGCTTTGGAATGCATGAGAAATGCATAAAGCTCCTGGGGATTTGGAGTTACTCCAGGGATAACAATTATTTCTTGAAACTCTGGTTCTGCTTATTTCACTTTTAAATGCTTCATTTCATGACTGCAGAAAGCATTACTCTAATTTGCTCCAAGAAGCTGTGCATCCTATCTTCCAAAGTATCAGGAAAAGATCTGATATTTCAAAGCTGTTCTGTTCTTAAATAATGCCATGTTGCAAAAACCCCTTTTTCTGGCAGAAGTCTCAGGGCATAATATTTTCTCTTTTGCTGATAGACACAGTTACTGGGGCTGAGACCAAGACAGGCAGAATGTGGCAAGGCTGTTAGTAGCTCTAGAAGAGCCAAGTAACAGTTGTCTTGACATGAGAAAGAAGGTATTGAAGGCAGGATAAATAGGCTGGGGCTCTTTGGTTTGGAGAAGAAAATGCTGGGCTGAGGGTGTGACTGAGATGAACAAAATCATAAAGGGCAGGGCTGCACATGTCATAATTAAGGGAAACACATTTATAATGTAGAAGAGAAGGTATTTTTTCCTTTTTTTCCAACAGTAATATTGAACTATTGGAATTTGTTGCCACAGCAGAGAATGCAGAGAGATAAAAGTAGGAGTTTCATGGAGTATTAGAGAAACATACGGGCAACAGGTTCATAGCAGACATCACAGGGAAAGGGTAGAGAAGTTTTTTCTGTCCCGTTTTTCTGGGAGAGTGGCTGAAGTTGCCTGGGAAGGGGAAGTGGGAAAGAATGGACTGCAGCTATCAGCTGTTACATAGCTTTCCCTACTGCCACAGTCAGAGAGACAGGGTGGATTGGCACATGCAGTTACCTGTGGGGTAGAGAGATCACTGATCAAAAGCACAGGGCCAGTAGGATATTTCTTACACTCTTCAATAAAGCTGCATTTTCAAAAGTTTCCAGAAAATGTAGTAGGAGTTGCTGAATTTAAAACACACTTTGTTGGGGCTGCTCACCTGTCTCATGGTTTTCTTTTGCCTTTACCACTTTTAGCGTGTGCTTGTTTCTTGTACTGACAGTAGGAGCAGAATCTCCAGAGGGCTTTGTTCCTTCTCTCACTTCCCTCCCGTTGTTCCCTTGTGTATGTTTACCCAGTTTTTGTTCTGTGACATATATACTTCATATATATGCTTTAGAATCCTGGACAGTTCCGAATCACTCCATAATTTTGTGGTAAAAACCCATGTACTGTGATTCTAGACAAATTGTACGCTCAAGAAGTGCTGGCAGCTGCCGACACAGCTGCAGAGCACTGTACCAGGCTATATCTTGTCCATCTTGCTATGAAATATGCGTAGCTTTTGAGAAAAACCAAACCACATCCATTTAATGATGCTTTTCCTTGTTATTGCTGTTACTGGCTTGCTATATGAAACTTAGTCTGGAGTTATTAATGCAAGTGAATGTTAGCTGTAGTCCAGCACTCCAGTAATCTTGTCCTGGGAGCACAGTGGAATTAGTGGGCTCTAGATAGCTCTAAGTCTCTGTGCAATTTCTCTTCAAATCTGCAGAATAGTTCAGATGAACCAACCTTTGTAGATAAGTAGCAAGATAAAGAATTTGGATTCTTTGTGGATGCTTTGAGATTTGGGGGATTGTGACTCAAGAAGCATTATGCAGTTTAGTTTGCATTGACCAGTGGTTGCAGAGTATTGATTATCTGTCATATGTATATCCAAATTCTTTCTTGGTACGGGGAGAATAACTTTAGGATGAAAGGATTAAAAAAAAATCCTGCTGCAAACTGAATTGTGACAAACTTATAAAGAAGATAAAATCAGTATCAACACTTGTTGGTAATTCTGAAATCTAAAAACAATTTCCACATATAGGAGAATGACAAAGAATAAGCAAATTGCTAAAAAGCTAAATTAAAAGCAGGTTTCTTGAATCTTTAAGAAACACAATGTAGGTAGTAAAATCCATGGTCTTACAAATTATTTAGCAGCTATATTACCATCTTGCAACTTTGCACTGGATAATCAAGACTGCTTTTGTTTATATAAATTGGTGCTGCCCTTACTTCTGTCTCTGCACATTTGTCAGGAGGGCATAGAGAGAATTGTTTCGCTGTTGAGCACTTGCTCACTGAAGTTTCCTAATTCAGAACTGATGTGAGAAGCAGGTTTTTGTAGGTTATCCTGTGGCTGTCGGTGAATACCTTCGTGTTCCTGTTCCCAGGATGCCATGATACGCAGCTGTTCTCAAAGCATGCTAAATATCTTCCTTCAAAGAGTACACAGGGATAGGGCTGTGCTGTGCATACTGCAGGCACACACAAAGATTTTGCCAGGAGCTTGAAAACATCCCCAAGTTCATAAATGAGCACGATGTTAGTATTCCTCTGTCCACTCTAACTAGGATACTTCATGCGTATTGATAATCTGTGTAAAAGCCAGTTATGTTTGTGGCAAAGAGAAAGACAAAGATCAATGACTAGCTGATACTTTTTCCAGGTGGGATATTGCTTAATGAGCAGGTCCTCAATTTTCTATCTGTGAGCTCTAATGCCGTCACCCCTGAAAAGAAATAGCCTCCCCATTGTTTCTGTATTTCTGTCTCTTTTTTTACACAAATCTCTCTTTATTGAATATAAAATATTATGTTCTTTTAGTGTAACATTGTGATGTAACTACAACTTTCAGAGTTTCTCTGGGGATAAGCAGTGTTGACCTGGTGTAGGAATTTTGTGAAGCACCCTAATCCAGTTCATCCCTGAGCCTCTCTAGAAAGATTAAAATATCCCATTGCCTTTACATGCTCCCTTTCATTAGGATTAGAATCGTGTTCCTCTAATGGAAAAGAATGGTGTCATGTGGTTCATGTTGATATGAGCAACAATGTGATACCCAAATAAACCAAGCACCAAATACTCAGTCATCTGTAAATGAGCTCCATATAGAAGTTTCTTTCTAAGCAAGCAAAATCCTGCTTAAAATGCATTTAGAGGAAATTAAAATAAGATCTAATCCACAGCCCACTAAAATTACTGAAGAGTTTGCTCTTACTGCAGTTTTCTGTGATAATGAATACATTCAGAGAAACTGTGCTCAGTTTACACATATTTTCATGAGAGATGAATAGCATTTCCTCTGAATTATTCACTCTTACTCCAGACTGGGAGGTTTCTATGAAACGGTGCATAAAACATAGTGGTAGATCTTAAAGGCAAATTTTAGTGCTATCTTTATGGAGAGTTTTTTTGAATTAATAAACTTTCCTGTAGAGATGAATTCTTGCATCTTGTGGTACTTGCGTCTTCTTCACTGACAAGCTAGAAAGCTTTAACAATAGTCAGAACTTATTAAGGGCATAACTGCTGATGAATGGCAAGACATTTCACTTGCAAGTCAAAGTATGCTTCACACATCAGCCGAATATTTTTACTGTTATGTAGAATTTAATACAGAATTAAATGCCTTCTGTCAGAATCTAGGGAATCATAGAAAAAATCTGTAGAAAGTTTACCACAATTTAACTATTCTGTTCTGGTATCTACAAAACCTCTTTTGCCTCTCCACAGGACCCTGCTCTTATAATACAGGAATATATCATATGGCATTTATGTTATTCACCAGCTAAATTTCATGTTTATTAATATAATACACAATGGACTGCTATCAGTGAAATCAAGCTATACTAATAGGAACACTTCAAGTGCTTTAAAATGTGGAAGTTTATTGTTTCTTCTAATAGGCAAATGTCACTAAATTTTGCCAGAATTTCTAGGCAACAACACTCATTTTTAAAAATCATTGTGTTTGCCTCACATGCAATTGACTTTGGAGAAGGATATTTAAAAAAGATTGCGCCACTGGCAAGACCAAGCTTTCGCTGATGCTGATAACTCAGAATTTGTGTTGTATCCTTAAATACAGTGTGTCTCTAATCCATTAAAATAATCCGATACTCCTTTCTACTGGTGTACAAAGCAGTATTAGATTGTTTTAATGCATTAGAGACATTAAAGTTTATGGGTTGAGAAACCTAAGACTCAGTAGTAATAACACATACCTTGGGATAGGAAAAGGAAGAGAAATGTAGTTTTTAATTCAAGACAATTATTCGTAGATAATCCACTCTGCACCGAATAGTACATGGAAGCAGAAAAAAGAGACAAGTCTTGATACAGAGTCTTAAATAGACAGATTACGCTTACTTTTAATTTTAAATTAATTTGGCACAAATTGAAGAAAGAATAAAATTGCATTTAGAGTAATTTGTGTCCTTCCACTGACCTTATAATGAGAAGGACATTGCTGAGATTAGGCTGCAATGGAGACCTCTAATTTTCAGTCTGCAAGATATGAAAGATTAGCCAGATTTGATCTTTGAAGCTCGGGGGTGTCTAGAATGAGGAGATTATCATGAAGGTGTATAAAACTCTGGGAGAGAGGAAACGGGATTGATGGTAATATACTATTATTAGAGATAAGTAATTAAATCACCAAGATACCTAAGAATTTGGGGAGGGAGAATAAATTATTTCCCAAGAAAGGGAATAATTTTCCCTATGCAGAGTGTAGGTGAAAAACAGAGCCAGTTTCTTAGTCAGCATTGACCAAATTGGTCCAGAAGGGAGCTGAGCTAGATTTTGAAAATATTCATTTATGAACAAATTTGGGCTTGTACAGCTGTGTTTTTTCCTTAAAACTAGAGCTGTCCAAGTATCCCCTTTGCACAACTGACAGGAGCAGCAACTTGTCTTCACTCTTACTTGGGGATGAAGGGCCTATACCCACTTACTTAAACACCTTTTCTTTCCCAGCGGAGACAACACTGGTTTTTGTCCTTTCACAAATGGTGATGGAGAGGGAGTGGGTTGCAGCGGTCATTAGACCACTTGCAGTACCCAGCTGTGTCTGTGGAAGACATATTTCTGTCAGTGGAAGAAGAGCGGATCCAAACATAAAAAATTTATGTTCTTTTATCGGTAAATATGTGAAGGAGGCACTGACTGCCATGTCTTCATGAAGATCACAGTGCTACAAACAGCACCAGCTCACAGAGTATTCGACATTACCTTGTGCCATTCCCAACTGATAAAACCCGTAAATGTATAAAGGCAACGCATTCTCTAGGTGCTGTTAGCAGGTAATAAAACTGGCAGTAATGATGTTACTGGAGGTGTTGCTTTGTCAAAAGGAGCTGTTCTTTCAAAAGGAGCTGCACTAGACGATTCTGCAGATCCTGTGGGTGATTCACCTCTAATTTGATTGGCAAAGTAGTGATTGAAGTGGTAGAGAATGCATCAAGGGCTCACTTGCTCTCCTAGACAGCTACCGAGAGATAATAATGAAATGTCATTGGCTTAGGCATTATTATGCTTATCTGTGCGATCCCTTTCAGCTTTTATCAATTTTATGGCAGCTGCAGGCTTTTTTCTGCTTTTTGTCAGACCTCATTCATTTGTATTATTTTTTCCATTGGAGAGCTGTGTAATTTTTCCCAAAGCAAAGCTATGTGTTTTCTAGCACTAATAAAATTCTTGTCTTTTTTCATTGCAACTTGCCTCCAGAGCAGGGCCTTCTGGCATACTTTGCAGCAGAGGAGATAAAATAATCAATAAGCCTGGATCTGAAAATGAAATGCTACATTTGTTTTGTTACTGAGCTCTACATGGGCTAAAACGGATGGCTTTGTGATGCGATTTTTAGTGTGCTCATAAGGATTTTTGAGATATGTGTGATTTTTATTTTGAAAATATAAATTGAATGAATGGCTACTAGCACAATGACCTGACATCTATTATCCCCCTTCAGAGATCAAGAACCATAAGTGATGTACAATTAGAGCAATGCTTAATAGAACTCTTGAAATTAAATGGAACTGTAGTATTCTGAGTGTATAAAGTGCTCTCATTATTTTCTGTTGAAAAATATTTTAGTCTATCTTTGTCATTGCTTGTTTGGCTGCTTGCATATGTTGATCTGTGCTTCTCAGCTAATGTGGTGGCAGACAGTAAATGTATATGCATCAATATGGTTAGTAAATATTATTTATCCGAGGGTGGCAGCTGTGAGGCAAAATGTGAGTTTTATGTATATTCATCTTTTCTATATTCCTCTAATTAATATTTTCTTGCCAGATTATATTGGAATTCAGTTTCTGTCAGATAAGGTGTGGTAGTTTCAAAATAAGAAGAAAGTGCAGCTTCATACTGCTGCATAACCAAAGAGGTGGCATGTGGCTACATGAAGAGATATCCCTTATCTGCAATGAGATTTGCTCCATTATTCCTCCACATTTAGGGAAAGAACTGCTGTCGTGGCAGTCTTCCAGATAATGTCTGTTTTAATGTGGATAAGAGGGATAGCAGAACACTTTAGTGTGTGCTATTTGTTATTCTCAGTTGGCAAGAAGTGGTACCTAGGAAGAGCATCCCTTCACTAGATCCATGTACAACTGCAGCCAAGTCCCGATGCCGCTTGGTCAGTTGTAGGGCAGTGCTTTGCTGTGATGCTGTTACACCAACGAGTGGCCATTCTCCCTTACCAGGACACTGACAGAGACAGAAATGCAGTAACCAATAGATGTGGTTGAGCAGGTCTGAAGTTCTTCTGTTGCCTGAGAGCTGTCTCAAAAAGTCTTGCAATATCGCTAGTGCACCTCAGGAAACAGTAATAGCTTCAATGTAAGTGAAGAATCCATACCTTCTTTGAAATCAGTGTGCTCTTCTCACAGACAGTTATTACAGCCACATTAAAAAAAAATAGTTTCAACAATCTTTAAAATTATTACTATACAGAGGATGCAAAGCATTTCAGTCAGCTAGTGAAAATGTCTTGCATTAATTAATTCAAAACAAAATTACTGTTCAAGATTTTGGTAAACTGCTGGAAGCAGAGAAACTTTTCAGTTTGACATCTACTTATGGTTGCTTCTATGGCTTCATTTTTGTTGAATATAAGTGAAAGAAATGGTGACGAATACTTCGTAAAACATACAGTCTTCTGGAGATTAAAGATACTCCATAAAGCCATGGGTTAGCTGGTCAACCAGTTACTTCAGGAAGCCATGGATGTGCTCCAGTTCCATCCACTGCCAAGGGTTAAGTTTCCCCAAGAGGAAAGCTTGAATTGCAAGCTGTGTGAGATAATGAATATGCTAGTATTCAGCCACAAACCAAAAGTGCTACTAATTTGGGATGGACATTCCTTCTAGAGGCACCCAAAAGAGGCAAAAACATAGACTGAAATACTTGAATACTCACTTTCTACAAATTCTGTACCCTCAGGAACTGTCAATCAGATCAAGTGAGGACTTGGAAGAAGAAGAGAGCAATTTACATCTGGCTAATCACATTTCAGTATTTAAAATATCTTTTTGATTTTTTTTTTTTGACTTCACCTCAACCCAAATATCACATCTTGAGTGTAGGCTGGCAGTGCAGATGATATGCCTTAAAGGTTTAGATGAAATAAAACACAAATGAGACTGAGAGAATTTGTAGTGAAAAATGCAAGTGTGTTATTCTCAGTTTGTAAAAATGGTCTTTTTTTTGTGTCCTGAAGAAAAAGAAGGTCCTTAATATTGCCTACTATGTCACAGAACTGAGGAAACTCAGAGATTTACAGTGAAATTCATTAATTTATGTCAAGGATGCAAAGTAAACACCAAGAAAACAAAGGCATCTCCTAGAAACATTTTATATTTGCTGTAAGATTTCATATGAACGTTAAGAAGCTTTTGTTGTAACTTTTTTATTGTGAAATTTAATTTGTATTCTCAGCACACTAAAATTTCTTTGCTAGTGAGGGATTTTGTTTCAACTTTTGTTTCCAAAACATTAAATATTAATTTTTTGTCATGTTGCTCCTTCATCTCACTTATGTAGAGATGTTTTCTGTTGATAACAATTCGTCTTTCATGCACTACATAGGTTACCATAATTTATTTTTTGCTAAAAAAAAATTTCATATAGTCCTGCAAGTAGGATGTGTAACTATGGGTAAAGCATTTCCTGTTCAGAACCATGATTCCTGACTTTCTGAATCAATGGACAGTGATCAGTTCTCAAACATAATACTCCAATTACCATAAACCATTATCAGAGTTGCACTTGCAAATACTCAAATGGTTCTGTAACTTCTGTAACCTCACAAGACCATGGCTTGGGCTTCATAGAAAAACTGGGAGTAGGCTGGTTGATAGACTCAACGCAAAAAAAACCAAATTGTAGGTTTCACTGACATCCACTGGAGCAATGTTGGAAATGCATATCCTTTCTGGAGGCAGTTGAGCTTTGGGAATTCACCTGTGTAGGATGATGATTTATATTCATAGTTGTGTTCACTTTTAAGGTTTTACTACAGGGAAAAAAAAAAAGAAAAAGAATTTATGAACAGCAGAGATTTCAGCAGTGCCCTGAATGGGTTACCCTCACCATGCTCTTTTCTCTGTCCAGCAGAGACTCTGGAGACTTGCACTGGCTGTATGAGTACAAGATAGAAAGCTTTACTTTCTTTGCAGTAAAAACTTTGAAAAGCATGGCCCTAAATGTAGAACCAGTTATGATAGTATGGTTTAAGATTTAGAAGAATACAAAATTTGTTTCTGTTGCTAAAACAACAGCTCTTTGACTACTTAGTGGAACTCTAATTATGAATGCAAGATCTCTGCTGATAAAAATCAAGGTCTCAATTTGAAAGGGCTATAACTTCCACTGGGCACCTTTAAAGAGTGTCCCAGCCTTCAGAATAGGAGAGCTGTCCTCTTTCATTATCACCTTTGAGGCAAACCCCAAAGGAAACCTTCTTGGGACTGGGAGCTGAAAATGATTTGTGAGTCAAATGGCACTGCTAGTGATTTCTAACCAAGTCATTTAGGTTTTCAGGCTGTCAATCCTCTTTCTTTTTATACCACCACAGCTCCGAGTGCTCACCTGACTTGCTGCTTGTGAAGCAGCATTCCTTGGCAAGCATGTTTCCTGACTTTTTTTTTTGCTTTAGATTTAATCATATGTACTAAGCCAATTCAAGTATCAATGGAAGTGATTTGTAGTTTGGACTGTGAGTGTCATTGACCTGGTGTAACAACAGAGGATCGAGCCTTCACAGTACCATCCTATCTCTCTGCTGGTCTTTAAGCATCTTAGCTTGTCTTAATAAGGTCAGACAATTAAGATAACTTAACTAGGTTCACCGTGTCAGGGAATATTTGGTGTGTCTCCAGAAAGGCAAATTGCAGTCCTCTGGTATGGTAATGGCCATTCTTGTCTGGCATCTGTGTCTCATAGAAATCTTCAGGAGTTATTGGCAAAGATAAAAAATTGTTTAGAAGGGTCTACAGCTTCTTTGTCTGCCGTGACTATCAGATTAGTAAAAGACACCTTTGGCAGAATGCCTCTAGTGTTGGTAATCTCTAATGCCAGTAAGAGAAAAGAAGTATTTTCAATTGTGTAACAATGGGCAGCCACAGTCTCGCCATGTTGTGTGCTTGCTGTTACTTCCAACCCAGGGAATTACCTTATTGGTGTCACATTATTATGGAGCTCTTTTATTAATAACACACCTTCCAAGGGCTATTAAGTCATTATGTTAGATCTTAAAAAGTTCCTGAAAAGACAAAAAGAAAGAAAAAAATCAATGTCTGACAGAAGTCAATTTAGAGTGTCAGGTTTTTTGTTTTTCCCATGTAATTACCTAAAATTTTGATTATTGACTTTGTTGCATAATCTGTCCTTTACACCTCTACTCCTCTCCCCTCCTCCCTTAAATCCATTACTGGTTTCATACTTTAACACATGAGATATTTTTTCTAGGATCTGTAACTGTGGGTTTATTTTCTAGTCTAATCATCTAATCAGAGAGGATAACAACTCCCTTCTGGATATTATTTATGACAGAATTGTGGTAGATGATCTGAGAAACTCTCTGCAGCCGCAGGAGAACACATTCATTCCTGTCTTTAGCTTATCAAGGCTGATGTTATAAAAAATGTCTGCCACAAGTCTAACTTATGGAACGTCAAAAAGATCTTTGGATAAATGAAGATGAACCTACCATATGTTATCTAACTTCTACTTCAGGCAGAACAAAGGCAGTGAAGAATGTACAACTGAGCACCATCTCCAAGTCATCTTTTTTATTTACGCTGCTGATGCGGCCAAATAGGGCTAACGCCTTGATACTGCTTTTTTTATTGTAGGAGCTATACAGTTAGAAGGGAAAAAACAAATCCAAAACCAAACCACTAAAAAAAACTAGCTAGGGAATCAGTCTTTGCAACAGTTTAGTTCAAACTGCCATCTTGATTCTAGTACCAGAATCTGAATTTTCCCACATAATGACAGACAATTTTTCTGAATCAAACACACGCGGAGTTCTATTTTCAACAGTCATATTGGAAGATATGCTAATTCATATCTAATTCATTAATTAATTATCTCTGAAAATTTGAAAATCATTTCACAAAAATTTGCTTTCAAACTGTGGGCAAAAGAAGCTGTATTATAACTGTAAAGAAATAGTATAGGTTGGTGTAGAAGATTATAAATGAATACAAATCTGCAGAGCCTTATCAAAATAAATGGAAAGGTTCTGCATTGAAAACACAGCCTTATTGCCACTGTTTTCAGTCCATCGACAGAGGTGTTGATTTTCTCTGGTTCTGCATCAGGACTTGGGCTTATGTTGTATGTTGTGCAGAGGGGACAACTTCTTTTCTGTTTTTCCAGACTTCCTTAATATTTAGTTTTGGATTAAATTCTGATCAAATATCATTTTGATTTTTCATTCTACTTGCCATAAGGTAATCGCATATCTAAACATTAAAACCAGAAAATAATCAGACACACAAAAAGTTGCAACTACCTCACAACTTTCTGAAAAGCAACAAAAAAGCATTTCTTTTTTTTAAGGTTATCTTATAACCTTAAAAAGATGGGATGTGAGTGTGTGTAAAATTAGACTTACAGCAATATATTACTGATTTCATACTTGCTTCCAAATTTTATCCAGAATACTGGTTTTGGGGAACAGTGCGGAATAGATGAATAAAAAAGAAACAATGAATATATGGGGGTTTCCTTGCAGTATGTGGCTGCTTCTTGGCTGAAGCACCGAAACTGTTAGCAACAATGTAAGGTTGGAAATAAAGAATAATACCACACCTAATGAAAACTGCCAATGCAATTTGTGCAGGTAGAATGCAATTACCCAAACTGGAATATAGCCAGACATGAAAGCATTGTACTTTCTGTTTCAGACAATGCAGTGGCTACTTAGGATATAACAAGCAGGAAGTTTTTCAAGGCGCTTGCATGTCCAAACTCTAGTACTTTTCAGGCAAATGTAAGAGATTTTTATATTGCTGCCTCAGCCATTGGTGTATTTTTGTACCTTTATCGTGCTTAAGCAGAAGACATAAGCAGCTATTCCCCATAATCTTTACCAAAAAAGAAAAAAACCCACCCCCAGTTCTTGTGATTTAATGTTCTAAATGTTTTGTTGCTTAAAGTCTTAGAGGGTTTTATATAGCTTGGGTGTATTTTAAATACATGGCATAACAGGTCTGCTTTAAAAAAAACATTGCTGTGGGAGTATGTTCAGATTAAAAAGAGACTGTTTGCTTCATACGTCAGTCTTGTTACAATTTTTTTTTCTAAAAAACTCAAAACAGTATATAAACAGTGAGTAAATTATTATAGGATGGTGTTTTTCCAAAAGTTGCTGTATTTTATATAGAAGATTCTGATAGTAAAGTAGTCATTTGAGGCTGTATTTAGATCTCAGATGGAAAGTGATGCTGTTCAAGGCTTGGACTAAATATTACAATGAGTTCCACTTATTCAAGATATCATTTATATGCCCTTGAGCCATGAAAAAAGAAAGCCCAAAATTATGATGGAAGGCAATTCTCAACTCATATTTGCTTTATCTATGTGATTTAGCAATTTCTGCTGGCTGGATTTACTTTGAGTTGGTTTGACTTTAATTGAGAGGTTGATGGTGAAATGGCACTTCAGAGAAATACCGTCTAAGAATAAATCATTACGAAATAAGCTTAAATTTTCTCTTTAACTGTGGCTCTTTAATCCTGTTACGGAAGACTAATTGGTGCTAATATGTATTTTAGAACTTTTTGAGCAGTGCTTTTCCCCTACTCATCATATGCTAAAATGTTCCCATTCAACTGGCATCATTTTTACGTAAATGAAACATAATATGTACATTTCGATTTTTCTCATATACTATTCATTCATTATATCATTGGGGTGTTGACTCTTTCTGAAACTAGTAAAAGTGATGTCATTAGCAGTACCCATTTTGGAAGGAAGAAAAAAAATAATTTTTTTTGAAGTTGACATTTGACATTTGAGCCTTTCTGCATTCCTGATTTTTGTTGAGATAGTTTTCCTTATTTTTGAAGGGCTAGTTCCAAAGCAGATAAAATAGCCAATAGCACTGAAGACAGCAGCAGACTGACTGTGTTACTGAAGCCAAAGAAGACAAGTTTTGAATGTTTCAATTGACCAAACCTGTGTGCTGTCTTTGGCTAACCCTCTGCACCCGTTGATGTGCTGTGTAGCAACCAATAGCTACTTTCCCAAGGAAATTTTAGTTATCTCTTTGCAGTGTCAGCAGGAAGAGAAAGACCTTTTCATCTCATCTCTTGTACTTTTCAGTGCTCCTCTTTCCCCTTTTTTTCCAATTTACCTGTGCTGCCTGTCTTACAGCAGCCCAAGAACAGACCTTCACCCCTTCTTTTCTCTTTCCCATGCTAGAAAGACATGGATGTGTAAAAGCTGATTTAACAGGAGAAATAAGAAGCAGGGTAGGCAGAAATAGTGTCAGTGTAGATGAAGATGTAAAGGACTCTGACACTGTGTCCTCAGGCACTGAGTTCACTGACATAACTAGCCATCATGTAACCCGGTGAGTTTATTTTGTCTCCAAAAATCAGGGCACTGAATAAAAACACCCATTGGGAATGGCCCCTGGGAACTTCTTAACCCCTGCACAATGACTGGGAATCGCTGCTAATTGGTGTGGCGAGTTTTACATCGTAGTGTGGACATAACCTAGGGGAGGAGGAATAACACAGAGGTGACTGGCGAGAGAGAGAAAGGAGAAGATACCTCACGTAAAGGTATGTGAGAAGGGAAGAAGACTTTGACAGTGTGAGAACTGAAATACATGCAGGTAAACAAGATGGCCAAAATCCACAGCTGAAGTGTTGAGAGTAGATTTACTCCATACCCACTCTGGCAAAACAGAGACACATCCACAGCTAAGCTTGTTGCCTCTTAGCCAGGGAAAAAAGCACGCCTGCCATTGTCGCCTGCCATCCAAGGCCTGGCGCAGGCACAATCCTTCACAACGCTGTGTTTTACAATCTCCAAGCTTCTTCTCTCTCTCCTCCCCCACCAGCAGGCCTAGGCCTGGGAAGAATATTCTTTAGGTCTTTTACAGCATTGTGTTATCTTCTAGAGGAATCCCGCTTCTCCAAACAGACAGAAAACAATGTGAAATTTCCCCCACCAAATATTCTTAGCGTCCTCCAGCTGCCAGATCATCTTGACTGAAAATAACTGGTTTTCCCTTCTTGACAAACCTTCCAGTTTTATCCTTTTCCTCACAACAGGCAGGTAGTGAAGAAGTGACATTTTTTCATTACCCAAACCTTCCCCGAACCAGTCTCCGAGAAGTTTTAACCCCTGATGTTGACGACCAATTGAGTAATCCACTGAACTGAATAAAGGAAGTGTGTTGACCAGCTGAAAATTTCCTCCTGCATAGTTGTGATAGCAGTTTGTTTACTTGATTGTAGTTATATAAGGTGTATTTTAAACATTTAAGTATTTCCCAGAAAAAGATGACTTTTTTTTCTTCATACTTAAGCACTTTTTATTGTATAATTGCCTAATTTTCAACTAAATCAAAGGAAATTAGGTATCTAAATACCTTTGAAGATCTGAAGTTAGATCAAGAAAGATTATTTAAAATGTAGGGCTCTGTGGTACCTCAGTATAGGATATGGCAAAAATCAGAGATGTTTCTGAAAATAAAAAGGGATGCTGTGTTGGTATATGCTTTCACAGTTGTAAAGAGTGTTGTGAGGTTTTTCTGCATGCTTCAAAATGTATTTTTGCTTCATTGTAAATGTATTTTGCAAATATTTAAAATGCATGTGCTGGGTAATCCATTTGCATTACATAAGCATTTTCAGAAATTAGTATTTGGCCAACAAGTGTCTACTTTGAAATATATATTTAAAACCTTTTCTTTTGCTGAACATGCCACAGAATTTTCTTAGATTAGATAATTATCTTTCATTGTCCTTATATTAAACTCAGCTCAGCTTCATTCAGCTTTTTGACTTCTAAGATTTGTAATTAACTTTTTTTTGTCAAATATTAATAGAAGTCAGAAAACCTGTGAGTTTCTTAGCTCCAGAATTTGGAGAGTGACAAATTAACAGAAAGAGCTGAAGAGGCTGAAAACTCTACCCACATCCTTAGTTTTATTGATGGAAGTATCATGAGGGAATTGAGGTTATGACACTGCTAGAGCTCCACAAGTATAGCAAGGCTGACAAGACTAAAAACTTTCATCCCCTCTCTCTGATATCCTTATGTTCTTCCAAATAAAATAAGAGTATAATACAATGACATTTCCCCCTCAAAAATTAGTATCTAGAAAAAAATTCTAATTATTTTACTTTGGTTCTTTTTTGATGATAAAATGTTTACCATGTTCTCAAAAAGATTACGTAAGGGATGGAGGGAATTTGTTGGGGAGAAATAACTTTTACAAAAGTAAGGTTAATAATAACTCTTAAAGGAAAGTTTATGGAAGAATAGCAGTGAAGAGCTATGGGGATTGTGAAAAACCCTTGTGAAATAATATTCTAGTTCTCTGGAGAAAACAATCTAAATAAAAAGTAGAGTTGGATAGAAATGAAAAGCACAGAAATAATTTGCCCAGGGGTTCGGGCAAAGCTGTTATTGTCAAAATTAACTTCTTTTTATTCCAGACAGTTCTATTATTCATGGATCTTTTTATGTATTCTGATTATTTTACTTCTAAAAGGATTCATGGTTAGTGTGTAGAAAACCCAGAGACTTTCACTTATGAATTAAAACTTGCAGGTAGCAAATTGTATAGCAGACGTGTATGAGCCTGGGCCAGTATAGTGGACTAGAAGAATCCACTTTGCTTCTCATTGTCTAAAAACTTCTGGCCTTTTTTGTTCTCTTGTTTACATGTTAGAAAACCATAAGTATGAAATAATCTTCAAACTTTTTCAGTGGCAGATATCCCCTCCAACAAATGGGTGCTGTATTACTGGGTAATATTCAAGCTTTATGTTTTCAGAAACCTAAAAAAGAGGGATACACCGCTAGAAGGTATTTGAATCCAGTTTACGCACTTGCCTGCCTGTTGTGAGAAATTAGATCCTTTAGGAAACAGTAATACAGTTTATACATTGTGGTTTGCGTTCACGGTGTGGCATGGCACAAGTCTTAATCCTAAAAAAAATAGCAGATCATCTCTATTATTCTCTAATCCTTCTGTGCAAAGAATTCTTCTGCCAGGGTTTGTTCATCCATAAAGGTAAATCTTTGTAACTGCTTCAAAATATGGTCAGTGGCCACTTTAGATGCCACTGTATTTTATCTTAATGCTTGTGCTGTGGGTGTATCACTGACATTTATTTCCGACATTTATTTTCAAATATTTTAATAGACCTTTGGAGTGGAAACAAAACAGGATTCACAAGGGTTTCTAAATCCTGATTTTCCTCCTCCTCTTTTCTTTCATAAAGCAGTAGTCAGACATTGAAAGAGCTGGAAAGTGTTGCTACCAAGAGTGATAGACTCAACATTTTGTGGGTTTGTATTGGGACTGATGAGAATTCTTGCTCCCAGGTCTAAATAGCTCCTGTAAGAAATCATTAAGATTTAAGTTTTGCTATTCTTGGAAAAGTATGGAAGGTATTATGGTCCCACATAGTTTCTAAGGAGTAATTTCTGAGTTGATTCACAAATTCATTTGCATACCTTCTTCAAATTACTGATGCACATCAAAGTGCTAAGCACGTGCAGAATGGCGAGATTTCCAGGTGTCTTCCTCACTCTACATGGCTTTCTCTCTAGATAATGCTGCATGTCAGACTGCCAGTGGTAGCGGCAAAATTGGCGAGTCCTGTTACTTCTGCTGTGAGTGAATGAGAGGTCGAGATGGATGATCACTTTTTGTGCACCGGTGCTGTACGGCAGAAAAACTGCGCGTTTCCAACAGGCCTGTACCTCAGGCACCCGTGCCATAGACTTCTTAGTATGAACCATATCTATATTGTAGCATGAAAGGTGTGTGTGCCCTCACTGGGGATGTTTGGGCAAGCCTGCAGACAACCAAAAGTACTAATCTTGAGAAGTATAAAACTCTCCTAGACACAGTTGGTTCCAGAAGTCAATGTCAGCACCAGAGCAAATTGAGAAAAATGTGCAAAGACAAAAAAAACACGAAAAGTATGTAAAATACAGCCAAGGCTTGGCTATAGTTGGAGGAGATGAGAGGACAATTAAGACTAGCTACATCCCGACATGAACATTTCATTTCTCCTCCTCTTCTTCATGGTTTTTTCCATATTTGAACAGAGATCTTGCCTTACATGTAATAAATCCTTTTCATGTAGCTGATGGTTCCTACTTTGTAAAGCAGCAGTGACTGCTTTTTAACTTTTATTCTTTTTTCTTGGTAGCTGTCTTTAATGTTAACTTTTTCCTTTCTCTTGTCCTTCAGACACCTCTTGCTAGGAAATGTAATCCTGTACATAACCTTCACATTCTCCTTCATTTCTTACACAGATGTTCAGGATCATCTGGTTTGGCTGATCTCTCACATCTCATCACTAATCTCTTTTGTCAGCTTGTCCATTCTTCAGATATTATCTATTCTTTTGAAGTTCCTCACTTTTGTCCCTTATATTCACTGAAGGAGCGATGGCAAAAGATCCAGTGAAAATAGCAGCATAATTTACATATGTCATCTTTACCTTTAGATTTGTGCTAAACATATATGGTTATGGCCTTTCTTGTCCCTTTTACTCATTGTTTCATACCTAGGATTTAATAAGACTGTGTTGATCAATAAGAGATAAAAATTATACTTTGTTAGAGTTGTCTGTAGTTGAAAATATTAATATTTGACTCTCAATCATGATGGAGGGCTCTGTTCCTTTTATATTTTTTCCTTGTTATTAACTATCCCACACCAGCTGTCTTCAATACAAAAGCAGACAGATGTCTGCTGACAGCTGTATTTAGAAATTAAGAGTGCTTTCCAGACTTAAATTCAAGATCTAAAATTTTAAGATCAATGCACAGACACTGTGGAGGTGAGAACTCTTGTTTTCATCTGAGTTTCATCTTCTACATTGATCTATTGTTCAAATCAGTGTTTCATCATCTTCCTATCCTAGGAAAATAGCAGCAGGCAAAATTGAACTGGTTCACAGAAGCTCAACGAGCTGATATTTATTTCTGAGAAGATGCCATATTTTCAAGAAGTACAATACAAATATATCAGACCAATGATGTAATAATCCTTAGCTCTGAGGAAATCCACCCAGCAGAAATGTTAAACTGACTTCGTGTGTTTTCAGCATTAATTAGCATTCCAGATATATTACAGGGAATCTGAGCCCTTAGGTTGCACCAACACAGTATCATATTTCAGAGCTGTGTAAACCCAGTAAAAATTCTAATCACGTATTTTATTCCTCTACCTCTGGCTCTTGAAGACTAATATCTGTCAAACAGATCCGTCAGAAAAGTTAAACATATTTATGAAGACCAAAAGTTATCTTTTCTAAGTGGAATCATGCACCTTGTGGTGTATAATTTTGGAATGGGGAAGAGCTTTTCTATTATCATTATCAACCTGTTGCAATATTTGTGATGTAGGAGCTCTTGCCTCTTTCTCACTGTGATTTTGGTGGAGGAGGGGTAAATAAGTTATTCCTGATTGGAATTTCAAACTGTACTGTGAGAAAAAAGCCTCTTGTTCCTCAGGTGGGTTAGACCCAGCCAGCTGCCTATTTGCTCCCTTCTCCCTCTGGACAGGGAGTAAATAAAAAGAAGACTGAGGGATGGAGAGAAAAGTGGTTCAGTAAGTGAAAGAAAAATTGTGTGTGAAAGCAAAAGAAAGTATGTATTATTCCCTTCCCATTTGCAGACAGTTGTCCAGGCACTTCTTGGAAAGCAGGTCCTGAGAATGAGTTGCTTGGGATGTCATACATGCAGGCATCTGGAATTCTTCCACCTTTCCCTGAGATTTTATTGCTGACTACTTTACGCAGCATGGAACATCCCTTTGCTCCATTTTTCTCACCAGAACCCCCTCCCAATTTCTTGCCTATCCCCAGCCTAGAACCAAGGTGACAAAGTGGGAAAAAGAGGAAGTCTCAAAGCACTGCTAAGCAGTAATCAAAACACTGGGGTTTTATCAGTGCTATTTTAGCCAGAAATTCAGATCCATAAATCCAGAACACCATTCAGGCTGTTGGAAAAAATGTTAATTTCATCCCAACCAGATGCAGTCCACTTTCTTATCCCATCAGGAAGAGCTATTCTCTCTCTCTTTGGAGTCCAGCAGCAATAGGCAGTGTTCTTCATCTAAACCATCTCAAAAGTGAGCACCATCTTGTCAGCAAAAGGTCAAATTTAATGAGCATTACTTCAGTTTAGCCAGTGCCAGTCACCAGTGTCTGACCTCCAAACAGTGCACCCATGTCCACTCAGAGCTCTCCTTGATGTGATGATAAGGCTCTTAGCTGCCCTCAAATCTGGGTTTTGCCTTAAAGTTCACTGCTCTACCCTGAGTGTATTATTATCGCGCCTTTGTCACAGCTCATTGAGCCACATAATCATTCTGCATGCATCACTACTTCGTCCCCTAGTAAAAATGCTTGGCATCCAGAGATGGCATCATGGTAAAGGTGCAGTGAGTGCTTCAGGAGCAAAGTCCTCTAATGGCTAAGAAATAGATTAGGAAAAGCTACAAAAGCAACTGACGCATTATATATCTTATACAATCCTTTTGTGAGGTATTTGAGGTTCTTGTGGGAAAATTAAACCCTAAACTCATCATATGTCCATTTTAAATACCGTTTGGTTTTTGATAGCTAATATATTTCAAATTTCATTTAGACAGTTTATGAGATGCCTGTAAGATAAAACGGCTTTATTCATTGGAGAGTTTTCTTGTCTCAAACCTATTAAAATTTCAAGTATCAAGTATTTCAAGTCCCTGAGCCAAAATTCATAAAGCTTTTGATTCTTTTTTTTTACAGAAACAAACAGCTATTGTACCTGATGAATTGATGTTGAATGTGTTATATTAAATTCCTAGATTCCCCAGTTGTTCTATAGGATTCTTCACTTTGCAGAATTGTCTGATTTTACTTCTTGTGTGATGCAGTAAATGATTAATATACTAATTGTTGCTAGAGTATTGAATCATCTGTTCTTCAGATTCAAAACTGCTACCGCTCTGAAGAGCTGCTCCGCCACTTCTCCTCCTTTTACTGAAAGTAATAAACCCCTGCTTTCCTTTTCAAAAGTAATTGAACCAATTTAAATGTGAGAGTCTAGATTGTCTCTACACTGTCTCTTCATTTCTCCCACGCTACTTCTTCCCTTCTCCTTGTAGTTGCCAGTAGCTTCATTGTCTTTTGTTTTCAGTATAACAGCCTCTACCTTTTCTTAATTTTATCTTGCCTGAATACCAGCTCTTTTTCTTATTCTTTCTTCTTGATGTTGCTTTGGCTGCTAGGTTTTCCATTGCCATGGTTTCATGTGATGGACTCTTCTTCAATCTATGCCCTGTATGTTTTCCTTTGTTGTTTTGCAATACAAACATACTTGCACTCCAATGTATGTGGGTCTCAGTTCTTTCCTAAATTCACCTTAAGGTCTCTTTCAACCCCACTTTCATGTAGCTTTTTCCTTATTTTCCCACTGCTCATCCTCTGCACCATGGCATTTTTTTCCCCCACATTTCTTCCTCCCTTTCATCTTCAGCGCAATTTGGTTGGACCTAAAACAGGATGCTTGCCAAGACGTAGGCTTGCTCCTCCAGCTTCAAATCGCTATGTCAAATGAAGGAGCTGGGGTTTTTTATTTCTGGCCTTGCTCCATGTGAGAGTCTGGTTATCAACCAAACAGTTTTAAGTACATTTCTCAAATTTGCAGGGGCTAATGTGCATAACTCCCTCACCACCCCCTCTTTTTTTTTTTTTCTTGGTGCTAATTTATCACTTTCTGGCAAATTGTGTGGGGATTACTTAAAAACTAAATTTTTTTAAAAATCAGATAAGAATTTTCTTGAATCTGATTACAGGAAGCAAGGAATTTTCATCCAGAGACAGTAATGACATCAATAATATGAATATTTAACTGCTACTGCAGCATTACTACAATGATACTCCAGTGCAGTCACAGGCTCCAGGTGTAGTACGTGTGGTATTACAATGTTTGTTCTGAAGACCACATAGATGATGTGAGGATACAGGCTTGTCCTGCTCTGAAATTCTACCTAAAAATGGCACTGAAATTCCAGCCACAGCCTGTGACACATCTACGTGAACACAAGTGAAAAACAAGTGTAATAAATTCATATTAATTCGGATTAATTCACCAAAAATCTATATTGCACTCAAGCAATAACGATAGATACCTATCACGGTGGCTGAACTTTGCTGTTAGCATGATTCTTTATAAGTCTGTATGAAGAAAACAAATTTCATCAGCATTTCCCAAAGAGTTACAAGTTTTCCTTGTGGCTGTAAAAACCCTTTAACTCTAAGAACAGAAAGATTTAATCAAGATCACATTGTGTGCACTGCTGTTGTGCAGATTTCAGTTTCCCTTCACTTGTTCGAAGAAAGCAGAAGGCGTCATTTACCTTCTCTGTCTACCATCACTAAGCCAAGTGGCTGTTTAAGCAGCTGTCCAAAACCAGAAGATGCTGGCTCAGCTGGAGCACTGGAAGCAGTAACCCAAATAGTAAAGGAGTCCAGGGACATGGAAATGAGGCAGAGTTATTAGGCAAGATTAGACAATTTCTGGTATTAGGAACTAATATCTGTAGCAGGTTTGGATGGTGATGGCCAGATGGATTAAAGGAAAGTAGACGAAGGTAGCTGCTCAAGTTTGGACTTGCTGAAATTCACCATTAAATTTCATTTGAACGGGCATACTAGCACAGATGACAGAGAAGGCCCTGGTAGGAAGAGTTACAACCTCACTTTATACTGATGAAGGTGTAAACAAAAATTTTAGCTGTACAGACAGCAGGGAAAAAGCTGGGTTCATGAGGATACTCAGTAGAAGCCTCCAATACTGGCTGTTTCCTCTCCTAAATACCCTCCCTTTATCCCTACATTCTATGGCTAAAATACCAATGCAATCAATCCCCAGTGAAAAGACATCTAAAATAAGAAGGGACTTTGGGAATAAAAAACAGATCTTTTACAAAAGAGACAGCAAATCTTTTGCTGTGTAGTTCATTCTAATGGCGACTCTTGAGAAAAAAGCATCAGAGAGATGGACTCAGTATTGTCAATCCTGTACATTAAAACACAGTTGTAGGATGGGCACAAGAAGTGTTTTTTATTTTACCCTTCTCTGTTGACATTTAGACTTTTGGTTTACTCCCAGCATATATTCTCAAGGTCTTATCTGCAGTTATTATTTGAAATACTCTCATCTTTCACTGTAAAAAATGTTATGCTGAGATCTGTGTATGATGCCAGTCTTAAAGATAGTGTTGAAAAGTCTATGGTAAACGTATCTGTTTGCAAATTTCCTTACACCTTTGATGGCAATAACAAAGTTGAAGTTTAAATGTAATTATGTAGCTAACTGAGGGCATATTTAGAACATCCACATATCTGTTGAATTGTCCAAACACTTTGGAGATGTATTTAAATAAATCTTGAACTGTGTTATGTTTTTTAAAAGAATCGAATAGCTTTAAATGCAGACTAGTCTACCAAGGCTGATGGTTAATGTGCCTCTGTCATGTTCAACATTCCAAGGATCATATTTCAAAGAGTTTATTTTTAAATTGTATTTCAGTCTGCAGTTTAAAAAAAAAAAATCAGCAAATGGGGCTAAGTAAATATGATCACTTTTATCCTGTCAGTATTAATTTTCCAAACAATATTTGGAATAATTTCATATTCTGTTTAAATTAAATACTTTCAGTTCTCTCAGTAAAAAGATAGCACAGCTTTTGACTATACACGTTGCCCCTTTTTCGCTCTGTACTGCTGGTGCCTGCTTGCTTCACAAAGCCATGTCTGAGCATAAGGCTGACTGTGCCTGTGAGCAGATTTTGCTTTTAGTTCCTCCACAGTGAGGGCTGGAGAGGCAATAATAACTGTGACTACTGCAACTCATTCCTACAGGAGCTTTAATTTTGAAAACGGAAGTCACTGATGTCTCTTTGTTATGTGCAAGACAGATGAATATAGGAGCTCATTCAATAAAATAATTAAATCAATTACATAAATTTCAGTGGCTTGAATTTCTTTGAAAAAGAAAAATAATTAGATTATGCATACTATAATTTCCATAGGTAAAGCTGACATAATTGTTGTCTCAGTTAAGGAAACCATCTTCTTTTTATGATGTTTATACAGTTTAGTTAGTCTGTGTCATGGTGATGACTGTCATGCTTGGAGATTGTTTTATGTTCTTCTGTTGAAAGAAGAAACCAGTGGAGCTTTTTTAAATTTTCTGCCTTTTTTTTTTTGGATGCTACATAAAGTGAGGCTGTCAAAAGAGAAGTAAAACCAGACGAATTTTGCTTCTGTGATTAATCAATCAATAGATCTAAGGAAGCTATTTTAACAGAAAATCACACTTGACTTGTAGGTTCATGCTTCTCATTTAGTCAGCACTTTATCAAGTAATGCTATGGCACGACTCCCAAAGGTGCAGTCGTGGGCAAATTTCTCGGGTGTTTCTTAGATCCAGCAGCAAGGGCAGCTCTTTCACCCAATATCTCAGGCTTGTCCAAATCCCATTTAGTGTTAAACGGAGTTCATGTCTAACAGGGAAGGAGATCTTGTTTCAGAGTGTGATAAATGTCTCTAAGACTCGTTTGCCACATCTGTAGAAAAGAAACAATTCCAACATGGTGTTAGGGCACTGTAAAATGAATGGCATTGCCATCCTCTGCAGGCTGGCTACAGGGAAGGATGTTGTTTACATGGGAATATTTATGTGTTGTGTTTTCTTTTGCTGCTGGTAGCGTTTTCTGATGATAAATTTTTCCTTTTTCTCCTTTTGCTTTTCTATAACTTAGATAGTTTTAAGAGTTGGGTTGCTGTCTTCTCACACACTCTATGACCTGTACAATACTGAGAAATAGACAAGATGGTTTATCTGAATTTTACTAGCACAAACATAAACTGAAACATCTGGTTTGTACTTAAATGAACCAAAATTTATCTGTGACTAAGATTCACTGAATTAGTTCATTTAGGTGGATTTAGGTTATTTAAAAGCTCAAAGTATTAAAAAGGGAGGCAATCAGTAAATACAGTAGTGTTTAAGGTATAACTATATCCCAAAATATCCTGAGTTGTGTCATCAGTGTGTACCAGAAAAATCTTGTGTCTATCACAGTAAATGTTAGATTGAAAGTTCCTCATGACAAGCTGATGATGATCTACCTGGGATTATGCAAATCTTGGTTGGTTGGTTGGTTTCTTGGTTAGTTTTTGAGGTTTTTTAGTATATTGGGAAAAACCTGCAAAGGTAGCACTGAGAATTAATGCAGCTCATACCAATATTTGGGTATTCCCTGCAACTTTTTAAACCCTGACTATTATCAACCAATAAAATATATACTCAAAGCACATCCATGCCTTGTATTGTTGCAGAGAGCATTTCCAAACAACTCTGTAATAGATTATCCCATGAGTTTGAAATTTTTCATATCCAGATCATGGCTGAGTTAGGCACGACTCTGAATGAAACTGGAGTACAAACTGGACTGCTTGTCACGTGAAGTATTTTGATTGTTTTTTGCAAGCAAAATTTAACCAAGTATGAGGGTGTCTTGCTTAAGGAAACTGTTAAGATATTCCTGGGTTCATTTTAACACTTCTTCAGAATTGTTTATATATTAGCTGTGGAAGAAACGTGTTTAGAGTATAAGCCTACAACTTGTAGTCTGAGGTCTGGTCTGTACTTCATGTATTATGGCCTCGTAATTTTTTATGAAGTTTCTAGATCAGAAAAATATCACCACGTAGACAGTAAAAAGTGTCTTTACTCATATACCAAAACTTATTTGAGATGCTGGTGTAATTTATACCAGTAAGATAGAAGATCTTACTTTAAAGATGCATTAAAGGTATGTCTTGATAAAGGGAAATTTTTTTCAATGGACTTCAAGAGTTAATGAGCCAGAAAGAGTTCTTCTCCTCTCTAGGTACATAAATTTATAATACTTGCAGAACTCACGAGACATCTTCCATTTGTTCTCTTCCATGTCATTCAGGAAAAGTAACAGATGACTGTAGCAAGAGCCGTAAAATTAAAAAATTTTTAGGCTATGCTGAATAAGCCCTCCTTTCTCAAGAAATTTATCAGAAAAATATTTACAAACTCCCAACCTTAATTATATTACCCTAAGCATTACTGCCACGACAATGAAGAGAGGGCAAGCACATCAATTATAAACCACAAGAAAGGAGAAACTGTACTGACACAGAATTTCTACGGGGGAAGCTGCCTGTATCAACTCTTGCTCTGTGGGAGCCACTTCCCTCAGGAAAAGGATGGCACTTATGTTCATCAAAGTGCACGAACATGTGCTTAATTACTCCTGAATCTGGACACATCAACAACAGCTTTGTGTATTTTCTTCTTCCAACAATACTTGCCAAAACCATGTGAAGTGGTGTTTAGTGGGAACTTAAGGTGCTTTGTTATCATGCAAATGCTGGTTTTAAGTAGTTCTTAACTACAGTTTTTAGAGTTTTTTATGGAAATTCAGTACATTCAGTATAAAACATGATGTGGACTATGCACAGTCAAAAGTCAGATTTTTTCACAGCGTATCTTGTGTTGTTTTTTGTGTGGCAAATGAGGACTATGGGGTTGGTCACAATTCAGACTAAGATTCTGTGCTTTTTCTAGCTCAGCTGTTTTGCTTCTCATCGTTTTTGCCTTCCTTTCTACTTTGTGCCCTAGAAGTGGGAAAAGATGGCAATCAGATTTGGTTCCCTGGATGGATGGCTTAAGGTTTAGCTGCGGGCTGGAAGCAGCCATTTCTGGATACATTCATTCTAATAAGCTGGAAAATCACTGTAGTTTCCTTTGGTAGTAAATTGAATCAGCTTCTTGAGGAAACACATCTGCATAAATCCCTTACCCACACATTCCTTTAGGCCTTCCCACTATACTTATTTTATTTATTATGCTTTAGCCATACCTATGATAGCTTTCAGGGAGCTAATTGTGCATAGAAATGATAGAGCTCTGTGCAGGTTAGTTAAACATGGGGATTTTCTTACTTTATAGTCTGTGCTGAGCTGAAGGTTTTGATGACTGAAATGATGCTAGTTTGCCTAAGCCTGATACCTCTGTGTTCTTTGTGACTTTTTAGTCTTTTTCTCGCTGTACCAGAGAAGGGATTGAAGGAATAGGATCTGTGGCAAAAGACTTTGTCCTATCCAGACTTTGAGACTGTATACAGCCTTTACGGCTCTTACTGAAAGGAATATTGTGCTTAGCTGCATTGTTATAGGGTAAAAGAGTTCTGTGATCCAAAAGAGGTTGAAAATTGTTTCTTTTCTGGTGCTGCAGCTTCAGCTATTAAGATATCAGCATAATGTGCTTTAAAGTTTGCTGCGATCCTGTGAGAGAGAAAGCAGTGGGTTTTTGAGAGATGTTGGTGTGTAGCTGTATTTAGGGAGCAAATCTGTATTTAGATGTTTATTGTTAAGCTATACTGAAGTGCACGTTTTTACAATAAATCATAGTTATTCCTTTATTTATTCTTTTAAACAGGTAATTCATTCCTGTTTTTAAATGATGCTGTGTAGAGAAATCTTATTTGCACTTTGGGTAGTACATGAAAGGATGGCCAACGTGCATTTCCGTAAGGAGGGACAGCATATATGAAAAGATAAATGTAAGTGAGAGTACGTGTCTGCTAAATATATGTCAGCTTGCTGGAAGAATTTAAAAGAAGAACAAATGAAGTTTATGCTTGACTTGTTGGTTTGGGAACTGTGCATTTCCACACTAACTAGTGGGAAATACTGGTTGTGCAACTCAAGGTAGCAGTTGTAGCACTGTAGATGAAGGATACTCAGAAGCTGAGGACTTTCACTGTGTGGTATTCCCCAACTTGCAATTCTGACATATCCCAGCCTAGGCAAGAGGAACAGACAAGGCAGCATGCTAATGACCTCTTTGAGTTATAATTAGGTTGTCTTAATATTTCATCGATGCAGCCAACATGCTGTTTCATTCAGATGCAGCTCTGCTGTGCTTATGTTTGTGATATCCAAGCAGGCAATAAATGCATGCCAAAACCCAAGAGTGAATGTGGGAATAGTTTAAGTAATGCGTGACTTGCACCACTGGAACCATAGAGTAGTTTTTCATGTTTCTCATTACCAAACTCCACTATTTACGTATTTTGATGCCTTTCCATGAGACTTGGGTTTTTTCACCCTGAAATAAGTCATAAAGGATGAATTGTCCAGTCCCATTCCCACCAGTACAAAGCAGCATAACTGCTTGCCCTGTTTTACTCTTCCCTCAGCGCCTGCTAATGGCCACTTGGAGACAAGATACTGGGCTGTGAGGTCTTGTTGGTCTGACCAATATAACTGCTATGATCCTGACAGGTGCTACTTTTCCAGACTGATAAAATTTGTCTTTATTGCGAATGTTTTTTCCCAGAAAAGTTGCGAGAATATCTCAGGGCTTGACTGTATCGACCCTGTTCTTCTGTGTATTTGGTATAGTCCCTACATCCTCAGAGAAAGATCAGATTGGTAGACTTTTGTATGGAGTAATTTCCACGTTGCCATTTTTCATGTGTCTAGAAAGTTTACGTTAGTGTATCAGGATTCCAGAGCCAGACTGAATTGAGAGACACTTCCCTGGGCTGTGATAAAGCTCTACGTGAGAATGCCATTTTAGTTCAAATGATGATGAATGGGACACATCCATCACAGGTACCAATAATTTTAGAGCTGGTTTTAGGGGAGACTATTGTGCATCATTTCCTGAACAGTCAGTATAATATTCCAAGGTGAATTTATGTCCTGTGTGTCCAGTTCAATGGTGGTTTTTTATTGTTTACTCTGAATTAATTAGAAGAGAGCCATCTTCAAAAGAGATTTATTTTGGCTGAGGAGTTAGTGAAAAAGTTTTTCCCTGTACTGTTGTCAGGCTGCTCCTCTGAGCAGGAAAAAAAAAGAAGGTCAGTGGAAACAATCTATAGGTCAAACAGATCAGGAATTGTTTTCATGTACTGATAGTATAGAAATATCTTGGTGGATGATCTAGACCTCCTGAAAGGTGATGATGTGTTTTTGCTCAGTGTGTGTCTTGATGGTGAAGCAGTCACTGATTTTATTCTTTGTTATATTAATGTCTATCACTAGCAAACTCCAAACAACTGGAAAATTAAGTTGAAGGTGTTTCTAATTTTTTTTCTTCTAATTTGCTGAGATATGTGAGAGCTTATTGTCTAAAAAAATTGAGTGGTTCAGGGGAAGGAGGATTTTTGCTGGAGCTCTCCTGCATATTCAGAATTGTTTAGATGGTCAGAGATTTGCCAAGGGTAATCATTTACTGATGAGATATTTTTCTTTAGGAAGTAGATGGCCCTCCTTGGTCCAAATTCCCTCTTGAACTTATGTTAATCACATTATATAGAGAACTATTATTCTCAGCATGTGCTTAAGATTAGATTTGTTGTGTCTTTGTTAGGCTTGAATTAAGAGTTTTTACGGTTTTTGTGTCTACTCAAAAACACTGCTTCACTTCATTTGTAAGCCTTGCCTCACCGAATAATTTTCTGCCTGTACCTGCTGGCTGCTAGGGAGCAAACAGACTCCGATTTTTGTTATTCTCAATTGTTCAAGTAAATTAGGGCATGGAGCTTCTTTCATTATCTTACTGAGAAACAGCTTTCCAAGTTTTCTTATGGTTTCTCCTCAGTTTACATTTTGAATCTTTCCAGATTATCGTCTTCTATAAAGTGTGGGCAATGTAAGAGAGACAGTATGGCAATAATGGCTTTGTTAATATTGTATGCAATACAAACCCATTTTCCTCCTTCTCAAGAGAGTACTCCTTAATGTTTCCTGGCCCTGCTGTTCTTTGTTTTCAGATTGTTTCCCTCCTGTCCACGGGGTTTTTGTTTTAAAGTAAAAATAAAGCAAACAAAAGAAAAAACATCTGACACTAATTGATGGAGAAGCTCCGTTCTGATTGCATGTGGACACTTTCTACCCACACAGCCAACGCTTTTTAATAATGATTATTTACAGCGATGCAAGCTAACCTGGTTTTCTTTCATTTAAATGGAGTAAGAACATTCCCTCTGCCTGTAAGCTGGGAAAGCAATAAGTAAGAACAAGGGAATATTCCTCAACTTTTATGGGAAAGTTAGTTTTTAATTCAAGTATAAAAGTATTGGGAAAATAAAAAACTTGGGAAATGTTGGCTAGACAAGACCTGTAATCAAACATTAAGCAATAAGGATAAAATACCAAATTTTAAAATAACTATATGTGTTAGCATTGCTTGTTCTGTCGATTAAGTGAGACTTGAATCTTTTGTGAAGACAGCATGTAATCCTGCAGGTTGGTTGTGTTACCCTACACATGCACAAGGAAAGGATGGGTAGCATATTTAGTCATGGATATTCTGTATGCTTCAAGTGGCAATATTTTTTAAAGTATTTTACAGGAAGGAGACATATATGACATTTGTTGCACATAAATGGACACTGGTACCTCTGTTTAGCTACCATTAGTCATCTGTTGAAGAAAGACTTGAATCACAAATATTATTCAAGTACTTTAAAAATGTTGTTAAGGAGACAGAGAATTTTTCTTTCAAAATATGTACTCAAGTTTCAAATAAATATGAAAAAAACTCCAACATACAAAACCACAAAGTTTCAAGATGAACTTTCTTCAATGCTCTTCAAAGTTATAGGTATTTGATCAAAAATTGTTCTATAGATTAAGTTGCTAAAAACTGGGAAGTAAACTATAGGAATGCCTAGAAAATTTTCTCTTGAGAGGTCACCAGTACTCTGAGAGGGATTTTTATTTTCATCAGCTCTCTGGGAAAATGAGTACATACTGGGATGAGCCAGCAGTGCAGCCAAGAAGGCCAACAACACCCTGGCTTGAGTCAGTAACAGCGTGGCCAGTAGGATCAGGGATGCCATCGTGCCCCTGTGCTCGGCGCTGGTGAGGCCACACCTCAAGGGCTGTGTCCAGTTCTAGGCCACTCACTGCAGGAAAAACATTAAGGTGCTGGAGCATGTCTAGAGAAGGCAAGGGAGCTGGGGAAGGGTCTAGAACTCAAGTCCTGTGAGGAGCAGCTGAGGGAGCTGGGGGTGTTTAGCCTGGAGAACAGGTGTGTGAGTAAATTAATCTCTTTTTACATATTTGACAAAAAAAAAAGGTTTTGGAGTCTGCAGTACAGAGTAAAGAAAGAGTCATAATCTGTTAGAGTAATGAAATGCAGCACATGGGGTCCATGGCAAATAATATTTTAAAATACATTGGAAGTGTTAATGCATTATACTTTCTGCAATTACTGAAGAGAGAACTTTATGCTTTTGGGAAAATAAAGGGATAATGAAATAGCTTTGGAAGAGTTGTTGGTTTAGACGAGAAATGACAGGAGACACATTAGATAAAAACTGCTTAGATTTTTTGTTTCTGAAATGAGAAAATAGTTCTCAGTAAATGCTGAGAAAATTAATAAATTATGGTCCATATCTCACCATGACCAGATTTGAGCAATTCATTTGGGCTGCATAAAGCCATTCTGTACTCCGGAAAAACGAAAAGTACTGTCTCAGTGAGCAAAATACAGTGTTGGGGTAGAAAACAAGGTGGCAATCTAGCCAGCTGCTGGCTTTGTCATATGTAGAGTTGGACATTTGGCATTTTCTATATTTTCTGAAATCTTCTATAATGTGACAGCTGCAGATCCGTAGACATGGGTAACAGCAAAGTTGATTTGTCAGGTGAGAGTCCTTCTGTGGCTGTTCCTGTCTTCCAGGCTGGGAAACTGAGGAGGTTGGCAGCAAGAGTGTATTTACTGCAGTACTGGTGCTATATATAGAAATCTTTAAATGACTGAACTAATGTGTGATTATATCATGTGCACTTGTATTGTATTAATATTGTACGTTTGTGTTTCAGTGATGGCAATTCCTGTGCAGCGGCAGCACTTGTCTCTGCAACATAAGGAACACAAACAGGGATTTTCTTGTTCTTTTTTTTGTTATTTGGTGTTGGTTTCTAAAAGAACTTTGTAAAGTACTTTCTGCACTGTCTCAGCTGGACTTCTGTCTTTAAGATGTTGAGCTGTTGGACTGAGTCTCGTGTAGGTAAAACAACGATTCCCTCGTGCTCTCTAATCAACTAGTGGAGGGTTGGGCATTCATTACTGTTGTTATAAGTAAAAGGTAGGGCGAAAAAGATCCGAAGGGGACAACAGAGTAAAAAAATAGACTGTTTATCAATAATTGTTTACGTTGCCTTTTATAAGCCGTGCTATTTTAAAACCGAGTGTAATTATAAGAATAGCTTAGAGGGGAAAGAGGATATGTTTTGCTTGCTTTTGCTGCTAAAGGTTTGCTCTGTTCAATAGTTCTTAAGAGTCAGGATCTGAGTTTGAGGGGGAAAAGAAGACTCTTTTCATTTACACTGGCTTTATAATGAAATACCTGTGGCAGTCCCAGGTAATAACAAGCCCGTGCTTTACTGACGGCAGAGGTGAGAGACTCTCTGAATGATGAAGAGGTAAAAGTTAACTACTGTTTCTCATTGCTTCACTCACAGTAAGGGCTGCCAGAAACTCCAGAGAGCCGTGCTTTCAGAAGTGGAACACAAGGTACTTTCTGGAAACAAAACCTCCTTATGAAATCCCACCTTTGGCAAATAAAACATTAGCTCTATTTGATAAAAACATTCTAAAGTCAACAGTAGGCAAAGAGTAACTTCACTGCTGAGAAAAAAAAATATAATCCTTCAGGTTTGTCTTGGGGTGATTCTATGACCATACTGTATTCCCCATCGCCTGCTTGATTTCTAGTGTACCTTTAAATTGCAAAGGGGGGAGAGAGAAGCCGAGAGAACGCTTCAAAGCGGCCAGCTTGACCTTGCAGCTAGAATGTTTTGCATTCTTTTCGCTCCCGATTCTGACAACATTTGGTTGGTTAGAGGCCTTTTGCTCTCTAGTCTCTTCGGCTTTCAGCGGAGAAGGGACTGTGATCTGCCTCAGCGGCTTCTTTTCCTTTTTGGACTGTTTTTGGCTTGCTTTTCATCTGAGACCGGCTGTCATCTCCGGACCTGCTCGGCGAGACCCTCCAAGGGGGATCGTCGGACCCTGCCTGGCCGGCCCGGCCCAGCTCAGGACTGCAGGTTTTACCTACAGAAAGAACTCTAAAATCCATAGTCCTCTTTTAGGGGACAGGGGAGGGGGTTTCAATATCCTTTTTCCCGTGACAGCAGGGGACTCGGTTTTGTTAAATAAATAGTTTTTTTCACTTTCACTCGAGAAATTATTTTTCTCGAACCTGTGGGGGAGGTGCTGCCGGGGCCTGCTTGCCTGGCAGGCAGGAGAGAGAGAGAGAGACGCCCCTCTCGGGTTGTTTCCTCCCGGATTTGTGTCCAAACCGGCACAAGGTTGTTAAAATAACTCCATTTTTTGGTTAATAAGCATAAATACAACTTTAAGAGTGTACATAGTTTTTCTATTAGTTTGAGGACCTGGAAATTTCACATGTATGGTCTGAAAGCATTTTGAGACTCTTTTCTTTACTAAATGAGGATTTGACCCTTCAGTCTGCAAGTCTTGTTTTATTTATATAACTTTGAATGCAGACTTTATTTTAGGGAAGACTGACTCTTTTTGAATGTTCATAATAGTTTAGTTTAGGTACTTGGCATTGGTGAAAAACTCATTGAATCAAAACCTTTAGAATATCTAGAGAAAAAATCCTATTAGATCATCAAATCTGGTTTTCTGCGGTTTCTCATAGAGAGTATATTGATATTAAACTGTTGCTCAACTTGATCTTATCGAAAGGCTTGGGGTGATCTAAACATAATAACTCAAATTTTGAAGGTTTCACTGGGGTATGAACACATAATTCTGACCATCTGTAATAATTTCATTACAGGGAGCTTTCTGAATCACAGGTGTCTTCCAAGAAAATTATGGGTGAATTTTATTGCAATGTATATGAAAATGAAAAGGCCATTTCAGAAGATAAATGCCTTGTTTTCAGGCTTGATTTTGTTACCTACATTTACAAACCATAAAGGTAATGTTTATTCAAATGAACATTGTGAAAAAAGCACAATGACATTGTGGTATTAGGTAAAAAATGGAAAATTGTGTTTTATGGAATGATGTGGAATAAGATCTCACATTTGCTAACACAGCAATTTCATGGATTCTAGTCAGTTCCAAATGCTACATTTATTCTGCTTTGCTAAATTATGCAGTAAACATATTAACTAATTAATTAATTGCAGTGTCGACGTCCACTGGTTGATACCTTCTGCTTGCCTTTACATCCTTTGTGGGAAAGGAGGCTGTGCTATAGCTGTGAAAGTCATCCAAGTTGTAATAAATTGTAAAATGTAGTGGTGCATATGTAACCCTATATTCCGTGGTGAAAAGCATGTGCTTGTCTCGCTTTCCTGTTGCTATGTACTGCACTTTTTGGGACATAATTTTAAGTTGGCTGAGACCCAGGAGTACTATAGAGTCAGTCATAACTGTGAAGCTGATGTTAAACTATTTGGATCAGCCATGGGAGAGACTCTGAGGATTTCTTTACTCTTGGAGAAAGAAAAGGAAGGCGGTACCCAGAGATATTGTCAGTGTTGTAATACAGGCATTTAGATAAAATGTAACATCTGGCTGATTACCAAGCAGTTCATTGTGCAGGTGCAGGATTATTTTAGCACTGCAATTACACCAGGTTTTATTATTATTTTTATACTCCATTTAATTATCAAACAAGAACGTTTGTGAGAACCTTACTAAATTAACTTTGTGGGAGAACATGGATTTGTAGGATAGTTTGCAGGTTCTGCTCATTTTTACTCTGTGTTGCATATAGCGTTACAGCATTACTACTGCGTAGTATTTTTAATTAAAAAAAACAAACAAACAAGGAAAACCCACTCCATTTGTACGTATGGTTGTAAGAAATCCTTTAAAATCATGCAAATGGGGACTTGGAGCCTGCATATCTGTGTGTACAGTAACACATATCTCACTGACCTTCCCTAAAAGCAGAGTGCTGCCACAAGCTGGGCCTGAGCTTGCGTATGGCCTCGTGGTCTTCTACGGTAAAGGACACAATTAATTCTGATGTAGAGTGGCAGAATCTTGCCACTAGAAACGAAAACAGTATAATCTCCTCTTTGTTTGCTGAGATATTCCCTTTGACATTGATCCTTAGACTTTAGCTGCAGCAGAAAAATGGCAAAGGCTACAGCAGGAGGAAATGTCCCTCAACAGCTTTGGAGCAAACCTGTACTTACGGGTTTAAGAGTTGAGTTCAGAACTGAAGGGCTCTGTTTCACACATAGACACACACTCCCTCAAGGATGTGGTGACTGGGTGCTTCGCTGAGCTCCAAATGTTCTCCTAAAACCTTCAGAGGAGGGAGAAGCAGCAGTAGCTCTATCAGTGCGAAGTCAAAGCGAGTGTCCTGGTTTTCTGTGCTTGCTGTCATGTAGAAGACAGGACCAGTTCTCTCACTGGTTAAAATTATTCTTGGGAGCCTATTGATGTATTTTGATACCTATTGGTGTATTTCCTTTTTTATGATAATTATCGTTAGGATGACAATAAGTAATTCTGTAGGACTTGTTCTTTCCTTCGGTCAAAACCAGCCACGTTAGCGCCAGTCACACAGACACAATAGCCAGATGTCTTACCAAACCAAGCTGGCAGAATAGCTTTTTGTTTTTAAATTTCAGTGAAGTGTATAATATGGAAGAACTTAAGATTATTTCTGAATGCAGAAAGCAATAGATATTTACTTTATTACTATATATTCCTTATACTTCTCTTACTTTTGTGCCATCCTTTCCAAATTCTACATCATGTACTTGGTCACTTGCGAGGTCTAGGGTATATGATGGACAGGATGTCTGTGGCATAGAAACTGTTCAGGTATAAAAGATAAAGAGATTTCAAGGGAGGCCCCATTCTGAAGTCTGACAAGGTTAGGGGAAAATCCTGTAACTCCAATGCTGTATTAAATGTCTGGCAAGCTGAGTTTCTTCAGAACATTTTGAAACATGTCTGAAGTTAAGGGTTGGAGATTGTTTAGCTTGCGATTTTGTTTTGTTTGTGTGTGTGTTCGTTCTGTTTTGGGGATTTTTAAAGATAATTCAAATATATTTTTAATGAAATATTTTATTAAATGGGAAAATCTGCCTTTCAAAGTTTGAGTCACATTGCTGTTTAGCAAGAAGCTCACTTCAAAACATAACTGGCTGCTAAGAAATAATAGATGATAGGGAAAAAGTGAGAGCAGATAAGAAATCAGTGGTTGTATTTAAACTTATTTGAAAATTGCTGTCAATGGTCTAATCTAAACTGGAGGACCCAAAAAGCTCTTGAGCCTTTCTGGTTGCTTTCAGTTCAAATGTCAGTCTATGCAGTGAACTAGTTCCACAAGATCTTTGTTACTTGGAATTCTAGCTGATTTCAAATTTTGTTATTCATATCTCATAAATCTTCATGACATCCAAAACAGAAGATGTATTTGGAGCCAGGAATTAAAATCAATGCATTTTCTTTGAAAAATGGAGTAGGAATGAGTGTGGTAACTCTTTTAACCTGGCTCTTCAGGATGTTATGTTTCCTAAGCACTTTGAAAAAAAGGGTATTTTTTAAAGCTAATTTTCATCTGTTTTTAGCAGCTATGTCTTTAATAACAATAAGAAATTACTTGGATAATTGTGGAAACTGAAATCAGGAGCTTTGATCATTGAGTCTGCTTCAGCTATAGATCTATTTCTACAGTTCACGCTGGCTGAATGCTGCAGATAGAGAAATATGGCAACAGGGATCAGCAGTGGGAATGAGAGAGGAGTTTGGTAAAACCATTTGACTTATCTTTGTCCTGAGTAACATAAACCTTGGCTTAGTTGTATTAGTTTTTCTGTCTGCCTTCCAGTGTTTTTACTCAGTATGTGAGCTCATATTTAACCTCCCGTTACTTGACTTATTGACCACTTCCAATTGCCTTAATTCATGCCTATCCTTCACTATTTAACTAAGGTTACCAAAAATGTTTTTTTCCCATCACTCTTAGCAATTTTAATTGACTATTCTATCAATTTCAACACTGTACCTGGTATGTTTATTTTAGAGCGTATTTCTTATGTGAAATGTTGTAGAGGCAGGGAGCGGAATACACCGACTTTTTGCTAGTAGCTTAAGGTTCACTGTGATTAAATGGGAAAAGTCTTTTTGTAGATATTTCAATGGAACGTAAAATCCATAGTGGCAGTATGCATTTGGGTTCACATGAGGCTTTGCGATTTACTTTTAAAACATAACGCTATTAAAAAGATGGTCAGCTGAAATTTAAATTGGCTGAACTCGGCAGTTATTAGGCACAGAGAGTTTAAATAGAATGGGATTCTTGAGAAAAACACAATTGTTTAATGGAAAACAAGACGAGGAACTATTCAACTCTTTATTCACTGTTTCTCATAGCACTTCAGTAAAGGTTATATAGGGAAAAGTCCATTAAATCACCTCAAGGAGTGTCTAAAGAAACAAAAGAATGATCAGTAGGCAGTGGCACTCATTGCTCCAGGAACTTTTTCAAGCAGCAAGTTAAAATGAGTTCAAAACATGGAGCTTTTTTATACTTATCTTGGTATACTCCCTGCTGTCTGTGAGGGAAAGAGCACATGGAAATAGAAGATAAATCTGCTCATTATACCTAATGTGAAGTGGGGGGAAAGTTAATGCTTTTATCCTATTTGTATTCCATAATGAGATCCAAACTGTCTAGTGTCTTCTTTAAAAATAGTGTGTTAATGTCTGTTTAAAATCCATTTGAGAATCTAGTTGGAGACAAATGAGGCTCAAGTGAAGATGGAAAGCTCTGCACCCAGCCAGGATGCTGAATAGGTATTGCACAGTTTGTATGCAAGTGGAGGAAGTATAAGAATGGGAATTGGATGATTGGAGGGTCCACGTGTGTGCCGTGGTACATAGAATCATAGAACTGTTTAGGTTGGAAAAGACCTCTGGGATCATCGAGTGCTACTGTTAACCCAGCACTGCCAAGTCCTCCCCTAAACCATGTCCCCAAGGGCCACATCGACACATTTTCTGATACCTCCAGGAATGGTGACTCAACCACTTCCCTGGGCAGTCTGAGCCAATGCTTGACAACACAGACAGTGAAGAAATTTTCCCTAATGTCAAAGCTAAACCTCCTCTGGTGCAACTTGAGGCTATTTCTTCTTATCTTGTCACTTGTAATTTGGGAGAAGAGACTGACACCCACAACAGAGATACATGATATATGATTAAAAATATGCCGTACATATATGTATGATATATGAAGACACAGGCATGGCAGTGCTTGTTTTATGGCTGGACTCAGTGATCCTAAATGTCGTTTCCAACCTATATTATTCTGTTCTGTGTAGAGTCAGGTCCTTAACCCTTTTTCAGTGTAGATGGTGTCTGGCTTTATGAAGAGCCTAGTTATGCCCCTGAAGGAAGTGTAATGGTGTTTGTCAGAGTGGCAAAATCTAGTTCCTGGAATCCAAACCGGTGACATATCTTGTTTACTTTTTCACTGTTTCCTTTTGTAATTGATCTGAAAGTTCAGCTGTTGCAGAAAAATGACAAATGGTTGGTGCCTTGTATCTGTGGAAACTATCTGGGAGCTATTGTAAAGACTGGTAAGGCTTTAGCTGGTAAAGATGTAATCTCATGAATGGCAGAGCAATTGCAGTCTGAGAGGTAGAATGGAGGTCTTAAAAAAATAAAAGAAACTTTACAGAATGCCTGATGAAATCAGATAAAGCTGTGATTTTTTCATATGGAAAAAAATAAGATGCTGATGTTTGTGCTTGGCTGCAGGTTTGCTGAAACATTTTCAAACAAATACTGATCTTTTATCCTTAGAGTCTGGTGTTTCTTGAGAGCTGTGTCTGAAATTAGACACATCGGATGGTTCCTCCCTACAGCCCTCTTACAACATTTAGAGGAAAGATAAATGTGGGTGCAGTAAAGGTCACATTTTAATTTTGCCCTCAAGTGTCAGGCTCTCCTGAGAAATACCATTTATGCAAGTAGGAAGTGTTCTATATGTTTAAAAATGTTTCGTTAAAAATTTGGTCTTGAATCTTAAAAATTTTAATGAACTCAGATGATCTGAATTCAGCTACTCTTGTCATGCAGCAGCTGCGGGTGGAAGCATGATCTTAAGTTATATTTAAGCAAACACATTTAAGCACTAAAAGGATGTAAAAACAACCCGAAACAAAAGTTAAAAATCAAAAACAGCAACAACAATAAACCCCTGCAACATCTCAGCACAAAAAAAAGGCTATATGCTGTTGACAAAAACATTCCCTTGACTGAGGAAGGAGCTATGAAGTAGTGCATTTCAATGATTCTACCTAAACAATAAAAAGACAGACTTAAGAAAGAAACCTAAGACAGAAAGAAGACAGTAATTAAGGCACCAGTAGAATGGGTGTTCTTGACAAAACAGAGCTTTTTTGAAAGCATTCAGACAAAGCACAGGAAATGGCACACAGCCTTTTGGAACTGCTGTTTGGAGTGTTTCTCAGGTTCCTGACTGGACCTTGGTTCCCAGCTGAGTTTGATGGAAGGGACTGAAAACCTGGGCAAGTTACAGCATCGGTCACTGGCCTTGTACACAAGGTGCTCTCTATTAACAGACATCACTGAGTGTGGAAGCTCAGGGTCAGTCCCACTGGAATGCGATAGGCATAAATCCAATTTAAGTGTGCTTTAAATGCTTAAGAGCCTGCCTCACAGGCCTCCTATGGATTCCTTGTTTCAGCTGAAATTGGATGCTGATTTGCATCCGCGGCATCGGGATAAGAGATCATCATTGATATCTCCTTAGACATTTAGAATTAGCCGCTAAAAGTTCAAAAACTTCCAAAGCATTGTGTGGTTGCCATTGCTATTGGAGACACCACATTTCTGCATATAATTCTGAAAGTTACTGTGCATTTGATCATTGTGGTGAAAGTCATGGAGGTGGGCTTTTCAAACAAAATATTGACTGAACATATTTTAAAATTTGTTTGCAAGGCTATCTCTCTTCAGAGCAAAAAGAGATACCACCCATTTGAAAAAGACTACATGGATGTTTTAGAATCTTAAAATACATAATTGAAAATAAATTTTCATTTAAAAAAAAATCTTCTTTAAAAATAAAGCTCTTTGATGTAAAACTAAATTAAATAGATAAATCTTTCTACAAGAACAGGGCAAAGAGAAAGCATGTTTTATTCATGTAGCAAGCTGCTATTTTACATTGATGCAAATAAAACTACATGTGAACTAACAGCTGCTCTCCAACAGATTGCTGCATCTCACAATCTGCGAAGGGAGCACAGCTGGAGAAATCTGCAGAACATTTTTATCTGTAAATCAAACACAAACTAGGAAAGCATTAAGTATTGTACTTATAACAGCATTAGTGTTTGCGAAAGGTTTCCCCATGCTGTATGTAGGGAAAATTGTTTCTGTTTTTAGACTGTCTTCTGCAAAACATCCAGCCAACCACTAATTTCCAAAGTATTCATTCTTACCTCAAGCACTTCACTGTCTGTCAATGCCTTGCAGATGTTTTACTGGGATTAAGCAGGTTTACACTTTCTCTGACAGAATATGAGTGTGAATATCATTTTTACTTGAAGGCGTGCTGTGTCCTTCCTTTGAGTAAGATGTTGATCTAGGGTGGCCAACAGGTACTCAGAGAAATCCTTATGTCATCCCTAAGAGAAGATATTTCTGACTCAGTCAAGTCTTTCAGGTAGGTTTACTGCTTCTTTTGTTATTTGAGAACACAAACTTCTTTCTTCTAGTGCATAATTCAGACATTTGAGGAAAATCGTGGAGATTGGATGTGTTTCTAAAGGGGTGAGGAACAATTACAGCCTAAGCATTTTGGCAATGTTAAAGTTAGAAGGAACATCTTTTGCCTTAATTGATTAAATAAAACCTGAAAATCACTGAGTCATAAATTGGGAAATACAAGCTTGTAGTACCTACCTTAATAGTTTCTCATTCCCCGCCTCCCTCCTCCAAATAATCACTTGTCACAAGAGAGGGTTAAAACTGTCACTCATCAACCTTGACCATGGTGCTCTGTGTCAGTGTGACCGTTTTGACTGGCAGCTGCTTTTTGGTAAGCTGAGCCAGGAGTCAGCGTGGGAAATGATGAGAAGGGAGCTATCTTAAGTTGTCGAATGTATAAACTTCAGAGGCCATTAGACTTGTAGGTAAAAGGGAAATCAGTGTATTAAGTTTTTGCACACTGGATAAATATTTGTGGAGTTGTTGAAGGCAGAATAGACTGAGGTATAAAAACTTACCAATTCTTTATGGAAAAAAAAAAAAAACGACAAACCCAAACCATTCAGCTGTTTTTCTGAGCTGGACTCTTCATCATGTAAAGCTCTAACAGAAAATACAGGTAAATTTGCATATAAGATACAGTATAAAAGAAATATAAAGTGTTCTATTTGAAGGATTGTAAATCACTGCATTGTTTACAGCAATGAACTCCGTGGCTGGATGTTGATTATGCTTAAATATTTACATAACTCCCAGCAGCAGTCAATAGTTTTGACTGAATGAAAATCAGCCTTCTAGTGATTTGAAGGATTTACCTTTCATTTATCTTTCATTCCTTGTTTTTGTGGGATTTGAAGTTGGTTTTTGTCTTGTTTTGTTGGGGCTTTGTTGGTTGGTTAGTTGGTCGTTGTTGTGTGGGGTTGATTGATTGGGGTTTTTTATTGTTTTTCTTTTGGTTTTGGTTTTCTTAATAAACCAGGTAACATTTAGCTCTTTGTAGCTTGAAATGCTTGTTTTCATTTTATAGATCAGTGCTCTAAGTGCTTGTAAGTGCTGAAGGGGCCTGATTCAGCAGAGCATCCTAACATATAAGCTTTGCTGCCTCAGGAATATTGCATAGAAAACTACAAATCTATATAATTCATACAGTTCAAAAAGTGTTACTGAAGTCAGTGCCTGATGATCAGGTCCAGTTCTTTCCCTTGGACCAGAAATGATTTCTTTCTACGTCACAGTGTGAAAGAATTCCTTTTGTCCTTTGCAGTTTGGTTAGTGCCTCCTGCACTGTGGCAGTTCATTCACTTTTATATCTTTTGATTGCTTTGGTGTGCCTTTATTTGTTATAAATAATATTTATTTTAGGTATATGCCTGGTAACTTCTATACTTCCATGTTAAGTGGAGAGGTGGAAAATTCCTCCTTTCTATGGAAACAGCCATTAACATGGTTATAAAATTATATATTCTGGAAAGTAGCTTTTTAGGAAATGGAGATACATCAAGAAATCTTTCAAGCAAAATAAAATTTACTAATGAGATGAAAATTAAAGTGTCTCTGATGGTGAAAGAGAGTGTTTCATTTGTCATTAGGGTATTTGTTCTTTTCTAAATTTTTTAACTTGTAATGAAACTTTTATTTGCTTAAATACTGCTTTAATTTCCAGTTAAAACAAAGCAAGTACAGCTGTAATGAAGCTTTGTCTGCAAAGAGTGGTTTTGAGTTATAAATTTCTTTTATTGGAGGCACTACAACTTATTTTGTATTTTACTGTGCTACACTTTTATCTACATTAAAAACAATCTGACCTGTAATATTTCATATTCAGGCATTTCTTCCTGAATAACAGACTAACTTTTTATTAAAGAGAACAGCAGAAGCATATAAAAAAGAACCCTAGAAAGGCAACCACCATGGAAAAAATATTAACAGTTTTTATAGGCACATTAAACAAGGTACAAATAAATTGCTTTGGTCTTCCCCCACATAGATTAGAGCTTTCAATCCTAAGAGTATCCAAACTGAAGATGAAACATACTAGCAATAATGGTGGAGTATATAAAAGCTATTTAAATGCTCAAAACTTGTCTTATGATACTGATGCGTTCCCTGACTCTAGTTTTATATCAAATAATTCCAACTCTGACTTTAGAAAGTGACTAGAAAAATCTTAATTTAAATGAACTAGACTTCTTAAACTGGAATTACTTAAGCTGATTACATTGCAATTGGCTGTACTTATTGTAGCGCTGAACTCCCAGAAATGGCAACGAAACCCCATACTGCTTTACTAGGCATTCTAACATTGTTATGGCTTGTGTTGATTATGAGCTCTCTTAGTCACAGAGAGTGAAATATATTTTCATCCCATTTAATTCTGGGGAAGGCAGAAAGGGAAATGATGGCTGATACTGAAGCAGCTTTCAGCCATAGGAGAGAAATGAACGGTGCAAATTTTTGTGAATCAGTCAGTTAAATAGCTGCCCAATGAAGATTTGAAGTTGAGTGTTTGGAGCATGAACTTTTGTTCCTGGTTTGTGTGTTTGTTTGTCTGGGGTTTTTCAATTTGACCTTGCAATCAGGTTTATGCTGCCTGAAGCAATATCCCAATTATTTATTACGTAAAATATTTCAGTACCTTGCAACACTATTCTTTTGCAGTCAAAACTGAGTACTATACCATCTTCCTTTTTGCAGTCAGAACAATAGATACATTATTTTTAAAACAATTCATTCGATGCAGATTCTTCATGGAGGATGAAGATAATTTCATGTTGACATTGCAGAGACATGCTTGATCAGAAATGAAAAATAGAACAAAATAATTTTTCATCAAACTAGTCTTTGCTTTTAAGGTGACATTTTATTTCAAGAGAAAAATTGAAGGCTATTAGATTAAAAGAATAACTGGCTTATTTTGGTACTGGTAGGGAAAGCAAAACTGTTTCAGAAGTTAAAATTGAAGAGATATAACAACAGTGAGGTAACTTGATATCTAACTCAGGCAAATGTGCAATTATTACACTCCAACTTCATTTCAAACAGTGCTTTTTCTTCACGACCTGCCTCACATTCTGATGCAAGATGGAGGATTTTTCTGCTCAGATTTTATGGTGGAAAGCAGAGAGTTCTCTTAAAAAGAAAATGGAAATAAACATTTGTGAGATTTAACTGAGCTGAAGCTACCGTCAAATGGGGCAGTATAGTCAGCCTAAAATAAATTTTAGAAAAAGAAAAGCATAGGATAATTTTTCTTGATTCACCTCATAGCCATCCCAATGCATAGAAAGCAAATCATTGATTTTATATTTGTGGCTTACTTTGAGACACATTAAATGGTTTTGAGACATTTCTAGGAGTAACGTGCCACAGCATAGGCCTAGTAGAAATTATAAACAGAGATTCATTCTGAAAGCAGCCTCACATATTTATTTTAAGTTTTCAGAACACAAGAAAATACCAAAGTGAAGTGAAGGATGCATCTTTCGCATCTGTCTTGTGCAAGTAGACAATAAAGAAAATAGTTATTATTCTACACATGGAACTTTACTTTTCAAAGTTTAGCTCCATTCAGTAGCCAATTGGCATGTGAGTTCATCTTCTTGAGGAAGACCAAAACAGTGCTTCAAATGAAAACACCCATGTTTCTACCTCCTCTTCTCAAACCAGGAAACAACCCAAGAGCTTGTCTGCGCCCCAGACCAACGGGATTGGGATTCAACCCACTGCAAAAGGTTCAGTTTCTAGGTACTGTGTACAAAGAGAATGAGTAAATCACTAGTTTTTATCATGCAAATGGAGCTGCAGGTGCTTTCCAGAAGGCGTTGTGTGATGCGCTTCTAATGAGTTTCCTCGTAATTTAGGTAACTTCAGGGTGCTCCCACAAGGCTGGTTTTAGGGAATGTACAGCATCAGGATGGTAAAAGACACGGCAAGAGCTGGGTGTGCACTGCACATCGTGCTCACAAGAGCATGGAATGTACACTGCTAACGGAGGCTTGCAACTGACTGCAAGCTAACCTGATTTAAAATTTGATACCTAGGAGAGAGACAAGAGCATCTGGGTTAGGGTTTGAAACAATGTATGAAGGAGCAGTGAGAGTAAAAAAAAAAAAAAAAAAAAAAAAAAAAAAAAAAAAAAAAAAAAAAAAAAAAAAAAAAAAAAAAAAAAAAAAAAAGAGCAACAATAACAACCTTCGGATAAAATATATTAGTGTAATTAAAGGACATAAATTATAAATACACAGCATGGCAAATAGTAAGAGAGTAAAAAACCTCACAGGCCCTCCAGAGGCATTGTTGGCATAATTGTAGGTACAGACATCATGTTTTATCATGGTTAATGTTCTAGATATAAAAGAATCATAGGCTGTAAGAGAAGGGCAGAGTGACCTCATTTATTTGTGATTACCGGTTGTCCTGAGATAGCTGGATTTATAGGTTTGTTTTTTTTTTTTAAATGTTAATAGAGTTTGGACTTTCCAGATTCACCCTGTCAGAACAAAACAGATATGTATAGAGAGGTTGATGCATTACTGTTTTTAAATAAAAACTGGAAGATGAAATATATTTTCAACCAATTTCATCTTTTTTCCTTTCTCCACCACTCTGCCATAAAACAGGAAACCTGACCACATCAAGGTGTCCTTTATAAATAATGATATTCTGTGCATCCTTCATTGGAGGATTGTACCTAATCAGAGGATTTAAGAATGAAGTTATACACGCTATATAATTCCCATTTATACCTATTTTTTCCAAGTTGCCTTTTACTATCATTCCCTTTAATTAACATTCTTTGATTTTTTTATTACTATGTATCTTGCTTAATCAAGACTATGGCTGCCCACAAGAGATTGCAATGTTAGATGAATTTGCTAGATTGTATTAGAGTGTGTTGCTCATATTTACATGAAGTCTTATACCAAAATATGATATTTTTATTTGGACTAAGGATCTGGCATAAAGCCAGGAAGACATAGTGCCAAAACAAGTGTCATTCTAATAGGGTATCATAGCAGTTTCTTCACAGATTGATTTTCTTTTTTTTGTTTTTTTATCTTTCATTTATCTGCTATTTTGATGAGGTTTTTCTAGTTACAGTTTCTCTGTTGTCTTATTTGCAGAATATAAGATAAATATTCAAAATAAACTTTTGAAGCCTTCTTGCTGTGGTGGATGTTTCAAAAGACAAACTAAATTTACAATGGCCAGAAAAAATACTGCCTTTAACCACAACACAGATCTATGCTATGCTCCATTGGCTTTATGTGACCAGTGTTTAACAAACTCTTTGCATGTCAAGGTTTGCCTGTACAGAAGGGCCTTTCTTAATGTGACACAGTTAATTATATAAAGTGATAGAAAGTGCGAGGTTCTGTTCAAGGACTTGCCTTTTTGTCTTCCTTGCAAAAGTTTGCTCTCTTTCGTACTCAGCCTTCAAATGATTAAAAGAGGAATAAAGATATTATAGGAAAGGACTAGTGTACAATTAATTGTCAGGCCTCAATTTAAGACGTAGGAGCAAGCTGGTTCTCTCTGTGGTTCTCTCTGTTCCCAGGGATAAAATTGGGAATGTCTCAGAATGAAATTCACTTGGCAGGGGAACGTGGTGTAATTCAGATTTGCCTTCTCCTAAAGGTATGCGGAGGCATCCCGTGTGATTTACTTTTGTTTCATTAGAACAGACTGACTCGAGCTGGGACATCTCTGAAGAGACTGATTTGGCATAATGAGAGTGAATGGAGGTGACTGTGGCCTAATTGGCATATTTTAATATTGCATTTAATGAAGGCACATTGTGCCTTGGCACAAGTGCCAAGGGGTAAAAGTGCAATTAACCAAGTCTTAATTAAGGAGGACATTTTTGATTTTGGCCATTTAATGGAGTTTCTGGATAAAGATTAACAAATGAAAATTATTGTTTTTCTATTTATTATTTTATTTTCATTTGCTTTTTTGAATATATATATATATCTATATATGCGTGTCTGAGTTGAAATATGTATGTGCTATAAATATCCAGCTGCCTCAGTCAGGACAACAGCTGTCCCCTGAGGATTCTCTCTGAGTTTGTAAGATTAAAGGTTTTCCCATTTATTTATTGAAAAGTTTAATTAGTGGTGGATGTCTCAAGCATATTTGCAATTTGTTGAGTTCCAGTGCTCTTGCCAAAAAACAATAGAAGAGTCAGACATTTGTCAAATGCTGGGCAACAACTCCAGTTGTGATGAAGAATGTAGAAATATGACAAAACTGGCCATCATTATCAGATCTTTCCACTTTAGATATTTGCAGTTTATCTAAAGTAGATCTTAACCAGCCCTGTCTGGAGACTTTCAGTAACAATCCAGTGACATTTTTACGCCTCTGTTGGAAACGCTGAGTTGAGCTATTTACACTGACAAAGTGTCAAAATATGGCAAGAACCGCAGCAAAGCAGTGAGCAACGGGAAGAGCAGGATGTTAACGGTTGTCCCCAAAATCACATAAATAGTAAATATAGTATGTGGGGGTGTGGATATATTACTTTTCTTGTAGTGATCCAACACTACTGAGAGCTCTTTAGTAAGAAATAGTCACTATGTAGAAGGTCTAGGTGCTGAAGTGTCTTGTAGTCGGAAGCATCTCTCTCAAACTGAAAACATTTGCTTTATAATGTTGCAGGATTGTCAGTCTAGTTTCATCTCCTGTGAATAACTGGACTAAAATCAAGTGCTCTGTTACTTTGGCAGCATCACTAGTTGCTTGCTGCACCTAAAATGTGGTGGGCGCTGTTGATATAATTGATGATGTACTTTGGCAAATAAACTCAGGGTAGAAAAGGAGTCATGAGCCCTAGGATGATGCTCAGTGTGGGGACCAATGCACAAACCAGTGCTGCTGATGGTTGGTTCTGCATGTAAAAGAACTTCCTGTTGGTGATCGTTTGTTGTCAGATCAAAGGAAAATATTTGTTGTCAGATATTGCATGTTCCAGGGAAGCAAGCTTGTTGGAAACCAAAAAGGGTGAGGGATGGCACAAGGACTAAGGCAGAAAGATAGGTGTGATTCCTCCCCTGGTCAAGGACTGACTCGGCTGTTCCCATGGCAACAGAGCTCAGTGCTCTCCTTAGGCAGCTGCTGATTACACTTTGAATTTTATTTGCATTCATGATTAAGGAGGAGTATAAAAGGACTGAGGTAAAGAATTTAAAAAGCAATAAGAGGATAAAAGACCTTTCAATAAGTGTTCCTTAGAAGCTTTAATTAAAAAAGTAGAAGGAGGAGGAGGGAAGGAAACAGAGATGGAAAATGATGGCAAAATTTTAGAAATTTTTATTAAATAAGTGAATTACTGTTTCAAGAAGTATTGGAAGGATTACTAGCATCCCTGTGAACTTCTTAGATTTTGTAGGTTTATATCATGTAAAAAATAGATTTTTTTCATGATAGGGAAGGATATTGTTCTTCAGTAAAAAGAATTCGATCTAAAACTGTACTTAGGTGAAAGCTTTACATTATGTTAAGACATAAGGAGTCACCATTCCTGGCGGTGTTCAACTGGACATGGCACTCAGTGCCATAGTCTAGGTGACAGGGTGGTGATCAGTCAAAGCCTGGGCTTGATGACCTTGGAGGTCTTTCCCAGACTAAGTGATTCTTTGTTTCTGTGATCTTGGGCTTTTCGGACCTGACTTGACATTTCATAAGGCTGCTCTGATCATGCCTGTCATCCTGTGTTTTATTGCGTGTCATGTTGTTTTTATCAGTCACTGCAAACTTCTGTATAATACATACATGTCAAGCGTATGCCGTGTTTTTTACACCCATGTGAAGAGGGAAAGGCCACCACTACAATCAGAAGCGATGGTAGTTAATGCAAGTCTCCTCTTCCACCCTTAATAACTGATGTGCAACTTAGTCAAATTTCTGATGCCACTGAAACAGAATACAGAATTTGGCATTTCAGGTATACTTTGGAATAGGTAACCATGATTTTTTTTTTATATTCCTTCTATGAAAGTAAGACTTTACAAATAGAGTCTGACAGTAATCAAACAAAAAAAGAGGGAGGTCGTTGATAGGAATATTATTTATAAAAGAAGGAGAGAGCCATTGCCTTCCGTAGAACCAAGTTTTCTCTGTGGATCTTCATCTTCTAAGTGCTGCATTTTTCATGACAGTTGATATGTTTATATGTCACTATGACACCAAGTTAAAGAATTGCAAAACATTGCAACATACAATAATACAGCTAGTTAATATATTTGTTATTGCTGAAATGCAACAGGATTTGTCATATCCAAAACCAGAAACATAACTCTAAACAGCTGCTTTGTCCAATTTCTATCTGGTTTTGTCTATCAAGTCTCTCTGTAGCCAAATACTTCCCAGATTATAGCCACTTTCCTGGCTATATAAGCCGTGGACCAAACTGAAGTGGCACCAGCAAAGCGGGACAGTTCTCCTCCTAAGTCAAATACCTGCGGAGAAATAGCTGGTTATGCAGAGAGGCAGCCTTTGAATATCCACACAGAAGAAAGGAAATTTGGTACTTGGTACCCACACTTTGCCCCAGGTTGAGAGAAGAGATACTTGACTGTGGATACTGCGTACAGTCCTCTCTGTATTTCTAGCCTGCTCTGTATTTGGTAAACACTATCTGTTCAAGGGAAGAGCTGGTTATGGATGAGTTCATGGGGGTGAGGAGAGTTGTGGCTGTTTGATGAAGTGATCATGGTTAACAAGTATTTGTAAGTTCTGGTACATGGAGCCCCTGGAGCAGGTCCAACAGATGGCAACAAGGATGATGAGGGGACTGGAGCATCTCTCTTACAAGGAAAGGCTGAGGGAGCTGGGCCTGTTCAGCCTAGAGAAGAGACAACTGAGAGGGGACCTCATCAATGATACAAGTGTTCAAAGGCAGGGTGTCAAGAGGATGGTTCAGTTCTACAAACACTTCCTTTTAAAAATTGCTTATGGATTGAATCAGCTTCTGTTTTCAACAGCTAACTATCCAAGCCTTTAAGCTAAGATAACTTGGGGGTTTTTTTGTAGATGTACCACCTATTGAATGTCTTTTTCCCTCCTCCAGTAGTATTTGGGGTTTTGATCCTGGAAGATTTCATGTTGTGTTTTTATTTTACTGAAACACTTGCCTGTCTATTATGTCAAAAGATGATTTAAACTTTAAAAGGGTACTCATCAGGAAATACTGAAGAAAATAGGTATTGAGAAGATGAGTGAGAAAAAACTGCAGAGAGCATCATTTTTCACTGCTGAAACTCATTACTGGTGCGGAAGAGATCTGTGGTGAGCTGAGCATTTCTAGTAGAAAATGTCAGAATTCTGTTTAAGTGAGATTTGTTACAATACGCAAGATGAACATGACTGTTTACTGCTACTGAGCTATGGTAAATAGTGACTGAGCAGTGGAACAGATTGCCCAGAGAGGTTGTGGATTCTCCTTCCCTGGACATACTCAAGAACCGTCTGGATGCAATCCTGTGCCATGTGCTCTGGGATAACCCTGCTTGAGCAGGGAGTTTGGACCAGATGACACACTGTGATCCCTTCCAACCTGACCCGTTCTGTGATTCTATGTCTGCCAGTTAAGCTAAAGAAAAAACACAGATTGCCTTAAAAATAAGGCATTTCAATAAATTTTTCCTATTCTTGGATAAGGAATCTCTTAGCGTACTGATTTCTGGAGCGAACATAGAGGTTTCCTGTGCTTTAAATGAATTGAAATTGATGTGGTCTGAATTATTTGAGATGTACACTTGCATGCATGAATGTGACAAAAATAACCAAATAAAGCACATAAATGCTTGAGTAATGCATGTTGTAATTGTAACGCCTGGCTCTAACACTTACAAAATAATTGCAATATACATGAACGGAAGGACATATTTTTATATTTGTGGCCAAAATGGACTGCAGTCAAATTTGAGCTAGCTAAAGCATTTGGAAGAAGTTCAGGTAGTTGGCAAGCCATAAGCTGGCTGTTAATGAACGCAGGATATACAGCCATCTTCTTCTGGGCTTGGGGATGATTCCTTCTGCACTTTGATTTTCACGAAGTTTTCAGATAATATATGTGTTTACTTGGTTATATTCATCTTGATTCCCCTCCCCCACCCCCAAAATCTGTTTTTAAAAGAAAAAGATTTATCTGTCATTCTAGCAAGGAATCTATTACATTTTGTCACATCTTGATGGGTTTGGCGTGCTGTTTGAAAATTGCATTTTGGTGAGAGTTAGTATGTCTTGGTTTGGCAACCTTTTTTTAAAATTTTGTTTCTCATAGCCTAGGTGTTATGAGAATATATAATCTAGGTACCCCTACTCCTAGGAAATCACTTGTTCTGAGAAGTGAACATTTCTCATGCGCTGTAAAAGTGGGACATTTTGACAAATGATTGCATATGATGAACAAGGTTCTCTCTGATATCTGCGAGACACTGGCAAGCCCTGGTCCTGGAGGTCTCTGGTTCCAACAGTCCCCCCTGCCCCAAGCTGGCAAATGTGATGTAGTCAGAAACTAATGCCTCTACAAGAGCAACTTGCACTTAAATTATAATGGATTGATCAGCTTGCACTCAGGCCAACTACCATTCTCTCAAGTTGCTTTTTTATGGGTTTTGCCCAGATGATCTAATAGAGCATTTGTAACTAATAAGCATTTACATTAATTTTGTTCTCGATTTGGTTTTTTTCCCCTCTTTCTTTTAATCTAAAAATCAATGCAGCTTTCTGATTTTTTTTTTTAAGGGATGCAATATTTCTGCTCTTTCCTTTTTCTATGATAACGCTACCATAGTGCTTGTGGTCAAACATCAGCCACTGTTTCCTACAGAGAAGATTTTGCTCCTAAAGTCATACTTGGCACATCATGGCCAGCCACCTCATATCCAGTGAGTGAGCAAGAGCAGTCACTGCCTCTGTTTGCTCTGCAGGGGGATGTTATCTAGAGAGATCGCCCTGGCACTTCACTTCTCTGTGGTACCAAAAATAATTTATAACTAGAAGACCTATTTCTCTATTCACTCCTGGCTAAAACAACACAGTGTCTTGTGTATGTGTTCGGGGTTGTTTTTCTGACAGCTCCTTAGCACTTTCCAGCTGATGATTCGCACAGTTCCCCTATTCCGGGCTATTTAGTCAACGTGATGGCTCTCGGGTAGCTGCTGATACGGGCTGTCATCATGATCTGACATTTCCTTAGTGGAGCTAACAGGAAGTCTGCTTCTGTAAAGGCCATGAAATTTGGGGCCCCTGCTTGCTTTCCTTATAAATCTGAGAATATTGATTCCTCTAAAGCCTCTCAACAAATGCCAAAGGGAGTGGAAAAATAAAATAAACATTTTCTTCCTTGCTCCACTTTTTTCTTATCTCTCTTTCTCTCAACCTGCTGAAGTTGTTTAGATGTGTGGGTTTTTAACAAACATTCCCTATATAAGTTCTTCATAGAGATGTTATGAAGCAGTAAGTGTGGCAGTACCTTGCAATCACTTAAGGAATCATTATTAAAAAAAAAATCAAGATGGATTTTCTGTTTCTTTTTGTAAGGTTTTTTTCGGAAATACATTTAGACTAGGGACATGCCCAAACCACTTAGAAGCATTCCTTGTGCCAAGGTTTGTTTTGGAAGCAGGAAAAAAAGGTGCTGTTCTGAGGTACGATGTCGAGGCTTGCTTTTGATGAAGGAAGGATGACAAAGAAGTAAGGTGACAAGGAAGTTTTAATTAAATATGACATTTTAAGGATGATCTGAAGGGTTAGATCTTATTCAGTGACTCAGCAACCTGAAACGGCCTGACTGTAGTAAGTAAGGAGGAAAGCAACCTTGATGTTATTATCGCCTGCTTCCTGAGGGATACCCTGGAGTGATGAAGCCTCTCTGTTAGGATTAGAAGCAGTTTTACCTCCAGCAATCTAATATGATTCTCCTGATGTTACACAGTGCTTTACTTAACCTCAAAGTACTGAGCAGTATATCCCAATTGATACAGAACAGTACTATCAGGTAGGTTTACTAGTTCTCTTATCTTTCTAGTTAGTGTAATTGGATAAGGCAGCTTGCCCCCAGGAAAAATGGTACCAAGGAAAAAGAGGGCAAATGAAAGCATAGTGGATTTTTTTGAACAACTCCGTAGCAGCACGGAGTTCCATCTCTTATGCTAGCTTTTAATTTGCCCCAGTTTATCCACTTAGAAGAAATTAATTATTGCCAATAGAAATCACACTGGTTTTACATTATGTATAAAAATGGAGCTATTGTGGATGCTCCAGCAGAGCTTATTTAAAAATACTTATGCAGGCCCACAGTGAATTCTTTTTGCCCCAAAGTAGCCCAGTAGGCTAACGTTGAAATATTGTAAAATGTTTGGTTTTCTGTTTATATTTTAAGGGTTTTTTTGATTTCCCCTCATCTCAGATGAGTGCCATGAGTATTATTTCTTACTTATTGCAGGATGACCCTGGTTCAGTCTTTCATTATTGCGGCATTTTCAGTGTCTGAAAATAAATACTTACTAATCCTTTTAGCTTTTTCTTCTTTTCCCCCTGCACCCTTTCAGTAAATATAGAGAAGATTTGAAGGTTTTTGTGTTTTTAATGTTTTTGACAGCGAATCGTTTAGCTGTTTTGGTGTTGCTCAGATGCAAAGCAATAGAAATTACTGAAATCTCAAAAATGTAGGTGAGGTAAATTGTCTCCCATGAAACTCTAAGTTCAATATCTGTTTTTAATCTCTCATGAATAAAGCTGTGTGTGCTCATTTTTGGTCCCTGCTTAAAGCATGTCTGTCTCATAAAATGCAGGATCCAAGAAATTTCAGTTCAGCAAAGGATAAAAGCATAGATTTAGAGGAAGTATGGAAGGGATTCCTGTAACTATCTAAAATGAGGCTTTTCATATATCTTCTTATTTTTAATTAGTATGGCATGAAGTGTCCCTAGTTTCTGTAAGAGGCTACTTAGTGTGGGAATAGAAGCTTTGAAGGGTTTTATTTTGAGATAGAATCCTTAAAGTATTGGTGGGGCAGGGGGTGTTTGTTTTGGTTGTTGTCAGTTTTTTGGGGTGGAACATTGTTTATTTGGGTTTGGGTAGGGTTTTTTCCTTATGTTTGGACATTTTATTATCTTTTTTGCATTTTCTGTTTGCCTGGCAGGTTTTAGTTGGGTTGAGTTTTGGGGGTTTTGTTTGGGTGGATTTTAATTTGTATAACACAAAGTGAGCCCCCTTAGACACCTCCTCATCAGTGTACTCTCTCCGGCAATCTAGAAAATGGCCAAATATTGCTTAAATCCTGTTGTTTTGGTTTGATTTTAGATTGTCACCTACCCTAAACTAAATAAATTAAGTAATACACATTTGGCTTTCAAAATCTACGTAAAGTATCACCATAGGAATCTCTATATTGCTGAATTTGAAGATTCTCTATTGGTTGGGTTTCGAGCATGGATTTCAGAGAGACACAATTGTACTTCCTTTCCCTTAAGATGCTTGCTGGTTACGTGTTCCATAGGTCTTCTCAGCAGTCTACCAAAGACTGCGTGGATAATGTGGAATTTCATGCTTGTGTGCAATTAGACTTCATGGTTTGCTGAAAGGAAGATATTAAAGGAACAAAATAAGAAAAAAAAAATTATTCCAGTAGACAAGAGGTATCTGCTGTATCCAAAGCAAAACAATTTGTCTGAAGTTTTTGTAAGAAGCAGCAAGAGAAGTGAAAGTCTAGAAATGCAGAATTTCCAAGGGAGGATATTTTCTTCTTTTACATGATAACTGAATGATTTGTGCACACAATCGGGATATAGGAGGCACAAATTCTTTTCTGCCTCAGAGGATTTCAACTTGTATCTCTCATAATCATAAGGACAAAGTGTCTGATGGAAGAGCAGGCTGCTAGACCCCTGCGTTACAGCCCATGTTCCATTATGTGTTTGAACAACCTACGCAAATTGAAATGGTCAGAGAAGCAGACTGGGGCGTCAGCACCCGAAAAAATTCTCTCTGAGTAGTAACAGAATCCCTGGGCCTGGGTCACATGAGGTGCTGTTGTTAAGCAAAGAAGAAAACCGAGTTTAAATCCTCCATTTCCTGAACGATGGCTTTAATTTCTGTGTATTGATTATGTGTACAGGGATTTCAAGTGGTAAGTCTCTCCAAGTAAATAGTCCCACAAAAATTGTTTTAATAATTAAGGAAAAAAAATTTCCCAGTACTGCGGGCCATCATCAAGTATCTGCTTTTGTTGCAAGGGCTTATCGCATGAAGGCACAGCACTTTAGCACAGTGGTAGAGCAAATGGGCAAAGAGAAGGGTTTATGGGCCTGGAGAGGTGAAGCAATTTAATTCGGGAATTTGGAGGTATCGACAGCCCTCTGGATGAAAAGCTGGTGACCTTTGCTTGCAGAGACAAGTACTCGTAAGAGTTATGTGGAAATTCTGCCTTAAGTCTTTTAAAATACTCTGTAACCTGATAGTTATGAACTCTAAGTCCTTCTTTTAGTTTTATATTACAGAGAAAATCATGGAATACTAAGTAAACATCTAAGCACAGTGTGCCTGCATTGGACTGCTTGGTTTTTTATTCCCTATGTCTTAGACTGCTATGGGTATATGCTAGCTTAGTTCAACTCCTAAGAGCTATTCCATAGTTTGTTTAAATTGCCATAATTTATCTCGCAGGGACCCATTTCTGTCATATCACCTTGGAAAACCAAGTGAAACTGTATTTGGAAGTGGTATGGTGAAAACAATAAAATTCAGAAAGCTGGAGTGACCCTTGGCTGATGTTTAAAATGAATGTGTAAAGAAACATGGGCTTCTGTTACTAATGGCAAAGTCAAACAAAATGTGATCTTTGCCAGCCAGCAGTTCCTCCTCCTTCTTCACAGCTGCCTGCTTCCTCAGGGCCATGCTGTCTGTCTTTATGGGAAATTTTCCCTGGTCTAGTTTGTGCAGGCTTACCAAATGTCATAGGGACATGCTGTTTGAAGATCCCCTCATTTGAAGTAGTCAGGTTTCTGATTTGCAGAATTACTAATCCTCTTTACTTAAGCTGAGAGAAAGTGGTCGCAGCCTGTATTTTAAAACATTTGCCCTACTAATTTCATCATTCTTCATGTGATCAGCATTCTATAAAATGTATTGTTTTGTCTAATCTATTTTTCATAACAACAGTACAGGTAACAATTCGCTTTGCAGGGGTATCTATTAAAAATGAAATGATGGTATCACTCCACTGAAACAGCATTATGTGCTATAGTCTTCCTTGGTGAAAGGAGAAGAGACTTTACAAAAAGCAGAAGTTCCTAACTCTGCAGCAGGATACGCAAGTGTGAATCCACGAGCCTGTGCCAGCTCCTATTAACAGCAAAAAGAGAGTAACCCAAGGCAGTGGACAGTTTACATATTCTGCAGCCAGAGGAGTTTCTATTTCTGTTATACTCCCAGGTATAGAAAAAAATTAGCATGTGAAGAAAGCTGTCCTTTAGCTGATAGAAGCGTGTGGAACAGCGACATCTCAGCGTGTGTGTGATTACAAAGCAGTGGCATGTGTTAGGCTGGGAATTGTACCTCAGCCCTAACCATGGTCTGCAAAGCACCCTTGTTTGTTGTTTATGACAAATGTCTGGACGAGGTTCTAGAAAAGGTGACAGAAGAGGACAGCTTGAGGTCTGCAATCCCCTGACACTTCCTGCCACCTCAAAGAGCTTTTATGGTACATTTCATTGTTGTTCTCCAACGGAATCTTCAAATCTATCTTTTGGTGGTAGACTTGGAGACCTTCCCAGGAATGTGTAGATGGAAATAAAAAGGAACTGATCTGCCAGGCTTTTCCATGAAAGTTGACGTAGAGGACTTCACTCCAAATCATGGCATAGACAGGGGAATATGGGTATGGGTAGTTGTCTTTATGGGAAACATTAAGAGTGAGGTAAACACATGAGTTCCACAGTGAAACTGTGGCTGAAGCTTTGTTCTGCTGAGGAGGGTGGGTGCCCATGGGTAGGAGGCTGAAGTATGTCATACAGATCTATTCAAAGCCCTATACCTGCCTCTCCTTTGAAGAAAAAGGAATTCTTGGGGAAGTGAGACCTTTCATGAAGGAGTTGGGATAAGATGTATTGGTGATGCCAGTCCTGGGAGGCATTCCCAAGGCATTTAAAGGAATTGTAATCACAATTTTAGCTTGCCACCAAAACCTCAGATCCTTGGATGCTTTGAGTGCCAAGTGGAAAAAATACGATCTGATAGGAAAAAGTATTTCTCATGAGAAGAAACTTTTGAAAAAATCGCTTTAAACAGGACTTTTTTACTGCATTTCCAGGGCTGTCCTTATTTTTCAAACAGATGAATTTTGAGAATAGCGATGAGTTGTGTCTTTGTTTTCATTTTGTTTGTTAGTTGTGGATTTGTTGGGATTTTTTTTTGCGCTTTAAATACTCCACTAGTTCCTGGTGTTTGCAAACCTTAGAGATGCATGAGGATACAAGGCTTACTCTTTGCCATTCTTTATTTGTCATCCCTGGATTTTAACATTGATCAGTTTTGGCTCTAGAAATGACCGTGATACTGAGAATAAGAGGATTTCTTTTTTCCCCTTCCTGCTCTATCTCACCTTTTGTTGCTTACTTTGGTAAGTGTGATGTTTTGACAATCTTCGTATGTGTGTAAATCACCTTATTCCATAGTATTTGGCATTGCTCATCTGCCTTCATACAAAATAACAAAGAATGAAAGCTGCCTTAATTCAAATGTCAGCTTAAGGCTAAAAAGGGCTTTAATTCTCTATTGTGAGGATAAAGTCATTGGATTTTTGGTCATCCCTTGCACTAATGCTAAATATTTGCCTGTGTTTCTTGAGGCTTTACAAAGCACTGACCTTAGACTTTTTCTGTGGTTGGATGTCTTAAAGACTTAGAAGTGCAGGCAACTTTCATAAATGATGGAGACTGTGTTCTTCAAGTTGAAGGGTGTATTTTTCTCTTGGTTTTGCATTTGGCCCATGTATCTTGTCACAGAATATTGCTGTGCATGAGAGGTTGGAGCCAATCATGCCATATTTTCTGTGTATACATACATATTTGTGTGCATGGGTGCTGCTGACAGACCAAATAAGAAAATTCCTGCATCCCCTTGCAAAATTTAAAAAAAAAAAAAAAAAAAATCTCCAGTGTATTCACTACCTTGCAATTAAAGAATAAGCTGTTATCAAAAGCAGCAAGGGGGAGAAAATGAAAGAAAAATACTGGCTAACTAACAGTACCTTAGTATATAGCAGTCTGAAATTCTCCTGCTCACAAAGGAATCAAATTGATTGTATAAAACTTGAGAAATGAAATAATGTGCTTGGCTCTCTCCTCACTAATTCATAAGTGAAAATCAGGCATAACTCTTGGAAAAGTCAGAAAACTTCACACCTTTCAAAACTGATTAAATGAGAACAGGGCTATTTGCTAAGCTTACGTCTCCTATTTTATCCAAGTTCTGCAGAAACGGACTTACAGACAATGGAATAATGTATCATGATTATGCAAACTCATGTGTTAAAATGAATTTTGAAATTATTTGCTCTTGACAGCTAGTCATCTGTAATTAAATTTCTGAAAACTGACCTTCTTTATTTTTTCCTGTGGAGCACCTCTTGCCACACACTAATGAGAGGCAGTGGGAAAGGTAGGCAGTGTCTGCACTTTGATCAGGCCAGACCAGTGGCACAAAGGCCATGTAGGCATTGCTACGATGTCCTTGGCAGTGCTTATGTGACTTAAGAAAATCCTGCCCTACTCAGTCCTAAGGAAGCTTTTCTGAAATTTCAGCATATTTTCTGTTGCACACAGAGGATTCAAACAGCAAAGAGGCATTTGGCATGCCACTTCCATTTGTGGGGACCAGCATTTTACTAGGCAGAGTAAATCTTTTGTAACTCCAGTTCTTTAGACTTGCTGCTTAGTCTGTTATGTCTTTCAGATCTTGTGGTAAAACATAAATAACCATACTTCCTTGTTTTCATGAAGTATTGGACATGCCTGAGTGAAAAGAGTAGTTTTTATGTCAGTTTTTTGTTTTCGCCCCATGTTTTCGTTTCCCACAAACGATACCTGTAGTACTGCAGATCAGAAAGGGTTATGTGGCACTCTGGTTTACTGCCAGTTTCAGGGCATCCCTGCAAGCTGTGCAAGCCAAATGCATGGAAAAAGGAAGTCAAAGGGAATGACACTATATGCAATACACAGCTAGGAGCTCTTGATATACACTGTAAGCCTGGTTCCCCTCTCTTTCACATCCAGTACTGATGGACCAACTCTGTTGCTACTTGAGAGGTAAATACCAATGCAAAACGAGTAAAGAAGACAGAATCCTGTAGTGGAGTCAATACTCTTGTTTTGAGGAGGTATTGTGGCAGGATGAAAGAGCTGGAGAAAAAAATCATGTCAGTAAATACACGAAGTGCTGCACCACAGGAGTGAAGTCTTCAGTGCAGGCATAGACTTGCTGGTATCTGAAGCAACACAGTGAGCACTGGTGATTTGATCCGATAGCAATTAAAAGATTTTAAGAGATCTAGGAAGAAAATTGTAATTTCCATTTCAGGGAAAAGCAAGTGAGCAGACTCAGCAGATCTACTGCTTCACTCCACATGGCATTCCTGCACGTGGCACTGCTGCCTTGTGCTGTATAGCTGTGCAAAACTACTTCTGCTCCAGCTTTGGAAGCTAAGACCACTTTTTTTTCATTCCATACATGGTTTTGTGTTTGTCAGGGAGAGGTACCATTTTAAAATGCTACTTTTAAGGCAAAGGAAAGATTTGCCTCTGATTCTAAATAGGATTTGTGTCAATTAATTTCTAATAGTTCATTGGGCATGGTTTTTTTGGACACATCTCTCTGGTGTCAGAGGTGGGTTTTAAATTTCCTTTCAATCCTGTTTTACCATGGTGTGCATGGTTTAGAACAACTGCTGCTTTCAATTAAGGTTAAGTGTTTAGTGTTACTCAAATGGTCCTTGTTGAAAATGTATATTTTGCATTTTGCAGTTATGCAAATTTCTTTCTCTGTGACATTGGAAAAAGTCAAGGGAAAAGAAATGCTGCATTACCTTCTTTTCCTGGCATCTCTTGCAGCCATTACAGTCAAAGCAATCTCAGTAAAAGGTTGCAACTGGCACTAAAGGAACACTGCACCATTATTATTCCTGGAGTAAGAGAGCAAAAATAGACTCTCAGACTTAGGCACATTTTGTCTTCTCTCCCCTTCTCTTCACATGCTGAAGCTGCTGCCAAGCCCAGCTGCTGCTTTGTCTGTAACATGCACCAAGTTGGTTTTTCCCCAATGCCCTTTTAGCTGAGACATTTGTCAATGCATTGACCATTTGCACTTCAGGAGATACAGTACAGTAGCACTGTCACTGTCCTCCTTGCTGTATCTTCTGCTCTCTTCCGTTACTCCCACACTGCAGCAACCTCCTCGCTGATATCTAAATGGATTTATTACTTCCCGACTGCAAATCTCACTGTCTCATCACTTACTAACATTTAACATCCTTCTCTATTATCTCAAAGCTGATGTCATCCCTTGTTTTATTCCTTTATTGTTGTTACTTGCAAAGTCCTGTGTTCCCTTTTTTGCTCTCCCCATGCTTTTCACTAGTACTGTTTTAACATTTCTGAGTTGTTATCCTCACTGTGTTAGCACTGCACCCTCAGCTCTTTGTCATTGTGTTGTTCTGGGTTTCAAGGTCTTACGTAGTTGTTAGTGAGCCTGTGGCTTATCTGGGGCTGTTAGAACCAATCACACTGCACGTCAGGTATGAAGGAAACCATGTTGAGAATGTTTGTAAGTAATATGAGCTGAGATGCTGGAGTCTTCTGATACTAGTATATGTATCTTTTTCCAAACCCCATGATCACATGTTCAGCCTCCCAGGAGTTGAATTTTCCACGCATGGTTCCACCCTGTTGCCCCTTACCTCAATACCTTACAATTTCCCTTCTGTTGAGCACTGTATCTGTAATTTTCCTGGCAAAATGCTTACTCCTTTATCGAATACTTCTGCTTTTAATGCATTCTCCATGTCTGCTGGCATTTTGCGTTATCTGTCAATAGTTTGTGTCACACCTTTGGCTCTGCTTTCTTTTTCCATGTTCACTCTCCATTACCTACATGCTTGTGTCTCAATATTTCCTCATAATCAACAGTGGTCTTGCTTTGGGGTCACTGTGGATATGGAAGTCTTTTTCACTTAATCCTGTTTTGTAGGCTGCCTTGCCTTCCTTCAAAATCTTTCATTTTCATAAAGCATTGTTACATTCAGCTCAGAACATAAAACACTTTCAATGGCACACTAAAGCACAAAACAAACAATGAAAAGCTGCAACAAAGAACTTTGTTTCCAGCCTTTGTACATGTTTGAGCTTGGCATGGAAAATAATTTTCTTGCCTTGCTTTTTGACCTTGGGCAAGAAGCTCTTCTTGGCACATCTGGGATTTTTTATTCTGCGAAACAGAGATGAAGATGCTGAGCATCTTTGCAAAGCACTTTCAGAGCTGCAAATAAAAAAAAAACCAAACAGTTAAAGGTAGTTGATTTTTTTTATTCTTACCATGCTTGTTATTCTGTGTGTCAGTCAGTGAAATAAGCACAATGTCTATTCTTAGCAAATAATAATGGTGATAGTTGTTTTGACTCATCTGAGGTTTTCTTGAGTGGCTAAGTTGCTAATGGAACTGATGTACTGAACTCCTACAGACTTCTCGGTTTTTTCACAGCCATATATTTTTTGCAACTGATGTACCACCTCCTTTGTTTTCTGCTTATTCTCATACCAAGTTCTTTATCTTGATGTAGAGTGTGTTTCCCTTTTTTGTGGCAAATGCAAGATCTGGCCTTTGTATTGATTACTTTTAAGTTGCTCTGTTTGATTCACTCATCTGGTAGAATTGGATCTTTTTTATTTATTTGTTTGTTTCATTTTATTCTTGTTGTTTAAGGAGGTTCTTTTAAGAAATAAATGTGTGCCTTTTTCGGCTTATGAAAATACTTTGTCTACAGTGCCACATTAAAAGACCGAAAAAGTCACTTAGCTGTCCCCATAGCAGAACATTCCCTGAATATTTGCTGTTTGCACTGTAGGAAAGAAAGCTCTCCCGCATTACTGTTCACAGATTTCGTTTCGTTTGGGGGATGGTCTTATTTTGAACGGTGTTGTTCAGTAATATCTATGCTTGGAAGGATTCCAAGCTCATCCAGGGCAGCACAGGCAGCTCTTCCCATTGTAGGGCTTCCAATTAAACTAATGCTACCAGCTGTGTGTTCTTTTGTCTGCCCTGGACTAGGCTGTGGTATTGTGTTTCCCACTGTATCTCTCCAGCAGAGCCTGTTGTCTCCATATTAATAGTTTGGGCAAGAGAAGGGGGGCTATGAAACAATTCAGAAAAGAGAGGAGATGTGAAGGAACTTCTGGCGATGTGAGTTATGCTCAGAAATGAGCCTTCTAACCTTGAAAAAATGGGTGGGGGAACACAAGTGTAATCTCTTTTATTTAGTCATGCAAAAAGGGTTTTACAAAGGTGTCAAAGTATCATAATCACCACAGCATGAGGGAAATCAGGTTACTAAAACCCAAATTAGTCATGCAACAAAGTGATGGCAGGGTTGTCCCAAGGATATGAGCCTTCAGATTCTCAGTCCACTGTCAAGTCCTCTAGATCTTGTTTCTGGGCATTGGAGGCAACGGGGTGAAGTAGGTGGAGGAAAAATGAAAATCAAAAAAGAAGAGATGAAGGAGGTGCCATGAAGAGGACAAGCAAGTTGTTTTGCCTGGCTGATTCTAAGGAGAGAGGAAGAACAGGCAATGGGAGGATGAAAGCCAATGCTCTGTGATGCTCAGGGCAGGAAAAATCAGATAGGAAGGAAAGTTAGAACCAAAATAGAGAGGATGGATGGGAAAATTGCGAGACAGTCTGATTTATAGGGGGCAAGGAAAGTGTAATTTTTGCCAAATGTCATTAAGTTCAGTGTTTTATCCTCTCAACAAGAAAATTACCCTGGTTTATTTTGAGCGGGTTCATAAAACGAGAAATGCTGATGCTCAAGCTTTTAACAGGTTTTGTTGTTGATGTTTTTTTCCCCCAGCACTTCCACGCAGACTTCCAGAGAACACAGAATTAGAGTAAATCCCTATGATTTTATCAGGATGTTATCTTTTGATAAAATTGTATTTAATTTTATATTAAGCTGCTTTAAGTCTCAGCCTTTTTGTTTCTATATAATTGCTGCTATGCAGCAATTGTGTGCTCTGCAGCAGGCAAGCTAGATATTAAAAGGGTATCAGACAATATGTGCTGCTTAATAACTCCTCAAACAATGCTGGTTAAGGAAATAAAAGATTCAGAAACAGTGTGAAGTAACAAAGTAAGGGATGGAGGAAGTTATGGTATACTGAGGTAAAATGTCCTTCATCATAAATTAGGTAATCAAGTGGAATCTACCAATGATTGCATTTGAAACGGAAAGTTTTCATTTGACTGAATGGTTGAATGGAAATTGCTCATGCGACACTTTAAGCAAGGATGCTGGCAGCAGATGAGATTTGGCTTATGTCAGTGGGAGTTCAGCACAGATAAAAGAGAATATTTTGGAGTCATTCTTGGAATCTATGCCTAGGTTTCCTTGCATTTCTTATTTTCCAATAGGTTGTATTACCTTTTCAGACAGACATCCCTGTTGGGATGCCAGGATTCTAGAGATCAGTTTTGTGATGTGCATCTAGCCTTTTCTGCAGTGAATATCACTGCCTAGCTTTAACTGATTTTAACTTCCTTCTTTCCCTGCCCCTCTTCACCCCTTAGCACATGTATCAAACCTTTCTACAGCAGTGCTGCCTGGCACAACCTCCTCTTTCCAGATCTATCAACACTACAGCCTCTTTTAACATCTCAACCATAGGCAGCCTGAAAAGCAACCTGTCCATTTTGAGGACAATACTCATGTTTACATCCTAAGAGACATGGCAGCTAAAGCCGCTCTCCGGCTGAAGATTTGTGACTGTGTAACTTCATTAAAATTATGGGGATGGTTCTATTTTTTTTTTTTTAAATGCTGAGGTTCTTGAAAGACTGGGAACCATCATTTGTCTGAGACAAAGCCTGGGCGCAATTGCTGAGTGCCAGATGAAACCAGATTTTAAAAATATAAGAAGTTGTACTGCTCTTTCTTTGTCTGATGTGCTAACCTGGCAAGACACATATCCTCTTTGTGCCTCTGTAGAGTTGAACAGAAGAGATGCAGTATGACTTGCAGGAAAAAGTAAATAAATCAAGATATTTTTCCAAAAAGACAACTTGTGCAGCCTTCTTTCTATTTGGTAGCCTTTGTAAGCTGTGCTTCTTTCAGGCCCTCTCACTGAATCCTGCAAGCAATGGCATCAAAATATCTTTCATGTATAAGTCTTGCTTCCCTCCAAACTTGGAAGTCTTTTAGTTCATTTTTTCAAGGCTCAGATTAATTATTGCATTTTAATGTGATGGATTTAACGCTACCATAATTGCCAAAACTTGTATACAAGAAGATATCTGACCCAGAAAAGACTCTCAAATGCTTTTTAATATTAAAAATTCCAAAAGTAGTTGTGGTGTTTCGTGCAACAGAGATGCAAATGCGCTTTCTGGTAATAGTTTTTAGGTATCAGAAGTTTGGATTATTTTTCCCAAACAAAGAAATCCCAAGGCTTAGAAAGCACAGCTGCTAAGGCTCAAACACAAGTTTGTTTTATAGTCAGGACAAACTAAAATCCCTTAAAGGTTAATTACAAGTGAATTTAAAATACTGTTAGCAGTTCAAGTTGTGTATAATGTAGTGGCAGGAGGGAAATTTTTACTAATGTTTACAGAGAAGATGTAAATGAAATGGAATTCTATAACCTTATCTAAAAAAGGAACATGATAGACTGTGTTATCTGCATTGCAGAGGAGAATATTCTTTAAAATCCAGTCAATAATTTCCCCTCCCCCCCATCTTATCCTTATTTCCTTCTGAAGAGTTTTCAGGGTATATTAAAAATGTGCTGTCACTCTTGTAGAAATAATTCCATTCTAAGTCTGGGATGAACCATTGTGTTATGAAGGAAAAATAATTTGCAAGAAGTGACTAAAAAGATTTATTGAAAATTTGAGGCCAATCTCACTTGATCATGGATCTCATAATCACGTTTCATTCTACTTCTTGCGTCTGAGATTATGAACACCAAACAGAAAGACCTGTAGTTTATCTGTTTAAACTTCTTGTCAGTTTTCATGATTGTTTTCATGTGAATACATTATCTTTCTGCAGTGAATTCTTGAGTGGTTTGGGGAGTGTTTAAAGGTGACAGAGACAAAAAGAAATGCGTTTTGGGAGGGAACAGAACATCAGGGTGAAAGAAATGCAGATTTTAACCTTATTCTTTACCCTTTGCAACAGCAAATTTGCATGCCGTGGTCCCTCTCTCTTCATCAGCGCCCTGAAGATCAAAAAGGATTTGAGGAACAGCCAAAAACATATTCTCAAAATAAAGAAGATAGCTTATATTTTCAAAGCGACAAAGAGACTGCATAATATGCATTTATAGAGGCTCAGGCATTTTGACCCTTGAATCAGCTGTATATCCTAGTTTGGATGTGGATTAGTACAAATAGAGATGATGAATTTTGGACTGCATTAATAAATCCATTAATACACATCATTGCTGATATATGGGGAAAACCTGAGGCTCCTATGGATTAGATTTTTTTCCCTGACCTCTGACCAGATTGTAGGTTCCTGGCCATTTGGATGGAATGGGGAACAAATCTGAGTATTCTTCCAGGGAACCTGTGATTCATCTGGTGGTGAATTGTATGGGCTCCAAAAGAGAGTAAGAAGATAAAAAATATTTCTGTGGAAAGACTGTATTCACCTTCAACAGAAACCAAAGGAAAGCAAATTTGGCTCAACTGTATGGAGCCCTCCTGGTGACAAAGTCCTTGGAGCACTTTCAAAACATAGAGCAGATGCACAGGGTAACAAACTGTTTATAATCTCCATCCCAAACCAGAGATAGCAGTCCAGAGAGGCTTTCTTCCCCAGACTCACATTCAGATAAATAGCTTTGAGGCATTACTGTATGTGGATAATATGTGGAAAACATCCAGGAGCAGTGAGATTGAAATGATGTCAGCTTTGAAGAGGACATCCAGGGGAATAACATTGGGGTGTGTGACTAGGGCCCACGGGACCATGATTCTGGGAACAGAGTTTAGATTTAATTTTTGTTCACTCCACATTATCTCAGTCAAACACTGTTGCAGTTCTGGAAGGAGCCTGGTAGTTTCTAAATTACAGAAGATGAGAAGAACCATAGAATACATGTCTCATTATTTAAAGGCATCCTACCTACTCTTTATGCCTAGCATTTAACATTTAAAAATAAACATAATGTTGAGAGTTGGTCCGACTTTGGCCAGCAATTGAAGTGGGAGCAAAATTGGACTGCTATCGAAGTCTCTAGAGATCTTACACTACTTTTTTTCAGTTTAGCTCATCGGTTCACACTCGATGAGGGCAATGTGTTGTGACTTACTATCAGGAAGAACATGGGAGAAATAAGTAAGAAAATTCTCACTTTCATAGCAACAGTTAATTCTCGGTAGTCCCTTTTTTTTTTGGTGCTTTTTATTTATTCGTACATCTGTTTTTAACTTGCTCTTATTTATAGATTTTGTTGTTGTTGTTGTTTTCTTTCTAAATTACAGCAACTAGTCATTATTTAAGGACCTACCATTGTTTCCATTTTCGAGAGAACTCATTTTAAGGACACATTTGTTACCATAGCCATTTACATTCTGCTTTGCTGGAAGTACTTGTACAAACTGATAGCCTAGATATAAATTATTTATTTCAAATTGAATTGGCTGTGCTCTTTATTTAAAAAAAAAAGCATACTAACCACAAAATTACGTTTTTTATTTTCTTTAGATGCCTGCCAAACTAACAAGAGATTTTACTCTAAAAGATTGCTTTTTTGTTACTGATGATTGGCCCACCAGCATTGAAAGTTCAGAGACTTTGCATTTTGAAAAAAGACCAAAATAAGCTGGAGAGTTAAATGTAATGCTGATTGCATGGCAGCATGTGCTGTACATTATATATATATTTATATTTATATATATATATACATGAAGGAGAAGCACTTTAAATCATCTTACTGATATTCTTCATATTCTCTGAATACAATGCTTAAAATAATGTGATCAGTTTTACTCCTTTAGCTGGTGAAGATGCAGTTGTTAATAACATCTGCTACCTGGTGGTTATAAAGGGTGAGCTAATATTTGGACAACTGATGTTTAAATGTAGCTTATGGTATGAATCAATATTTTAGAAACGCTATTACTGAATTTCTTCTCTTACTTTGTTAAAGTTGCAGTGGAGCTGTGTACAGGTCTATCCAAGTTTGGCATTTCTACGGGCATGACTGAGGGCTTAACAGACAGCAATATTTTTATTTCTCTCGTTGATGGCAAACCAATATTGCTCAATCATATTGGCAGTAGACTAAATACCAGCTTGGAAATACAAACGACCAAGGAGGCTGTAGTAAATTATATTGCAACAGAGTTTTGAATGCCAAGATAGCATTCAAGTGTATATATACATATGCGAGTATGTGGGTTTCTTAACACAGATGGGGCAAAACAAAACTTGGATATTTCAGGCTCAGGAAAGGATTGCAACCAGGATTTCAAATATGTTTCAACCATAGCTTTTAGTCAATTGATAAGATACAGTTGTAAGATTTGGAACACTAGGGAAAGGATTTAATAGAGCTTTTGTTAGTGAGGGGGGAAAAAAGGCTGAAGAAAACGTATAGACCTCAGTCTTGCACTTTTTACCAATTACCTGTTCTGCTGGAGACAACAGAAGTTCTTCTTGGCTGAGAAATATTTGAATATCGTAGATGATATTTTGACATATTGCATAGGTTTTACTTTGTATGCGTGTATACTGCAGAAATTATATTTCTGTTCAAGGAATAATCGAGTCAGTCTGACTCAGAGATGAACTCTCGACTCATGCACTGATTTTCTAGAAAGAGCTACCTCTGAGATATAGTCCCTTCTCCAGCAGCTAACTCTCTGTGTATTAACTAGTCTCTACATGTGCAGGAGTTAGGAGCATAATTATTGAGCATAATTAAGCACATATTGCCCCAATCCAGCACAAACTATTCTCATAAGCATACCATGGAAGAAAGAGACACCCGGGCAACTCTGGTCCTGAGGCTATTGTAACGAATGTGATGCAGTGTCAAGGGAGAAGATTTTAATCCTTTACTCAGTTTCTTTGCCAGTATTAACATTCGGTCCTGTGGAGCTGAATGGTCCATGCTGCTTTCTTCTCCTTCATGTTTCGATAACAATTTTCATAAAAAGCATGTCTCCCACTTCATGGCATTACAGAGACTGGTTATTCAGAGTCTGAAAGTGTGCCTGGAAATTTAGACATTTCCAAGCAATTTCTGCAATGCATTTTGACCTGGCTATATTTTTAAAAGTCAAGTTTGAGAGACTGGAGGGTCACAATACATATTTTATTTGAACAGGTGACATCAGAGTCAAAAAACCTAATTTTTCATTGACTTAAAAAGAGGCTTTTGCAAAATATAACATTATTTTATTAATATCAATTCTATCAATATCTAGCAGTATATCAACAAAAAATAGGGGTTTTTTGTCTCAAGCAGTAGCATTCTCACTGGGATATACAACCTAGATATTGCAGTCCTTGGTACAGGAAAACCAGATCAAGAAAGATATTCAACATCTCCCTAAAAATTTAACTTGACAAGCCTTTTATCTTCATTGAAAGTAGTGATAAAGGACTGTAACAAGCAGCATAAAAGATGAATAGCTATTAAGATTGTTTTGAAATGTTCCAAATTTTAGAAACTTGTGAGATACCGATAATTTTGTTGTCCCATTACCAATCATATTTGATACTTTTCTGAAGAAGGATACTTGCAATTATTGAAAATGTATTACCTTTAACTTAAAGTCCAGAAGCTGAGCTGTGTTCAGAGCTTGTAACAAAGGGAAAACCAGCCTAAGCCAAAAGCTCTGAAAGCTTTATGTGCGAACACTCTCTCTTCCATATTTATCTTCATGAAGGAACTGACAAGGGACGAAGCCTCAGCAGCAGCATCAGTAGGCCCTGGGAAAACACTCTTATATGTTCCAGATCTCTGTCTCTTAATGAAAATAATATTCTGGCTTTAGGAGAAGTTGATTCTCTGCACTCCTGACCTCTGGTGCTGTCCTTTGGCTTCAAAGTCATTCTCGTATGGGCCTGAATGAGGAACTCCATTCCTCACACCATAAGTATTCCCATTGAGATGAGTAAGTGTTTGCAAAGTAAAATATTACTCACTGTGAGAGCCATATGATACAAAACAACAGGTCTGGCACTAAAAAATATTTTTATATTTTTAGGGGTGTATATTCTCTTATGTGGGTTTCTTGGTTTTGCCTGAACCTGTTGTGTGTGTAGAATAGTCCTGCAAAATAATTAATTGTACAATTTAGTATTAGATATTTATATGTAAATACATAATAGTCTTTACCATCCCATTACTCATTTTAAATGTGTAAATGCAGGTTAACTGCTTGTGTAACTCTGCCAGTGGCAAATTGAGTATTTCAAAATTTAGCCCTGGATATGTTCTGGGGAATTCTGCTACAAGTCCATGTTATTTCTTTATTCAAGCTCTCCAGCCTGATAGAAACATAGTATAAACACTTGACTCTGATTCACAGCATAACCCTTTAAAATTACAGACCTAATAATTATTAATTCCTTTGATATTTCTTGATTGCATCAACATTAATCATGATAAACACCTTTTGTATTAATGTGGATGTCACTGGTATTGTACTTTAGGCTGTCTACTGTAACTAATAGGAGCATTAGTTAGTTTTAAGGTGTTATATTTTACACAGTCAACTTCATGCCTTTCTAAGGAGGTGAGGAAAGTAAATGTATAGAAACTGTTCACTGAATTTTGAAAACACTTTGCTATTTATAAGACTAGCTTTCTGGCAGGGAGGGTTGTTTGTCTTCTAAAGAAAAAGAAAAGTTTATTGAGAGATACATATACCATATATACATATACCTCTTAAATCCCAGAAGAAGCTTAATTTTTCCTTGGACAAGTTAATGTACATAATGCTATTCAGTTGTCTTCAAAAGCTGACAGGAAGCCAGAGCTGTTATTTCAAGTTTTCCCTATATAATGCAAAGACACTATTATTCATGGAACTGTTGTACTAGACTTTGAAGAGTGCTTATCTCCTGGGGTGGTCATAATAATTCCATAGCCAAAATCAGTTCTTAGTGGTTTTGCGAAGATCCAGTGGTGGGTCTTATTTCTAAGGGAGAATTCATTTCTGGATAGGGCGGACAGGACAGTCTTCCAGGTTTGGGCAAAAGACACTCAAAGTGAATAGACTAGCGTTATGATTTTGATGAATTTTAGGTCTGGATTACTCAATATGAAAAATGTACCCATATTTTCCTTGGTGGGATCTGCTGTGTTTCAGCTCTCAGCGTCTATGTTTCAACAGCAAAATAGGCGCCGTGTACTGAACTGCTCTCACTCCCATATCACTGTATTTTCCTACAGCCTGTGACCTGATGAACCAAGGCATCCTGGCCCTTGTCAGCTCCATCGGCTGCACGTCAGCAGGATCCCTGCAGTCTCTGGCCGATGCCATGCACATCCCTCACCTCTTCATCCAGCGCTCCACGGCAGGAACACCGAGGAGCGGCTGCGGGCTCACCAGGAGCAACCGCAACGATGACTACACGCTCTCCGTGCGGCCCCCCGTCTACTTAAATGATGTCATCTTGAGAGTGGTCACAGAGTATGCTTGGCAGAAATTCATTATTTTTTATGATAATGACTATGGTAAGTATTTATTTATCGGGGTGATTTCTGTCAAATCCATAACCGTGTTGAAATATGTCACATTAGAGCTTTATAGTCTTCCAATAGATTATGTTTTGCTTGTGAACATTTATGGTTCTGGCAGCATTTCACAGCACCTCGGAGAAATCTATTTCTAAAATCCATCAACATTTACAGGTTTATTAGATAATGTCTTTGTTAGAGTTAGCTGATAAATGAAGGACTTATGTGTTTTTCTGTTTTGCCTGTGTTTATGAAACATAAAACTTTTTAGCAAGCTCTTTTGGTTTTTTTGACTGTAGAAACATAAAATGACAATTCAAGAAGGAACACTTAAGATTTGCATTCTGTAGATTTGTTCATTGTTTGGTGAACTGCTTCTGTTTGTTGGCATATATTTTCCGGCCGTAATCTGAAGTGGTGGTGAATGTAGGTCAGAGGTTTGGCAGGAACCAGGTGCTAGTCATAAATATAAAACATGTCGAAAGAAGTTCTGGAGAGTGAAGAACTTGAGGAGGAGGGCTTGGACAAGACAACATTCCCTCTTTTTTGAGTTCATTCAGTGTTCCTGAAAGGTGCTGAATTGGTGGTTTTTGTGTGATAGAGTAAGTGTGACACAGATGGCGGTGTCACAAGACTGCACCATCCAGCTCGGTGAATCAGCCAATTTTGGTCCAGCTATTTTCTACAGCTGACAGGAGAACTGGAAAGATTTTTCCAGTATAGATGCATAATCTAACGAATTTAACGATCTTCATTTCCGTGGAAAATTACTTTGCAACCAGACCTGTTTTTCTTTAGATGCATCCAATATTCATAAGTAATCATGATTGGCTTGGATGAGCATTTTAAAACTTATTTTCAAAGTTAAATCTTTAAGTTATAGAAAAATGCTCACTTCAGCGATTTGCTGTACATAATATCTGGTTCATTCAGGTCAGGTGTTATTGATTTTTGTTCCCTGCCTACATAATAAATTGTTAAATTAGAAGAATAAAAAATGATGAATAGGAGAATTCTTCTCTATAACAAAGCAGCACCTAAAAGCACCAGCCATGGGATGAGGAACACACACACACACACAAAACCCCCTACAAAACAAATAAACAAAAAATCTAAAAATCTTACAGCAAACAGTATTTTTGTTCAGAAATTACGGGTTTCTGTATTTAATTGCCAGGTATCTATGAAGACAACTATAAATTTTTCATGTCAGAGGTATATTTTAGCATGTATTTTTGAGTTTAAAAGCCTCAAAAAAAATTTATAATACTTATCTTTGAAGAATTATATTCAGAAATACTGGGTTTAAATTATTCATGTTTCACTATTTAATTTGTGAATACAATTCAGACACCATCTTATTTTGTCTTTGATATCTGGGTAAGAACTTCATAATGGTGTGACAGATGACTGCCTGCCTGCCTGCAAAGATTCAGTTTCAGAGCAGTAGCTGATTCAGTGACACATCATCCTCATATGGGACCTGTGGCAAATATTAAGTCACCGTACCAGCCTCTCTGGCATTCTGAATTCAGTAGTCTACGAGTAATGTCATACTAACCAAGACAGAATGGTAATCTGGCTCTGATTAGTAATCATCACAAACATCAGGAAAAGGTGCAAAAAATTTTTAAAAAATGATTGTACATTTAGTATATACTGAGCAGTATACTTCTAACCATTTGTGTGGCTTGTGTATTTTGGGGGGGAGGTAGGTTGGGGTTTTTTTGCTGGGGAGGGGTGTATGTGCACAATTTGGAATTAATACCATGAATAAAGTGATTTTAAATGCAACCTGATTTTTTTTAAATTAACCTATGACTGAGTAGAGCTATTAGCTGTGCAATGGTATGTTTCTATAAACTGTATCAAGCTAAATCCTTGATTTCAACAGCCATCCTAGGACAGCAAGCAGTTTCAGTATTCTTCTTTTGCTTCCTACAGTTTCTTTATAACATTTTGTGTTGCTGATTTCATTGCTGGTTTCCTCCTCCATTTTTAATAGCAAACAAGAGAACAGAACTTTCAGATCACCATTTTTAACCTGAGGCCTCTCATTCTTTCCTTTGTTCACTGGCTCTCCATTCCTTCTTCTTCCTTATACCGGAATGCCCTTCTATACCTTTGCTACCCTGTTTCAGGTGAAATCATTAGGTTTGACACTGTGTTTTGCCTGTTCATAATTCTTTTACCCAGTTTTTGATCTGTGACAGCACTTTGTCTCAGACACATGATGACATTATTTTCTTAGTAGCCCCTAGAGAGTAATCTTGTCAGATTGTTATAAATATTAACAAATTGTATCACTTTCTCTCCTTTCCCTGCTATTTTATTGATAAACTGGAAACATTTCTCTTATGTTAGGAGTTAACATTTTCTCTTGGTGGATTCTCTATTGACAGAGAGAGGGACAAAGAAATTAATGGCATGAAAAGAGATGCTGGAATCACTTTTTAATGGATTACAGAGTGGATAAGTCTGAATTCAGTATTCACCATGCTTTGAGCAGCAGGTCGGACAGTGTGATGTCCTTAAATCCCATCCAACTCTAATTATTCCATGATTCTGTGATGTTTGAGAAAGCCATTCTTTAGATGGGTCTCTAGATGTGAAATATTTTTACAAAAGAAAACGATTCCACCATCAGTTTGGATTTTTAAAAAGAGAGTTGGCCCAAGAACTCCAGAAGACCCTGAGGAAAGGAACATTGCCATTAGCTTCTATGCCTGTTTTACAAAGAAGTCAAGACTGGGCATGCAGATATGAGGTGGAAGTCCAGAGATAATCCATCCCTTTCGTCAGTGCAGCTAAGGATGGTTGTAATTTCCTCTGGAAGATCCCGGTCGCATTCCTCAGCTTGCCTGAGAGGTTCAGCTGCAGTGTGAGACTTGTTTATTTTCTCAGCTCATACAGATCTAAAATTCTTGCTAAAAGCTTTGCTCAGAGTAACTGCTTGCAGCAGTTGATATTAGACATTTTAACAGAACATTTAGTATTAAACATTGAAGTAGGTGGAAGTTCAATACCTGCATTAGAATTAATATCATATTAGGAAGAGATTATTGACATGTTGTACACAGGCCTCTGCAGAACTGACACCTGTGCAAGCAGCACTTTCTTGCGCTGGTGGTATTTTTTCATGTGCAGCGATCATTCCTTCTCAAGGTGTGTGTCGTAAGATAGAGTGGTGTCTCCATAGCAGTAAATGGCCCTTGAGAAATAATGGGAATATAGATTCTGGTATGTGTTCATCTTTTTTTTTTCCTCATTGTTGACATCTTTTTGTAAGCTAGAAAATGTGAAAGCACTGATAGACTGACTGATTCCAGCAACCAGAAGAATTCCAGTACTTTCCTTTCCAATAAATTATTTTGTATAGTGATTTAATGATTTTTTAAAAAATACTTTAGTTTTATTGCTGAAATTATTTCCTGTAATAATTTTGCTTTGTGGAAGAAAATGAGCCTTTGATATTTAAAATAAATTTTCCTACAGTAAAATTGGGGTCTTATGGAAAGTACATACTGTGCTGAACCAGTTGCCTTGCACCTTTAATTTAAGCTGCAAACTTTATGTGTCAATTTATCAAAATCATAGTTTTTTAATCCTATCAATAAGAGTGCTTTTGAATTTTATCTTTCAGTCTATCATAGATTCCTTTTCATTATCGGAGAATTTTTTATAATGGAAATATTTTCTGCAGGCCTGAGAATAGTTTCCCTAATGTTATCCTCCTTTAAAATCTCAAATTCATAGTTTGAATATAAGTAGATGAGTCTATTCAGTTTTACTGTTTTAAAACTACTGTACTAATATCTAAATGTTAGAAACTTCAAGTCTACTTAAAGGTTCTTTACTGACAAGGAAAGTTAAGTCTTTGAAGGAAGCAATTCTCCCATTGAGTCATAACCAGCTGGATGTTGAAAAAGTGAGGTAGAAATGCGTTTCTGAAAAAAATTGACATCTATGTTTTCAAATGATGTTCCTTTTCCAACTAAAATTCTGGGTAGGCTGACTATTTTAAAACAAAACAAAGGACACATTGATAATTGTAAAAAAATATTTTCCTACTGTTGACTTAGTTAAGCTAAGTAAGGACTTTAGAAAAGCCATAGTCTTTAGTCAGTGGCAGAGTCTTCCCTGTAACAAATGCAAGACTAACATACAGTAGCAATTAATGAGTGAGGATGTGAGAAAAGAGAACATTTTTAAGTGAGCAGGCTTAGGTGATGTTTGTTGTATTTCATTTACTACAATTGTATCTTTAGTGTATGAATTCAGGTGAACTTTTGAAAATCAGAACAAGTTGTCTTTTCCCCAGTCCTTGCACTCTGTGAGCATCTAGACCAAATTCCCTGTGCAGTCAGTCCCCTTGTATTCAGCGTATTTTTTTCCTTCTGGTAAAACAAGTTAAAGCTTGCCCAGGATGTGAAATCTGATTTTGTTTAGGAAAATTTAATACATGGCTATTAAAAGCATTCAAGAAAATTCTGCACTTCTTCAAAAGCCATTAAAGAGGGTCTCCTTGCAGAGATAAAGCGTAGGCGGCATGAAATGCAGCAAAATTATGTGGTAGACTGATGCCTTTCTCAAACTGCTATTAAAATTACTGTCCACACAGCCTGTACAAGCCAAATTTTTTTCATTTAAGCAGCCAAATCAGCTCCTACTCGCTTCATTCTTGACTGCTCAGCTCAATCTGTAGGATCACTGTGCAGAGGGTGTTTGTGCATCTCCTTCTTACAAGCAGATGTAGAGACTGGGAAGCTCCTTGTCTAAGTCCAAAGTCTTTCTTAGGAGCATCAGCACCCTTTCAGTGATGGCATTTTGAGATTGGACACTATAAATGTATAATTTATACTCTTGGAAATTGCAAAGTTTGGATTTGTGAAAAGAACTGCTGCCATCTCTAAACGTTTTGAGCGAGGTTTGCCAAGTTATTACATTTTTATGGTTTCAAGTTCAAAGCGAGCAAAATGCAATTTGAGACATCAAATCCTACCTCATCCACAGACTGGCAACTGACAATTGCCAGTCCCCAAAAACCAACATGAAAAAGACACATTTCACAGAATGAAATAGTAATTTGAGACCAGAATGTGTGAGCCCAGGCCATATAAGCAGAGTGATCGAGCTGGAATTCCAGCATATTGTTGGGTTTTATCTCTGTGGTGTATCAACAAGGGACAAGCTTTTGCAATTCATGTTTTACTCTCGGGCAGTTTACAGCTCACTGTATTTTCCAGGAAAAAATGTAGATACTTTTCTGTAGCAGTAAATTCTTTATGAAGAAACCAGTCAATCACTGCAAGAACATAGTTGTGAATTTTGTGCAATTTACAGTGTAGGTATCTCTGCATTTCTAAGATGAAAGCCAGAAAGCCAAGCTGTTTGAAAACATTTATTTTTAATGTTTTGTTGCTGCTAACATAGATAGAAAAATTCTGCAATTTTCTTCTTGAAAGGTTGAGGGAATAAGATTTTTTTTCTGGAGAATTAATTTTATCTTAATCCTAATTCTTTTCTATTGATGATAGTAACATTTTTAAACCCTTCTGTATTTTACATTAAAAGAAAAAAATTCTTGATCCCGTTTCTTTTTCCAAATTTCTGGCCTAACCTTGTGTATTTCATCCCAGCATGCTTTTGATATGCAGCCATCACTGGAGATCTATGAAGTATTTATTGATTCTAGAACTAAGATATCTTTCCTTACGGTTCTTTGACCTTCCTACTAATACTGCAGATATTTGGCAATGGATATTTGCCATTCCCTTAGGTGTTAATTTAATTTTAACTTTGGTAAAGGAGAGAAAAAAAACAAGCATTAAAAAGCAAGCATTAAGGCTATGAAAGGGATTTGATCTGTGAGGCTGAAGGAGGCATTCCCATAGGATACAGAGGTTGAAGAAGTAATTGTCCAGACTTGGCTGGAGCAGAAGGCAGGTGGTTAGCAGCCAGAAAGGGTTCAGTGGGCATCTGTCTTGAAAAACTTCCTCACGGATCTCCCTTCCTGCTCCTTTATCATATGCAGAGGTTTCAGATTATTTCTGCACAAGGAAGGGATGAAGGCAGTGATGCGAGGTACCTGGTCAGTAGAAGGTATCTCAAGCTCAATATGAAAAAGGATTTTGGAGAAAGAGACAAAAAGAAATAGAATCTTAAGGAGAGAGCAGTGACATCTGTATTAGTGAGGAGTTCAGCCTAAGTAAACAGGTCTGTGAAACTATGACGATAAAAGAGCATTGTCCCCATCCCTATCCCAGAAGGGCAGTGGTTTTCAAATAACTGCAGTGTAATTCTATAGAATTGGAGTGCTGTTCTTTAAAGATCCCAGCAAAACAGGGATTATACCTGGAACCTGAAAGGCTGAGCTGCTTGCAGAAAGGCTACCTCCTACATTTTAAGAGTGGCGATATTCTGAAATGATGCCCACCTGTATGTATGGACCCCAAATTCCCAGCATTTCCTTTAAAACCCATATAGAGTAAGTGATCCTGTGCGCACTTTCCTGCACACACATTTTCCAGAAATAAATATGATGACCACTGACATAGATGTGCTTGAAACCATAACATTTTCTAGTCGTTTAAAGTTTTAATGCAAGTTTAATAAAGACTCATAAAAGAATCATGCTCTCTTTAATCGATTGCAAATGCTTATAATTACCCTGAGGCTGCTTTCAGCTGCTTGATGACTATAATATTCTCAAGTCTGTCTCCAGACAGTCTTAAAACTGTTTATTACTCATCTGGCTCTTTGCCAGCTTCCCATACTCATTTGCTTCACTGTGCCTCAATAAACATATAATTAATTTAAGCTTATTACTGAACTTTTTTTTTCCGTTAGTATTTATTACGTCATTCGAATAAGGAAAGGAGCATTAATTTTCATCTGTGTAACTTTAGTGTGTCAGGTGAGAACTTCTGTCACAACTTGCATTTGCTGATTGACACTACCACTGCAAATTGAGTATGTAATTTGGGTGACTCTAAAATGATTCAACTTCTGAATTATTCTATAAAATTTCTCTAGTGGAAAAGTAGACATGCTTCATGCTTCTCCTTTTCAGACACATAACCCTTGGAGAAATGCATTGCAGATACTGTAAGCGAATATGTAGCAAGGGTTTGTCACTCCCTCACGTTGCAGTCCTTAGGGAGGGGATGGGTGAAGCATTCAATGGTTTCGCCTGAGGGACCTGTGTTGTGTTAGTAAGCTGGGGTCAAAATAAAGCTGTAGGTGTTCTCCCAATATCTGTCCAGTGGGAAACTTCTGTAAAAGAGGTGTTATTTCGAGGTTTTGCAGAGGTACAAGATTTCATTTTTATAAGCAGCCTGCATCAGAAGAACAGTAGTTTATTTAAAGGATATTTGAATACCTGAAACTTGTACTGATATCTGCCACTGTTTGCTAAATGTTTTTCAACTCTCAACACATTGTTCTATCTTCTCAGAGGTATCAAAATTGGGTTTGTAAATTTATATTTTGGCAGCTAAATAAATGAGCAGTAATCAAATGAGGAAACTATTGAGAAAAGTAATTTTTATGTGTTGAATTGAAGAAATTATATCACCATTGGGGGGAAAAAAGCATGAATTGGGTATAATAACATTGTAAATGTCAAGTAATATCATAAATTGAAAAGAAAAATTGTCTCTGAGAGTTTTAATCAGTCAAGAAAAAGAGGAAGCAGAGAAACAGGAAAGACCTAGAAAATATTTATAACAGTAATCCTAAATCTTAGTTTATCAGCTTCACTTTTGTAGGTTATGTTCTTCACAGCACCAGTTGACTCATAAAATATTCCTTTTTCTATAATGTCAACTTTTAATCAACTGAAAATGTTCTTTAAGAAGAGATCAATGCAGAGTCAGAGATCACTTTGTCTTAAGGAAGGTTATAACACATACAGAATCCTGGAACGACTTGGGTTGGAAGGATCCTTAAGGACCATTTAGTTCCAATGCCCTCCCATGGGCAGGGACACCTCCACTAGACCAGGTTGCTCAGAGCACCATCCAGCCTGACCTTGAACACCTCCAGGGATAGGACATCCACAGCTTCTCTGGGCAACCTCTGGCAGTGCCTCACCACCTTTATAGTCAAGAATTTCTTCCTAATATCTAACCTAAATAACCCCTCTTTCCTTTTGAAATCTCTAATCCTTCTCCTGCCACCAAAGTTCCTGGGGCAGAGTGGCTCTCTGGCTTCCCTGTAGGCCCCCTTCAGGTACTGGAAGGCTGTTAGGAGATCTCCACACAAGCTTCTCTTCTGCAGACTGAACAGCCCCAACTTTCTCAGCCTGTTAATAGTCACAAATTGTTCTCTGCTAGGACACTCTCTTTATTGTTCTCTACCATCCCTCTGGAAAGGGATGCACAGTTCCTCACACTTGGGAGAACCAACAGGGAGTAGCAGTGACTTACAGGGAGAGCTGGTGAATCATACAGACAGACTTATTAAAAATATATATATATAGTTGTTATTCAATAAAGACAATTCAATCTACACAGAGATAGAAAGTTCTGTTGTACAGGCTTTAAGCATAATTTTTTAAGTTTGGCATGATTTAAAGGCACTAGGCAGGGAAAATTCCTTTCTTTGCGAGAGGTTGTTTCACTCCAAGACAACCCATGGAAGCCTTTTGGAAAACTCTAATTCAAGCTGTAGTCAAAAAGGAATTGAATGAAGAGATAGAAAGCAGGTTACACAGCCAAAAGTACATGGATAGAATATATTGCCATGTCAGCCTTCAAGAGTGAGGCTGGTGATCACAATCTGACTTCCTTTCTATTTTTTGAGAAGCTATGGTAACAGCAGATGCTCTGAAGGATTAGTTCTAGCTTCATTCTTATTCATCTTTCTTATCCTTTGCTTTTTTCATCTTTCTTACAAAAAAAAAAAAAAAAAAAAAAAAGAAAAAAGAATCTCAAAGAAAGCACCTTGTGTCAACCATCAGTAAGGTTCAAAACTGAAGTCTTGCAGGATTTGAAAACAGCAAATTTTGATATCTTCCCCCAGCAGTGATTCAGCTGTTCAAGACTATCTGTATTGGTTTTGCTTATTTAAAGAACAATTTCTAATTACTGATGTATAATGTGACACAAAGTAGCTAATGTAAATTCCATTTGAACAAACATTTAAAATAGGGATTACGTAGACATTCCACTAGTGCCAAAATAGTTCATATCAAACAACAAAAATAGAAATCACCTGCTTATATTTCAATTTGAAATGGAGTCATCTTCAAGAAGGAAAAAAGTATACAAGTATATTTTTTTCTTTTTTTATCAGTTCAGTGATATTAAAAAAATTGAGACAACTTACTGTCTTTTTTTATGTGCAAAATTTCAGAAAATTGCAAACAAAGGCGAAAAAGACCCCAGTAATTCATACCGTTTACAAATTTTCAGTTTCTCCCAAGATATATCTGCACTTTTTAGGTTCCAGAAATTTTGATAATAGATGAGAATGAAATTTTGCACGTAATTAAACATTTGGGCTTGAATTTACTTTTATTGAATTTGAACTATTGCTATACTCTTTGAAGTTAGATCATCCAGCTGAAATTGCTTGGTCCTTCTTAGTTCCCAAATGATAATATGAAGGAGCTGTGCTGATTTGTTTTTTAAAGTTCATTTTAATTTGGAGGTTCAACAAATTACATGGGAGATGATTAATGAGAGGGAATCCCACTGCTGTGAAAGTAAAATGAAGGACTGTTACTGAATCATCCTGCTAAATTGTTGTTTTCCTTAGCCTGGATCTTAACCACGTTAATAGATATCAACGTGTGAACAGGGATGCAAACGCTTTGCACAAGCCTTTACACAGAGCAGGGGCACCATCAGAGTCCAGCTGAAGCTGCACAACCTCCCTAGTGTACAGTGCATTACCAGAGTTAATAGTTGCTGTCATGTTAGCCAGAGTTGTGGAAGGAAGGATCACTGTGGTAGACTTGTAAAGCTATCTTGATAAGGATTTGAACAGTGTTATTTGTTATACAATGGCTTTTCTCAATATCTGTACAAATAAAGTGGTCTTTTGTGCAAATCAGCCAGTGAATATTTATGACAGGCACATTCACCTTTACCACCACAGCTGAATCAGTTGGTATTTATCAGCCAGATACTCTGAGGAGAATGTTCTCAGGTCTGAAATGCCATCAGAGGGAGGATGAGCTAATGACTGTAAGCCAGGTTTGAAACAACCAAAGTGCACTGTGAGTGCCTTGTAATTAAGGTGCAACACAGTGATACAGGTGGCTGGATTAATTTATTGCCATTAGTGAATAGTGCCATCTTTCTCTTCTCCTGATTATAGTGTGATCTGAATTTTTTTTATGAACTTTGCATCTACTCATAGATGTTTCCTTTTTAATAAGGGTGTATGAGGTACTTAGCATATGAGTTATTTAGTATTTGCTATTCACTTTATTCAGCTGATAAAATCTTCACTGTATATGCATCCTGGTATTCCTGTATGGGATGCCTGAAAACCAGCATATTTTGTTCTAGGATGCACTGATTATTAGGCTTTTTCCAAGATGGATTAGGAGATTCGCTCCCTCTGTATAGAAATAGAGATGACAAAGGAAAGTTATGGGGGGCTGGAGAGAACAAAAAAGTGAAATGAGATCTGGTGCCATGATTAAAAAAAAACCTTTTGCAAGAGTCACAGAATCATGGAATGTCCTGAGTTAGAAGGGACCCACCAGGCTCATTAAAGTCCCACTCCTGTCCCTGCTCAGGACAGCCCCAAAAGTCACACCATGTGCCTGAGCTTTCCCATTAAATGGTTCTTATTGTTTATGTTAGGTGAGGTCCGTGTGCTCCTGCTGGGCTGGTCGTTTAAGATTTAGACCTGCAGTCTGTGAAAGGCACTTTGCTCTTCTCCGAGCACACTCTGTATTTAAGGTACTTACCTGTTTCTTGTGCTTTCTTTAGTATCAAAACGATTTTTCAGAGAGAAGAAGGTGTGTAAGTTTATGCTTCGTTTCCTAAATTCTTCCTTAGGTCAGAATCCACAGTAGCTGGCACAGTAGTGACAAGTTTGGTGAAGCTGTCACCTGAATTCAGATCTCAGCTGGAGCAGTGTTATACTGAGTCCCTGCATTTGAATATATCAGCCAGGTCTGCAGAGCTTCGGAGGCTGTGGGCTTTGAGCTCTCCTCTGCAGGACGCTCTGGTGTGCCCCTCAGCTGTGGCTCAGCCGGGCTGGTGAGCCCAGCGCTGGACCTGCTGTGCCCCAGCAGTGCAGACCATAAGGCCTCCCTGCAGCCCCCTGCCTTGTGGCACGGTTATGTACGCCAGGGAAGGTCATTTCCAGCAGAGGCCTCGATAAATTTGGCTTGCTTTGTTTATTAGCATTTCCAAGCCATCTTCACAGTCTCTGAAACTGAGCATAGTTTTGGTTATAAGGAGAATGTTTGGTAAAGTTTCTTGTAAATTTCCAGCCTGGCTTAGCCCTACAGGTGATGCTGACTGCAGAGGGGTGCTCTGTTCTTGTGCACACATGTGTAGACTGGAAGGGATGGCTGTCCAGTGAAAAAACAGGAAACGTAATACTAAATAATAGTGGCACTGAGCTGGGAGAGGAGATAGCAACTTTGGCTTTATCATTGATCTGTCTCCATGTGCTAACTTTGGCTTTGATCGCTAAGGAGGATAATTAATACTGGTGATAATGGGGAAACTCTTCTGAATGTCTGGCAATGGCTGTGACTCATCTGATTTAAATAGAAAGTCGAAATGTGACTTCTGGCTGGGCAACAGGTTGGCTAGCAAATTCAGGGCAAGAAACACCTGTGTTCCAGACATGAACAGTCTTGTGTCTCCTCAGCAAAGCCATCTGTGCCACAGGTTGCTTGCCAGATTTTTCTGCAGAAGGAGTTTATCTATTAGAAAGATGATTCCACAGTTCAGCGTGGATATGTGCCACTTTCAGACAATCCACGCAGGAAAGATAATGCTGCCCATTCAGTGGAAGCATCTGTTCTTTGGCATACGCTTTGAATATGATCATTGCTAGTGACTTGCTGCTGAAATATTGGAAGTACCATCGTGATTTAAATAGCATTTAAATTCCAGGGTGTTTTTATGTGCTTTCTGCTGTTTCTCAGCAGCAGGTGAGCAACACCAATACCTCCATTCTGCTGCTGGGTAAGCTGAGGTATGAGCAGAGTCTGCATTTATTTCCTGCCCATATCTTTGTGTTGTACCAATGCCAAAGACAGAAGTAACATAGAAGAAGTAGGAATCTTGGTTTGGTACATTTTCCATTAGAATGGTAGCGTTTTCCTAATAGCACATCAAACAGATGCAATACAATTGGCATGGTCACCTAATAAATGTAGAGAATAATACTGGATCTCTTTTGTCCCATCATTTAGTGAAGATTCAATATAATTGTTGCATTGTTTATATGCAGATCTTCATGGCAAAGAAAACCATTTGATCCTATAATCTGGCTTCTGGGTCAACACAGATTATGCAGAATATCAGTCAATAACTCCATTGTGTTTATAAATTCAGGTCAAGTGAAATTATGTTCTTGTTTTGAAAAAGGACAAACAAAACCATTTGGTCGTTATGGTTTACTCTGTTCTGGTGTCAGAAAATAGAAGGCTTTATAAGATAGAATTTAAGTTTTTAAAAAGGCTTTCATAGCCTAAGTAAATTTTCTTCCTGATATTTTGATAGCGTATTTAGATCCCATCTCCAAGTGTTCCTTGTGCTTCAATGATTTTGACTTCAGCTGGTCAGTTTTACCCATTATATGATTTAATTTCCCTGAATGCTCAGTAATCCTCAGTGTGTGTGAGCCATAGGAACTTTAGAATGAAGGGGTTAAAGCAGAAAGAATTTATTTTATCATTTGCATAAAACTAGGCATATTTGTAGCTCTTCATATAATCTTGTTGGTATTTAAAGTGCCAAAAAAATTCTAACATCTCTGATTAGATTGAATCTAATTTTCCTGATTTAGACATTAAATAGAAGATGTAATTAGTATCTGATTCTCTTATGGAACTTTATTTTTAGGGTATGCATGTATATTATTCGTGGTTAAACTATCCTACAAGTGTTTAGCAATACTGACATTTTGGCAGCATCTGGAGAGTGAGGTTTTGGTGATGAATGTCTAAAATAGCCTAAACGCCTAAAATACCATTTCTTTCCAGTTCATGGTATTTTGGAGCTCTAGACAGGAGACCCAGCTTGCTGATTGTGAACAACATCCAGGACTAACCCTGTTGAATTATTCTTGTGTACTGTTTGGTTTTGCGCTGTTGCATGGTTATTTCTTCATAATTCGAAGCGTCTCAGTAAACTGGTGCTGGAGGAGGATGGCTGTCTGTAATATTCTCTAGTTAGTTGATCTCTTCTGGTGGTGCAGGCAGAGCATTTTTTCTCCTGTGGAGACTGAACTTTGTTTTCCTTATACTACTGTTAGTGGCACCCCCAAAAGAAGAGCAGAGGAGGTCGGTAGGTTAGGATGAAAGATCTGAGTAGCCAAGCTGTTGTGAAAGTCTAATTGGAAGCTCTCTCGACCATAAGATGTCTCATGCAGACACATGAAAAGCCTGGAGCTTCAGGTCTGACCATTCCCCTGGAAAATGAGTGGTTGAGACAAGACAAGCAGGAACTGCAGTCCTTCAGAGACTGGATCTAAGACTATGCATCTAGGACAGACCAGATTTAGTAGTCTAACAGGAGAAATATTTTCTGATGGTTTTAACCACAAAAGCCCTCCTAAACCTGAGGAACTTTTTTTCCAAACAAATGTTTCTTCAGAAATTCCTGGTTTTGTGGGGTTACTTTCTTTTTCTCTTTTTCTTTTTCTTTTTCCCTTTTTCTTTTCCCTTTCCCATAGTGTATGTTTCAGTTAGTGTCTATTGTGTTGACTCTAAGGCTGTTTCTTTTTCCCCTAACTGGGACAGTTGGGTGTGTGGGAGGCTTGCATGCCAGTAAGGAAGGAGGGATGTCCTGCTGAGTGTGCTCTGGGACAGCAGGTCAGAGTGATTGCTGGAGGGAAGAGTCACCTTAGGGAACTGGTGGCTTAGCTCCTGAAAACAGATGGAGAATCTGCAGTGGTGAGTAGGGGTCAGACAGTGAGGACTCAGTGAGGCTGAAGGAATTTTCCTGAGGTCCAGAAGGCCCTGATCTGACTTGTGAAGGCATTGAATGATTTTAAATTTTAAGCATAAGGTTTGGGGGTTTAGTTAAAACCATTCAAAGGAGCAAAGGGAAAGAAGAAGTCAAGCATGCTTGTGGAATTGGGTCCTGGAAAAAACCCTTCCAAAGGCTTGAGCCAGCTAGAGGCAGTATAACAATGTGAAGAGTACTCAGTCATTTCAGTTTGGTAGACTATAAAGATATTACAAGCCAGTTAGTGAACTCGGTCAACATTTGGCTGATCAATTCTTTCTTTCTAAGTCATTCTTAAAGAAGGGTTTACCCAGAGTGAGTCAGAAAGCTCTACAGGAGCAGTTTGCTGTGGAAAATTCACTCAACTCAGCCTGTAGTATCGGAGGAGAACAGGCAGTATCATTGCAACAAATGGCTTTTGTTGTTTTTTTTTTTTTTTTTTAGGAAATGAATAGTCGTGAAGTGTAGAACAATGTTAAGACTTTTTGATGAGTGAATAGCCCAAGCTTCACTTATATACATCAAGCTACATAGCATGCATAATATAGTTTTGAGTTTTACAAAAGAAAACCATCTGCTGCCTGCCTTTCTCATCCTCAGGTGTCCTCTTATATTAATATTAATGCGCCGCCGGCACGCTGGCTGGGCTGGGATGGCAGCAGCTTGGTCCAGGCGTGTCCCACACAAAGGAAGGACGCCCCGGGGCACCTCGGTGCCTCGCTTGCCAGCCTCCCAGCCCGTGCGGTGGAGGGCACGGAGCCTAGCGTGCCTGGGGCTTTTGAATAGCCCCGGCGCACCCAGAAATAAGTGAGCAGAGGTGGCTCTCGGCCGGTGATCCAAGGGTTTATTGTAGAAGCACCCTCAAATGGTCCGAAAGCCGAAGAGGGCAAGGCAAGACAATCAGGGCTTTATATGGATGCAGGGAAGGGGGCGAGGTGACACCACAGGGACCCATAGGAAGAGGAGAAGGGTGGGACAGGCCAGGACACCTTCCCTTAGGGGACACAAGAGGTGTCTGTCAACTGTAGACAGAACCACCCCTCAGGAGTCCTAGGAATTCAAAGGCAGAAGCCATCTTCACAGAATGGGGGTTTCACTCCTTGGTACCAGCCCACCAAACCTCTGTGTCTGGGCTCTGTGGCCCCCCGGTTGGTTCCTTCACCACAACATCCTCTGACAACTCTTGCTTGAAGAATTGTGTGTGATGGTCACCATGGCCTAACTGCTCTATATGGATTTTAAGAAAGACTAGGAAGAAGTGTGATGATTGTATGGCCAAAATAGGAAAATTGCTAGAAGTATTTGTAGGTTTGTTTTCTAATGGCTGTTTTGGACGGCAGCCATTGTGTGGCCATTTTTTCTCCTGCTTTAGTACTTTAAGAAATGCAATAAGCATAGCTCAGGAAGAGGTCTAATGAATATTAAGGAAAGCCTGTAGGGATCTACCTGTCAAAATGTTTCTGTGAGATAAATTGAACAGTTACTTGTGTCTTTTTTTCCACTTACCAATTAACATCTTGTTTGCCTTCTTATTTTTCTAGATATCCGTGGAATACAAGAATTTTTAGACAAAGTATCTCAACAGGGAATGGATGTAGCATTACAGAAAGTAGAAAACAACATCAATAAAATGATCACAGGGCTCTTTGCCACTATGAGAATAGAAGAACTGAACCGCTACAGGGATACCCTGAGACGGGCTATTCTCATAATGAACCCTTCCACAGCCAAATCATTCCTGACGGAGGTATGTATTTTAATGTGAAGTTATCTTCTTGTTTTGCTGACCAAGACCACAGCGGTCTGTCAAAGTCTTCCGTTTATTTGACTTCGTAATAGTAATCAAAAAAACCCAGGTAAGTACCCCCAAGGTTTAAATATTCTCTATTCAAAGCTCAGGATGTTTATTCATGTTCCTAAATGTGCATGTACATTTAAAGAAAGAACAAGAAAAACCACACCCTGAATGAGCAAAAGCATTTAGGAAATATGCATAAGAATTACCCCTCAGGCTTCTGTTTGAAGCTGAAAGATACTGTATTGCCATTGTGACCCCCACTACTGAAATATTTACAACTGAAAATTTTATTATTATTATCATTTAGAGAGATATATATTATATGCATTTGTGGATAAAATGTGTTTACCTAATTGAAATTTTATTTTATTTTTTTTGTATAAAATGATGTTGATAATGTTCTTTTATGTGCCACTGAGTAGAAGTAAGGTACTGGAATATATGAAAGATTTGATTTGCATGAAGAATTTGAGATGATAGACTAAAGTCTGTCATGTTTTCAAGCAATATGGACCAGATTTTCAAAAGGTTTTTTGGGATTTAAAGAAGACCTGTATATTGCATTTGACTATGGATTGCACAATCTTTTTAAATTAGTAGCATGGTTCTTTTTACATGGCACTGTGCTGTTTCAAATGTGATTTTACATGTGTGTATATTCTTAGTCATCAACCAAGGCTTAAAAATCTATGTTATGTTTTCATAGACATACACTTTCTCTCTTCAATAATTTCTCTTTGGATCTGTTTCTAACATGCATTACTTTTCTTCTACACTTTGCTCTTACCTTGGTCTTGAGAAATTCAAGCTTAAAACATACTTCTGCACAAAAACTACTTCTGTGTATCTAGTCTCAAGTGAATGCCTTTTAGAAACATTAGCTAGAAGTGGGCTTTCTTGGTTTCTTTTTCAGAATTTTATTTTGGTTTTTTTTGACTGGACGTTTCACTGTCCTCGTTACACACTTGAAGCTTGCTAATTCTGAGTAATGAGCGTCTGCTGCTCTATCCAAAGGTCTGTAGTGCTTCATAAGGTTTAAACAATTTGTGGGCACATTTAGATTGTTCTGCAGTGTTTTCACCACCCAAGTCACAAGTATTTTACTTTTTGGTAAGAAGCCTTACAAGATATTTCACACTGCAACTTGAAAGCAGCATGGCTGGGGGCTCTAACTACAATAACTCAGCAAACCAAAACTCCTGCATTGTTCTTACAGAGAAAACACTCTTTTTAAAAAAACTGTTACACTTTGTCATTTATTTTTAAACACTTGGGCATAGTAACAAGTCATTGTTGTCTTTTGAAGTTATCAGGTATGTGTTGTCAAGAAAGTAAACAATTTACTTTAGAGTTCTTACCTTGGCATTGGCCAGTCAAGACCCCAAAAAACAAAAGACAGTTAAAACAATTAAACCAAATCCTCAATCTGCCTCCTTCCAAAGAAATTCCAATACTAAACACAAAAAAATTCCTGAAAAACAAGAGACTCCCAATGTTTCTCTTTTTCTGCAGTCTGTAAGTCTACCAGGGAAGGTCATTATCTTCTTCTGCAAGTGTGGTTCAAGGAGAGACTTTCACATCAGCTCCATATTGCAGGTTTTTCCAAGATAGCAGCATTTATTTGGAGTATATGTGACTGGTAAACTGACAGCAGGACCATCTTAATAGGAAGAGTTACTCAAAAAGAAGTGTGATTATTGCCATAGTTTATTTCTCTTGGTGACAGAGAATGAACTAAACAAGTGAGCTCCAACACGAAGTCTTTGCCCAAGGAGAAGTTTGCTGGGGTTGCTTTTCCAATGGATATTAAAAACTCTTATTTTGAGTCAAACCAGAAGCTGTACTACAGGGGCAAAGAAATTATAAAGCCTATGGACTGCCAATGGGCTAAGATATTCCTAAACAATTTAATGGACATGCTGATTCCAAAGGCTGTGCCCTGTGCATGATCAGTTTAGCTGGGAAATTCAGTGTAACCTAGTGGATTTAGCATGTAAATCTTATGAAATAATAAGAAAAAACTGCATGTATAGAAAAGCCCTTCGGTTTTTTCTGCCCAGTAGAAGCTTTTGGCTGCCACTCTGGATTCAGCTGTCTGCTCCTCTGCCCAGACCTCACATAATCTCTGCTGCTCGGTCCCTTCTTAGATGGCTGCTCTGGCTGAACCCCGTCATTGTTTAGCTGAGAAGAGGGCTCATTCACTCTGCAACAGCTGTAGTAAGCGTGGTCTTGATTACTATGCAAGTAACAGCTATTGCAGGGTAAATAGTCAGACACTGGCCTGTGTAAATAAGCAGTCTCTAAACTAGAGTTTGCTTGTGTAGAATTTATCTTTGTTCAGACTCTTTGAAATCCTGTGTTTGAAATATTTTTCCTCTTTTTTTTTTTTTAAAGCAGTATTGAATTTTATGTTAGATGCTTCTTTCTCTTCACCTCTTCTATCTCTAGAGCTTGCAGAGATGAGATCTGTACTTAGACACTTCATAAAATGGAGATTAAGAAGTAAATACACCTCTCTGGCTGTGGAAATAAAAGCCTACCTTCTCTTTAAACAATATATATTAATTTGCCCTCCATACAGCATGGAAAGGCAGGAAGATTTGGGAGCAGGTATGACAGCGTTTCTCCTTACTGGCTAAAGGATTAATGTAAAGTGAGAGGGAGGGGCCAGCCAGATTCCTAAATGTCCTTTGTTCATTTGAGCTGAGGATAGAGGAGGAGAAGGAAAATATTCTGCTGAAAGAGTGAAATTCACTGGGACTAAGGAGTGCAGAGGTATGGAAGTAGTAGAGACTGGCACCTCTCCACAATAAGTCTGTGGCAGCATCTGGGAAAATACTTTGCCAGTAATATACTGGTGACTTGTTCAGGTTTTTTTTCTGGTGTAATTTTTCTCTACCCTCAAATAATCGCCCAGGTCCCATAGGTGAAGCAAAATATTCTCACCAAAACTCTTGTGATTACTAAATATCCAACCACCTTGCACAAAATTTGCTATGCTATCTGATAGCACTGGTGATGGATGTGAACTGTGTATCACTCTTTTGCTTTATATTTTGGGGCGGGGATTTTTTTTGCATGTGTTCTGATTTGTGATGAATGTGATGGATAGGAAAAGCCATATAAGGGAAAAATGAGACCTCCTTAAATGAGATGTCCTTGCCAGCTCATCACAACAACAACAATCAAGGGCTTCAGAAGTCGAGTGTGAAAAGGCAGGGGAGGAGCTGGATCAGGCCAGGAAAGTCAGGTGGCAACAGAGGTTTTGGGGATAACAAAGCAAGTTTGAAAAGCAAGACTCTGGGAAGCAATATTTTAGGACACAAGCCAGATGTCCTCCAGTGGGCCAAAATGCTGTCAGTACATCTCTGCTTCGACATTTTTTTCTGTTTAGCTAAGGAAGCTGCCTTATCACTTGAGTACAGAAATGTGAATGTGTTCTTCTGTGTCATGACTCCAGGAGATGATAATGGGACTACAAAGGAGGGACAATGCAGCTAATTCATTCATTTAGTTCTAGAGAAAAACTTCACATATTGAAAATCCAGTCAGCCATGTGTGAAAGAGCCCTAGCATTAGCCAGGGATTTTTTTAATTTTGACAGACAAGGCCTGGAAGGCCTTGGTGTAGGTGCTGAAGACACTGCTGCCTCCAGCCTCCCCTCAAAGGAGGGATTGCCAGCCCAGCAACCTCAGCAGATGTGACTGTATGTCTTCCTGCCCCGTGCAAGGTTCCTTCTCCAGGTTCTGTTGCAGGGGTTAGTGGGCTCTTACAGAGAGAGGTGACAACATTTTTGGCTGTGCCAGCAAGAATCAGCAGGTTATCCACCAAAATTTTCAGAGCATTGGCAACAGTGTATAAGCCAACAAAGCTGTTTGAGGCTTGGCACCTCAAGCCATCAATGCAGCGAGCATTGACGCTTCCCAGATTGGAGAGTACTACTCTTCAACTCACCGTACACCGCATGGTTTGTGTAAATGAAAATATCAGCTAGTTATTATTGCAAAGGTACCACTCTGCAACGAACTCGAACTCACTGAAACCCACCATGTCCCGACTTCAGGCATGCTGGAGATATTGGAAATGTTTACTGTTAAACATCTATTAAAAGTTTAGCTCATCTGCATGACAGAACTTGGTTATAATTATTGAAAAGGTGTATTCAACAAAACTAGCTGCTGCCACATCTGAGAGTTGTAGCAAATAAGTCCTGTATGTTGGCCTGTGTGTATGTAGAAACATTTATTGCACTAACTTCTATAGGTACTGTTTTATTTTTCTATATTTATTTTCAAAGAAAATTAAAACCACGTCGCTTTCAGCATTACTATAATCTACTACTCATGATTTTGAAAATAAGGTTACTTTTTTTCTATCCCAGGCTAATGTGGCACACTACTAAAATAAGGTTACCTTGGATGAAAAGAAGCTACACTGTTACTTTCATGAATAAAAGAACTCTTTATAAATGAAACGTTAAAATATACAGGGAAAATAGAATGAAGCCTATAAATTAAGTACTGAAGAGTTCTTGCCATGTAGTCGGCAAGTGAAAAAAAAAAGGAAAGAGAGTGTTTAAGGACCAAATGTAATTTAAATTGCCTCATGTAATTGAACTTTCAACATGCTTTTACTAATCGTTACTGTGAATAGAATGAGAAATAACATTTATTCTGTGAAACAAGATTATTCCTGATAGTAAATGCCCCGATTTTTGTTACATTTGATTGTTGTCTCTCTGTTGAAAATAACAGTTAATTTTAAATGTAATTATTTGAAAAAATACAGCGTTTTTTCATGTAATGACATAGTTATTGTTTACCAGATATTAGATCTGATCATGAAGCAAGTCATAAATCATTTAGATCTAAAGACAGGGATTTGCTTTTGTGCTACACAGTGCTCTAACCAGGCTTATTTCTTTAAGCAACTTATTTACTGAGAATTGGGAAAATTTATTCAATTTTTCCAAAAAGTTGATTCAGCCTTTGTGTGTCCAAAGTTCATGGGAACTTAGTCTTTTCTTTTTTGCCTTCTTTTTTTCTCCTTTTTAAAAAAATCTTATTTTGTGATAATTTCCTCTTTTTATTTTACATATATCCTAAGGAAGGCTAGGACAAAAATTAGCTGGTTTGTTTTTCTATTCCTTTTTATTAATAAGGAAAGTGATATTGTCTTTAGTCAAGAGCATGATATATATACATGAGGTGAAGTGAATGAAGTTGAAAACAGGAGTTAAGAATCTGATGCACCTACCTGCTACTTCCACTGAAACCTGCAGTAAAAATTCAGACGTTTCCAGTGCGAGCAGATGACAATGATTTTTGTTCAGGTGTGGACAGAAAACACACATAGCAGGGAGAGGTAGAAGACTCCAGACAACTGTCAAATCCACATAATTCACAGAATCTGCTGAATTTGAAGGGACGCACAAGGATCATCGAGTCCGACTTCTGGTCCTGCATGGGACACACCATCTTTCCAAGCACATTGTCTAAATGCTTCTTGAACTCTGTCAGGCTTGGTGCTGTGACCACTTCCCTGGGGATCCTGTTCCAGTGCGCAACCACCTTCTGGGTGAAGAACCCTTTCCTGATATCCAGCCTAAGCCTCCCCGAACACAGGTTCAGACCATTCCCTCGTATCCTGTCACTGGTGACCACAGAGAAGAGATCAGGGTCTGCCCCTCCTCTTCCCCTCATGAGGAAGCTGTAACTGCAATGAAGTGCCCCCTCAGTCTTCTCTTCTCCAGGCTGAACAGACCAAGTGACCTCAGCCTCTTATGATTCCCCTTGAGGCCCTTAATGATCTTCGTAGCCCTCCTTTGGATGCTCTCTAACAGCTTAACACATTCTTCTATTTCCCCCTTGCCTGGCTGGCAATGCTGTGCCTGATGCACCCCGGGACAGGGTTGGCCCTCCTGGCTGCCAGGGCACTGCTGACTCATGTTCAAGTTTCCATTGACCAGGACCCCCAGGCCCCTTTCTGCAGTGCTGCCTTCCAGCACCTTATTTCCCAGTCTGTCCATACATCCAAGTGCAGAATACAGCACTTTCCCTTATTGAACTTCACATGGTTGGTGACCGCCCAGTCTTCTAATTCATTAAGGTCTCTCTACAGGGCTTCCCTGCCTTTGAGGGAGCCAACAGCTCCTTCCAGGTTTCTATTGTCTGCTAACTTACTTAGTATTCCTTCCAGTGCTGAATTCAAGTCATTCATGGAAATGTTGAAGAGCAGAGAGCCTAAGATTGGGCCCTGTGGAACCCAACTGGTGATAAGTCACCAGTCTGATGTCACCCCGTTCACTATAACCCTTTGTGCCCAACCCAGGAGCCAGTTGCTCACCCATCCCATGATGTGTTTATCCAGCTGAGTGCTGCATATTTTGTCCAGGATCCTGTGGCAGTATTGAAAGCTTTACTGAAATCCAAAAAGGCTGATTTGTCTTTGTGTGTGTGCCACAGGCTGCTAGTCTCTAGTATGTTCAGGAACAGGCATCAGATCTGGATTTAAGAAGGCTAGATTTTCTTCTCCTGCTATGTGTGTGTCTGCATAGCTGCGTACAGTGTATATGAGCTAAAAAGTAACATTCCTTTCTGTACATACAAACATTTTCTGCAATGATAAAAGCATATTCATCTGCCATCTAAAACCCACGTTGAGTTTTATGTTTTCAAATGAGCTCTACTACGCGAACAGTTTCTTCTTGTCAAAGTAAAATGGAGATTGGATGAGCAAGGATTTGCTCAGTTGAATTCAGCAATTGAACAGATCTGGTGATGGACTGGAAAAATACCCAGTTTTCATGGGAAACGTGTGGGATTTCCCGTTAGGCTGAGGAGTGACTTGACGATTTGTCACATGTATAAGTACATTACAGTTTTCTATGCCCTGCTGGATGTGGTAGCTCGGTGGGTAATTTCCCTAAAAGTAATGAAAAGAGTAAGTCTTTATCACATTTATTGATGCACGATACTTATGATGCATCAGATATGCAGCATAATTTGCTTCAGAGATTTTCAGTATTGTCTTTGTGAAAGTTTATGCATGATTGCTGGGAATTTTTAAACAATCCCATTTACATAAAACACCAGTCTGAAGTCTCTAAAGGCAAGAGTTGTTCAGGCAGTTCTCTTTTAGAGGGCAGTGATGAAAGTGAAGAATCGGCAACAAACACATGAAGCTACTGCTATTTTTATCTCCTTTTCCTATAATTTTATCACAAGTGTGTATGTTAATTGGATTTTTTCTAGGAGTGATGGTCTTCAGAGGCCAAAATCAGATTTTTCAGTCAGTGACTGTTTGCTCCTTTATTTTTCTTATAAGTAAGCTCAAGGCTCTCATCTTTGAAGTCATCTTTCTCACCTTAGTGTTTGAGCTTTTAGACCTGCACTCTCCTGGAGAGCATTTTTGCCTTTTTTGAGTCCATTCTCTACACTATTGTTTGCAGTACAATAAATCCTATTCATACTCCACTGTAATTTGTTGTTGTTAATTACAATGTTAAGAAATTTACGTTTTTTTTTCTTTCCTTCTCCGGCATTAAGCACAGAATCTATAGCTGTAAATTGAAATACAGAAATACAGGCTTAAAGGATTTTTTTTATTTCATAGGATCTTGTGAATCTCTAGTTAAAGGGATGTTCAGAAAATACGTTCAGAATGTTGAACCTCTTAAACCATCCTATCAGTGGTCTCCCTGACTTTTTTAACCTGCAAGAAGGGGTCTTGGAGGATTCTAGATTTTACTTTTCAGTGAAAATCTAAGAAAATTCTTGGTTTACTGTGTAGTCCAATTCCTTGGCTTTTTATGCTCTTACATCCTTGAATACAGACCATCCAGCTGATGGCTGAATGACTGGATGAGAAAATGACTGGGATTTTCCTGTGAATAGAGGTTTAGATTTTATATGCACGCACTTACCATAAGGTGAAAGTTCAAATATAAAACATTCTACTAACAAAACGATGAAAGAGAAAAGTCTCACTGGTAAAATAAGTCAGCTTCAAAGGGATTTGTATCGTTTGCATCATTACTGAAACTGCAACCTGAAGCAATCCTTTCTGTTCCTGTATTTTCAGGCACACTGTAATTCAGTTTTGCAGTGTACTGTTGAGGTTCTGGGGACAGAATGCAGTGCTCACTGTAGCCAAGGTCAGTTATTTCGGTATCTAAAAGGAAGCAAAAATATTTTGGGAAATCTAGCCCCACACAGAGGGTCTACACTTAGAAGAACAGGAGCTGGGGACTGTCTGCAGGTCCTTTGCACTGATATGAAGTGTAGAACTAAGGCTATGTCTTTCTGGTACTGAAAGGTAAGGCTCAGTATCAGTAGCCCGGAGCTCAGCTGGCACATTTGTGTTGGCCATGAAGGTTTGGTTTTTTGTTTTTTTTTTTAATTAAGGTTGCTGATAACAGCAGCTGGGGAGAAGCAGCATACGGACATGCTCATCTTTCAATCAGCCATGCCTCACATGTGAAAAGTCAGGCAAAGGCCTGACTAATGTTACAAGTCTGGTGATGCCAACGTACCTTATGAATTGTACCATGCTTCTCTAGGCTTTTACACCCTTAACAGGGTGTTGATGACATAAGGAGATATTCACTGAAGTGTGTGTGTGCAAAGCCGATATGCACCAGAGCACTCGTGTGGCTCACAGCATAAGAAAGTCACGGCTTGTTTCTGCATTTTAATTCTTTGGGTATTTTCTTCATCCTGGCTGTATGGTGTTTAGTGATGTGAGCTGTATTACAGATAGATATTCACATGATGCTTGTTTCTATCCCGTGTCAGAGTGTAGCACAATTGCGAGATATGTACCAGGTCTACCTCTCTAGTGACAATGACAAAAATATTATTTTTTTTATAAAAACAAAACTTTGTTGATAAAAAATGCTTGTACGTTCATTACGGAGATGTGTGCAGGACAATATGAATATAATTGAGCTGTGTCTTGTAAGTGCAAATATTTACACTATCAGAATTTGGGTAGTTATACAATAAAATTCTCCATCTTGGAATATAATAAAATAAGAAAGAACCCCCACACTGTCTGTAAGCTCTGACCAGTATTTTTTTATTGAAAGTAATAGTTAAACTGCTAGTGTGAGAAAAAAGGAGAGCTTTAGTGATTAAGTACTGAGTAGAAGATGTATTATGTACTTTATGAGAATCTCATAATATTTGCTGTTGTGCAAACAACAGTTTGGTTATGCTTTCCTATAATTGCTTTCTGTTTCTCTACATGGCTTTCAAAGACTTGACATGCTCTTCTTTGGGATCTTGCTGGGTATGCTGTTTTCTAGACTAAAACAAATAACTGAGGGGCTGACCTCCCACGATCTTCAAAGATGTAATAATTATTTTCTTCTTCAATTTGTGTTGGCTATTCTTTGCTCTGCTTTCTTAAATTGCTATCATACTTAATTATATTCTCCTGTTGTCATACCAGCGATTTTAATTGGATGTGATAGTCTTGGTTACTGTTTATCCTTCCTCCCTGCTTTTATAGCCTCACTATAAACATCTCTCTTGTGTTCCTCTTGAGAGACAAATATCTTCCCAAGGAGAGTAAATTGCTTCAACCAGTCAAACAGAGTAAATAAATTTTAAAAAAAAGAAAGGCAGAAAGCACATTAATGCAACAAAGCTGTTGCATACACATTGGTAGAGACAGTCAGTGTATTAAAGTGTGTGTTTTCTACATAACTGAGGGTGGCTGATTTTTGTAAGTGTTATGAAAAGCCCACTCTGAACATCTGCAAAACTAATACGAAATTGACTGCCATGAGATGAGTGTCTCTTTGAAATAAAATGACAGCTAGAGAGGATTAGCTTATAGTGGAGATAAGATCTGACAGAACTATTTCTAATCCAATTCTTTCTCCAAAGGGGTGTTGCCTGATTGGCAGAACTGTTCTGCTTCCTTCCTTCTCACCAGAAAATAGAGGTATAGTCAGTGCATTAGCTTACCTTAGTTTCCAGAAAATATAACTGATTTCCTAGCTACTGTGAAAATTCGGTGTTGAATGTTTCTAACCCCAAAACACAATCAATTTACTCATAATCAATTATTATGTAATTCGTTTTGTCCATCAGTTAAACTGAAATGCAAACTAATAGCAATTATTTCTTCTATTCTAGTAATGTTCCCTAGGACACTGAAGAAGCTCTCATTAGTTTGTCTGAAGTACAGGTAGAAGTTTATACCCTATCACTCCTTCCACAGCATTGGCTGGGAATTTGCTTATGAAATTTTGTTGAGCAGGGTCTCCCATGATTTTCTCATTTTTTCAGTTTGTGTGTGGTAGTTTTATTATGGCTGTAATGCTTTTGCCGCATATACTTGTAATCCTTGTGCCAAAATGAATTCTTTCCTTTAACGTTAGGTCAACCAGACTGGGTAATTATCTGTAAATAGATTAACAGCACATTAATAAAAATGCTTAGTCTGCCATTAGGAACAATGGCTACAATGATGGGTACCTCATTCAGGTTGCTTTTGTAGACACTTCATAATCAGCAGTAATATTTTGAAGACTGTTTTAAGATAATTTATTCTATTTTGGAAGCACTTAGCCAACTGTAGCTGATTTTATGGTTTCTACAGAATCTCAACAGGAGTTGGGGACTGCTGATGTCAAGAGCTAATTTTAGATTTACACATTGTAAGTTTCTCACCTCTCCACATAATTTTCCCTAGTTAGGATTTGTGCTATTTAGCTTATTTATTTATAAATAATTTTTAAACATTTAGGATTTTTTTTTGTCCCGGATGTTCTTATTTCAAATGGACTATTAAACAGTGCTGTGATTCATCTCAGAATTTCCATAAATGAAAGTAACAGCTGCTTCTGCTGATTGTGAGAATAGGTGGAAAAAACATTACTTTGAGTTTGTAAGAATATGTTTTCTATTAGTTTCCTGTGTCATCCACAGTAAAGGCCCTGTCTTTTAATAAGAGCCCTACGCTTCCCTGGGGGCTTTGCTTATTTTGTCTCTTCTTACAAGTGACTAGGCAGCCGTGCTGAGAAGGACTTGGGGTGCTGAAGGATGAGAGGTTGGACATGGCGCACAGCCACGTGCGTTCAGCTGGGAATGCCCCATCCTTGGAAGTGTTCAAAGCCAGGCTGGATGGGGCTCTGAGCAGCTTGGTGTAGTGAAAGGTGTCCCTGCCCGTGGTAGGGGGCTGGAACTAGATGATCTTTAAGGTCCCTTCCAACCCAAACCGTTCTGTGAACTGCTGAGAAAGGGAATCAGCATTTGTTTTTAGATAGAGAAATATTTTGATCTTACAGAAATTCCTGTATTTCAGTGCAAATAAAGAATCACAGAACGGGTCAGATTGGAAGGCACCACTAGAGGCTATCTAGCCCAGCCTCCCTGGTCAAGCCGCATCCCTTAGACATACGATTCAGGATTGTGTCCAGATGGCTTTTGACTACCTGCAGAGAGGGAGACTCTACAACCTCCCCAGGCAACCTATTCCAGGGTTCAGTCACCCTCACAGTAAAAAAATTCTTCATCATGTTCAACAAGAACCAGTAGGAGTTTATGCGGTCAACACAAATTAATTTAAGAAATAGTTGCTGCACATGAAAACTAGAGGAAAAGGAAATTAGCAAGATCATAGTATTGACCTGCTGTGTTAAAAGATGAAAGTAATCTGTTTTGTTTGGTCTCTTGTTCTTTATCTGGCTTCTGAACCAGTATTACTTAATAGTTAGATGGACACAAATTCAAAGGAGATTAAATGAAGAGATAGATTTTTGTCAACCTGCTTTAGGAATTCAGTAAACGAAGTTGCCTTAAAGAGTGCTTTGCAGAAGATATTAATCTAGTTATAAAGGCACGAAGAGCAGGGGCTCCTTTTAACCCATCCTCAGGTAGGTGGAGACAGGCCAAAAGAAGGCATTCAGGCAGGGCCTTAACTTAGGGAAGTAGACTGATTCTCATCATGTGACTGGACATTTCTTAGTGGGCCTTACAGTGGAAAAATTCCCTTAAGTTATTGCCTATGTTATTCACCATTTTTGCATTGAACAAGAGGTGTGCCTGGGGGTAAAGCAGGGAAGTGGATGAATCAAGTTTTCTCCAGATTCAATTAAGCAATGATGAAAGCACCTTCCCACAAACTCTAATTTAAACAGAGACCAGCAAAAATAACATGCTTGGCATTTTTAGATGCTCTGAGAAGTGTAAGCTTTTCATGTGCAATATCCTTAAAACATTTTAATTTCCTGGAGATGTATGTTGTATTGAAATTTTCCTCTCTCAGGAGAGAGTGGGTGTTGGGTCTATGAAATACCTGCTTCATATCCCCTGTTAATTCTTCAGTTCACCCTCACAGTAATGATATAAATGTGGATCTGATTTGTGCTTCTTTAATTTTTTTTTTTTTAAACATTTTGCCTTAACTTTAGGGGGGGGAATTAATAATTATAAAATAAACCCCTGTTTTATTTATATACTATTTCACATATATTTATCTAACACGTCTAAGCCAAAAATCATGTTTGTAGTGCAGAAATCAGTAGTATGCTGCTGATGGAATCTGTACTTAAAGAATAAAGCCTGTGGTTTCTATTCTGTAAATTACTTACATGTTGGTAAAACTTCATTGACTTTAAGATATCAGATCCTGACTGAAGCCAACTAAGAGGTTCTTTTCCATCAAAAATTTTCAATTTTCTTATGGTCTGTGCTTCTGAGATAGGCAGGCAGATTACCTGAGGGCCTGGACTCTGAAACATATTTCATAGAATTTCAAAGCTCTTGCACTTCATTCCAAGTTGGAATAAAACTAGATTTTCAAACATCTACATTCTCTGCAGAGTTATGTGACCTTTCTTTTCATTCTGCTTTTCTCCTGACTGGCTTTCAAATTTCCTTCCAAGCCAAGCTCTTTACATTCCAGCCTGTTGTACTGCGGTCATGGGTCTTCCAGCACAGAGAGAGCACCACTGTCTTTGCTGTGAAGGCATTTAGGTGCCCGTACTGCCAACTGCTAAGTTTGAACTGAAAGCACTTTTTCATTGTCCATTTAATCAATCCTCATTTTAATCTTGTTTAGGAAGTGGCTTCCAGCCTGCCATTACTGAGGATCCTAACGAGGCTTGCAGCAGTGAATCCAAGCAGACTGTCAGTGCTCAAAGAGGACACAGAAAGCTAAGTGCTGTCCTCAAACTGGTTGACAGACTCATGCAGGCTGAAGTGCACACTGAACAAGGGAGGAGGCAGAAAAGGGTGAGAGAACTCGTATTGTACTGCCACTTCCCCATCACAGCTGTCTGATCACACCTGAAGTGTGTGAAAAGACAAACCCCCTCAGACTATATTCCCTAGCTTTGCCATTGCCTGTGGAGATGAAGATTTGAGGCAGACTTGGTATTTATTTTCAGAAAACAGTATTGAGAAAATAGGAAATTAAGTGATTTGTTTTAAAATTAAAAATTAATCTCATATTGCCATTTCTGTTCACTATCCTGGTTATACCAAGAAGCTAAATCAGAGGCTTTACAGTGTATTGTCTGTCAGTGCAGTGACTTTCCCTGAGGTATAACTGTTACTGTTTGCTCAAGGAATGTTTTGTCATGTTTGTACAGTACTAAAAACATGCACATTCTCAAGGTTTTTGATACTTCTAATGTATGTTATAAAAAGTAGGGAAAAGGGTTATGTCTCAAGGGCATAATGCATTCGCTTGGGATAAGAGGAACAGAGACCTAGAATTCCCCTGGGAGAAAGCACTGGTGCTGCTTTCAGTTCTGACAAATACTTTGTTTGGATTGTGAAATAAGTTCGACTGGATTAAATTTGTTGAGTTGAAAAATACCAATATGTAGTGTAGAGTGAGAAATACAATTTTTAGCCTGATACAAATGTGCATCCCCTCATAGGAATTACAGGTAATATAACTTGATGAGTAATGCTGCTTTTCTGATTGAGCTACTCTGATGCAGAAAGAATTGAGAAAGTGGAAAGAGGCAATGAGTACCAAGGAAAATTAATGATTGTTGAGGATCAAATAAAGTGAAAAGATTCAAAATAAATGTATTTCCACAGTTTGCTTGCATTCAGAACACTCGATATAGTTTATACTCCAATACAATTCATAGAGTTTCTATTTAAAAGCATTTTATTCTTTTGTCTGCTCTTCTGTATATATTTTCCCCTTTTTTTTTTTCCTAAGGTAAGTGTAGTATACTGATTTTTCCTTTTCCCACAATATTTTATTAAATTCCTTTCATATTTAGCCTCGTAAGTCTTCTATTAAGCAAGATTCTCAAGATGCCCTGCGTGTCAATTGTTACTTAAAATTAGGTGCATCATTTCATCATTCTTGCCTTGTTGTCTTTGTAAGATGGCCATAAGAACATACATAGTACTATGGCTATGGTCTTGTTCCTTTTAAAGAAGCTTTTTGTTACCCACTTAGGACTACAGAGTTTGTAAAGTTCTAGGCAGTTTATTTGTCTTCATCTCTAAAAGGGGCATCATTTGCAGACTCGCAGTCTTAGGTGATTACTGCAGGATTCCCTGATGTTTTGGATAGATCCCGTTCTGCACATTGCTGCCTTCTCTCCCTGTGTTGCTGGTGGTCATATGGACCCCAGCCAGCAGCTCACTTTCTCTGTGGGTGCTATTACTACTGTCAGAGGGAAAACCAGCATGCAACTCTCACTTATTTTGTATCTGACAAAAACATTTTTTATGAGAACATAGTGGTTTTCATGAGATGGCTGAGTCAGATTCTCATCATTTATATGATGATCTAGTGGTGTTCACACAAAGTCCCATTTGTAGTTTGGGGTTTTTTAACCTTGCTAGGAGGTAATGTTTTGATAACTTAAGATGCCCTTCCTTGTTTAGTTTAGTTTATCTTTTTTCTAAATTTTGTGTCCAGTTCAGTCAATCTAACTGCAAGTCCAAGTGCTTAGGATTTGAAGATAGTGAGCTCTTGGCCTTCTGTGCACATTTCTTGTATGCTTGAGGTAGTCACACCCACCACACTCAGTTACACTAAACTGGAACTTTTAGCTTCTGGTTGCTTGAAAATTTTTGGTTTTCTTTGTTCGTTCCACCTCTAAAATTTGATGTTTGTTTTCATATTCCCCGAGTCAAGACACAGAACCCCATAACCTCCTCACAGCTCATAGCTGTATTTCCATTGCAATCTACTTCTCCTTTCCCATGCTGACTTAAGCCTATTCTGCATTTTGCTTAGTCCTGCACCTCTTCTTGCTCACTTTCACTTCTTGTCCTGATGGGTTTTGCAATTTTGATTTAACATTATGTGATATAAAAAAAAATACCAGATTTTCAGAAAATGCAGCACTTAGTGGTGGTAGTTTACTCTGATATAGAAGACACATGATGAATTTAAGACATATAGAGCATTAGATGTTTTCCACAAGAGCATTTTTCACGTCAAAGAATATTTGTGCAAATCAACAGCATTTTTCTACTTTTACCCAATTAGTAGGGTTGGTTTTTTTTCCACAAAAACACTTCACTGTTTCTTTTTGTATGACTTTTAACTGATTTCCCTAGTGGTATTTATTTTTTCAAGGCGCTTTTATCCATGATAGCTGTAGGGTGGATTTGTTTGACACAACCCATTCCTGTTAATATCTTTTGTTCAATGTGTAGCATTTGATTCTTCTGTCACATTTGTGCACATTCTGCACAAAGATGTTTCATTTTTTCTACATTGCTTGTATGTATTATGTTTTTCCCTACTGCTAATTCCCTATGGATTGAAGTTATTTATTAATGGTAGCAAAGGTATAAATACATATTCACATCATCTCTTCACTACAAGATAATTTAGGATGGAAAAGGAAGTTCTTTTCCTATTAAGATTTTGATGGTAATAGTTACCAGTCAAAGAAAATATTATCAACGTCAGTAAATTCTTGTCTCTGAGAGGTTGCTACGGTGAGTTTATCAGTTGACTAGCTCTTACCCAAGCTTTCATCCTATGGATGACTCTCACAGTAGGGGTGCTGGTGATTTGCGTTTGGGTATAATTATTTCCTGCTGTCTTCTCTAGGTCTGTAATGTCTGGAAAATTATGTTTGGGAGCATAAATTCAGAATCTGCTCTGTACTAATGACTGCTGATTGTTCTTTCTGGATTTTCATGCAACTTAAACATGCTCCCTGTCTTTCAGACATCTGTTTGATGTCTAATCACCTAAACTTCAGCAAGTTTTAACCTTTATTTGTTTAATTATTCTGGCCAAGCTGCTGTATTCTCATCCATCCCTTATTGCTCAATTTTGCCTTTTCTTAGGATCTTCACATCTGCCCAGTGTTCCTATATAGCTGATTCTGTTTAGGAAGTAACTTTCAGGTGCAGACTTTCTAAATAAAAGGTGCACAGCTACAATGTGTTGCAATTGCAAAATCTCTTTCTCTGCTCTTGATAAATGCAATCTTACCCAGCTTGAAGCTATGCAAAATACTGATGAAAGGTTGTTTTCTAGCTTGTTGCTCTCCCTGTTCTTGAGCCTGCCTTCTTAGTGGTGTAGAACATGAAGCTTTTGCTTTTTCCCGGAGCCTTTTTGAATTACTAAATGTTGCTTTTTTTGAATTTTAAATGGTGTTCAGGTGTAACCTCTTGTTTGCTTTGCCCATCTATTATTGCTCTTTGCTTTTTTCTGAGTGATCTCCCTTCTTCTATGATTTTCCCTTGCACATGGAAAGAACACATTACTAATTCACACTAAACCAATTCCTTATCCTGCTTCTGACCTTTTCTCCAAACTCTTTTGTCACCTCTCCTATGATTAACTTGACAATGTACAGGCAGCTGTTATGCTGAGACAACTGCCTACTGTGGTGACTAATATTTCTTTTCATCTTTGTTCTTCTTTCACTTGTCTACCTATCACTCTGTCTGCCTCCTTAACTGATCTATCTTGTTTTCACACTTCAGATACCAACTTTCAGAAGGCAGGATCTCTCTCATCTTTATGCATGTGCCCAGCAGGTTTTGACCTAGAGGACTTCCTTGTGGAATGTGCAATGCTATTAAGGATTTATTGTGCCCACACTCTCATAATTTCCTTTATGCCGTTGTTTCCCCCTTCCTCTGTGTTCCTACTTGCATGTCGCAGCACCTCTGTGCCAACTCTTTCACTTCTTCAACTGTTTGCTTAGTTGTGAAATGTTTGCTTTAGATATGACTGCTTTAGATATGATTCTATGATTCTAACCCCACGTTTCATATAAGATAGCGACAATGTTTCTTTCCATCAACAGTCTTCCAATAAATGAAATGCTTTTATTACTGCATCTGTATAGCCAATTAAAACTTGAAATATGAAGTGTGTTTCTTGAAGTCATAAAGCCATGAAATAATATTTAATATAGCTTTAGTATTAATTGGTCAGTACAACAAATTGTTAAAATGGGGGTAAAAGTCACAAACTAAATTATTACTGAAACTCTTACAAATAAACTAGATAATAAAAAAACATATCGGGTGACGCAAAATATGACAAATATTATTATGGTTAAAATGCAAGGGAATTCCAATGAAACTAGCAGATTATATTATTTTACCATTGTGAAGGAAGAATGAGGTTTCAGTGCCCATAGCTAATTCATTCAGAGATTTTGTAACATAAATTATAATGTCTAGAGGAGCTGAGTAGTTCTGAATACATAAGTAAATGCAGTTGTACTGATTGCATCCACAGCTTACATGTTTTATAATGTACTAAGGTTTTATTTCATAGACCCTTATTTCACTGCTACCTGACCAGCTCATATCTTCTTGCCTTCCAAGAGCATACACTGTCAATTTTGTTTCCTCTGGAATTTCAAATGTAGTGTTTGTGGACTAGTCCTCCTGAGTGCCCACTTGTATTAGATACTGTAAAAGCATAGGAGGGATAAAACACTTCTTCTCTAAGATTCAGTTCAACATTCAGTCTAAATCAAGGGTTTACCTTATTCGTACACATCAGAACATCGTATCTGGATTTAAACTGCTATTCAGGATGCGTGTCCTTATTTAATTTCTTGTGCTGTTTGACAGCCGTGGTCATTCAGGTGAAAAATTATTGTCTAGATCTTCTTTCTATACATTGTGATTACTGAAATGAAAAAAAAAAAGTCCACAAACACTTGTTGGGATTAAAACCTAGGTGTTCTTCATAAACACAGCTATCATAGTGAGTTTTTTAAGTCATTGGTAAAAGTAGCAATATCCAATTTTCTGCAGTTTGAACACATTTGTTTTTTCTGTTGTTAGTCTCCCATAGATAGTTGCATACATTTTGATTTATCTAGTGCAACATTACCTCCAAAGTTGGCCTTCTGTGTAATACATTCTCTGGAAAGAGAAATTAGCCTTTTGTGCCCTCCCTTTTAATATTCTCCAAAAATGAGTGTGTTCTTCAACATTTGTATATTCCTCTCAAGAAACAGCAGCGTGTCTCTGGCTCTAAGGTTGCGGGTTCTTTCCTCTTTCATCCCAGAGGAATTATATTTGACATTTCCAGTTTTAGTAATGATGGAACTACAAATCTTTCATTTTTTAAAGATCAAATTATCCATAGCAATTAGTTCCTCATAGAATGTCAGGAACACTGTTTTGTGTGACAGATGGATAAATATTTTCCCTTGGTTAACCAAGAACAAATGTTTCTGGTAGTGTGGAATGCTAGGGTATCATTTAATTACAGTCTTTAAATCAAACACTTCTGAGACATATATTTATGTCATCTTTGCTAAACCTGATATACTGTTTCCATCTAATGAACAGGGTGGAACTGCCATAGCAAGACTGCAGGAAAAAATTTCAGAAGTAGTAAGATGTTAAAAGACCTTAAGTGTCACTTGAAATGTGACAGGCATTTATCCTTGTAAAGTTCAGCAATGCTGAAGTAGACTGACCACGTCAAATACCAAAGTCACTCTGGGAGAGATCAGAGATGGGTGTCAGTATCACAAACTGCTGGACATGACATGCCAAAGCAGAGGACCATTTTCTCTCACACTGCAGTTTCCACTAGTGCAGCGGAATATTCTCCATTTTCATGAATTATTTTCTTATATGCATACATAATCCCCAGTTTAACAGTAATTATGGAATTATTTTCAAGGAATGTGCCTTTGTTTTCAGTAATAATTAAGTGCTTTCAAGTTTTATCAGTCTTGGTAATGTTCATTTTCTTTTTTTAAGAAAATTAACATTCTAGATAATGTTAATGTTTCTTTTTTTAAGTAGGACAGTACATTGTGAAATTAACATATCAGTTAAAAACTTTAGCGATGCCAAGTCATACATAACAAAAAAAGAGTGAGAACAGTGTAAGCCCATGAAGTTCAGGTAGCATGTGCGGCTTCGAAATAGGCTGGCTCTTTACCAAAAAAATATTTCTCTCAAGGACATGGCAGTGAACTGACTTTGCTAAAGGTGGTCCCACACTGTTCATTGACAAGAGATCCCACAGTTCTTTTGCTGCTGCAAACTTGAAGCTGTGTTAACAGATGCCCATTCACACTGAAGAGGTGACTCCTATTCCAGGCACCAGTTTGTGCCAGTTAGTGTCTGACACAGGGAGCCCTTAAGCTCAGGAGGTTATTCAGACAGTGACCATGTCTTGGAGAGAGGGAGAGTTTGAGTTATTGTGTCCTGTGACACTTGAACTCTTTTTGTTACCTGTGCAGGTCTAAGCACAAGCAAGGTTTTCATTTTACATAGTGATTTCACAATGTCTGTCTCTTTTGAAACCGCTGAATGTACAGTAAGAAAATATGTTTTTTATCTAGTGGCAATAGTCCTTGCCCTTTCATTATTTTTAGTAAAACTGCTTTCTGTACCCATGGCTTTTTACATTTTCAAATCACTTCACAAGCATTGGTATTTTAACTAAGATATTCAATGTTTTGCACTGCTGCTGTAGCAGCTTTCTTGCTGTATAATGGAAACTGAATTTGGAGGTGATGGGGAAAAGACAGTAAAAAGAGAGCAAGAGCAACTGACACAGCTACTTAGAAAATGAGAAGTTCATTTTAAAAGCAGCAAACATGATGTTCCCATTGTTTCAAATATGTTAGCTCAGAATTGTATCAAATTACCTTGTCTTGCTAATTGAACCAGTAAAAAAGACCCACCATTACAAGAGTAAATTGTGCCCATTATCTTGTATTAGACACGTATAATCTCTAGGCTGGAGCTGACACTTTCAAATTTTGTTTTTTAGCTGCAACGGAGTGGATTTGGGGAACAATTCAATGGAAAGGTCTTTTCAGGTTTTCAGAGTT